>JASEVX010000004.1:85657569-86383823 GCA_031761405.1 Serripes groenlandicus
GTGAAAGACGAATGACGCTTGTCACAGTGACCAATGTCAAACGTCGAAAAGAATGTTGGCCCGCGTTGGGATTCGAACTCACAACCCTTGGATCGACAGCCCGCGTCTCTTCCGACTGCACTACATGGACTCGGTCGTTGAAGGAGGCGTTCCTAATGCTGCGTCCCCATGAACAGGGATGATCATTCCACGAGATCCGACGGTCGATACACATTTTGTATAATTATCAACAGTTGTCTCCCCTACACCGTATCATAAATTATTGCATCTCTGTCAATAAAATGTATTTATAAACTATGAACGATTTGTAATCCTCTTTATACCAAAAATCGATAATTCGCTATTCAATTATTCATTGTAGATCTGGATTGAGTATCTGTATGCGTAGACAGGTGTTTACATGTAGCTACAAGTGAGATACATTTTCATTGAGCACGGTCAAATCATTTACTTTATCACTCCAGAAGACGAATTTTTAAATCATCAAGGCAAATCAATGAAAACCTCTATAAATAATAAATAGTGTAATTAGTGAAAAGAGTTGAATTGATTGTGGTAAACTGATAAATTGCTCATTATGGGCAACATCTATTGTCAGTCGTATGCTGTAGACACGCCAAAAATGCGTCAACAAGTGAGGAAGGGTTAACCCGTTCCCTTATACGACAATTCTGCAGCAGACGACTTAGAACATATTTTGTTTAAAAAATAAAAAAATCTCTATAATTGAATGGATAACCTATGACTAAAAGTGGAAAACATTGTGGCAATAGGAGAAATTGCTGGTTTTGAGCAATTTCTTCTTTTGTCACAATGTTTTCAAAAATCCATCTGCTACAGAGGCGTCAGAAAGCGTCTATATGAGGGGAAGGGTTAAGCCTCGTACGGCTTTGTATCATAATTTCGGTAACGTCTTGGTGGTAAGGTGTCCGACTCGGTGTGGGAGGTCGCGGGTTCGATCATCGGCTTAATCATACTAAAGATACTCAATGGCACTCAGGATTTAGAATTTCCATATTTGTTTGCTGCATATTTGTTGTATATGGGAAAGGGGGTCAAGTGAAATCGTGGGGGTAGCACCATATGACCCTTAATGGTCAGACAGGACTGAACATGCAGCCTGTCCGAGGCTGTAACTATGTACCTCTGTACCTCTCGGGACGCTTACATATGAGCCGTTCCGCAAGAAAACCAACAGTGCAGACACGTTTCGCCTCCTGTGGATTTTCTGTTTCAGGAATCATTACTCTATACCTCTATCTCTCTGAGACGGAATGCGTCGGCCGTGAAAGAAATCGAAGTCAGATTTTAAAGATGTAAAGAGTCTAGAGGAAAATTGGAAAATGTGAGAGAGAGAGAGAGAGAGAGAGAGAGAGAGAGAGAGAGAGAGAGAGAGAGAGAGAGAGAGAGAGAGAGAGAGAGAGAGAGAGAGAGAGGAGAGAGAGAGAGAGAGAGAGAGAGAGAGAGGAGAGAGAGAGAGAGAGAGAGAGAGAGAGAGAGAGAGAGAGAGAGAGAGAGGGGACGGATTAGCCTACGCGGATTAAGCATGCTGATCTGGATCGAAACATTACGCAGAGTCAATAATGTTGGTTTTTCGTGGAAAGGCTCATACAGTCCCTCAACTACAGTGTGCAAGTGCGTATCGGGATGTACACCTCTATTTAACTGGTAATATTCATCCTCAAGGGTGTCTTATAACAAACTGCAAGCGCTGTAAAGCTCACCAAGCAGTGCTGTCACGTTTCCATTTTGGGCGGCATTAGTTTAAACCTTATCATTTTACATCGATTGCGAAACAAGCTATCACACTCGATGTCTGCTTCCTGGAGACTTAAACAGTATTCGCGCCGTTTTGTGTGGAAGAATCCAAAGTCAGAACCCATCACTGGACTAGCACCTTGGACCTTTGGCACGACAGGCCGACGATCTGCCTCTGAGCCACTGTCTTCCACAGTGCATTTAAACAGTCTTGAAAAATTCAACATGCCAAAGGTTCAAAACACGGAGCTTTAGATCCGAATGCGGAAGCTTTTCCCTGTTTCTAAAGAACCTATAGCTCTTTAGAAAGGCAGTATGTTTCCCCTTTTATTTTAAAAAATAATTAGTATATCATATACGATATTGCGTATAAACACAACGTTAATTATCTCTTTCAGCGCCAATGGCAATATCCAGGTTTTTGCAAACAATACAGATTCAGGTGAGTCAGCTCGTAACGAAGTATTCAAATAAGCAGACGACAGTAAAATATCGACTCGTGTAAAATGGCCGGTAGATATAAATGGGAAAAACAAACCTTTGTTACAAGAAATGAATTTCGTGTAACCATGTATTGTTATTATATACATTTTTATTTTGGACTCTTCTATTTGTGGGTGTCGAAGACAATGTGGTCTCACGCGATACAATGTTAAAAGTCGCTGATGCAAACCATGAATTACGCATCGAACATTCTAGGGTTACCCGTCGAATCGATTCAGCCGGGTGTTCGACTTAGAAGACAAGGGGTCATAAACATGTTTGTAAACGAGGGTTTTGAATCTGAAATAGTGTGATCAGATCATTTGGGATAAAGGCATCTCTAAAAAAATATCCGACTTAACTAACCCTTTCCCTCATGTAGACACTTGCTGACGCATCTGCAGCAGACGGCTATTTGAAAACATAGTGACAAAAGAAGAAATTGCACAAAACGTGCAATTTCTTCTATTGCTAAAATGTTTTCCACTTTTAGTCATAGGTTATCCATTCAATTATAGAGATTTTCTACTTTTTTACAAAATATGTTCAAAGTCGTCTGCTGCAGAATTGTCGTATGAGGTAAAGGGTTAAAGCAGACGGCGTTTTGAAAACATAGTGACAAAAGAAGAAATTGCACAGAACGTGCAATTTCTCCTTTTTGTCACAATGTTTTCCACTTTTAGTCATAGGTTATCCATCTGACAAACTACGTTCAAAGTCGTCTGCTGCAGAATTGTCGTATGAGGGAAAGGGTTAAAGCAGACGGCGTTTTGAAAACATAGTGACAAAAGAAGAAATTGCACAGAACGTGCAATTTCTCCTTTTGTCACAATGTTTTCCACTTTTAGTCATAGGTTATCCATCTGACAAATATATGTTCAAAGTCGTCTGCTGCAGAATTGTCGTATGAGGGAAAGGGTTAATAGATATATCTGTGGTCGTTTGTTAGAGGTTGTACGCCGCTTTCAACAGGTAGGGTCATATCGCGGCGGACAGGAAATATAATATTGGTCCCACATCTTATATTTACATCGAGATAAAACATATATATGGTATGAAACCAATACCACCCCACCTGCTGGTGATCAAGAGTTGCATTGACTCAAGTTGTCCAGACCCATTTCAGGGGCGTAACTCCCTTTAGGCACTGTAGGCACGTGCCTACACATGTTTTCTCAAAATGCCCCAAAATGCAGCTGCATCGATAGACATCTGCGTAATGTATCGACCAGATCAGCCTGCGCTGTCCGCCGACACATTCCGTCTTAAGGGGATAGATGTATAGAGTAGTTATTCCTGAAACAGAAAATTCACAGAGGCGAAAAGTGTCTGTCTGAGTAGGCCTGTGTGGCATGCTGAGGCTGATCCGGGTCGATACTTTACGCAGAGTCCACAATGTTGATTTTCTCACGAGACGGCCTACACATTGATTATTGCAAAGCTACGTCCCTGCATTTAGCCGGCTCTAAGGGTCATACTTTGGTTGCTATTCTTAATGGACGTCCCTCAGCCACGGGGGCTTTATAAATTAGTTAGAGAAATGTCTGGTTCCTGTGTAGCGGACCACTTTATTCCTATTTCCTATCCAACATGCAGACACACTATATCGACTTTGCAGCGGACGAAAGCCTTTCCCCCCCGAAAGGTTCTATTCTTGTTATAAAAGTGCAGATTCATTTAAAATGAGTTCCTTTATTTCACCCAGATGATTTAAACACCGTCTGCTACAGATCCATTAATGTCTATGATTAAAACAGTTCGGGGGAAAGACAATGTGTGTGTAGACAGTATGTGTAATAATGTTATATGTCACATCACAGAACTAGTATCCTCACTCTTGGACACAGTTTTTAAATTGCTAAGTATTTTTTATCTTCGTTTCCTTTGTTCAATTTGTCAAGATGATGATTTACAAAGTATGTGCTAATTTTGTTTGTTTCTGTTTTGATATTATGAAGAAGAAAAAATGCGGCAACTTGATGGATGAGTATACGGCGAATAGCACGGTGTAGTATTCTGACTGTACGGCAACTTGGCATTACTGATTTAATATGTACACGTATGCTACATTTAAAGCGTCTTACTGGACAGAGTTAGGACCCGGATCTCATGTTAAGCCTTATGCCGTTGAACTCCAAGTATTTGTATCATCAGGATTGAGTCTATCAAATTACCATCATTTTATATATATATACTGTTTCGTGAGTAACGAACACTCTTGACCATGATAAGAATGCCCGAATGAACAAGCTGGTCATGGTCTTCATTAAATTCAAATGAAGTTTAATTTCATACACTGATTTTTATTCCTAAACGTGCCTCACGTCACGTTTAGCGCTCGTATACCCATATATATGTCTTCTCTGAGTTTCGTTTCGTCCGAGGAGATTGACGAATTCGGCTATATATTTTGACTGCGTGACTTACGCTTTATTGATCAATATCATTGTAAATAACTTCGTTGTTTCCCAATGTGCAACGACTTTCTGTATGCTCGTGTATATATATTTATGTTCTCACTGTTGTAATGATTAATATGTATTGTGATTGCTCTACAAATTTTTAGGAAATGAAGAATATCTTGTCTATCTTGTATCGACTTGCAAATAACGTTTGACTTTGTACCACACATGTTTCCAATGTAATAAGTCGTATAACGCCTTATGTCAGTTTATCCCGGAAAACAAGATTAGGGTTCTTTGCTTCAAAGTAACTTAAATACAATTACATAAGATATCAAACTCATTGAGATTGTTTTAAAATCCAAGTTACTAGGAAAACATAAGCTGTAATGTTTAACATGAAATTGACTTGCTCTACAAGCTTTGCAGAAATAAATACTAATTATCTATCTATCTTCTATATAACTTACAGGGGCGTAGCTCCCTTTAGGCACTGTAGGCACGTGCCTACACATTTTTCTCAAAATGCCCCCAAAATGCAGCTGCGGCGATAGACATCTGCGCAATGTATCGACCAGATCAGCCTGCGCTGTCCGCGCAGACTGATCCGGCCGATACATTCCGTCTTAGGGGGATAGATGTATAGAGTAGTTATTCCTGAAACAGAAAATCCACAGGAGGCGAAAAGTGTCTATCCGGGTAGGCCTGTGTGGCATGCTTAGACTGATCCGGGTCGATACTTTACGCAGAGTCCACAATGTTGATTTTCTCACGAGACGGCCTACACATTGATTATTGCAAAGCTACGCCCCTGACTTACGAATGTTCTCCACGTCGATACAAATTCTGACTATTGACTTCCGCTTCAACTGTAACTAAGTTCCGGAGTTCATGATACACGGTGATTTTGTCACACAAATGTTTGTATGATCAGTTTCAATCCATTATCGATAAGCTTCACCCTTTATCTCAAGTGAGAAACCTTAAGTTGATCAAATTGAAAAACTGTCCCAATTTATAGAATAATTGTCCAAATATCTTCAATTACACTTTGATGACTGGGTGCGGACCGACGGATCCTCTTATCAGACTGTACATACACGCATGCTTATCTAGATCTTCGCTGGTTTACTGGCAAGTTATAATGGAAGCAACTTGATCAATTATATAAGCACCTATTATAAAATACCTGTAATTGATTGGCGAATTTGCTAATCATAAGCAGGGACACTATATTACTATCTAATATAGTGTCCCTGTCATAGGCTAACGTTTTATCAAATTAAACATACTGCTTGCTTCAAATATGAGTCATATTTCATTTGCTCTTCATGTTTTGTTTGTTTGTTGTGTCATTCTTTGTAAACTATTTTTGTTATGTTGTAAATGTTGAGATGTTACTAAGGAAAATATTATGTGTTTTTCCTCGTCAATGTGTATACATGTTCATTTGTTAAACCGCCATGTTTATGGCAATGTAATATAAATGTATATGCCCAAATAAATAAACTTGAAACTATCGGCCAATAGCAGAGAATAGAACACACATTCCATTACAGGATTTGGCCCGACTCTCTGTTTATAATGCTGTGTTGATTGATATTGGTTGAACGACGTTTTCCAATAGTACATGTAGTTTGTTGGTCTAATCACGACGGGAATTTTAAACACGCTACATGCCGTTGCTATCTCTTACCTGGCGCCGTGATTTGAATGATCGGAATTTAATCATGAATTTCTAATAAGAATAAACATAATGTTAAAGAAAGATTAGAAATCGCACGTTAAAGTTGTGGTTTTTTTCTCCCCTTTTTCCAAAATGTTTTCAGCCGTTGTCAACTAAATATTTTGTGTATCGACGAAAGGGTGTGAAGGGTTGACAGGATAGAACAGGATAAGAGGACTCCCGCCAAAACTTAAAATAGCCGTTTAAAGGGGCGCCAATTTATTAACCCTTTGCCACATACAACAAATCTGTAAATCTGCAGCAGACGACGTTATCTTTAAAACATCTAGGAAAAATAGGGAAAATTGCTATACGGGCAAGTTGAATCGTTGTGGCAAAAGGAGAAATTGCTCGTTCCTGAGCAATTTCTACATTTATCACAATGTTTTCAATAGTCGTCTTCTGCAAAGGCTTCGGAAAGCATCTACATGAGGGAAAGGGTTTATGTTTCAATTAACAGAGCATTTTTTTTATCCCAAACTTCTGTGTTGTGAAAATTAATTGACCGTGTACATGGGAATACATCATTCAGCCCACTTTTCTCGAACCATAGTGAGTAAGTGTGTATAATCCAACGAGTTCAGTGGACCGAACAAAGAGCTCTGGATAAGGTGCATATTTCACATGCTGATACCCTCTTTTGACCTTTTAACCCTATTCTGTCGGTATACAAAAGAACCGTCAGACTGAGGAAATGGAAGGTTATTTTGAGTACCCACATCATGGGATTTGGTTTGGTAATAAGGGAGATATTGTGGGGGGAAATACTCGGTTTACTCCAACTGATCTGGAGCTAGGAACACACACCTATTGATTTGACTTTGAAAAAGGCGGTCAATGAATTTATCCTTGGCGCAATACACCGCGGTGTAAAGTTACTATCTGATATCAATATTTACACCGTTACTCCCTAAACTTATCCTGTGTAAAAAATAAACCATGTCGTGCGCAAATGGACATTCAGAAGTTATAACAGCTTCCCAACAGCACACTCTCTCCCTTTTCGACTCCATTCCATGCCGTATCTAAAATTTAATTTATATATAGAGATGTACCGTAGCGTTATTTTCACACCCGTCTAGTGCAGATTTGTTGTATGTGGGAAATGGTTAATGGAATTAATAATAAGGATCTGCATTCACATGTTGAAAACATTTTGCCACAATGTTTTCAACTCTTATTAAATAATGATGGAGATTTTTGTTTACGTTTATGTCAATATGATTTCATAGTCGTCTGCTGCAGAATTGTTGAACAAATCTTGAATGTCTTAACTGTATGAGTCAATCTATGTGTTATACTTAGTGAATACAAAAATAGAATAAACAACACTAGATGTATTTAGAATGAACGTTGGTCACGCTCCGATTTGCATGTTTGTGACTCAGTCGCTGTAACACTACTCGGATGCATTTCTGAATGTACGACAAACAATGAAGACCCTAAAATCAGATTGCACAGAGTCACTTGCTTATCTGGGACATCACTTATCGTAAATTAAAAAAAGATGATATTTGCTATGGCGTGACTCAACTATAATAAGCAATAATGTGTATAATCCTAATGGCCTGAACAAGTACATAATAAGATCTGTCGGATCATAAGAAATACTTAACCCTTTCCCAAATACAGCAAATCTGCAGCAGACGACTTTGAAAGCATCTTGGCAAAAACACTCGTTTTGAGCAATTTATCCTTTTGTCACAATGTTTTCAAAAGTCACTGGCTGCAGAGGCGTCAGAAAGCGTCTATATGATGTTAAGGGTTAAGAATGGTAGTAGTGGTTTCCCTCCCTGTATTGGTGTTCGGCATTGACTGTGGATGTGTCGGAGTCAGCCCTTTCCCACATACAACCAAACTGCAGCAGAATGAATGAATGAATGTATATTGTTTTATGGCGCATCGACAGCTAAGATCATTTAGAGCGCAATTACATTTAATTATTCATGACTGCAGCAGACGACTAGGCACAAATATGGAAAATCTCTACAAAATAAAGTATAACTATTGCATGGACTTGACAATATTGAGATAAACAGAGAAAACATGAGCAATTCCTCCTTTTGTCACAACGTTTTAAAAAGTCGTCAGGTGAAGAGGCGTCAGAAAGCGTATTTGGGAAACGGTTTAACACCCGAAATACAACTGAATTGGTGTTGAAAGTGGCGCATACCAGCATTGAAACAAACCTGTTGATCGCAATGTTTCGAGTTGTTAACAAACACGGGTGTCGATTAATTGGTTCAAAAACTAAAAAACTTTTCCTTTAAAGCACCGCGACAGCAAATTTTAACATGATCCATGGGGCGACACATTATTAACCCTTTCCCACGAAAGCCTACACTAAATTTACAACCGGCGACTTTGGTAACCTTTAGGAAATTATGGAGAATCGCTTAAGATAAAGTTACATTATGAAAAAGACTTGAAGACAGTGAGGCAGAAGGTGAAATTGTTCGTTTTCAGCAAGTTCTTCATTTTTTAAAAATGATTCAAGAGAGGCGTCAGAACGAGTCTTTAAGAGGGAAAGGGATAGGTTTATTCAAAGGAACTTCAACGCAAGTAGAAAACGATAGCAAAGGAGACATTTATCATATCAAGAAATTGTTCCCAAAATGTTTCCGACGAAAAGAAGTCTATGTAAAGAGTTAACACAAAAAGGGTTAATTGGTTTCCAAGGGTTATGAGGGAACGCGTCATCGTCTACCAAGGTTACGAGTACACAAGGCCGCCTATATAAAGGATCGTGTTTGTATCGCGCACCACAGTCGATCACCTCATAAAGACCCTTCAAGTCAACGTGAGAGTTTTCTCCCTTAGTTACACAATCCTCTACAGAAAATATGGTAAGTTATTTATTTCTATCGACTTTTGATTAATGTTTTCGTTTTTTGACTACTTTGTTTCTTTCTATCTTTCCATGTGTTCATAATTTGATTTAAATATGCTTTTATTTTATTCATGTGTATTCCGTTTCTGTTTGTCTTCATTGCTTTCCTTCTATGTCATTTTGTTGGAAAAAAAACAAAAACAAAAACAAATTTATTCATTCTAATGCCGACATCTTTTTTGATGTGAACAAACAAATCCACGTGGTCCACGTATTGTTTTATATTATCTTCGTTCGTACTAAAACATAAGCGATTCCTTTGACTGTTTTTCCAAGATATAGGCTATATTAGCAGAGACTGCTATTATAAATACATTTTCACATTTTTTGACGAAATGGAAATTTCGAAATGCAGATTTTTTTTTTTTTTAAATCAATTGTGTGATATCTAGTTATGGTTTGTTAGCGAATTAAAAGACTCATTTGAAATATTCGGAATCTCAATTTGGCAATACCAATTTCGAAACTTATTTTTCAAAAATTAAAATTTACTCAAAACGACATCACAAATAATATTACACAATGTTAACATAATGTAAGGATGTCGCCGTGACCGACAAGCGCGGCGTTTCGGGTACGGTCCCCAGAGGCAAGTAGTCGACTGTCGTAATAACGGAAATATTTTTGAAACCGGGTAAACACAATCCCATGTCGGTAGTGTAATTGTTCACTGGTGTTTCAAATTGAAGCGCACGAAGGTTTTAAATGTAATCGACAGAAAATGCAGTCCAAATTTTGAAAGTGTGGTAAATCAAAATTAAGGACAAGTTTCACAAGACACATTTAAATGGATTGGGCCCGCAAGTTGTATTGATCGTATTTAAACATTCGGCCATTGACGTCTAGGTAACAGCGTGTGTCGACTCGCTGTTCCTGTCACTGTGTACAATTCACAAAGGTAGATGGGAAGTTTGGATATGTCCAATATTGCCAACAAGTGATTTGAAAGCGGGTTACGTAGTCATGAATTCTACGCGTTTGAACACGTTTCAAATTATCAATAACATTTATATTTGTTAACAAGTCAACAGAAATTAAAAAAACCAAAATATATATATAAATACATTGATAAGGTGAAAGACAACACATTCGTTGTTAAGGACACTACTGGCGTTGTGTAACAGTTGGGTATATTTCTACTGACCGTCACAAAACTGGTTTCAAACCCTTCGCATGACTATACCATAGCAACGCACGAAATTGTGTATTGGCCATGTAGACTAATCCAAACATTGTTGGTTGGATACAGTGTCAAACGTGTTCTGATATGTCTCGAGTGGAGATACGAGATTTTACTTGTAACCCTTTGCTCGGTTTAAAAAAAATCGCTCTTTTACTCCTTTACTCTTACTGTAGGCGTGATATATCTCACAAAGGTTTATGTTGGTAGACATTTACAGTTAAGTAGAATTGAGCGGTACTCTTATTAAAACGAATCATATGGTACTTTCGACAAATGTAGATTCAGTTCAACCTGGGCCTTCACACAGTTTGATCTGTTCTGTTTCCTACACGTTTCGCCAATTGGTCTCAAAACTAAAATATTTTGAGGATCGGATGACATTAATACAAAGACCGTTCTTTTGTATACAATTATAATACAATCGACCAGCTTGGTTGTCAGGAGCACCGCGTCATTACATATTTAACAAGTGGGTTAGATTAGCAAATAACGTCCGCATGTATAATACTTTACAATACACATTTATAACTGTGTATAGTTATAGTACTCTGTTAAAATTTTAGCCAGACATTGAAACTACACAAAAACAGGGATAGGCGATTGAATCGCACATGTGTAGACTTGTTTCGAATTTTCTATTTTGCATTTATGACTTGCCTTTGAATGGAACAACCCTTTGTCTAGTACACACGACTTTTATCGCGTGTGGAGCACTGAAGACATAGTTGAAAAATAAGTATTTCAAACGACTCTTTCTTCCCTCGACCTGCAACAAATCGATTTCCCACTTTTCAGATATTACAGGTTTTTTGTCAGGCAGACGACTTATGTAACGGGTGATCAGATAATATAATTTTTTAATTTAAACACAGGATTTACATGGTACTAATTAATCCCGGTTTCGTTGGCAATTCGTCAGTATAATCGATTTTAAGGGTCATCCAAGCAAATAAATACGTGTACGGAGATGTTTATACTTTGCGGTTCCAATAGCAGTCGGTCATAAAATAAATAACAGCCTTTCCTTTAAATACCTTGATCGTGCAAGGAGACCAACTGTTATGAAAAAGTCTTATTGATCGCAGACTCAGTCCACTGAATTAGATTAATAGAACATGTATTCGATCGACACTCTACCTTTAAACATTCGTATTTCCTAGTCCACGGTTTATTAAATTTCCCAATATTACTGAACATAATATAATCATTTAACTGCCGTTATTTTAAGATTTTTTTTTTTTTTTTAGAAACTAGGTTTTCATGAATTAAAAAGAATATTATTTGATCAATGAGATATACTTTCAACTTCTGGGATAAGGACATTTTAGAAGCAGCTGTTTACGGTATATCCGTTAATAGAGATTTGTCTGAAAGTTCTGTATGTTTACAAAGTCCGCTGCTGCAAATTGATTGTGAGAAAGGGTATACTGAATATTGTATGTTACTGTTGGGTGTCCTGTCATGGCCTAGACATCTATATTTAGAACAATACGTCACGAATACTAATGAGTTCCATGTAAATTCTGTTTACCAATAACGAAAAAGTACTGCGTAGTATCCTTCGTACAGAGGACCGTTTCCCCTTGCACCGATTCAAACGGCATACGGAGCTCTTGCTGCAGACGACTTTTGCTACACTGTTCAAAATGACCGATTAACCCCTTTTACCACAATGGTTTCAACAATTTCACATTCATTTATAGCGATCTCCATACTTTTTTGCTCCGTTGCTTTCGAATTCGTCTGCTGTGTATTTTCTGCATACGTATGAGAAATGGTTAACACATCTGCAGAAATGTTCCATATTCTTGTGGCTTTAGCATGTCGCTATTTTGTTTTGTTTTGCTTCAAGCAATAAGCCTATGTAACGAATGTTCCATTCCTGTATTGATCATTGATGTACAAAAGTCGATAACGGCATGGCGGAGGCGGTTATTCACAGACCGACTTAGAATGAATCATAGATATATTAATACATTTATATAGCATTGCACCATCACCCGACTGCAGTGAAATCTTATGATTTTCAAAATGTAGACCGACAGCTGAGTTTCTTGCGAGTCTACGAGTCTAGTGCGGCTCATTGTTACCTCACAGGAATGTTCCTTAGCTTGGGGTATATATGGTATAGATGACATTTGTAAAGATACATTCTAGCAATTATTCAACATGTTAGGAACGCAAACTCTTGATCATAAATTACATATCATGTGCAATCTAACTTGAGCTGCACTGATATTAAATCTAAGGAGTAAAAATTACTCAAATAAATACACCAGAGCTTTGACAAAAGTTGTGGATGATAATATCTGTTAAATGAATACACAAGTTGCTAAACTTAGTTTTCTCTATTTTCAGCGTGAATGTATCTCCATCCATGTCGGACAGGCCGGTGTCCAGATCGGTAATGCCTGTTGGGAATTATACTGTCTCGAACACGGGATCCAGCCCGATGGTCAGATGCCAAGTGACAAAACCATTGGAGGTGGTGACGATTCCTTCAACACCTTCTTCAGTGAGACTGGAGCCGGGAAACACGTACCACGTGCCGTCTTTGTAGACTTGGAACCAACAGTAGTCGGTACGTAATGAAAGATACTTTCGATTGCTAAGCTGTACTTCTTCATTGCACTTAGCAAGTAACATTTCCCTTCAAATTAACAGTGTCTGATGACAATACCTTCGCATGTATTCAGATCAAGTTGTAGACTTGCAGTCTTTTCGTGGCAATAAAATGTCTTCAGAATCTATCAGAAATTATCCTTAAAATGTTGACGATTTTTGTCTCGATTTCACAGATGCGAGAGCTAGTTATCTGTGTTTAAAATATCCAACAATAGTGTTGGCAATGATGTGGTTCAACATGGGATGATATTTGTTTTAAATTCATAATTCTGTCGTCGACCGTAAGACCAAATATATTAAACATGAATCTATTTATCTTTCCAGATGAGGTCCGAACTGGTACCTACAGACAGTTGTTCCACCCAGAACAGCTCATCACCGGAAAGGAAGATGCCGCCAACAACTACGCCCGTGGTCATTACACCATTGGTAAGGAGATAATCGACCTTGTCTTGGACAGAATCAGGAAATTGGCTGATCAGTGTACTGGTCTTCAGGGATTCCTCGTCTTCCACTCCTTCGGTGGTGGTACCGGATCTGGTTTCACTTCTCTCCTCCTCGAACGCCTGAGTGTTGACTACGGTAAGAAATCCAAGCTGGAATTCGCCATCTACCCAGCCCCCCAGGTCTCAACCGCCGTTGTTGAGCCATACAACTCCATCCTGACCACCCACACCACCCTGGAACACTCCGACTGCGCCTTCATGGTCGACAATGAAGCCATCTACGATATCTGCAGACGTAACTTGGACATCGAGAGACCAACCTACACCAACTTGAACAGACTGATCGCTCAGATCGTCTCTTCCATCACCGCCTCCCTCCGATTCGATGGTGCCCTCAACGTCGACTTGACCGAATTCCAGACCAACTTGGTACCATACCCACGTATCCATTTCCCCCTTGCCACCTACGCCCCAGTCATCTCTGCTGAAAAGGCCTACCATGAACAGCTCTCTGTTGCTGAAATCACCAACGCTTGCTTTGAGCCAGCCAACCAGATGGTGAAATGTGACCCACGTCACGGTAAATACATGGCTTGCTGTATGTTGTACAGAGGTGATGTTGTACCAAAGGATGTCAACGCAGCCATTGCTACCATCAAGACCAAGAGAACCATCCAGTTCGTCGATTGGTGTCCAACCGGATTCAAGGTCGGTATCAACTACCAACCACCAACCGTTGTACCAGGTGGTGATTTGGCCAAGGTCCAGAGAGCCGTGTGCATGTTGAGCAACACCACTGCCATCGCCGAGGCCTGGGCTCGTCTTGATCATAAATTCGATCTCATGTACGCCAAGAGAGCTTTCGTTCATTGGTACGTCGGAGAGGGTATGGAAGAGGGAGAGTTCTCAGAGGCCCGTGAAGATTTGGCCGCTCTGGAGAAGGATTACGAAGAGGTCGGTGTTGATTCCGTTGAAGGTGAGGGAGAAGAAGAGGGTGAGGAATATTAAATTTGACAAACAAAGACGATCCTCGAAATAACACCATCTTTTGATATGAACACTCTTGTATACAATTTTTAAATATGAATATAATTTCAGTTGAAAACACCAACATAACTGAAATATTTGAATTGGAATTACAACAAACTTTTTCTTTGTGAAATGGAGAAAACCCATTTCTCATGCAATTTCTTTTGAAATAATTGTTATTGAAAATAGTTGTATATATTGTTCTTGATATTGCCCAATTTCTGTTTATACATTGTAAACAATAAACGGGTGGAATCATTGATTGATCCATTTTTGTACAAACTTGTGAGTTGCTACACTCTTTACTCCACGCTATTATGTGTTCATCGCGTGTCATTTGAAGAAAACATAACAAGGTCGGTTAAAATGTTCTATAGAAAAGTTAGTCAACGGACCGGACCTTGTTATTTATTCATTCTCATTCTTGATTACAAGAGACAAAATGCACCGATTGTCATAAGCCAATTAGCTTGTATTCCTGGGAAACATCCCTACTTGATCTAGTTAAAAGCACATCAGAAAAATCCAGAACCCGGAACTAATGATCCAGACTATGTGCGACCCTGCTTCAAGCGTGAGTTAGAAGAATTCCAAAATGGCGGGAGGGTTGCAATTCTTGATGCTGGTGTGTAAAAAATCCTAAAATACGAACCTGAGTTAAGTAATCAGTGATGTTTTTATTTGTAAGGCAGATAAATAAGGATTTGTTTAATTCTGCCCTGCAACTAATTGCGATCCGTAATTTAGACAAGAAAACGAGCTTTCTGGTGACGATAATGAAATTATTGGATACAACGCGGAGGCTTCCATTTTGACTCCCAGAGTGGAGATGAGCCATCGATACACGTGCCCCCTGACCCTACCCTCCGAGTTCGTCATCAACTTGGCCAGTATGGCCCGGTATCAAATCGTGCAGCAGTTCAATTCAAACGAACAAATTCCTCCCGTCATTACGTAACAGTTGTGAACACCGTGGTTGTACAAGTCGTTAAAGAGCTGTCCTTACGTAATTATTGAAAACATTATATTTGGGAAAAAATAATCTCCATTAGCGATTGCGCTTCTTGAACAACGTTCTCAAATATCGTCTGCAGCAGAATACAGATTAATTTGAGGCAATAAATGAAGTGCCTACGACGAGGTACGATTTGGCTTGTGTAAGCATTTATAAATATCCATAGTATGAGATCGGCCTGGACATCGTGGAAGACGGATGATGTTGGTAATACCGACTTTTCAAACATCACAAAGTAATGAATGGTCAAGTCATGATTTGAACTCGCCGATTTTCAAACGACGAAAACTCGTTATTACACAACATCAAAACTTAAGTGAGACTATTCCGTTTTGACTAGATATTTATAAAGATCGTAAGGCAGAAACGGCCTCTGGTGCAAGAGGTCACGGATTCGATCCTAAAACGCGTCTTACTAATGGCTAGATAACGCATTACTTCACATGGCTTTTGAAAGGTCGTAGAAAACTGAAAGAACTTTATTGATAGAGTTGAAAATATTGAAATAAAAGGTGAAATTGCTCAGAACTGAAAGAACTTTATTGGTAAAGACTTGAAAATATTGAAATAAAAGGTGAAATTGCTCGTTTTGAGCAATTTCGCCTTTTAATGCAATGTTTTCAAAAGTCGTCTGTGTGAAGTAATGGGATAAATGGAGTAGTAGTACTAGTAACTTTACCCATGAAAAGCCGTGATATATTGAAAAGGTGTTGAAAGCGGCGTAAAACGCAAAACAGTCAATCGTAGAGCTGAAAATGATAAATAAATATATGTGGAGCTCGATGTTGCTATAATATCCTTTCAAAACCCATTTAGTGCACGTAGTTGCACCGGTACTCCGTACAACTCCAGGGCAGTTGGTGGAAGACGTCGGTCACGATGCCTTATTTCAAGCATCGGAAAGAATGACCGTGGTTCGAACGCACGACATCTTGATTGATATCCCTAGTCGTTCATCGACTGAAATATCGGGACTCGCCACCTCGATCAAATCTCGAAAGGAAATAAAACAAATATTAGGATCAAAAGAAGGGAGAGTAAAATAATTGACAGTGAAACAAAATATGGGGCTGAAAGAGTGGTCTTTCTTTATGCTAAAAACGCCCAAGAAGAAACAACAACTTACGTCAAGCCCCGACTCGCTTTAGCATTACATAGCTAATCGTCATACAAATGATATTATCATGTGTGAGCATGCAAATACAAAGTTGTGATCAGTTACAAAAGTGGAGAATAATGCAGAAATATCATAACACATACGCACACAATAAGCATACTCCATTTAACCAATGATGACAATACTAATTAACCGCTTGTAGCTATCTTTTTGCATCTGCGTACATTGAAGGCTCGGGCGATAACGAAGAGCTTAGGTTTAGGTCCCATCTTCCTTGAGAAAACAATAGATAAACAAGGACACTGATATATGCGCGATACAAACGGAAATATGGTTCTATAATCTTTATTTCCAATGTGTCGGACATCAGTTTCAAACATTATAAACTTCTTGTATTCGCCCTTTCCTACTGCATATGCTGTCAAAATGAACAGCATATGCATTCTTAATTTATATAATTGAAGACATTGTAGGAAAAGGACATATGATTTAACAAGTCGCCTGTTGTAAGTGCGTCAAACTTTGATGTTTGAAAATTATTTCATAATGTAAAAACCATTTAGTCAGGCACTTTGTGTTATGACGTAGCATTGTTTTATGACGTGAGTGGCAACACAATTGATTTATTATTTCGATTCAACGCTTGAAACATTGTCAAAATTTGCTTATTGGTGTTTGTATCGCGCATATATCAGTGTCCTTGTTTATCTATTGTTTTCTCAAGGAAAATGGGACCTAAACCTAAGCTGTTCGTTATCGTCCGGGCCTTCAATGTACGCAGATGCAAAAATAAATGTGTCATCCTGTGGGAAACGGTCGAAAGTGAACACACTCACTGGCAAACTGACATTGGCACTTGAGGAAAGAATAGATACGCACAATCTGATCCGATTACCTCAAGTGTCAACGATTCAGCACCTGCTGTAAGTATGTCAAACTGTGATGTGTTATCTTGTGGGGAAATGGTTTTCGAAAATTACCTACCGGATAAACAGCACAGGGAAAGTAGTCTTAAGATTATTTGAACAACTTCACTGGCAAACTGACGTTGACACTTGAGGCAAAAGTAAATACGCACAATCTGATCCGAGTCAACACCTACTGTAAGTGTGTCAAAACTTTGATGTGTTATCCTGTGGAAAAAGGTTGAAAATTACCTACCGGTTAAACAGCACAGGGAAACCGTCGTTGGTACTTGAGGAAAGATCAGATACGCACAATCTTGTCACAGTCAACACCTTTTGTCAAAAACTAATTCATAGATCCCTTGGCTAATTGCTTTATATATTTTAAAAAGTCTCGGATCAATTTGCATGAATGTGTGAATTGACACCAATGAGCGCAAATGTGTTAAATATTGACAATGTTTCAAGCGTTGAATCGAAATAATAATTCAATTTTGTTGCCACTCACGTCATAAAACAATGCTACGTCATAAAACAAAGTGCCTGACTAAATGGTTTTTACATTATGAAATAATTTTAGACTGTTTTGCCAACAGAAGACATTGAGAACAGTATATGTAAAATATCTTTGATTGAAAGTCATTAAGAGCCTCGATGAATACGCCTATACCGTCGATGGCTGTTGCGATTCGCAAGTTAGAATTCCGGCTCGGCCAAAGGGTTAAAAAGGACGATGTAGGATGGAAACCAGATGTTGACTGGCTAATTCGTGTGACAGATCCAAAGCCAAGAAAGACATGATAGTATTGTAACATGGCCACGTAAAACTCCAAACAATCAATAAACAACTTCAGATATCATCGTTATAGAAAATTATTGATATCCCTCATAGCATTCGCTTATCCCAAAACATATTATGAAGAAAAAAGAGATGTAGAAAATACATTTTTTTATCATGACATGGCTGAAATGTGTATAAATTATATTTGTATTGAAAACAAGTCTATTCTTTCAATGAGTTACGTCATTTCTATTCAAATATGGATTTCGTCAAACGGCCGTCCATTTTCTATTCATTATAAATAAATATATATATATATAGTTGTGTATTGAACCCTTTATCTGACGTAAGTAATTACATAAAATATGTTGCAGAAAAAAGAAACGTTTAGGTCCGAAAGCGTTAATAGTACTTCTTTTGTCACTTTGTTTTCTAAAAGCCGTCTGCTGCAGAGGCGTCAGAAAGCGTCTATATGAGGGAAAGGGTTAACGCCGTTTTCAACAATTGTTGAGTCATATCACGGCGACCAGTTCACCATTTCATGGCTCAAAACTGGCTGCCTTTCCACATATACTATTATCCTATTGGTAGAAGACGAATTACGCTGTATTACTCATAATTACTTTTGTCAAACGATGGATATAATGTTGGCCGAGCTGGGGTTCTACAACTCACAACCCCTGGATTGACAGCCCGCGTCGCTAGCGACAGAGCTACCGGGGCTCGGCTCACGTTGAAGTAAAATAGATACCATACGAGGTATTGGGTTAACCCTTTGTCATCGGCAGACGCCTCTGCAACAGCCGACTTTCAAAAAAACATTGTGACCAAAGTAGAAATTGCGCATAATGAGCATGTTATCCTTTTTTCAACCTCATTCAATAATTGTTCTTTCACATTTAGAGTTTCCATAATGTTTGACTTAATGTTTTCAAAGTCGTCTGCTACAAAAGTGTTGTATGTGGAAAAGGGTAAATATGTTGGTATATGTTTATGGTCATTTGTATAAACTTAGTAACGAAAAGTAAACATGGATTAAGCCTCCGTGAACCTATATACGGGTGTAAAGTAAACAGTGAGAGGAACTTGAATAACTCTCTCTAAATTTTGTTCCAAACAAATAACCAGATTCTATCTGCTTTGAGGCCCATCCTGGCGGATATAATCAATAATCATTCATTATCGATTAACTGATCGATTGCATTTTAAATATTGCTTTCTTTCCGGAATATTCGAACCGAGTTAATTCAGGCGGATTACGACTATGGTTATCAATCCAAGGGTTGTGAGTTCGAACCTCTGTTCAGCCGTACAGCTGAGAGAAAAACGAATATTTAGTTTTAGTGTTTTGTTGTGGTTTAAAGCCGTTTACAACATAATTTCATTTATATCACGGCGACAGTTCACTTGTATATGATCCCTTGGTACACAAAGCAGTAGTAGGCTTGGAAAATGAGCTTTGCTAAAGAGCAATCGACAATGACCTTCACGCTGCGACCGGGGATCGAATCCGGGACGCCCGGCCCTTTAGCCTTTGCAAACGGCGCAATTTCTCATTTTGTCATAAAACATTGTGGAAAGAGGGAAATTTTCTTATAATGAGCAATTTCTCATTTTGTCATAAAACATTGTGGAAAGGGGAAAATGGCTTATAATGAGCAATTTCTCATTTTGTCATAAAACATTCAGGAAAGGGGGAAATTGCTTATAATGAGCAATTTCTCATTTTGCCAGCTGTATTAAATAATTATTTGTGTACTTTCATTAGGGAGGGATTTCGTTTTTCAGCACTTTTGCTCTGATACTTTAAATGTTGTCTATGCAGATTTGTAGTCTGTGGGTAGGGTTGGTGGAAAGAAACGACATTTGGTATTGTTGTTTCTCTTGAAGTATCTATGATGCTTGTGGGAATTAATGTGAAAAGGGGGAACCCCCTATTAGTCTGTAATAATCGTGATTCAAAGGGTATAAAAACAATATTTTGTATTGAACAAACTTAACCCTTCCCACATACAGAGCTTGCTGACGTCTATGCAGCAGACGACATTCGAAATTATTGTGGCAAAATGAGAGAAACTGCAAAGCAATTACTCCCTTTTCCAAAATATTTTCAACTACATGTATATTCAATAATTGTTATCCTATCTATAGAAATATTTCTTATTGTAGCTTAGATGTTTCCGAAATCGTCTGCTGCACATTTGCTGTATGTGGGAAAGGTTTAAATGTATAAAACAAATATACCATTCATACACTATGTAAATCAATAAAGTGTGAAAATCGTGAAGTCGACTCACGCAATGGCTGTATAAGCAGGGTTCAATGAGATAGATAGATATCGAGAGAAAAAAATAAGTGAAAAGTACACGCAGTATTGGGGTGCCGCCTCGATCATAAGAGCAGTTAGAACATGTCATTGTAAATATAGTACAAAGGTGACAAAACCTATAAGCTCAACCCAGTATTGAAATAAATTATAAGTCTTCTAATACACACTTTAACCCTTTCCCTCATATAGACGCTTTCTGACGCTTTTGCAGCAGACGGCTTTTTGAAAACATACTGACAAAAGAAGAAATTGTTCAAAACGAGTAATTTCTCTTTTTGCCACAATGTTTTCCACTTTTAGTCATAGGTTATCCATTCAATTATAGAGATTTCCTATTTTTATGACAAAATATGTTCAAAGTCGTCTGCTGCAGAATTGTCGTATGAGGGAAAGGGTTAAAATTAATCTAGGTTTTCCTCCTCGGCATTCTGAAATGCGGGTATATATGTGCGACTAATGCGCCGGTTTCAGCGCCAACGTCCTGGTTTTAAACATGTCGATACAGGACTTAATTGGTGTTGAAAGTGGCACAAAATAACATTTAACTATTACCAACATATACATGTAGACATTGTGTGACACCTCTGCAGCAGACGACATTTGAAAACATTATGACTAAATGATTATTGCTTAAAACGAACAATTTCACATTTTGCCACAATTTTTTTTAACTATTTTGAGTAATTATGCCTTCATTTAGAGAGGTTTCCCGTGTTTTGCCTAGTTCTTTTCAAAGTCTGTTGTGTATTGGAAAGGGTTAAACAAACAAACTGTAACTGCTATGTTTTAGTTGTCTATTGATACCTGCCGTGCTTTATTCTTTATTCGTGTAAAACCGATTGGATATCGGTATTCTCCGAACAGTTTCCGACAAGTCAATCGCTTACTTTGCTATTTAATTATTTCTTCTTTTCTAAACTTTTTAAAATAGACTCAAATATGTTTTATTTAAATCTGTACAGATGTGTCTAGTGACATGGAGATTTTATCACAGTGAAAGGTGCGATATAAATGTGAAACTAAAGCATCTTACTAGGTAGACGTTGCATGCATTATATAGTTTATAAAGATTATAGTGTTTTGTTTTTTTGTAAAAGTTGTACTAGCAAGACTTTATGAAAATATACTATATTATTTTCCTTTTCGACATTGTCAGTCGGAGAGAAAGTGTCGAATAGGAGTATTATTAGTCGCCGGGCAGAAGCCCGCGACTTCTATTTGTAATAGGTTTTCGGAAATGACATGGGAGGGGGGATTATTATTAGAAAAAAAACTCATTTAGATGTCTTGAACATATTACAGTTGTGTTTGTTTAAAAACACTAAGTAATGACACATCTAAAATGAAATAAATATTCCGATGTTTTAGGTATTTTCAGTTTCTTTATTTTGACTCGCATTTATGTTATTTTGTTTTATTTACGAAGACAAAACAGTCCCTATTAGCTAGACTGAAATACTTTATTTTACACTATATACTACATGTAATCAAAAGGCGATAACTACAAACCTTTACGTCGCACAGTCTAATTATTTGTTTACATACCAACTGCGTAGATCAATCTCCTTTGCAGAGAGCCGCTCTTTACACTCTTTTACAAATAGTAAATCATAGGTGATTTAAAATGTTTATTTGGTTCGAAACAAATGAAGAAAAGAACAAACCGAGATAAAACTGGTTTTAATAGAAAAATTACTTTGAACGAACACATTACTATAAAGAGAGTTTCAAGAACGACATCTCTGCGAATAAGAAAGAATCGGGTCTTTCGTACAAAATTATTTCGTCCTTGACAATTTTAAATGTGTCATTTAATTCCCTATAGGCACATTGCTTCCGATCTGCATATTGTTATGCATCATTGACACAAGGGCGCTCATCATAATATAATTTTAAAACATGAGTAGTTTGTTATTTTCATTATAAAAAAGGAAGGAAATAATTAAAATAAATTAACATGTTGTAGGGCTCAGTTTATGTTCGAAATTAAGTTTAAATTATACAACAATTTCAATGAGATTTAACTGTTTAGTTGATATAATATTTCGAAGGTGGTCTAATTTATAAATGATTGGATTACATTTCAACATTTGTTAAAGTATGAATAATTAGGATGCCAAGCTAATATCATTTTGAGGAAAAGAGAAAACTCATGTCTTCAGCGATTTAATCCTTATCTCATTGTTTTAAAAGTAGATTGCTGCAAAGGTGTCCACTGTTGACTTTAATAGAGGAAAAGTAAAATGACGTGCTATTGCATGCACATCCTAAATTGTCTGTTTTGTGGTTTTATTGAAAAATAATAAAATTCAAATATACTGACAAACATCTTGAAAAGTGTATGTGTAATTCACAAATCTTATAATTATTCCTTAATGAAAGCACTGTATACATACTAAGACTAATGATTGGCAAGATTACTCATTTTTATTACTGTTTATGATCAATAATTAGTTGGTTGTGTGTATGGTCAACCTACTTTGGAATGGAGATTGGTCATAAACAATGAAAGGCTTCAATTATCATTCACTTCGTTGACAAAACAATGCAAGTTATGAAACATTTTCACTTGACCCCACCCCTGATGTTCCAATATGCCCCTCAGTTGATAACTGTTTATTCAACTACTATGCATAACTGCAGTATGGATTTCCGGCGACATTGATGCATTGCATCAACTTTCTCTTGTATGGTTTATTGTATAGAAAGATGTTGTTTTATCTAAAATGGTATAGTTTATAAAGATTATAATGTTTTGTTTTTTTTGTAAAAGTTGTACTAGTAAGACTTTATGAAAATATACTATATTATTTTCCATTTCGACATTTTCACTCCAGTTTTGCTCTTGTTAAATGTACTGTTTGGGTTTTATTATAATAAACAATTTTTCTGTAAAACTTTTTAATAAAATTATCAAAAGAAATAAACAAATAAAATATATACACTAAAAATAAAGTACATGTATGTAAAAACTTAACAAATTGGACACAATCCAATTTTTACATTAATCTCAAAACACACATTTTCACTTCCCGTAAATCATAAAATGTCACCTATCTGTTTCAAGAATTCCTCACATACGATTTCGTGGTCATCATACTTGTCCCACAGGTCAAATATCGCAGAATCCATGTTCAGGTAGGTTGGCCGTCGCCAACCGAATGATCCAGGACCAGATGGACGTTGATATTTACAAGCTTGGCCTCTTGTAACAGCATCGCCAGTAACACATACACGGGCAGAGCCCCCCTACCCGCCTTTGCATTCAACCGCCTATGCCAGCCTGAAAATATCAAAAAAAGTATTCAATTTTAGACTTTAAAAACAAAGTGCGAAAGTGCGGAAGAAAATACAAGCTATTTTTCATTTTTTGTTCACTTTGATGTCACTTTCTTCTTGTCGTCCCCTCTTCTACAACCTCGTACTTGACAGTACCATTTCTGTGTCGTTGTTGGTCCTCACAGACTGCCGGTAAACTGACCACTGTTCGGGTGACCAAACTGTACTCTCCAACCACTGGTCGTTTACATACTTGAATACGGCTCTAAGTGGTTCTGAAGCCTCCGCTGTGTCGGATAATTTTTCAAAGGCTCTTGGTATATCTCTCGCTGGAAGGAATGGTATGGCGAGTAACTTCCTTATCAGGTTATGGAGCCCTTCTCGTTGTTGGTAAGTCGTCTGCAGGCCGACTTCTTTGACTCGTCGCTGCAAAGCTTGGGCCCAGTGGAAACCACAGCCATGAAGACTAGTGGAAGGGAACACTTCTTTTAGGGCCTGACGCTAAGCTTAAAAATAAAAAAAAACGTTGATTAAATCCCACAATCGTATATATTTTGAAAACATTTAGCACTGAAAATCAACATGAAGACTAGAGGAAGGGAAAACTTATTTTAGGGCCTGCCACAAAGCTTAACAAGAGCTGTCTGAGGACAGCATGCTCTTGACTATTCCACCGCTTATTAGATTACTGAGATAATGGACTCTAATGTAGTTGCATGCTAAACATTAACCACACTGTCTTAAAGGGTGATAATTTGCATTATATGCAGGATAGAGTTATTTTCATAGGTGTGATGGTTGGGAAGGGTTGTATAACATTTCAATGAAATGCACTCTTAATGTAGTTGCACGCAAACCTTTAACCATAGGGCAACAATTTGCACCATATGCAACTAGTTCAAAGTTATTGCAAAAAATAGTGTTTTTTTTCGTTAAAGGTCAAAGTGACCTTGACCTTTGACCTTATGATCCCATTACCTGTTTCAGTCAAGTGCTGATGATGACCATTACCCAAACTAAGTTTCAGGGTCATAGGCCTAAGCAATCAGTAGTTTTAAAGCAAGGAATGTTTCTGTATTGAAGGTCACAGTGAACTTGACCTTTGACCTATTGACTCAAACTCTCTAGGCATCACCAACTTGCTATGATGTATGTCCATACCAAGTTTGAAGATCATAGGCCTAGGCGTATGTAAGTTATAAGGGTAAATGCTAGCTTTCACAAAAACTTTAACCATTAACTGTTTCTTTACAGAAAGGTCACAGTGACCTTGACCTTTGACCTAGTAACTCTAAACTCTCTAGGCAAAACCAACTTGAAAATCACAGGCCTAAGTGTATGTTAGTTATAAGGGTAAATGCTAGCTTGCACGAAAACTTTAACCATGAACTGTTTCCATATAGAAGGTCACAGTGACCTTGACATTTGACCTACTTTCTTCAAAGTTTAAAGGCATCACCAACTTGCTATGAAGAATTTCCATTCAAAGTTTAAAGACCATAGGCTTAGGTGTATGTTAGTTATAAGGGTAAATGCTAGCTTGCACAAAAACTTTAACCATGAACTGTTTCTATATAGAAAGTTATAGACCTTGACTTTTGACCTACTGACTCCAAACTGTGTAGGCATCACCGACTTGCTATGAAGATGTAAGTATGTAAGTTATAAGGGTAAATGCTAGCTTGCACAAAAACTTTAACCAACGCCGGGGTGACTACAATAGCTCCCCTTATTCTTCGAATAGTCGAGCTAAAAATTAAAAAAAACCTTGATTAAATCCCACAATCGTATATATTTTGAAAACATTTAGCAATGAAAATCCATTATTATAACTATTATACTTGGTAATTCAAATTACCTGGTCGAAGTCCATTGTAAAGCTTTCCACTAGTGGCGTGTCGTCAATGATGCTTATGAACTGGTTAAGTTAAAACAAAAAATACAATTTGATTATTTGATTATATATATTGTAAAAATATAATATACTTATTCTATATATTCATTCATTCGTCACTATGGTTGTTTATCTGAACAATGATGAAGTCATTTTAATATTGTGTACTTACTGCAACATAATCCTGCTTCCTTCGACGAGACATCAAAACGAACAGAAGCGGTACCTGCTTCATGGTCTCCCCGTGTCGGATGAAGGCATGGATCGACCATAGTTGAGTGAACGGCTTCGTCACAACTCTTAAAGTACCGTCCAGGTACCACTTTTTCGTTCGCTGTAGTATCTGGATCTGTTCATCAGTTGCGAACATCAGATGGCGCTCATCTTCCACCCTAATGTCGCCAACCAAAAATGGATCAACCAGAAACTCTGTGTTGACCTGAAAAGTTCAGAATGTTTTACTATTATCATAACTCTTCCTGTTTTCAATTCAATTTCTATTGAACTATTTTAGTTTACTACGAAATTAAATGTAATCATACAGATCTCCTCATTTAACAGCTCTTTAAACTCGCTCATTAACGGGGATTATATAATTCTATAATACAACTTACCTCAAAATCTAGTGATCTTGGTCTTATCTTCTGTCTCGCACGATTGTTCTGCCACACCAATATTGTTGGACGTGGGAGGTTGAAATCAGTTCTTTCAAACATCGCTATCATCCTGTCATCGACCATTCTACCGGCAGGGGCAAACAGATCTCTGACTGCTTCTTGACGGATCTGAATAATTATGTAGTATAATTAAAACACAGATAAACGAAAAATCTAGACAACTATTGACCGGTAGTTCTGGTAACTTATCAAGGAAACGCCGTGATATAACTGAATAACTTGATGGAGATCCATGTTCTGATCATGTTTCAAGAAGATTAAATGGCAAATTTGAACCCAAGTGTGCTCACAGGGTTTTCTAGAATTTGGCGTAGTGACCTAGTTTTAGACCCAACATGGTCCCGTTTCGAAACCTGACTGTGATATGATGGTGATGTATGTTCTGAGGAGTTTTACTAAAGTTTGGATAAACATGAGGGACATGATGGCCCTTAATTGCACACCCGAGTTATGCCAACTACATTAACTCAATTTGTGGTCAGGTAAGCTATTACTAAAATGTTAACAAGATTTTCCTCAATTTTGCCTAGTGACCTTGTCTTTTACCGGACTAGAGCAAAGTTCAAACCCATTCAGATATCATCCAAACACCCATTCTCGCAAAGGTTCAACAGGCTCAAATTTAAAAATGCAGCATTCAGTGTTAACAAGATTTTACTTCAATTTGACCTTTGTGACATAGATCTTGACCTCACATGACCCAGTTTAGAACTTTGCCAAGATTTGATGGAGATGTTTAATAAACTTTCATGTAGTCTGGATGTAAAATACTGCCTGTTGAGTGTTAACAAGGCAATTGTTGAAGATGCACGACAGACGGACGGCAGACAAAATGAGATCACAATAGTTCAGCTTGAGCACTTTGTGCACTGATGAGCTAAACATGTGTCCATAAAGTTTTTCTAAAATTTGACCAATTGATCTACCGGTAGTTGCTTACTTTAGAAATTATCTTGGATTCAGAAATCAAGTTTCAGAGAAGTTTATTTTTTCATTTACCACTATTCAGATGCAGCCGTGTGTTTTAAATAATAAATTTGGATTGAAAACGATTGTAGAGTTTCACCCAAGAAACATTTAAGCTAAATAATCTTTAAATCAGACAAGTGCTGACATAGAAATTGAATATAAAAGTGTTTTCATTGTTCCCACTTTCCGATGCTGCAGTAACCCAAATTGTTCATAGAATTTAAATATTTGTACACTATGGTAAGAGGACTACCAAAGAAACATTCCTATGAAGAAGTTAAGTTTAAATAGGACAGACTATAGACAGAGATTGATCAGAATAGATCACATTGAGCTTTCGGCTCATGAGATCTAAAAACTCCAGCACCTTACAGCCATGTTTTTCAATCATTCAATATGTTCTGAACGGTTTTGGTAGAAGTTCACAGTGGGAAAAGTTCTACCAAATTAACTTAAAATCAGACACGCAGATTCAGAAGAGAAGTATTTCACTTGTCATTCAACCAACCAACCACCCTTCTGATGCTGCAGTGTTTTACATAGAATTTAATTGTTTGAACAATTTTATTACAGGACCCCATTATAAAGAAACATTCATGTTATATTTGGTTGAAATCGGTGCAGTGGTTTAGGAGGAAATTAATAGTTTAAATAAATAAGAAATTACAAAACTAATCTACAAGTTATTTTATTCTGTAATGAAGTATAGTAGACACATGCACTTTATAATATATCACATCATTTTTAATAACATGAAAAGTGGTTTATAAAAGGTTAATAAAAGCAATTTTCCAAAGCAATTAAGATTGATTGATTGATTGGGATTTAATGCCATTTCCAACAGTATGTCTTATATATAACACTTGAACCTGTACACAACATTCTTCCCAGGATTCTGTTCTCCAAAGTTTTATACTTACTTTCGTGTTTACTATATATTTTTTTTATTTCCTCCATAAATTGAAGATTTACAAAAGCACATGTGTATACATGAAATTCACAATTAAATGGCTATGAGAATAATATTAACATTCATACACCCACATACACGCATGTACAACCACATTTTCACACATTAACCTCACACATGAACAATAACTGTCAGAAATTAATATTATTTACACATAATACGTCCCATGGCTAATCCAACTACCAAAATAGTAATTGCAGCGGTTAAATAGAGATAAAAACTCACATTAGCCGCTGCATACTTAAAGCGAAAGCGAAAATACAGTTGAATAATTTATGTAACGTGTCAGTGTTATGGAAAACAAAATTCATATAATGACTGGTGTATTGTAGCTGATACATCATGCCTTTTCTTGAATTCAACAATCATTGCTAATACATGAATAATACATTTAAGATTAAAATGAACATTACTCAAATAATGCATATTAACTCTTCATAAATAAGCTGCATGTAAAGTGAAAATCTTATTATGATTGGTTCTAAAAAGTTTCTTGCTTATAATGATAACTTTGGAAACAACTAGATCTATCATATGACTAATATCCCAATAGGTTACTTTGTTACAGGACATCGGTCATGTATACTTTTCATGGTCTGGTCATGGCTGTGTAAATATAAAATTATCAAAATCACAACTTTGTACAAAATATCAAACTAGATTGCCTCTCCTACTCTAGGTATAGAAGCTGGGTATCAACAAGCTATTGCAATGTTGGTGCTCAAACTAAAAACAACTGACCGACAGACACTGTGACCCCACAAATACACAAACAGATTCATGGTAGAGGTACAGAAGAAACTGTATAAAAGAAAAATAAATTGCTCAAATATTCCATCAAAGTACAAAGTTTCTTTTAATTTGTTCACATAATCTGTTCTTTACTCAATGTTTTCAAATGACATGAGTTGCCACAGAGTACCTGGATTTGTGAACTGATTTCCCTGTATAAATTATAATTGTAAGTATGTGATGAAACAGAATCCAATTCAAATTGTTCACAGATACAGTCTGTGTTTGACATTTCTGCAGCAACATCTTCGTTACAAACATTTAAAATTCTCAATCACAAAAAGTTTCCTTTATTCCGCCACCCTTTTCTTTAGATGTTTTAACCCTTTCCCTCATACAACAATTCTGCAGCAGACGACTTTGAGCGTATTTTGTCAAAACATAGAAAATCTCCATAATTGAATGGATAATTGACTAAAAGTGGAAAACATTGTGGCAAAAGGAGAAATTGCATGTTTTGTGCAATTTCTTCTTTACTAGTCACTATGTTTTCAAAAATGCAGAGGCATCCGAAAGTGTTTATATGAGGGAAAGGGTTAAATGAGTAAATTCAGAGTTACCAAAACAGCATATCAGTACAAGATTTTAATAGAGATATATGCCTCCTATTCTGACAACATGTTTATTACAGTATCCAGGGGTCACACTGGCCCAAATTTTCTTGAGCCACATTTTTTTTTTGACAGACATCAACCCATTTTTATCAAGTTAATACATGCATATATATTAGTGCTCTGGAAATTTTTAATCTCAATCGGTCTGATGTAATTTAGGGCTGCCGTTTTTAAATTAATTTGTCCTTATATTCAGTCAGACAGATGGACATATATCAAATTATTTGGATATATTATTGAATAAGCTGTGGATTGGTATGTTTGCTTTGTCATGCGGTTGTAAAATAAGTAGAAATCGGCCGTTAAAAGTGTGCACGAAATCAATGCGAAAATGTCTCAAATATTTGTTTTTGTAAAGAACTGCGCGAATCCAATCAACACTAATTGTAATTATTAAAGGCATAAATAATTAGAGAGCAATTTCATTAATCTTGCCTTTGAATACATATCTTTAACCGATTGCGTAAATCGCTTATCTATCAATCTCCTCAGGCTTTATTTTACATGCGACAAACAGTTTGAGGGCTTGATGAAAGACGGTTACAACGACTACAAATTTTTCAAGATGAAGTTACAATCGTTTGCATACAACCATCGAGTTGTAGGTATGGTTTATTGTATAGAAAGATGTTGTTTTATCTAAAATGGTATAGTTTATAAAGATTATAATGTTGTTGTTTTTTTGTAAAAGTTGTACTAGTAAGACTTTATGAAAATATACTATATTATTTTCCATTTCGACATTTTCACTCCAGTTTTGCTCTTGTTAAATGTACTGTTTGGGTTTTATTATAAAAAACAATTTTTCTGTAAAACTTTTTAATAAAATTATCAAAAGAAATAAACAAATAAAATATATACACTAAAAATAAAGTACATGTATGTAAAAACTTAACAAATTGGACACAATCCAATTTTTACATAATCTCAAAACACACATTTTCACTTCCCGTAAATCATAAAATGTCACCTATCTGCTTCAAGAATTCCTCACATACGATTTCGTGGTCATCATACTTGTCCCACAGGTCAAATATCGCAGAATCCATGTTCAGGTAGGTTGGCCGTCGCCAACCGAATGATCCAGGACCAGATGAACGTTGATATTTACAAGCTTGGCCTCTTGTAACAGCATCGCCAGTAACACATACATGGGCAGAGCCCCCCTACCCGCCTTTGCATTCAACCGCCTATGCCAGCCTGAAAATATCAAAAAAACTATTCAATTTTAGACTGCGAAAGTGCGGAAGAAAATACAAGCTATTTTTCATCTTTTGTTCACTTTTATGTCACTTTCTTCTTGTCGTCCCCTCTTCTACAACCTCGTACTTGACAGTACCATTTAATCATAACTTATATTTCCAAAGACATTTTTCGTTTTCTATATTATATGTTTATGTATTTTGTATCTGTTTAAGATTTATATACCTTCTGGGTCGTTGTTGGTCCTCACAGACTGCCGGTAAACTGACCACTGTTCCGGTGACCAAACTGTACTCTCCAACCACTGGTCGTTTATATACTTGAATACGGCTCTAAGTGGTTCTGAAGCCTCCGCTGTGTCAGATAATTTTTCAAAGGCTCTTGGTATATCTCTCGCTGGAAGGAATGGTATGGCGAGTAACTTCCTTATCAGGTTATGGAGCCCTTCTCGTTGTTGGTAAGTCGTCTGCAGGCCGACTTCTTTGACTCGTCGCTGCAAAGCTTGGGCCCAGTGGAAACCACAGCCATGAAGACTAGTGGAAGGGAACACTTCTTTTAGGGCCTGACGCTAAGCTTAAAAATAAAAACAAGAGGGCCATGATGGCCCTGGAATCGCTCACCTGATTTTTTTTTTCACTTTAGCTATATAAGCCCCGCCATCTGGCGGACATAGTTTCCGACCAATCGACTTGGCTTGAAGGAATCTGATAGAGGGTCACCCTAGGAACATTTCTACAAAATTATTTGAAAATCGGCCTGACACTTTTGGAGGAGAAGATTTTTTAAGTTTTCACTATAGCCATAAAAGGCAAAATAGCCCCGACCCCTTGTGGCCATGTTTTTTGACCAATCAACATGGCTTGAAGGAATCTGATAGAGGGTCATCCAAGGAACATTTCTACAAAATTATTTGAAAATCGGCCTTACACTTTTGGAGAAGAAGATTTTTTAAGTTTGCACTATAGCTATATAAGGCAAAATAGCCCCGCCCCCCCTGGCGGCCATGTTTTTCGACCAATCAACATGACTTCAAGGAATCTGATAGAGAGTCACCCAAGGAACATTTCTACAAAATAAGTTCAAAATCTGCAAACCAATTTGGGAGGAGAAGAATTTTGTTGAAGTTTGTTTTCGTTTCGTTGCCATGGAAACCAGAATTCTGCATGGATCCCAAAAATGTTAAGGAATTCTGGTGAGGCCATTGAGAGGATGCTTTCTGTGAAGTTTCATCCCAGTTGACCCACCGGTTACAGAGGAGAAAATGTTGACGGACGACGGACGACGACCGACGGACGACGGACAACGGACGCCGGACATAGGGCGATCACAATAACTCACCCTGAGCACTTCGTGCACAGGTGAGCTAAAAAACGTTGATTAAATCCCACAATCGTATATATTTTGAAAACATTTAGCACTGAAAATCAACATGAAGACTAGAGGAAGAGAAAACTTATTTTAGGGCCTGCCACAAAGCTTAACAAGAGCTGTCTGAGGACAGCATGCTTGACTATTCCACCGCTTATTAGATTACTGAGATAATGGACTCTAATGTAGTTGCAAGCTAAACATTAACCACAATGTCTTAAAGGGTAATAATTTGCATTATATGCAGGATAGAGTTATTTTCATAGGTGTGATGGTTGGGAAGGGTTGTATAACATTTCAATGAAATGCATCAAGTAGTTACTAAGATATGGACTCTTAATGTAGTTGCACGCAAACCTTTAACCATAGGGCAACAATTTGCACCATATGCAACTAGTTCAAAGTTATTGCAAAAAATAGTGTTTTTTTTCGTTAAAGGTCAAAGTGACCTTGACCTTTGACCTTATGATCCCATTACCTGTTTCAGTCAAGTGCTGATAATGACCATTACCCAAACTAAGTTTCAGGGTCATAGGCCTAAGCAATCAGTAGTTTTAAAGCAAGGAATGTTTCTGTATTGAAGGTCACAGTGAACTTGACCTTTGACCTATTGACTCAAACTCTCTAGGCATCACCAACTTGCTATGATGTATGTCCATACCAAGTTTGAAGATCATAGGCCTAGACGTATGTAAGTTATAAGGGTAAATGCTAGCTTTCACAAAAACTTTAACCATTAACTGTTTCTTTACAGAAAGGTCACAGTGACCTTGACCTTTGACCTAGTAACTCCAAACTCTCTAGGCAAACCAACTTGAAGATCACAGGCCTAAGTGTATGTTAGTTATAAGGGTAAATGCTAGCTTGCACGAAAACTTTAACCATGAACTGTTTCCATATAGAAGGTCACAGTGACCTTGACCTTTGACCCTCTTTCTCCAAAGTTTAAAGGCATCACCAACTTGCTATGAAGAATTTCCATACAAAGTTTAAAGACCATAGGCTTAGGTGTATGTTAGTTATAAGGGTAAATGCTAGCTTGCACAAAAACTTTAACCATGAACTGTTTCTATATAGAAAGTTAGTGACCTTGACTTTTGACCTACTGACTCCAAACTGTGTAGGCATCACGGACTTGCTATGAAGATGTAAGTATGTAAGTTATAAGGGTAAATGCTAGCTTGCACAAAAACTTTAACCAACGCCGGGGTGACTACAATAGCTCCCCTTATTCTTCGAATAGTCGAGCTAAAAATTAAAAAAAAACTTGATTAAATCCCACAATCGTATATATTTTGAAAACATTTAGCAATGAAAATCCATTATTATAACTATTATACTTGGTAATTCAAATTACCTGGTCGAAGTCCATTGTAAAGCTTTCCACTAGTGGCGTGTCGTCAATGATGCTTATGAACTGGTTAAGTACCTGTTAAAACAAAAAGTACAATTTGATTATTTGATTATATATATTGTAAAAATATAATATACTCATTCTATATATTCATTCATTCGTCACTATGGTTGTTTATCTGAACAATGATGAAGTCATTTTAATGTTGTGTACTTACTGCAACATAATCCTGCTTCCTTCGACGAGACATCAAAACGAACAGAAGCGGTACCTGCTTCATGGTCTCCCCGTGTCGGATGAAGGCATGGATCGACCATAGTTGAGTGAACGGCTTCGTCACAACTCTTAAAGTACCGTCCAGGTACCATTTTTTCGTTCGCTGTAGTATCTGGATCTGTTCATCAGTTGCGAACATCAGATGGCGCTCATCTTCCACCCTAACGTCGCCAACCAAAAATGGATCAACCAGAAACTCTGTGTTGACCTGAAAAGTTCTATTTAACTATTTTAGTTTACTACGAAATTAAATGTAATCATACAGATCTCCTCATTTAACAGCTCTTTAAACTTGCTCATTAACGGGGATTATATAATTCTATAATACAACTTACCTCAAAATCTAGTGATTTTGGTTCTCTTGGTCTAATCTTCTGTCTCGCACGATTGTTCTGCCACACCAATATTGTTGGACGTGGGAGGTTGAAATCAGTTCTTTCAAACATCGCTATCATCCTGTCATCGACCATTCTACCGGCAGGGGCAAACAGATCTCTGACTGCTTCTTGACGGATCTGAATAATTATGTAGTATAATTAAAACACAGATAAACGAAAAATCTACACAACTATTGACCGGTAGTTCTGGTAACTTATCAAGGAAACGCCGTGATATAACTGAATAACTTGATGGAGATCCATGTTCTGATCATGTTTCAAGAAGATTAAATGGCAAATTTGAACCCAAGTGTGCTCACAGGGTTTTCTAGAATTTGGCGTAGTGACCTAGTTTTAGACCCAACATGGTCCCGTTTCGAATCTGACTGTGATATGATGGTGATGTATGTTCTGAGGAGTTTTACTAAAGTTTGGATAAACATGAGGGACATGATGGCCCTTAATTGCACACCCGAGTTATGCCAACTACATTAACTCAATTTGTGGTCAGGTAAGCTATTACTAAAATGTTAACAAGATTTTCCTCAATTTTGCCTAGTGACCTTGTCTTTTACCGGACTAGAGCAAAGTTCAAACCCATTCAGATATCATCCAAACACCCATTCTCGCAAAGGTTCAACAGGCTCAAATTTAAAAATGCAGCATTCAGTGTTAACAAGATTTTACTTCAATTTGACCTTTGTGACATAGATCTTGACCTCACATGACCCAGTTTAGAACTTTGCCAAGATTTGATGGAGATGTATAATAAACTTTCATGAAGTCTGGATGTAAAATACTGCCTGTTGAGTGTTAACAAGGCAATTGTTGAAGATGCACGACAGACGGACGACATACAAAATGAGATCACAATAGTTCAGCTAGAGCCCTTTGTGCACTGATGAGCTAAACATGTGTCCATAAAGTTTTTCTAAAATTTGACCAATTTATCTAGTTGCTTACCCCGTGTGACCCAATTTTGAAATTATCTTGGATTCAGAAATCAAGTTTCAGAGAAGTTTATTTTTTCATTTACCACTATTCAGATGCAGCCTTGTGTTTTAAATAATAAATTTGGATTGAAAACGATTGTAGAGTTTCACCCAAGAAACATTTAAGCTAAATAATCTTTAAATCAGACAAGTGCTGACATAGAAATTGAATATAAAAGTGTTTTCATTGTTCCCACTTTCCGATGCTGCAGTAACCCAAATTGTTCATAGATTAGAATTTAAATATTTGTACACTATGGTAAGAGGACTACCAAAGAAACATTCCTATGAAGAAGTTAAGTTTAAATAGGACAGACTATAGACAGAGGTTGATGAGAATAGATCACATTGAGCTTTCGGCTCATGAGATCTAAAAACTCCAGCACCTTACAGCCATGTTTTTCAATCATTCAATATGTTCTGAACGGTTTTGGTAGAAGTTCACAGTGGGAAAAGTTCTACCAAATTACCTTAAAATCAGACACGCAGATTCAGAAGAGAAGTATTTCACTTGTCATTCAACCAACCAACCACCCTTCTGATGCTGCAGTGTTTTACATAGAATTTAATTGTTTGAACAATTTTATTACAGGACCCCATTATAAAGAAACATTCATGTTATATTTGGTTGAAATCGGTGCAGTGGTTTAGGAGGAAATTAATAGTTTAACCCTTTCCCTCATATAGACGCTTTCTGATGCCTCTCAGTCTGCAGCAGACAGCTTTTTGAAAACATAGTGACAAAGGAAGAAATTGCTCAAAACGAGCAATTTCTCCTTTTGTCACAATGTTTTCCACTTTAAGTCATAGGTTATCCATTTAATTATAGAGATTTTCTATTTTTTGACAAAATGTGTTCAAAGTCGTCTGCTGCAGAATTGTCGTATGAGGGAAAGGGTTAAATAAATAAGGAATTACAAAACTAATCTACAAGTTATTTTATTCTGTAATGAGGCATAGTAGACATATGGACTTTATTATATATCATTTTTAATAACATGAAAAGTGGTTTATAAAATGTTAATAAAAGTAATTTTCCAAAGCAATTAAAATTTATTGATTGATTGGGGTTTAATGCCATTTCCAACAGTATGTCTTATATATAACACTTGAACCTGTACACAACATTCTTCCCAGGATTCTGTTCTCCAAAGTTTTATACTCACTTTCGTGTTTACTATATATTTTCTTTATTTTCTCCATAAATTGAAGATTTACAAAAGCACATGTGTATACATGAAATTCACAATTAAATGGTTATGAGAATAATATTAACATTCATACACCCACATACACGCACGTACAACCACATTTTCACACATCAACCTCACACATGAACAATAACTGTCAGAAATGAATATTATTTACATATAATACGTCCCATGGCTCATCCAACTACCAAAATAGTAATTGCAGCGGTTAAATATAGATAAAAACTCACACTAGCCGCTGCATACTTAAAGCGAAAGCGAAAATACAGTTGAATAATCCATGGAACGTGTCAGTGCTACAAAGAACAAAATTCATATTTAATTACAAGTATAAAGTTTCCTGGGACGCATCATATAACACGTCCCATGTTTAATCCAACTACTAAAATAGTAATTGCAGCGGTTAAATAGAGATAAAAACTCACACTAGCCGCTGCATACTTAAAGCGAAAGTGAAAATATTTGTTTTTGTAAAGAATTGCGCGAAACCAATCGACACTAATTGTAACTAGAAAGGTTGTTTTTATGAAAAAACATATGTCTCCCCATTTCAGTTTGTCAATGACTATTAAAATATTGAACAAGGGGAGATAACTTTGCAACGAAGTAGCCCAGAGTTATAATTCTTGCAAGGTGCACAACTTCACATTGCCATCTATCTATATTCCAAGTTTCAATAAATTCCTTTAAGTACTTTCTTAGTTCTGCTCTGGAGAAAGTTTACACTATTAAAATATTGAACAAGGGGAGATAAATCATAATTATTGCAAGGTGCACAACTTCACATTGCCATCTATCTAAATTCCAAGTTTCAATAAATTCCTTCAAGTAGTTTCTGAGTTCTACTCTGGACAAAGTTTACACTATTAAAATATTGAACAAGGGGGAGATAACTCATAATTATTGCAAGGTGCACAACTTCACATTGCCATCTATCTATGTTTCAAGTTTCAATAAATTCCTTCAAGTAGTTTCTGAGTTCTGCTCTGGACAAAGTTTACACTATTAAAATATTGAACAAGGGGGAGATAACTCATAATTATTGCAAGGTGCACAACTTCACATTGCCATCTATCTATATTCCAAGTTTCAATAAATTCCTTCAAGTAGTTTCTGAGTTCTGCTCTGGACAAAGTTTTCACAATTAAAATATTGAACAAGGGGGAGATAACTCCGTTATGGTCGGAACATGGGTTCTGCACATCGCCTTCGTGAGGTGAACATCTGACACAAGTTTCATGAAAATCCTTCAAGCCGTTTTGGAGATATGGAGCGGACACGAAAACAGGCTCAAACCTTTGACCTTCAAGCCTGACCTTGACCTTGAACCGGTATGGTCGGAACATGGGTTCTGCACATCGCCTTCGTGAGGTGAACATCTGACACAAGTTTCATGAAAATTCTTCAAGCCGTTTTGGAGATATGGAGCGGACACGAAATTAAGGCTCAAACGTTTGACCTTCAAGTCTGACCTTGACATTGAACCTGTATTGTCGGGACATGGGTTCTGCACATCGCCTTCATGAGGTGAACATCTGACACAAGTTTCATGAAAATCCTTCAAGCCGTCTTGGAGATATGGTGCGGACACGATTTCGGACAGACGGACAGACAGACAGACAGACAGACAGAAGGACAGACAGACAGACAGACGCCCAGGACAAAAACAATATATCTCCCCTGTATACAGGGGGAGACATAATTATTAAAGGCATTCCACCTTGCTACAATCAACTCTTGATTAAATAATTAGAGAGCAATTTCATTAATCTTGCCTTTGAATACATATCTTTAACTGATTGTGTTAATCGCTAATCTATCAACCTCCTCAGGCTTTATTTTACACGCGATAAACAGTTTGAGGGCTTGATGAAAGACGGTTTTGACTACAAATTGTTCAAGATGTAGTTACAACCGTTTGCATACAACCATCGAGTTGAAGGTACCCAACTGACATCATGTACACACAAACAGCCACTTTTGATTTTTTAAACCGACACGCTGTGAATGTAGGATTTTATAGCTTTAAAGGTAAAAGCTATTTCATGTTGGGATTTTTTTTTATATTTGTGGTTAGCAATCGGGAAAAAGGGCAAAAAAAAAGGAATGTCGCCAATGCCATTTTCTTCTGAGCCACTGGCTCAAATGGCGAACGACAGCTGTATTGCTCCAATGCCATAAGGCAAACATTAAATCTCCAAACGGCCCCGCCCCCTGGTGTCCATGTTTTCTTTATCAATCACCATGCCTTGAAGGAATCTCAGAGTGTCACACCCAAGGAACATTTGTGCAAAATTATTTGAAAATCAGCTAAATAGTTTGGGAGGACAAGACTTTTTCGTTTTTTTCACTAAAACCAATATAAGGCAAATAAGACCCCCCCCCCCCCCCTCCCCTCCAATTTTTAAAGACCAATCAACATGGGTTGTAGGAATCTGATAGAATCACCCAAGGAACATTTCTATAAAAAAAATTCACTATAGCCCCACCCCGCCCTCTGGAAGGAAACCAGAATTTTCGTGGATCCAAACAATTTGAAGGAATTTAGGAGAGGACATTGAGAGGATGCTTCCTATGAAGTTTCATACTAATTGGCCAAATGGTTAGGGAGGAGAAGTCGTTTGAAGACCAACCTTTTTCCAGTTGTAATCATTCTTTCTTAGTACACTGTACAGGAGGTCATTTTCAACAAGCTTTGACTGAATATCCTTTCCCTACTAATGACAAATAAAATGTATAAGAAAGGGAATGTTTATTGCTCCACATTTGATACAATAATGCAAAAGTGAAATTTTATTTACCATAATTCTTTCTGACATACAACAAATCTGCAGCACATTACTTTGAAAACATATAGGCAAATATATGGGAAAAATCCAAAATGGATTTTCATATATGTGAAGGAGTTAATTTATTTCCAGCCCTGCATTCAATGACTGATCAAAACACACAATCCCAATAAAGAACATACGAAGCAAGAGTTATTTTTATGTTTAATACTGATTGATTTTAAAGTATAAATGTCTAATAACTCTTTGCTTCATTCTGATGGTTCTTTTGAAATCCTTTTGTTACAATCTTTTCAGCTCTATTCAATAATTTTACTTTCATTACTAGATCTTTTTCTTTATTTTTTATTAGATGTTTTCAAAGTCCTCTGCGACTGATTTGTTGTATGTGGGAAAGGCTTAAACACAGAGCTCATATATGCTAATCTTCTGGTCAGTTTCTTTAAAAAATATCTTATGTTGAAAAGATAGCAGCTGCAGGCATGAAAGTATAATTTGTATACATGTATATTTGAAAACATGGTGGATGAAAAGGAAATTACATTAAGATCATTTATCTATTCCCACAATTGTTTCTAAAGCTATTTGTTGCATGTTTGTAACAAGTCATCTGCTCCAGAGTAAGATTCTACCAGTGTACATTGTATGGAACAGCTATTCAACTATTCTGTTGCATTTCAAAACACACTTTCTATCAAAGAAATGGAAACATGAAAATAATAGATACAACAATTTACATACACACCTTTTCTAAGAAGTCCATCATTACTTCTACATCTTCTATCGAAAGTATTTAAGAAACCACCACATCTGGTCAATCCATAACATTTTGTCTGTTTTGCCTTTATGGAAGATGAAAAGAAAGATATAATTACATTTTAAGTCTTTAAATGGAGATGAGAATTTATAATTTGTAAAAAGCTTTTCTTGGTACATGTACTGTATATATATCAAACTGTCCATCATGGAAATATAATAGATCCAGAGACCTAAACACACTATGATATATCACTCTTTCCAACATATAAGAAAGACACTGCAGGTGACTTTGTAACCATTGATATTTTATTGGTGTTTTATGCTGCTTTCAGCATTCTTTCAGTTATATCACGGCCACAGTTCACTTATTCATGATCCCTGTGTAAACAAGCCAGTACAAGGCTTGGAAATGTGCCCTGCCAAAGTGCACTCCACCATGACCACTGTGCCTTGACTGGGGATTGAAACCGGGATGCCCAGTTCAAAATCCAGACACTAAATGATTTAAAATGCGTCTGCTGCATATACTGTACATGAACGCCCAGAATGTGTTTGCAAGTGGAAAAGGGTTAAACATAATACATCTATTATTATTTTTACCAACAACCTAGTGTTTGATGAACAAAATCAATTTTAAACCTTTTCCACATGCAGAGCTATACTGATGCATATGCATGTAACTATAAGTCAATTAAATCATTGCATCAAAAAAGCAATTGAAATAATTCATCCTTATGCTACAATCTTTCGTGCCTAGATGTTTTTATCTGTTGATTCGTAGTTGTTGATGTATGTGAGAAAGGATAACTATATAAACTCCTTACTGGAAACATTTTAAGTTAATTCAAGTAACATCGCAAAGCATGATAGACTAGAGAAAGAGAGAAGAAGATAAAGAGAGACAGAGAAAGAGAGAGAGAGAGAAAGAGAAAAAGGGATACAGAGAGATAAGGGCCAGATATTTATACATGTATATAGATAGAGAAATATTTACAGAGAGGGATAGAGAGAGAGAAAGGAATTGAGAGAGAGAGATAGAGAAAAGGCAACAGATACATATATAGAGAGAAGATAGACAAAGAGGGGTTTACAAAGAGGCAGATAAATATATCATCAGAGAGAGAGAGAGAGAAAGAGAAGAGACAGACAGACAGAGAAACACATTAACTTTGTAGATTCTTTTGGTATACACGCTGTTAAGTGTTATGGGTCAAACAAATATGACGAAAAATAAAGATAATAGTGTATACATATATAGCAGAAGACTTTGAAACATACCCTATAAAAATGGAAACTCCCTACAAATGAAAGTACACAGCAGGGCTCCGGAAATTTTGAATTACTACACAGTACAATAATTGAATAGAGTTGAAAACATGGTAATTAACAAAAGGAAAAATTGCTTGTTTTGGGCAATTTCTTCTTTTGTCGCCATGTTTTTAAAAAGCTGTCTGTTGCAGAGGCGTCATAAAGTGTCTATATGAGGGAAACGGTTAATGAAATAAATCAATTATGAAGCCTGCAATTTCCAGCCTATTCCTATCTCCACATACTAAATGTCCAGTAAACATCAGCCACTACACTTCAAGTTTGACATATCACCTTAACCCTTTCCCTCATATAGACGCTTTCTGACGCCTCTGCAGCAGACGGCTTTTTGAAAACATAGTGACAAAAGAAGAAATTGCACAAAATGTGCAATTTCTCCTTTTGTCACAATGTTTTCCACTTTTTGTCATAGGTTATCCATTCAATTATGGAGATTTTCTATGTTTTGACAAAATACATTCAAAGTCGTCTGCTGCAGTATTGTCATATGAGGGAAAGGGTTATTTATCAGTAGCTTACCACTAATTACTTTGATACTTAATCATTGATCTTTATTTCCACAGGAAAATTTAGCTTCTACATTATACAATAATATTATACATACCATTTTCCAGTATTCTACCCAAATCATATTTGTCTAACACCACAGACACAGTTCTTCTGTCTTTCAGTGTAAACTGAACTGGAAGAACACAATACAACCATTTAAGTATTTTTGTTATTATATTTAAATAATCATTAGTTGTATATTGAGAGAGAGAGAGAGAGAGAGAGAGAGAGAGAGAGAGAGAGAGAGAGAGAGAGAGAGAGAGAGAGAGAGAGAGAGAGACACAGAGACACAGAGACAGAGAGAGACAGAGAGAGACAGAGACAGAGAGAGAGACAGAGAGAGAGGGTGAAAAATATGGAGATAGAAACATACAATGATACATTGACATATGGAGAGAAAGAGAGACTGACAGAGAGTACAGTGAGAGATGGAGAGGATAACACAGATGTGTTTCTCTTAGTCTTTCTTTGCATTATTTCATGACAAATTAAAATACATTAGCTTTTTACTTCCTCCCGTTTATTGTTATGGGTCGACGAATTTTTGATGACGAAACCAATATTCAAATGCTATTTCTAGTCTGGAGTACCTTCCCCTTATTACTATGTAAGGGTAATAAAATCCAATTATTAGTACGACGGGAACCAAACTAATGCTATTTCTTGCTTATTATATTGTTATGGGTCGACGAATTTTTGATAAAGAAACCAAGATTCAAATGCTATTTCTTGCTTTTTACATACAATAATTATAGTATATGTATACATATAGATTATAAATGCAAATGTAAATGTGCAAATCATTACAACGAAACATTATACTGGGGGTATACAATCAAAAATAACTTACGAGGCGGTGGAGTTTTCAATGTCCATTGAGGGGAAGTCGTTCTACTTTTAAGGACAAAAAGCAACATTTCTAAAAAATATAGATTTTGTTTATGCGAAATGTTCACTTTATTTATCTGAAATTGCAATGGGTGGTTTTTTTTCACCTTTTCCCACAATTTTGCCTTCCACCCTTTTCAAACATCTGACAGAAATATAGGATCCATCATGAGTTTTCTTTGGAGATCAAGATTTCTTAAATGAGTCTAGAAAAAGACGGTTATTAACCGAGCCTCTTGGCGAGGTTAATAACTCTCTTTTTCGAGACGAATTTAAGAAATCTTCTCCAAAGAAAAACGAGTGATGGATTCTTTTTATCACCTAAACAGTGTGTTTTAATGAAAAATATTGACAAAATCAAAACAAAGACCGAATAACATATTCTTCATAAGAACTTGTGATTCACCGCATAAAAAAGTAGTCCTCATCATTTTTCAATAAGAAGACAAAAAAAAAATGTTTTAAACAATTAAGACTCGTTATTTATTCAAAATAACGTATTATTGCATTTTTCGATGTGTAAAATTTAACAACTTAACAATAAACATAATAAAGATAAAGGTCAAAATGACGTCATCAGTAGTCGCGTGTATGACGTGTTTTTGTTATCACACGTGTATGATAACGTTGTTCCGTGATTTGTTCTCGACTTGAAAATAAGGGTATAGATCTATGTGATAAAATACAATTTCGTGCACAGGATGAATTGCTCAATATAAACAATTTGCGAAATTTTTACTTCATTTATCTAAAATTGTAAGGTTTCTTCCACTTTTCCCCACAATGTTTTCTTCCTCTTTTTCAAACATATGACAGAAAATTTAATAGCGTGCAATTGAGAAATTGCTCATTAAAAGCAATTCCTCCTTTTTCCGTAACGTTTTCTTCATTTTTTTTAAAAACATCTTACAGAAGACAAGCAACAGTTCTAATATGTTTAAGCTATCATTGAGTCAAAGGGAGAAATTACTAATTAAGAGCAATTTCTCTTCTCCCACAATGCTTTCCTTCCGTTTTTCAAACATCACCCCACAGACATGCATAAATAGCATTGGAAAGTGAAAGAAATATTAGCAATTTCAAATTGTTGAGATACATATTTTATTGTAGGGTTGTAAATAGTTTAACCCGACTCAATTTCTTTGCACAATGCATTAAGGTATATAACAAGGTATAAAACACACAGAAAAAATGTATCAAAATTATAAAAAAGATCTTTACAATATCAAGAAAATACATTAATCCTCTGCTAGTTTGTGTCTTGTTAATATTTGTAGAATTAAACATATTGATTTTCATTGTATTTGGGGAAATGTGTTGCTTTTTATCCTGTTTCTTGTTTTCCGTTACTTTTTGTCCTGTTACTTTTTATCCTGTTTCTTTTTATCCTACAATCATTTCATACTACCTCACATTTGCGCTATGTTCCGTAACGCGAAACAGGTTTGGTTATACCGACTAAGGGACGGTTGCTATATAGGCTTCGCCAAACAGGTTTTAGGTTTCGCAAAATTACGAAGGGTTTACCCTTTTCCTCATATAGACGCTTTCTGACGCCTCTGCAGCAGACGGCTTTTTGAAAACATAGTGACACAAGAAGAAATTGCTCAAAACGAGCGATTTCTCCTTTTGCCACAATGTTTTCCACTTTTAGTCATAGGTTATCCATTCAATTATAGAGTTTTCCCATCTTTTGACAAAATATGTTCAAAGTCGTCTGCTTCAGAATTGTCGTATGAGGGAGGGAAAGGGTTAAGGCGGTAGCGCAACCAGATAAACACGCTACCTAGGCGACACTAACACAAAGGTCGCCTATATAAAGAATTGTGTTTACTTCATTTGATTATACCTGTACACTCGTCTCATAACGACACTTCAAGTCAACGTGAGAATTTTCTACATTTGTTTTTGTGAAATTATCCTTCTTCGGTCAATATGGTGAGTGCAACTTTTTGTTTGTTTTGCGTTTATTTTTTGGTTACATTTGTTCGTTTTTAGGTTTCATATTTTCATTTAGATATGTTTATTTTGTAATCATATCAACTCCGTTAAGGCCTATTCATTGCCTTTCCATCGATTTTAGTTATAACATATTTATGTTGCATCAAATGAAAAGCAAGCTGGTATTAATTCCTCTCGGTGTCTTTTTCCCGGAGATCTAACGTGCATTCGCGCAGTTTGTGTGGAAAAAACTGTTTGAAAAATAGATTAATCGAATAATCAGTCTTTGTTATATCCCTTTCAGCGACAATGTCGTCATTTATTAAACAAATACCGACTCAGGTGAGTCAGCTCGTCACGATCTGTCTCACATGAAATCAGCATTGTTTGACATTTATTTATCCAAATATTCTAAAACTCTTATTACAAGAAAATGCAGTCACCCGTCCAGGGACGTAGATAAGATATCTATGTCCCTGACCCGTCTAAGAATGAACATCGGCGCTGAAATAATATGGAAAACACATTGTCACGGTTTACGTTAATTTCATTTCGCTTCTATTCAATCGAGTCTTTCTACTCTATTCAAAGATATTTAATCTTTAATTAAATGTATTTTGGAAAGTCTACAAATGCACGCCCTATTTGAAATTAAGATATTATATATATATATCTAGTAAAGGTTTGTCAGCCATGTAAAAGGGACCTATGAATAATTCAGAATCTGGATTTTTACTGAAGACATTCTCATTTTCTACATTAAATTTTAGGTCTCGAAAGTTAAAAATAATACATATCTATATATCTAATAAAGGTTTGTCAGCCAATTAAAATGTACCTGGGAGTTATTCCGAATCTCGATGTTTACTGAAGACATTCTCATTTTCAACATTTATGTCTCAGACGTTTAAGGACAATACCTCTTTCCTACATACATCAAATATGCAGCAGACGATTTTGAAAGCATATACTCAAGATATGGAAACATTTTAGAAATGAAGGTGTACTTTCTAAAAAAAAATATGAAATTGCTAAATTTCTTCTATTTACAAATTGTTTTCCAAAAGTCGTCTGCAGATGTGTTAAAACGCGTCTATAGATAGAAACAGGTTAACAAAATACAAAATACAAGATTACTATAATAAAATGCGGAGTTTATATTTAGAATCAATTTCAATATACGGTTAACTGTTTCTGGCCTTTAAATGTACATGTTATAACAGCACTCGTACATTTTAACAACATAATATTAATTAACTCTCGGCTAAAATATGGAAAATCTTCATTAAATTAAAGTAAAAATTACTGAAAAATGGTTAAAACATTTTGACAAAAGTCAACTGCTGCTTATCCGACAAACTGTTATTGGATCTTAGAAAGGGATTAGCACTTGATGTCAATATCATGTACTAAACAATGGATATATATTATCTTTCTAAAACCCTAAACCTAATCTTGTAGCTTGATTGGGATTGTAAAGGTTAAGGAAAAGAAATCGCTGAACAAATACACTCTCCACAAAAGAAAGCCTATATTGTAACAGTCTGATATAACAAATTTAAAAGATCGATTGTAAACATTCCGCCATTGTCGCCTAGGTAACTGCGTGTCAAATCACTGTTACCTGTAAAACATGTTCTGATATGTCGCGAGTGATACTGCCAACGCAAACAAACAAACAAAGCGAGTCGTTGTCGTCATATGGGTTTATTTATCCTCGCCTTTCGGCATAAAGCCATTTGGCGAGGTGCCATTTTTTTCTCCTTTCAACATTTTTATGGGGACTATCTGATTGGCTCAATTTCAATCCTTTTTTTTCGCGATTGATACGAGATTTCACGTTTAACCCTTTTACTGAATAACACTTTCCCGCATACAACACATCTGCAGCACACGACTTTGAACACATTGATATCTAGGCATAAACACGGAAATTCTCCATAAATTAAAGTATTTTATTTGAAATTAATTGAATACATTCTGACAGAAGGAGAAATTGTTTATAATAAGAGATTTCTTCTTTCGCCACAATCTTTTCAAAAGCCGTCTGCTGAAGAAGCGTCAAAATGAGTCTGAAGTTGGGAAAGGGTTAAATTTTATTTTTCAATCTTTTATTCGTTTAAATGTTATTATAGTCAATTGATCGGTGGACTGTGAAAACCAACTATTTGGCATTTCCGAGTGAAAGAGACTTCCCCTTTTACCACAATGGTTTCATCAATTTCACATGTATTCACAGCAAGCTCCTTAGTTTTGTGTAGATGCTTTCAAATTCGTCTGCTGCGTATGAGAAATGGTTAACACATCTGAAGCAAACGACGTTCGAAAAGGATAACAATTACTCATAGAAATTTCTAACCTCATTTACAGAAATGTTTCATATTATTCGGCTTTATCATGTCGCATTTTGTTTTATTGCTTCAAGAAATGAGCCTCGGTAACCTCACAGGAATTTTCCTTGGCTCAAATGATCACCCTTCTATATTGTGGAAACCATTCTGCTTTGTTGCTTTGTTGCAAAAGTTGGCCACCATAGCTATAAATAGAAAACTCTTTAAAATGACATCTACTGGAAAATCAGTCCACTTGCCCCATTTCAAAATATTGTTCCTCAAATAGCCAACAAACAAATACTTTCATGAAATCTATTTGGTAAATTGGAATAAACTACTCCAAATGAAATGAAACGCAAAATGGGAATATAACAGCAGGATCGTCGGGATCTATATGGTATAAAAAAATCGTTGTAAATATACATTCCAGCATTTACTAAACTTCAAGAAAAAACATAAACGATTATAAATTACATAATATCATGGGCAATCTAGCTTGAGCTGCACTGACATTATTTCTAAGGAGGAAAAGGACTACTCTATAAATACACCAGAGCTTTGACAAACGTTGTGGATGATACTATCCGTTCAATGAATACACAAGTAGCTAAACTTTAGTTTTCTCTATTTTCAGCGTGAATGTATCTCCATCCATGTCGGACAGGCTGGTGTCCAAATCGGTAATGCCTGTTGGGAATTATACTGTCTAGAACACGGGATCCAGCCCGATGGCCAGATGCCCAGTGACAAAACAATTGGAGGTGGTGACGATTCTTTCAACACCTTCTTCAGTGAGACTGGAGCCGGGAAACACGTACCACGTGCCGTCTTTGTAGACTTGGAACCAACAGTAGTTGGTACGTAATGAAAAAGACATTCGATTGCTTAGCTGTAATAGTTTCAATGCACTTTGCAAGTTACATTTCTGTTCAAATTAACAGTGTGTAAATTACAAAGTACCTTCCCAAGTATAAATCTAACACACATTCAGATCAAATTTTAGACTTGCAGACTTTTCGTGGCAATTTCATGTATTCAGAAGCTATGAGAACTGATCCTAAAATGTATTTGACGAGTTTGGTCAGATTGCACAGATGCGACAGCTACGCTAGTTTTCTTCTGTGTTAAAAATATCCAACAATACTGTTTTGGCAATGATGTGGTTCAACGGAGAATGATATTTGTTTTAAATAGCATAATTCCTTCATCGAACGTAAAATCAAATATATTAAACATGAATCCATTTATCTTTCCAGATGAGGTCCGAACTGGTACCTACAGACAGTTGTTCCACCCAGAACAGCTCATCACCGGTAAGGAAGATGCCGCCAACAACTACGCCCGTGGTCATTACACCATTGGTAAGGAGATAATCGACCTTGTCTTGGACAGAATCAGGAAATTGGCTGATCAGTGTACTGGTCTTCAGGGATTCCTCGTCTTCCACTCCTTCGGTGGTGGTACCGGATCTGGTTTCACTTCTCTCCTCCTCGAACGCCTGAGTGTTGACTACGGAAAGAAATCCAAGCTGGAATTCGCCATCTACCCAGCCCCCCAGGTCTCAACCGCCGTTGTTGAGCCATACAACTCCATTCTGACCACCCACACCACCCTGGAACACTCCGACTGCGCCTTCATGGTTGACAATGAAGCCATCTACGATATATGCAGACGTAACTTGGACATCGAGAGACCAACCTACACCAACTTGAACAGACTGATTGCTCAGATCGTCTCCTCCATCACCGCCTCCCTCCGATTCGATGGTGCCCTCAACGTCGACTTGACAGAATTCCAGACCAACTTGGTACCATACCCACGTATCCATTTCCCCCTTGCCACCTACGCCCCAGTCATCTCCGCCGAGAAGGCCTACCATGAACAGCTCTCTGTTGCTGAAATCACCAACGCTTGCTTTGAGCCAGCCAACCAGATGGTGAAATGTGACCCACGTCACGGTAAATACATGGCTTGCTGTATGTTGTACAGAGGTGATGTTGTACCAAAGGATGTCAACGCAGCCATTGCTACCATCAAGACCAAGAGAACCATCCAGTTCGTCGATTGGTGTCCAACCGGATTCAAGGTCGGAATCAACTACCAACCACCAACCGTTGTACCAGGTGGTGATTTGGCCAAGGTCCAGAGAGCCGTGTGCATGTTGAGCAACACCACTGCCATCGCCGAGGCCTGGGCTCGTCTTGATCACAAATTCGATCTCATGTACGCCAAGAGAGCTTTCGTTCATTGGTACGTCGGAGAGGGTATGGAAGAGGGTGAATTCTCCGAGGCCCGTGAAGATTTGGCCGCTCTGGAGAAGGATTACGAAGAGGTCGGTGTTGATTCCGTTGAAGGTGAGGGAGAAGAAGAGGGTGAAGAATACTAAATTTGACACACAAAGACGATCCTCGAAATAACAGCATCTTTTGATATGAACATTCTTGTATACAATTTTTAGATATGAATATAATTTCAGTTGGAAACACCAACTTTACTGAATTATTTGAATTTGAATCGCTACAAACTTTTCTTTATGAATAAAAAATTCTCATGCAATTTCTTCTGAAATAATTATTATTGAAAATAGTTGTATAAATTGTTCTTGATATTTCCCAATTTCTGTTTATGCATTGTAAACAATAAAAGGGTGGAATCATTGATTGATCCATTTTTATACAAACTTGTGATTTGCTACACTCTTTTCTCCACGTTATTGTCATGTGTTAATCGCGTGTCATATGAAGAAAAAATAACAAGGGTCAGTTAACATTGTCTATGGTAACTAATAGACCACCGCGCCAATCAAATCGTGCAGCAGTTCAATTCAAACGAACACAATACGGTTTAATAGCAAATGGGCTATAAACGAACACAATCCTCCCATCATTTCGTGATAGATGTTGTATATAAGTCGTCAGATAGCAACCATTGTAACTAATACGTATTCAAAACGAGTTAATCCTTTCGCATATACAACACATGTACAGCAGATCTCGTAACCCTTTCCCTCATACGACAATTCTGCAGCAGACGACTTTGAACGTATTTTGTCAAAACATAGAAAATCTCCATAATTGAATGGATAACCTATGACTGAAAGTGGAAAACATGGTGGCAAAAGGAGAAATTGCAAGTTTTGTGCAATTTCTTCTTTTGTCACTATGTTTTCAAAAAGCCGTCTGCTGCATAGGCGTCAGAAAGCGTCTATATGAGGGAAAGGTAATTAAGAATGTTAGATCTCCATAAATGAGAGCTTTAGTATTGAATAGAGTTGAAAACATTGTATCTGGGAGAAAATAATCATTATGAGCGATTGCAATGATGGTTGTATACATGTATATGATGGTTTCAAATGTCATCTGGTCCAGAGGCGTCTAAATGTGAAACAGGGCTAAGACGATATAAAGCTAAGAGTTCCATTTTGCTAATATCATAAACTTCACCTGTTTTTATTTTTTGGTAAAAACAATTTAAAGTGCACAAACTTGAACTTAAGTATGCTAGATTCAGATTATAGATTGAATTAAGATTAACTCCGTTTACAGCGGTATTTAAGTGATATCATGGCAGCCAGTTCCCACAATGTGCGCTTCCTAGTTGTATTGTACCGGTACTCCGCACAACTCCAGGGCAGCTGGTGGAAGACGCCAGTCACAATGCCTTATGTCGATCATCGGAATTAAAAGCCGTGGTTCGAACGCACGACATCTTGATTGATAGCCCTCGTCATTTATCGACTGAGCTATCGGGCACTCGCCACTTCGATTAAGAATCGAAAGGAAATAACACAAATATTATGGGTGAGGGGGATCCAAAGAAGGGAGAGTAAAATCATTTACAGTACAACAAAATATAAGGCTGGAAGAGTGGTCTTTCTTTATGCTAAAAACGTTCAATAAGAAACCACAACTTACGTCAAGCCTAAGAATACAGAATAGTTTATTATACTTTAGCATAACATAGCTAGTCGTCATACAAATAATAGTATCATGTGTGAGCATGCAAATAAAAACTTGTTATTAATAGCAATCAAAGCGCTGATGGTATAGGGGCATATGTAAGTTGAAAATATATGGCATTGTTAATATGGACAAACATTGTTGAAACAATACATCATCGACCTTTAAACAAACCAAACCAAATATTTTTGAAACAACACAGATTGCCTGCCAATATCCAATACCTCATTTATCAAAGTTTGACCCTTATCTCGTATAAACGAAATAAATCACGAAGGACAAAAGATTGACACAAAACTGAGCAGCGACCCTTAATTAAAATATTTCCAGTTCAGAAAACACTAAAGATCCACAATGTATATTGGAATCATGCTCATATATGAAAGACAGTCGAAAGCATGCTAGAGGTATGTCTCTTGTGAACTCCACATCTGTAGCTTATTAGATTCCTATACACGAAGTATTTTATTGATTCATTGAACATCTATTGAGACAATGACCGAAGAAATATATGAACAAAATGAGTTTAAAATCAGATTTGCGTTCGAAATATTGCATCGGTCTCCTCATCCCAATGTATAAGTGTGACGACTTTGAAATGGATCTGCCAAACAGAAACAAAGTTTTGACCCATTAATGCAAACCGTAACGGACAAACGGACGGATGGATGAACAGACAGTCAGTCGCTCCGGACAAAGTACAAAGCTTGGGAGAGCACCCATTAACAAACAAGAGCGTGTGTTGCACGCGAAAGTCATATGATAATTGAGAACATGGAAAGAAAAAATATACACACACCAAACACAGCATGCTAAAGTTTTGGTAATGGTGCACTGCACAGATACATACACACCAAGTGTTAAATGGATACAAAGGAAATTAATTGTGAAAATGGCTGAACTAAGTAAGAAACATGGAAATTACTAAACGAAACAGACCAGAGTTAGGTGCCTAGTATTTTGTCGTTCTCCTGATCACACGTTAAAAGTGTGACCGTTTCGAAATGAATCTGCCAAACAGTAACAACGTTTTGACCAATAAATGCAAACTATTGCGGACGGACGAATGCATAGCAGGCTGGCAGCCGGCCGGACGCCGGATAATGCATCGAATAGTTACATACAAAGATTGATTGATTGATTTGGGTTTAACGCCGTTTTCAACAATGTTTCAGTCATATCACGGCGGCCAGTTCACCTATTTATACGTTTCCTGGTTTTCTCACACCAGTACTTCACACAACATACTTTCCAAGCAACTGGCTGCTTCTCCACATAGACTGTTAGCCCTTTGGTGAAAGACGAATGACGCTTGTCACAGTGACTTTTGTCGAACGTCGGAAAGAATGTTGGCCGAGCTGGGGTTCGAACTCACAACCCCTGGATTGACAGCCCACGTCGCTACCGACTGAAATACAGGGGCTCGGCACAGACAGAGACAACACATAAAGTATTGATTACAGAAGACTGGTTATATGCGTCAAATCACGTTTGTGTTTAGGAAAGGGTTAAAATGTTATGGTATTTGTAATGTATTTGCAGTTTAATTGAATCTCCGAAAAGGGCCCGGCCCGTACACGGTTAATTGACAAAACCCTATTTAGACTACATTTCTAGTTTATTTGACATCTAGGACTAGTTTACATGTTGCCGTGTGTATGTTGACATTAACTAACAACACTGACATTGAGGTCAAACACATGTCAGAGAGTGTTTCACTCATTGGAACTGTTATGTCTCATTAATTAATGGAAGCGGATTGTTGTAATCTATGGTTGAGGCCGTAAGTCGACTTTTCGAAAGCAGGCTAGCAATGCGATAGGGGCAAAAACGCCCCTATCCCAAAAATGGAGAATAATGCTGAAATAGCATATACGCTAGCAAGCACACAATAAGCATACTCCATTTAACCAATGATGACAATACTAATTAACCGCTTGTAGCTATCTCTTTGCATCTGCGTACATTGAAGGCTCGGACGAGCCCTTGTACATAAACGTGGATAACGAACAGTGTATACCTATAGGTTTAGGGCCCAATTCCCTTGAGAAGACAATATATAAACAATGACACTGGTTTATGCGTGATACAATCGGAACATGACATAAATATTGATTATATCTATGGTTCTATTGTCTTTATTTCCAATGTGTCGGACATCAGTTTCAAACATTATACACTTCTATTATTCGCCTTATACTAATGCATATCAGTGCCGTAGCCACACTGAGGCACACCGAGGCAGCTGCCTCGGTGTTTTTTTGGGCATATAACAATTTCTATAGCTCTAAAAATAACTCTTTTCGACTTTCTCTTCATTTGCCTCAATATACACAAACCAGAACTGAATATAACATATATAATATAATAAACTCTACAAACTACGGTACCATACCGTTTAATCTTGACTTATTGATTATGTAACATAAGGTATATATCACGAATCAATATTGTTTTATCCTGCAATGAACACTGTATAGTATCGGATACTATCCAACCAGAATACCGTAATAGCCATTCTACAGTACTCTCCATTATGTGGTCTAGAGATGGCAATCTTGATAATAGAGACGGTGCAGTATTTCAGCCAAATCACTTTGTGACTTTGCTTTTGCGTGGCAATAAAACAGTAACCGATACGAACAAAATCACAAATATAAGAAAAGATGAAAAACAAAAAAAAAACAAGTCTTCTAAGGAATTAAGAACGGACAATAAAACACAACAAAAATTACCCGCGTTCTTCACTAATGCTGCACCAACGCTTAAAAATGCATGCCACCAGGAGCAAACATTAACTGGGGAAAAATCAGGCTCTACTAAAGAAGAAACTGAAGTAAACAATGACGTTACTGAAGAACAAGTTAAGTCTACTGCTAATATCCAATCGTCGCACACCGATCCAAATAATATATCGCAGTCTAGTTATGGCCCGGAACAAACGCGATTACCACCTGAACGAAATGCACATGCAGATATGGATATCTCTTCGCTAGCACGCAACCGGCATCAGTTAACAAATCAACAAAAGTGTGATATTCTTAGTAACGCGACGGGAAGGCTTTCAGAGTATCCATCCCATGGCGGAAAGGTTAAACGTCGATATAACCCAACTTGGGAACAAACATACAGTTGGTTTCGATATTCCCCTCAAGTTGACGTTGTTTTTTGTGCGTGCTGTGTTGTATTTGCGCCCAAAACCGCTTATCATGATGAATTCATAAATGTTCAGTTCAGAGACTGGAAAAATGTTCTTGGGAACAAAAGAGGTGTTTTGACATCTCATAATACATCTTATGTCCACATGAATGCTTTAACCGCAAATGATTCTTTCATTGCCGTTTGTAAAGGAGAACGCAAGTCAATCAATGAGAGTGTAAGTACTGCATGCGTACGCCAAAAAAACTGCTGAAAACAGAAGGATTATGCTAAGCATTATAGATGTGATAACGCGATTGTCATCGAGAGGCCTTGCTTTAAGAGGAAATTGGGACAAGATCAAACAGTCGGAAGATAGTAATTTTGCATTTTTCATCAACTGGATATCGCAGTATGAACCATCTCTTGCTAAACACCTCAAATATTTCCCTTAAAAATGCAACGTACTTATCACCTACTATTCAGAATAAAATTATTGATTGTATAGGTAATCACATCCGAGGTAGCATTGTTGCCGATATTGCTAATTCGCCGTTTCTTAGCATTATGGCTGATGAAACCACTGATTCTAGTACAATCGAGCAGCTTAGCATCTGCATCCGCTATCTATCTGGACTTGAGGTAAGGGAAGATTTTCTGGGATTCGTACCACTACCACGAACAGATGCCGAAACTATAACTACTGCCATGGTTGAACATTTGGAACAATGGAACCTTGATCTTCAAAAATGGCGCGGCAAAGGATTTGATGGGGCTGCAGCCATGAGTGAGCACGTGTCTGGTGTTCAAGCGAGAATAACACATCTATTTCCCAAATCAAAATATTTCACACACTGTGCAAGCCACTATATAAACTTAGTTATAGTTCCATCGTGCACCAAAGTACCGGAAATAAGAAACTTTATGAATGCATTCAAGGAACTAACACTTTTCTTTGGCTATTCTGCAAAGCGGAAAGATATATTAAAAACATTTTTGCCTAAAGATGTGTCTGATCTGTTAGCTGGTTTGACTGAAGAAGAAGAACATGAGCACGAAACTCTACTATACGACGTGTCAAAGCGACATTCTTTGCCAACACTGTCGGACACACATTGGCTATCACGTGTTGACTCAATAAGCACGCTAATTGTAAATTATGACAAGATATACGATGCGCTACAATCGCGCAGTGAGAATTGCTGCATCTATTGAAATTGTGCCGTCAAAGCCAAGAGCAGTTGGTCGACAGCGACACCGTGCAAATGCATCGTTGGATAAAGCCAGTGTCCAAGACCATTACAGATTGAATTATTACTTTCCATTCCTCGACAACATGATTTCACACATGAAGACACGATTCCCTGCTGAGCTAGGAGACTCACTTAAGGGAACCATTTGTGTGCCTGGACACATGCAAAATCTTGACTCCGCTCTAACAGATCAAATAAAGGAGGCATTTCTAGATGACTTGCCGAACCCTGGAGATTTTCAACAGGAAGTATTGCGATGGACCTTGTTAAACAAAAACTGTACCAAAGTCATGACGCTGGAAGAAGGTGCAGCTGCATGTGACGAAGTCTTTTTCCCCAACATATCAAGAATATTCAAATTAATTCTGTGTCTGCCTGTTGGTTCTTGCACTTGTGAAAGGAGTTTCAGTTCACTGAGGCGGCTTAAGACCTGGAATCGGACATCAATGTTAGCCTCACGACTTAATGGTTTGGCACTTGCCTACGTCCACAGGAACAACATTTCTGTTAACCCTAAACAAATTCTTAAGTTGTGGGATGCCACAGGACACCATCGAATAGCACTGGCATTCAAAAATTAAAGTAACGATATGTGAGACGTTTGAAAGTAGGTTTAGGGTATTGGTAACAAAGCCTCATATGATTGTGACAGTAATTTTCTTCTAAATTTATGTGTAGAATTAACTTCAACAGTATCAAAAGTTATAGCGCTAAAAGTGTTGAAATGTTATATTTTTATTAGGCAACTTATACCACCAAAGATATCAAAAGTTATAGCGCTAAAAGTGTTGAAATGTTATATTTTTATTAGGCAACTTATACCACCAAAGATACTTCAGAATGAAGGAAATTGATTCTTGCAAAAAACAAAATCCGGGGGGGGGGGGGGGGGGCATGCCCCCGGATCCCCCCCTCCCCTAGACTGTTCTGCCTCGGTTTTTTTTTAAGTCTGGCTACGGCACTGCATATGCTGTTGAATGATGAACGTATGATTAAATGATAGAATTGAAGACATAACGACAAAAGGACAAATGATTCAACAAGTCGTCTGTTGTAAGAGTGTCAAACTTTGATGTGTTATCCTGTGGGAAAATGTTGAAAATTACCTATCGGATGAACAGCACGGGGAAAGTGAACACACTCACTGGCAAACGGACGTTGGCTCTTGAGGAAGAGTAGATACGTACTATCTGATTCTAGTCAGCACCTGCTGTAAGTGTGTCAAACTTTGATGTGTTATCCTGTGGGGAAAAGGTTGGAAATTACCTACCGGGTAAACACCACAGGGAAAGTAGTCTCAATATTATTTGAACACCTTCACTGGCAACCGACGTTGGCACTTTGGGTAAAAGTAGATACGCACTATCTGATCATAGTCAACACCTGCTGTAACTGTGTTTAAACTTTGATGTGTCATCCTGTGGAAAAAGGTTGAACATTAGCTACCAAGTAAAAAGCACGTGGGACCGACGTTGACACTTGAGGCAAGAGTAGATACGCACAATCTGATCACAGTCAATACCTTTCGTCAGAAACTAATTCATAGATGATTTACCAATTGCTAAGTATATTTTAAAGGTCTCGGGTAAATTGCATGAAAGTGTGAATTGACACAAATAAGCGCCAAGCTTATCGAATAGTGTACGAGCCAGGTTGACTTTTGTGAACAATTTAGGTGCAGATCAGACTGTGCATCCGCATAATCTGATCAAGCTCTACACTTATTACTTAAAAATAATTCTGCCAGCATTAGTAAATTGTGAACAGATTGAGCAGACATGCAGGCTTATCTGAACCTACAATGAACAGAAATTTCAACTTAAACATTTAAACAGAGTAGAACAAATATATATTTCCCTTATTAAGACGATTATTGGCGCCTCTGTTGAAGATGTCTTTTGAAAACATTGTCGGAAAATGCGATTATTTTTTTCATAAGGAGCATCTTTGTCTTTTCTGCAATGTTTCAAGCGTTGAATCGAAATAATAAATCCAATTTCTCATAATTATTTGTGTTGCCACTCACATGTATTCAAATATGCAGACGACATTCAAATAACGTAAACGGTAAATTGGTAGATCTAAATCGGAACAACCACTCCTGTGTACAAAGCTACAGGTTCGGTTTGAAGTTTTGTGATCAGACAATGTGTAATGCTACGTCATAAAACAAAGTCCCTTACACAATTGTTTTACATTATGAAATCTTTTTAGACTTTTTTGCTCGTTGTAGGAGACCATTTCAATCCAAACCTTCAAGTAACAGATCCGCAACAGACGAAATTGAAAACATGTAAAACCTCTTTGGATGAAAGTAAAATTATTGATTATAATTTAAAGCATTATAGCAAAGGGAGAAATTGCTCATTATGAGCCTCGGTTGATGGCTGCTGAAATTCGAATCATGGTTCCGATCATTAGTAAAGACATTGTTAAAAGCGGCATCCGTCTGCCACCAATGGGCTTTTACCCTTTCCCACATACAGCAAATCTGCAGCAGACATCTTTGAAAATGTTTAATCAAAAATATGGAAAATTTCTATAATTGTATATTTAATTACTGAAAAAAGTTGAAAACATTGTGGCAAAAGTAGAAATTGCTCATTGTGAGCAATTTCTACTCTTGTCATATTGTTTTCAAAAGTCGACTACTGCTGCAGATGCGTCAAAGTGCGTCTAGAAATGGGAAAGTGTAAAAGGTCGATGTGGAATGACAACCAGATGCCTGGGAAGAACGTTGACTGGCGTGTGACAGAGCCAAGAAAGGCATAGTTATGTGACCTGGCCGCTTTAAACTCCAAACAATCAATAAACAACTTCAGATTATAATCGTTATAGAACATAAATGAAATCCCTCATTCGCTTATCCGAATCCATATTATAAAGAAAAATACCCTTTTTATCATGACGTGGCTAAAATGTGTATAAATAATCTTTACATTGAAAACATGTATACATATTCTTTCAAGAAGTAACGTCATTTTTATTTAAATATGGATTTTGTTAAACTTGGCAGTCCATTTTCTATTCATTAACGGTGTATTGAACCCTTTATCCGGCGTAATTAATTGAATAGAATACGTTGCTGAACAAAAAATAAGTTTGGGTTAAAAGAACCATTGTCCGACAGCTTTAATAGTACTTAACCCTTTCCAACCTGCATAGGCATTTGTACACATTTGGTTCTCTGTCTGAAGTGTGTCCGTTTTTTTAACTGTAACCCATTTACTTTAAAAAAACCATTGTAATAAAAGGAAAAAATGCATTTATCCTCTTTTCATAATGTTTTCAACCTAATTCAATAAGCGTTCTTTCACATATATAGAAAGTTTCCATATTGTTGACTTAATGTTTTCAAAGTCGTCTTCTACAAATGTGTTGTATGTGGGAAAGGGTAAATACGTTGTTATATGTTTATGGTCATTCTATGATTCGTATATAAACCACACTAAACACTTCTCAATCGTTATTTTGAATATGTTGAAAGGTATTTTATACAAAAAAATACATTTTAGTTATTAGGAAACCTTTACCCTGAGACAACAACGACGACGACATTGAAAACAACATGGCAAAAATATGGAGAATCTCTTTTGAATGAATAAAGACTGGGCTAGGCTATGTCTGCAGTGGTCAAAGTCACTCCATCAAGATTTGTTACAAAACTTTTAATATTTTATTACAAAGGGTTAAGGGGGTAGGATTTTCAGTTGAAGAATCGCACCAATACACACGCTACCTAGGCGACAGTAACACAAAGGCCGCCTATATAAAGAAGCGTGTTTGTATCGGTTGATTATACCTGTACAATCGTCTCATAACGACACTTCAAGTCAACGTGAGAATTTTCTACCTTAGTTTTTGTGAAATTATCCTTCTTCTGTCAATATGGTAAGTGCAACCTTTTTATTTGTTTCGCGTTCGTATTTTGGTTATATTTATTCGTTCTCTTTCAGCGCCAATGTCATCATTTAGGATTCATCAAACAATACGGATTCAGGTTAGTCAGCTCGTCACAAGCTGTCTCACCTGAAATCATCATTGGTTGACATTTAGTTATCATATTATTCTAAAACTCTTATGACATGTTTACGTTCATTTCACGTTGCTTCTATTCAATCGAGAATTTCTACTCTTTCAAAGATGTTTGTATCGAGAACAATTTCATATCTTTACTAAATTAGTTAAATGTATTTAAATGTATTTTTAAAAGTCTACAAAGACACGCCATATTTGAAAATAAGACATAGCTATATACATTGTATTTAATAAAGGTTTGTCAGCCATGTAAAAGGGACCTATGAATTATTCGGAATCTCGATTTCTACTGAAGATATTCTCATTTTCTACATTTAGGCCTCGAAAGTTAAAAATAATACATATCTATATATCTAATAAAGGTTTGTGAGCCAAGTTAAAGTTACCTGGGAGTTATTCCGAATCTCGATTTTTACTACTTTCCTACATACATCAAATCTGCAGCAGACGATTTTGAAAGCATCTACTCCGGATATGGAAGATATCTAGAAGTGAAGGTGTTCTTACTAAAAACAGTTGAAAACATTGTGGCAAAAGGATGAAATTGCTTCTTTTAACAAATTGTTTTCCAAATGTCGTCTGCTGCAGATGTTTTAAAACGCGTCTATAGGTAGGAACGGGCGAACAAAATATATAAAACAATATTACTAAATAAAATGCTGAGTGTATATTTAGAATCAATATTATATACGGTTAACGATTTCTGTACATGTAGTTGAATATTATTACAGCAATCGTGAATTTTTTAACAACGTAATGTTAATGTGTAATAACTCTCGGCTAAAATATGGAAAATCTTCATAAATTAAAGTACAATTAAAGAAAAATGGTAAAACATTTTGACAAAAGTCAACTGCTGCTTATGCGACAAACTGTTTTTTGATCTTAGAAAAGGGATTAGCACTTGATGTCACTATCATGAACTAAATAATGGATATATATTATCTGTCTAAAACTCTAAAGCCAATCTTAAATCTTGATTGGGATTGTAAAGGTTAAGAAAAAGAAATCGCCGGACAAATACACAATCCACATAAAGAAAGCCTATATTGTAACAGATTGACTCCCACAATATTGTATAGATCAATAGTAAACATTCCGCCCTTGTCGCCTAGGTAACTGCGTGTCAAATCACTTTTACCTGTAAAACATGTTCTGATGTGTCGCGAGTGATACTGCCGAGTGCGAGGGCAAACTACGCCAACAAACAAACAACGCGAGTGATACGAGATTTCACGTTCATCCCTTTTACTAAATAACACTTTCCCGCATACAACAAATCTGCAGAATAGGAGGAGGTTATTCACCGACCGACATGGAATGAAACATCGATATATTTATACATTTATAAGCATTGCACAATCACCAGTGAAATCTTATGATTTTTAAAATGTAGACCGACAGCTGAGTTTCTTAAGAGTCAAGAGTGGCTCAAAAGGAATATTCCTAAGCATAAGTGATCATCTTTCTATATTATGCAAAGCGTTCTGCTTTGTTACAACAGTTGGCCACCATAGCTATAAATAGAAAACTCTTTGAAATGACAACTTCTCGTAAACCAGTCCACTTCCCCCATTTCAAAATGATGTTCCTAAAATAGCCCACACACAAATAATTTCATGAACTCTATTGAATGAATGGTAAATTGGAATAAATTACTCCAAATGAAATGAAACGCACAATGAGAATATAACGGGAGGATCATCGGGGTCTATATGGTATAAATGGCATTTGTAAAGATACATTCCAGCATTTATTCAATAGCTTAAGCTGCAATGACATTAATTCTTTGAGACAAAAGTTGTAGATGATAATATCCAATAACTGAATACACAAGTAGCTAAACTTTAGTTTTCTCTATTTTCAGCGTGAATGTATCTCCATCCATGTCGGACAGGCCGGTGTCCAGATCGGTAATGCCTGTTGGGAATTATACTGTCTAGAACACGGGATCCAGCCCGATGGTCAGATGCCCAGTGACAAAACCATTGGAGGTGGTGACGATTCCTTCAACACCTTCTTCAGTGAAACTGGAGCCGGGAAACACGTACCACGTGCTGTCTTTGTAGACTTGGAACCAACAGTAGTCGGTACGTAATGAAAAAGACTTCAGATTGTTTGGATGTACTAGTTTATTGCACTTTGCAAGTTACATTTCCATTCAAATTTACAGTCTAGTTACAAAATACATTCCCAGGTATAAATCTGACAAATATTCAGAAGAAGCTGTAGGCTTGCGACTTTTCGTGGCAATAGCATGTATTCAGAAGCTATGAGAAATCCTGAAATTTATTTGAAGACTTTGGACAGATTGCACAGATGCGACAGCTACGCTAGTTCTTCTGTGTTCAGAATATCCAACAATACAGTTTTGGCAATGATGTTGTTCAACGCAGAATGATATTTGTTTTAAGTAGCATAATTCCTTCATCGAACGTAAAATCAAATATATTAAACATGAATCTATTTATCTTTCCAGATGAGGTCCGAACTGGTACCTACAGACAATTGTTTCACCCAGAACAGCTCATCACCGGAAAGGAAGATGCCGCCAACAACTACGCTCGTGGTCACTACACCATTGGTAAGGAGATAATCGACCTTGTCTTGGACAGAATCAGGAAATTGGCTGATCAGTGTACTGGTCTTCAGGGATTCCTCGTCTTCCACTCCTTCGGTGGTGGTACCGGATCTGGTTTCACTTCTCTCCTCCTCGAACGCCTGAGTGTTGACTACGGAAAGAAATCCAAGCTGGAATTCGCCATCTACCCAGCCCCCCAGGTCTCAACCGCCGTTGTTGAGCCATACAACTCCATCCTGACCACCCACACCACCCTGGAACACTCAGACTGCGCCTTCATGGTCGACAATGAAGCCATCTACGATATCTGCAGACGTAACTTGGACATCGAGAGACCAACCTACACCAACTTGAACAGACTGATCGCTCAGATCGTCTCCTCCATCACCGCCTCCCTCCGATTCGATGGTGCCCTCAACGTTGACTTGACCGAATTCCAGACCAACTTGGTACCATACCCACGTATCCATTTCCCCCTTGCCACCTACGCCCCAGTCATCTCCGCCGAGAAGGCCTACCATGAACAGCTCTCTGTTGCTGAAATCACCAACGCTTGCTTTGAGCCAGCCAACCAGATGGTGAAATGTGACCCACGTCACGGTAAATACATGGCTTGCTGTATGTTGTACAGAGGTGATGTTGTACCCAAGGATGTCAACGCAGCCATTGCTACCATCAAGACCAAGAGAACCATCCAGTTCGTCGATTGGTGTCCAACCGGATTCAAGGTCGGAATCAACTACCAACCACCAACCGTTGTACCAGGTGGTGATTTGGCCAAGGTCCAGAGAGCCGTGTGCATGTTGAGTAACACCACTGCCATCGCCGAGGCCTGGGCTCGTCTTGATCACAAATTCGATCTCATGTACGCCAAGAGAGCTTTCGTTCATTGGTACGTCGGAGAGGGTATGGAAGAGGGTGAGTTCTCCGAGGCCCGTGAAGATTTGGCCGCTCTGGAGAAGGATTACGAAGAGGTCGGTGTTGATTCCGTTGAAGGTGAGGGAGAAGAAGAGGGTGAAGAATATTAAATTTGACACACAAAGACGATCCTCGAAATAACACCATCTTTTGATATGAACACTCTTGTATACATTTTTTAGATATGAATATCATTTCAGTTGGAAACACCAACTTTACTGAATTATTTGAATTGGAATCACAACAAACTTTTCTTTATGAAATGAAAAAAAATAAAAAAAAATTCTCATGCAATTTCTTTTGAAATAATTATTATTGAAAATAGTTGTATGAATTGTTCTTGATATTTCCCAATTTCTGTTTATGCATTGTAAACAATAAAAGGGTGGAATCATTGATTGATCCATGTTTATACAAACTTGTGATTTGCTACACTCTTTTCTCCACGTTATTGTCTTTCTCCATGTTGTTGTCATGTGTTAATCGCGTGTCATATGATGAAAAAATAACAAGGGTCAGTTAACATTGTCTATAAAAAAGTTATAGTCGACGGACCGGACCTTGTTATTTATTTATTCCCATTCTTGGTTATAAGAGACTGAATGCCATAAGCTAATTTGCTTGTATTCCTGGAAAACATCAGTACTTGATCTAGTTAAGAGCACATCAGAAAAATTCAGAACCCGGACCTCTGGATTGACAGTCTAGCGTGTAACCAATAGACAATCGCGCCAATCAAATCGTACATCAGTTCAATTCAAACGAACACAATACGGTTAAATAGAAAATGGGCTATAAACGAAAAAAGTCCTTCGTCATTTCGTAACAGTTGTGAACACAGTGGTTGGTATAAGTCGTCAGAGACCCGGCCGGGTAGCTCAATTGGTAGCGTATCTGACTCGTGATCTGGAGGTCACGGGTTCGATACCCGGTTGCGGCGACATTCTTTCGGGCGATGTTTTCCATTGCCTCTCACCTCTGATCTATGTGAGAAAGTAGTCAGTGGCTTCGAAAGAATGTTGTGTAAGTACTGGTGTGGGAAAGCCAGGAAAACATGGGTAGGTGCACTGACCGCCGTGATATGACCAAAGCTGTTGAAAGCGGCGTTAAACTCCAAACAAACAAATAAGTCGTCAGAGAGCAACCAATGTAACTAATACTTATTCAAAACGAATTAATCCTTTCCCATATACAACACATGTGCTTAAATAATGGTAATTAAAAAATGTTAGATCTCCTTAAATGAAAGCCTAATTATTGAATATAGTTGAAAACATAGTGCAGCAGATCTCTTAAACAATGGTAATTAAAAAAATGTTAGATCTCCTTAAATGAAAGCCTAATTATTGAATATAGTTGAAAACATAGTGCAGCAGATCTCTTAAACAATGGTAATTAAAAAAATGTTAGATCTCCTTAAATGAAAGCTTAATTATTGATTAGAGTTAAAAACAGTGTATCTGGAAGAAAATAATCATTATGAGCAGTTGCTTGTACGTGAGACGAGGTATGATTTGGCTGGTGTAAAAATAGATATCCATATGAGATCAGCCTGGATATCATTTAGTCCATTGGCAGAAGACAAATGATGCTAGTAATACTTACTTTTCAATCATCAAAAAGAATGAATGGTCGAGTCAGGATTTGAACTCGCCGATATTCAAACAACGAACACTCCAATTATTACACTACATTAAAACCGTTAAGTAACAGTATTCCGTTATGAATGAAATGAATGAATGAATGAAAGTCTTTATTTTAAGAGGGTGACCCAATTAACATTAGCTAATCTTCCTTGGGGCCCTCTGAATAAAACACATATTTATACATACACACAAACACATTAACAATATAATCAGTGATTAGCAATTAATTAGTTCCAATTATGACTCCATGGTATTGATATGATTTGGATTGTTCAACTCGTAAGGCTGAAACAGCCTCTGGTGCAAGAGGTCGCGGATTCGATTCCAAAACATATCATACCAAAGACTTTAAAACAAAATGATGTTCATGGCTGCGCTCAGAGTTTTGGAGTTAGCATTACGACTGGCTAGTGTCAGGTCTCGGGATAAATGAACCAGTAGTACCAGTTACTTACCCAGGAAAAGCCGTGATATATTGAAAATGTGCTGAAAGTAGCGTAAAACACCAAACAGTCAATCGTAGGGCTGAAAATGTAAAAAAAACCACACCATTAGTCACGTGATTGATCCTTCCTCACAAACTACAAATCTACAGCAGACGACTTTTAAAACATCTTGGCTAAAGCGAGAACAATCTCTGTAAATGAAAGTATAAGCATTTCGACATCTTGATTGATATTCCTCGTCGTTTATCGACTGAGCTATCAGGACTCGCCATCCCTATTGACCCTTTCCCACCTGCAGACATATTAGAAAGGAGAGTTAAATACTTGACAGTGAAACAAGATATAAGGCTGGAAGAGTGATCTATACTTATATACTCTTTTATTTCCTCTTTTACAGAGATTACATAATATAAGAAATGTATAAACGGAATAATTAATTATCAAAGTAGGAACATATATAAAAGAAAGAAGAAAAAAAGGAGCAAATGGTGATGATCATCATTGTTGTTATGATGATAGTGGTGACATACATATGAACATAAACATGCACACAGTTTACTGCATCCATTGTGCATATTCATGGGCACACCCAAGTCTAAACATTACTACAACTCGTATGTCGGACATGTGCAGGTGGAAGACAGAAGGGTTATTGTCGAAACAAAATACAAGATGCCAACAACTTATCGTTAACACTGCAAAGTCTAGTGGTTTTGAAATTATTTTAACCCCTTTATAGCTAGCACTTTTACAACATATAATACATAAAGTGACATAACTCTGTATGTAGGAGCAGGAGATGAAAGGAGACATTACTTATATAAGTAATGTCGATTTTTCGATCTTAGTTCCAATTGCTATAAAAGGGTTATTTTGTACAATACATACTTATAGCTGCAGGTTCTAGTGCAAGAAATCAACCCATTCTGAATCATTAAATGAATTAACTTGTTAGTCTCCAGGACAAGCATATGATTATGGTTGTAATCACATAAACGTTTTATTATATAAAATGATGCATGTAAGGATATAGATACACAATGATACAATAATGAGGTTGTGAGAGAGGAGTGGCTAGTGGAGGAGTATGATGATAGGGAGAAAGAAGACCTCATATAATCAAAGCGCCGATGGTACAATAGTGTAGAGAATCCTGCAAAGTAACACGTAGTATTTCGGTGTAGGCCTTGCGATGTTCAATATATATATATTTATGATAATGCTTGATCTCCAACTCAATTCGGCTACAATTTCAGCATTGATTGCTAATTGACGCTAGAACGTACAGACGTGTCTAACTTGTACACTGCATGCCATCATGTCATTTACACTGTTGTAAACCAGTCGTATCATCTAGACGCTTTCATATATTGCAACAACTACAAAATAAAGCGTTTATAATATTGAGATTTAAGAACAATCGATAACCAGTCTCGCGAGCTATTTATAAAACCGTTTGGAATTTCTATTTTGGCGACCTTTTTTTAGAGTACTTTGGATGGCAGATAGAACGCGCAATGATATTTATTTTCTGCTTAAACATGAAGAAAGATAATATTTACATATGTTAACTCTATGTAGATATTATTTCGATGAATCTCAAATATAAGTATCAATCCGATACCAAAGTAGCACAGACATGATTATTATTAATCGTGTCTCTGCATCACTAAACTATATATTTGGCGAGTTAACGGATGTAGGTTAATTGGTTTGCAGTATTGCATAACAAGTCAACGTGCTGTTCAAAACTGACTATGTCATTGTGTTCGTTGTTGATGTTTCTGTTAGCATTGTGGCAACTGTCAACCCAATCGCCACAAAAACGAGGTGCACACTCTTGTAAATATGCAGAGCTGGTTTAAGTTTATATCAACCAGGGTGAGTGTATTAAATACACTCACCCTGTATCAACTAATGACAAAGTATCTCTCGTCAACAAGCCCCGTATGAACGACTCGGAGTCTTGATTTTGCAGACATATATTAAGGGCTATGCCACAAAGGGTCTTCATTGTTTCTATTTCAGTTATATCATGGCAGCCAGTTCACACAATGTGTGCTCCCTAGTTTCCTTGCACCGTTACTCCGCACAACTCCAGGGCAGCTAGTGGAAGACGCCAGTCACGATGCCTTATGTCAATCATCGGAATGAATGGTCGTGGTTCGAACGCACGAACGACATCTTGATTGATAGTCCTCGTCGTTTATCGACTGAGCTATCGGGACTCGCCACCACTATTAACCCTTTCCCACCTGCAGACACATTTTGACGCAATAGCAGCAGACGACTTTTCAAAACATTGTGGTTAAAAGAAGGGAGAGTAAAATAATTGACAGTGAAACAAAATATAATGCTGGAAGAGTGATCTATCGTTATATCAAAAACATGTATTTACGTCAACCCCCCCCGACTCTATTAATAAGCATACTTTATCTTACTAATGATGATAATACTAATGATGTAGCTATCTTAATGAATTATCCGATGTTTGGTATTATTTGGCTTTAAGAGTTATCGTGCAGCAGACGAACTTGAACATATTTTGTCAAAAATAGGAAAATCTCTATAATTGAATGGATAATAAATGACTAAAAGTGAAAAACATTGTGGAAAAGCATGAGCAATTTCCTCTTTTGCCACAATGTTTTCAAAAGTCGTCTGCTTCAGAGGCGTCAGAAAGCGTCTGTATAAGGGAAAGTGTTAATACATTTTCGTACAGTGAAGGCTCGAACAAGCCCGTGTGTCCCCAATGGATAACGAACAGTGTAGGTTTAAGTCCTACTTCCGATACGAAAACACTAGATAAACAATGACACTGGAATATGCGGGATACAATCGCAAAATGACAGAAATGTTGATTGTATCTATGGTCAAGGTCTTCATTTCCAATGTGTCGGACATCATTTTCAAACATTATAAACTTCTTTTATTCGCCATAATGCATATGCTGTTGGAATGTTACGTAAGGTTAATTGATAGAATTGAAGACACTGAGAAAAAAGGACAAATGATTGATAAATTCAAAACATTGAAGCAAAATTACAAATTATTTAACAAGTCGCCTGCTGCAGGGTCTTTCAAATACTATTTGAAAGACCCTGCCTGCTGTAAGTACGTCAAAGTTTGATGTATCGTCCTGTGGGGAAATGGTTGAAAATTACCTATCGGGTGAACAGTACGGGGAAAGTAGTCCTAACAGTATTTGAACAACTTCACTATCAAACCGACGTTAGCACTTGAGGCAAGAGTATATACGCACAATCTGATCAGAGTCAACACCTTCCGTTAAAAACTAATTCATAAATCCATGGGCGGGAAAAGTTGACTTTCGTGAACAGTTTAGACCCAGATGAGCCTGTGCATCCGCATAATCTGATCAAGCTCTACACTGTTCATATATTACTTAAAAAAAGCTTGTTAAACAAATCTGCCTTTGAAAAGATCGTAGGAAAATGCTATTTTTTCACAAGGAGGATTTTCTATCTCTCATACTGTTTCTAGCATTAACTCGAAATAATAAATAAATCTCACACTTGTAATTTGTTGCCAGTCACACGTTTTCAAACAGACAACATGGGAAATTCGTATATAAGGTTAATTGGTAGATATAAATCGGAACAACCACTCCTTGGCACTAAGCTACAGTTTCGGTCTGAAATATTGTGATCAAACAATTTGTAAATGCTACGTCATAAAACAAATCCCTGACTAAATGGTACGATATGAACTCATTTTAGACTGTTTTTTCGGTTGTAGGAGACCCTTTCAATCCATACATTCAAGCAACAAATCCGCAACAGACGAAATTGAAAACATTCAGGCGAATACAGTATAGGTAAAATCTCTTTCAATGAAAGTAAAATTATTGAATACAGTCGAAAACATTGTGACAAATGGATAACTTGCTCATTATGAGCCTCGATTGATCAGCCTATTACGTCGATGGCTGTTGAAGTTCGAATTCTGGCTCGGGCTATCATTCTTTGTGATGTTTGATAAAGACATCGTTATAAGCGTCATCCGTCGTCTCCGCCAATGGGCTTAAAATGTCGATGTGGGATGGAGACCAGATGCCTGGGAAGAATGTTGACTGGTCAATTCGTGTGACAGAGCCAAGAAAAGCATAGTCATGTGACCTGGCCGCGTAAAACTCCAAACAATCAATAAACAACGTCAGATTCAATAAATGAAACCACTCTTTCGCTTATCCGAATACATAATATAAAGAGAAAGGAAGTGTGTGAAGTTGGCAGAGCATTAGACGTTAGACCATTAGACATTCAAAAAAAAAATTAGACATTAGACATTCGATTAGATATTCGCTAGTTTTGATTATCGAATGTCTAATTAGACAATAGACATTTGATTAGACATTCAAAAAAATAGCAAATTTTAAATATCGAATGTCTAATTCGACATTAGACATTCGCAAATTAAGGGATTTAGGTACCAAATTCATCAGAGATCAATGTACATTAAAAAAACGAATGTCTAATTGGTCAGTTAGACATTCGATTAGACATTCGCAAATTAAGAGATTTAGGTACGAAATTCGTCGGAGGTCATTGTACACGCAAAAAACGAATGTCTTATTGATCAATTAATAACTTGAACATATTGATAACTCGAACATATCGATATCGCGAACATACCGATAACTCGAACACATCGATATCTCGAATACATTGATACAACGAATGTTTTTCACTTGAACATATTGATAAATCGAACATATCGAACATTTCGATATCTCGAACAATGACCTTCGACAATGACCTCCGACGAATCTCGTACCTAAATCTCTTAATTTGCGAATGTCTAATCGAATGTCTAATGTCTAACTGACCAATTAGACATTCGTTTTTTTAATGTACATTGATCTCTGATGAATTTGGTACCTAAATCTCTTAATTTGCGAATGTCTAATCGAATGTCTAATGTCTAACTGACCAATTAGACATTAGTTTTTTGCATGTATAATGACCTCCGACGAATTTGGTACCTAAATCCCTTAATTTGCGAATGTCTAATCGAATGTCTAATGTTTAACTGACCAATTAGACATTCGTTTTTTTTAATGTGCAATGACCTCCGACGAATTTGGGTTATAGATCTTGTAATTTGCGAATGTCTAATCGAATGTCTAATGTCTAACTGACCTTCGGTTTTTTAATGTACATTTATCTCTGACGAATTTGGTACCTAAATCTCTTAATTTGCGAATGTCTAATCGAATGTCTTATGTCTAACTGACCAATTAGACATTCGTGTTTTGGATGTACAATGACCTCCGACGAATTTCGTACTTTAATCTCTTAATTTGCGAATGTCTAATCGAATGTCTAATGTCTAACTGACCAATTAGACATTCGTTTTTTGAATGTACAATGACCTCCGACGAATTTGGGTTATAGATCTTGTAATTTGCGAATGTCTAATCGAATGTCTAATGTCTAACTGACCAATTAGACATTCGTTTTTTAATGTACATTGATCTCTGACGAATTTGGTACCTAAATCTCTTAATTTGCGAATGTCTAATCGAATGTCTAATGTCTAACTGACCAATTAGACATTCGTTTTTCGATTGAACGTTGACCTACGACGAATTTGGAACCTAAATATCGTAATTCGCGAATATCTAATCGAATGTCTAATGTCTAACTGACCAATTAGACATTCGTTTTTTGCATGTACAATGACCTCCGACGAATTTGGTACCTTAATCCCTTAATTTGCGAATGTCTAATCGAATGTCTTATGTCTAACTGACCAATTAGACATTCGTTTTTTGAATGTACAATGACCTCCGACGAATTTGGGTTATAGATCTTGTAAATTGCGAATGTCTAATCGAATGTCTAATGTCGTACTAGACATTCGATATTTAAAATTTGTGATTTTTCTGAATGTCTAATCGAATGTCTAATGTCTAATGTCTAATTAGACATTCGTTTTTTGTTTGTTTTTTAATGTCTAATGTCTAACGTCTAATGCTCTGCCAACTTCACACACTTAGAGAAAGGAGGTGTAGAAAATACTTTTCTTTATTATGACATGGCTTGAATGTCTTTAGATTACCTTTGTATTGTAAACAAGTATATTCGTAACTTCTATTTATATATGGATTTTGTCAAAAAAAAATCTATTCAATTATGGTGTACTGAACCCTTTATCTGACGAAATTAATTACATAAAATGCGTTTTACTGTAACCCTTTTCACGTTGAAGTAAATTAATCGAGTGGGGTTTAACGCCGTTTTCAACAAATTGTCAGTCATATAACGGTAGCCAGTTCACATATTCGTGTGTTTCGTGGCTTTCTCACACCAGTTATCCAAGCTGGCAACTGGCTGCTTTTCCAAATAGACTGTTAGCCTATTAGACGAATGACGTTTGTCAAACGACGGATATAATGTTGGCCAAGCTGGGGTTCGAACTCACAACCCCTGGATTGACAGCCCTCGTCGTTACCGACTGAGATATCATAAGAGGTAGTGGGTTAAACCTGTGTCTTCTGCAGACGCTTTCTGACGCCTCTGCAGCAGCCGACTTAAAAAAAAGCCATTGTGACAAATGGAAAAATAGCATTTATCATCTGATAATAATGTTTGCAACCTAATTTAATAAGTGTTCTTTCACATATAGAGAGTTTCAATATGTTTTACTTAATGTTTTCAAAGTCGTCTGCTACAAATGTGTTGTATGTGGAAAAGGGTAAATACGTTGTTATATGTTTATGGTCATTAGTATGATTCGTATATAAACCGCACTCAACACCTCAATCGCTATTTTGAATATATGGAAAGGTATTTATTGCACGGCCTATTCTACAAAAAAATACTTTTTGAAATTGTTTATTATACATGTCAAAAGTAGCATTAATTTATTAAATTGTTTGAAACAGTGACAAATAAGCTGACATAAATATGTGTGTCAAATCTACTTAGCTTTCAGAGATTAGTAAACCTTTACCCTCAAGCAACAACGACGACGACATTGAAAACAACAAGGGCAACAATATGGAGAATCTCTTTTGAATTAAAGCATTTATGATCATAGTATACTATATGATAATATAGTCGGAATCATTGTCATGAACTCTGTCTGCTGCATGTACATCATGATGCGTCTGCATGTGAGAAACTATGAATCAATCATTTTAGATTCATTTCTAGTGATTTCCATAGTCTTGCTTAAAATCATTTTTAAGTCGTCTGCTGCATATTTGTTATATGTGGGAAAGGATTAAAGACAGATATTACGAACGCTCGAAGGTAATTGATTTCATGTCCGGACACAGCATATTGGCGGATCGATAATCAATTAATAATCAAAATTTCGATAACAATTACCCACCTTATATTAAAAGCTTCAAGACCTAGTTTTACGAGATGCTCGTTTACGATGTCAAAATATAAAACAAGAATGTCGTAACATTTACTGAGATAACGATTTACAAAATGTTACGAATCGCCCTATAAATACAGCATAACTATTGACAGAGTTGAAAACATTGTTAAAGTTCACATTGTTAACAATTTCTCCTCTAGCAACAATGTTTTTTAAATCGTCTGCAGATGGGGAAAAGATGAAATGTATAAGTCTTCTATAAAACACTTTAAAAATGATCATGGTTTCCCTCATTGACACTAAGGACCATTGCGGGTTTATATATGCAACTAATGTGCCGGTTTCAAGTTTAGGTTTTAATTAGGGTGGTTAACGTCGTTTTTAACATTACCTCAGTTATGTTACGGCGGCAGTGCACTTTTTCATGATCTCTGGGTAGACAAACTAGTACTAGGCTATGAAAGGTATCTTGCCAATGGGCCACTAAACCATGACCTCCGCGAGGACGCCTGGTTCCAAATCTCCGATCCCAAGGTGGATTACTGCGCCGGTTTCAGCACGAACGTACTAATATAGTCCTGTTATGTCGAAACAGAACTGAAGTGTCACAAGATAACATTTAATCCTTTATAACATATAGTCCTTTCTGACGCCTTTGCAGCAGACGACATTCGAAAAAATTATGACTAAAGAATAATTGCTTAAAACGGGCTATTTCACATTTTGCCACAATGTTTTTAACTATTGATGAATAAAACCTTCATTTAGATAGGTTTCCCGTGTTATAGCCTAGTTCTTTTCAAAGTCGTCTGCTGCAGATGTGTTGTATATGGGAAAGGGTTAAACAAACAAACTGTAACTGCTATATTTAAGTTGTCTACGGATCCCGATGTAGGAGACTGCAGATTAATAACTGTAAAGATAATTAGTCAATAATTGAATGAGTAAATCCGATAACTGGTTTTATGGTCAGATTTGCTCCGTTTCAACATTATTTCTGTTATATCCCGGCGACAGCATACTAAGTCATGATCTGTTAGACAAATTATTTTTTCTTTATCGGTGTTTTACGCCATTTCGACATTAGTTCAGTTATATCACGGCAACCGTTCACTTAATCATGATCGCCGGGTAAACCAACCAGTACCGGACTAGAAATTATGCCTTGCCAAGTGTCACTCTGACAGAACCGAGGCGACGAGAACACCACTTTTTCGGTTTGCTTTTCCAATTTATCACAGTACGTTTTCAGTTTTTCGACGCAAACAGTGGTTTTACCAATTTTAAATTCCGTATCGCTATGCAAAATGGACTGTCCATTCTTTATTTCCTTTTCTAACGTGTTCAAATACCTTGTTCGAACAACCTTCAAATAGCTTACTTAAAGCCATGGTCTGGACAAACGTGGAATGTAAATCACTAAATTCTTATTCCGAAGAAAGCACTTAATATTTCCCGGGTTCCGGCGCCAAAAAATGTAGCAGAACTTAGCAGAGAGGCGAATACGGATCGAACCCGGGGCGCCCGGTTCCAAATCCCGACTCAAACCACTCGGCCACGGCGGATTGCTTCCTGGTTGATAAATAAAGACTGGGCTAGGGTATGTCTGCATTGGTCAAAGTCTCTCCAACAATATTTTTTACAAAACTTTGTCAAAACAGTGTGAGAAAGAGAGTCATTGATCATTACTAGCAGCTTCACATCTTTTGCAGATGTTTCTAATACCTGCCTGATGCAGATTAGTCGAATATCGTCTGTTTCGTAATATTTTATGAATATTTGAGGACAAAATAGCGCTTAATATTTCATCTGAATTTTCCAAATTCTGCATATACATGTATATTGTTTTCATTAAATCAGTGTTTACGCCTTCTAATAAACATATAGTATTGTCTCTTTTTTTTTCCTCGTATTTTTCTCATAATAACTTGTATATTGTATTCATTTTCACGATAATATGTGTTCAAGAAAACGAATGAAGCTTCTGTTCTTTATTACGAAGGGTTAAGGGGGTACGATTTTCAGTTGAAGAATCGCAACAATACACACGCTACCTAGGCGACAATAACACAAAGGCCGCCTATATAAAGAAACGTGTTTGTATCGGTTGTTTATACCTGTACAATCGTCTCATAACGACACTTCAAGTCAACGTGAGATTTTCTACCTACGTTTTTGTGAAATTATCTTTCTTCTGTCAATATGGTAAGTGCAACCTTTTTATTTGTTTCGCGTTCGTATTTTGGTTATATTTATTCGTTCTCTTTCAGCGCCAATGTCATCATTTAGGATTTATCAAACAATACGGATTCAGGTGAGTAAGCTCGTCACGAGTTGTCTCACCTGAAATCATCATTGGTTGACATTTAGTTATCACATTATTGTAAAACTCTTATTACATGAAAAATGCAGTCGCCAGATTTATAACATGAACATCCGCACTGAAAGAGATATGGAAAACACATTGTAACGGTTTACGTTCATTTCAATTTGCTTCTATTCAATCGAGTATTTCTACTATATTCCAAGAATTTTGTATAGAGAACAATTTCCTATCTTTACTAAATTAGTTAAATGTATTTTGAAAAGTTTTCAAAGACACGCCATATTTGAAAATAAGATGTAAAATGTACCTGGGAATTATTCCGAATCTCGATTTTTACTGAAGACATTCTCATTTTCAACATTTATGTGTCGAAATCTTATGGACACTACCTCTTTCCTACATACATCAAATCTGCAGCAGACGATTTTGAAAGAATCTACTCAGGATATGGAAGATTTCTAGAAGTGAAGGTGTTCTTACTGAAATAAGTTGAAAACATTGTGACAAAAGGATGAAATTGCTTCTTTTAACAAATTGTTTTCCAAATGTCGTCTGCTGCAGATGTTTAGGAACGGGTTAATGAAATATATAAAACAATATTAATAAATAAAATGTGGAGTTAATATTTAGAATCAATATCGTATACGGTTAACAACATAATGTTAATGTTTGATAACTCTCGGCTAAACTATTGAAAATCATTATAAATTAAAGTATAATTATTGAAAAATGGTTAAAGTATTTTGACAAAAGTCAACTATTGCTTATGCGACAAACTGTTTTGGGATCTTAGAAAAGGGATTAGCACTTGATGTCACTATTATGTAATAAACAATGGATATATATTATCTGTCTAAAACTCTAAACCCAATCTTAAATGTTTGATCTAAGCCTATATTGTAACAGATTGGTTACAACAAGATTGTATAGATCAGTAGGAAACATTCCGCCATTGTCTCCAAGGCAACTGCGTGTCAAATCACTGTTACCTGTAAAACATGTTCTGACGTGTCGCGAGTGATACTGCCGAGTGCGAGGGTAAACTACAACAACAAACAAACAACGCGAGTGATACGAGATTTCAATTTTAACCCTTTCACTGAATAACACTTTCCCGCATACAACAAATCTGCAGCATAGGAGGCGGTTATTCACAGATCGACATGGAATAAATCATCGATATATTTATACATTTATATAGCATTGCACCCTCACCAGACTGCAGTGAAATCTTAAGATTTTCAAAATGTAGACCGACAGCTCAGTTTCTTATGAGTCGAGTGTGGCTCATTGTTACCTCACAGGAATGTTCATTAACTCAAATGATCATCTTTCTATATTATGCAAAGCGTTCTGCTTTGTTGCAAAAGTTGGCCACCATAGCTTTTAATAGAAAACTCCTTGACATGACAACTTCTCGTAAACCAGTCCACTTGCCCCGTTCCTGAAATAGCCCACAAACAAATAATTTCATGAAATCTATTGAATGAATGGTACATTGTAATAAATTACTCAACATGAAATGAAACGAAAAATAAGAATATAACAGGAGGATCATCGGGGATCTATATGGTATAAATGATATTTGTAAAAATACAATTCAGCATTAATTCAACATGATAGGAACAAAATATATTGAATTATATTACTGAACTTCAATAAAATACATAAACGATCATAAATTACATAATGTCATGTGCAATCTAGTTTGAGCTGCACTGGCATTAATTCTAAGAAGTAAAAGGACTACTTAATGAATACACCAGAGCTTAGACAAAAGTTGTGGATGATAAGATCCGTTAAATGAATACACAAGTAGCTTAACTTTAGTTTTCTCGATTTTCAGCGTGAATGTATCTCCATCCATGTTGGACAGGCCGGTGTCCAGATCGGTAATGCCTGTTGGGAATTATACTGTCTCGAACACGGGATCCAGCCCGATGGTCAGATGCCCAGTGACAAAACCATTGGAGGTGGTGACGATTCCTTCAACACCTTCTTCAGTGAGACTGGAGCCGGGAAACACGTACCACGTGCCGTCTTTGTAGACTTGGAACCAACAGTAGTCGGTACGTAATGAAAACGACTTTCGATTGCTTAGCTGTAATAGTTTATTGCACTTTGCAAGTTACATTTCCATTCAAATTAGCAGTATCTAATGACAAAATACCTTTCCAACTATCAAAATCAAGTTGTAGACTTGCAGCCTTTTGGTGGCAATAACATGTATTCAGAATCTATGTGAAATTATCCTAAAAAAATTGACGATTTTTGTCAGAATTCCACTGATGCGAGAGCTAGACGGCTTCGCTAGTTCTTCTGTGTTCAGAATATCCAACAATATAGTTTTGCCAATGATGTGGTTCAATATAGGATGATATTTGTTTTAAATAGCATAATTCTGTCGTCGACCTTAAAATCAAATATATTAAACATGAATCTATTTATCTTTCCAGATGAGGTCCGAACTGGTACCTACAGACAATTGTTTCACCCAGAACAGCTCATCACCGGAAAGGAAGATGCCGCCAACAACTACGCTCGTGGTCACTACACCATTGGTAAGGAGATAATCGACCTTGTCTTGGACAGAATCAGGAAATTGGCCGATCAGTGTACTGGTCTTCAGGGATTCCTCGTCTTCCACTCCTTCGGTGGTGGTACCGGATCTGGGTTCACTTCTCTCCTCCTCGAACGCCTGAGTGTTGACTACGGAAAGAAGTCCAAGCTGGAATTCGCCATCTACCCAGCCCCCCAGGTCTCAACCGCCGTTGTTGAGCCATACAACTCCATCCTGACCACCCACACCACCCTGGAACACTCCGACTGCGCCTTCATGGTAGACAATGAAGCCATCTACGATATCTGCAGACGTAACTTGGACATCGAGAGACCAACCTACACCAACTTGAACAGACTGATCGCTCAGATCGTCTCCTCTATCACCGCCTCCCTCCGATTCGATGGTGCCCTCAACGTCGACTTGACCGAATTCCAGACCAACTTGGTACCATACCCACGTATCCATTTCCCCCTTGCCACCTACGCCCCAGTCATCTCCGCCGAGAAGGCCTACCATGAACAGCTCTCTGTTGCTGAAATCACCAACGCTTGCTTTGAGCCAGCCAACCAGATGGTGAAATGTGACCCACGTCACGGTAAATACATGGCTTGCTGTATGTTGTACAGAGGTGATGTTGTACCCAAGGATGTCAACGCAGCCATTGCTACCATCAAGACCAAGAGAACCATCCAGTTCGTCGATTGGTGTCCAACCGGATTCAAGGTCGGAATCAACTACCAACCACCAACCGTTGTACCAGGTGGTGATTTGGCCAAGGTCCAGAGAGCCGTGTGCATGTTGAGCAACACCACTGCCATCGCCGAGGCCTGGGCTCGTCTTGATCATAAATTCGATCTCATGTACGCCAAGAGAGCTTTCGTTCATTGGTACGTCGGAGAGGGTATGGAAGAGGGAGAGTTCTCCGAGGCCCGTGAAGATTTGGCCGCTCTGGAGAAGGATTACGAAGAGGTCGGTGTTGATTCCGTTGAAGGTGAGGGAGAAGAAGAGGGTGAAGAATATTAAATTTGAGACACAAAGACGATCCTCGAAATAACACCATCTTTTGATATGAACACTCTAGTATACAATTTTATGGAAATATTTGAATTGGAATTACAACAAACTTTTTCTTTGTGAAATGAAAAAAACACATTTCTCATGCAATTTCTTTTGAAATAATTGTTATTGAAAATAATTATATATTGTTCTTGATATTGCCCAATTTCTGTTTATGCATTGTAAACAATAAAAGGATGAAATCATTGATTGATACAAACGTGTGATTTGCTACACTCTTTTCTCCACTTTATTGTCATATGAAGAAAAAATAACAAGGGTCAGTTAACATTTTTTATAACGGACCTTGTTATTTATTCATTCTCATTCTTGATTATAAGTGACAAAATGCACTGATTGCCATCAGCTATTTACTTTTATTCCTTGGAATACCCCAGTACTTGACCTCTAGTTAAAGGCACACCGAATGACCCAGAACTCGGACCTCTGGATTGACAGTCTACTACACGACCGGGCATTCAAATCGTGCAGCAGTTCAATTTAAACGAACAAAATACGCTTTAGTAGCAAATGGGCTATAAACAAAGTCTTCCGTTATGAACACGTTGGTTGGTACAACTCGTCAGTGAGCAGCCAGTGCAACTAAAACTCATTTGAAACGTATTTATCCTTTCCCCTATATAACACATGTACTGCAAATCGCTTTGAAAAAGGTAATTAAGAAATGTTAGATCTCCATAAATGAAAGCTTAATTATTGAAACGAGTTGAAAACATTGTATCTGGGAGAAAATAATCATTATTAGCGATAGATTTTCTTGAACAATGTTTTAAAATACCGTCTGCAGCGGAATACGATTTAATTTGAGGCAATAAATGGGCTTGTGCCTAAGACTGGTACGATTTAGCTTGTGTAAACAATCTAAAGCCATATGAGATCGGCCTGGACATCGTTTAGCGCATTGGTGGAAGACGAATGATGTTAGTATACTGACTTTTCAATCATCATAAAGATTGAATGTTCGAGCCAGGATTTGAACTCGCCGATTTTAAACAACGAACACTCCAGTTATTACACAACATCAAAACTAAGTGAGACTATTCCGTTTTGACTCCATTGTATTGCTATTTATATAGATTGTTCAACTCGTAAGGCTGAAACAGCCTCGGGTTCTATCCCAAAACGTGTCATACCAAAGACTTAAACAAATGGTAGTCATAGCTGCGCTGAAGAGTTTTGGGGTTAGCATTACGATCGACTAGCTAGTGTCGGGATAAATGGAGCCGTAGTACTATCATCGGAATGAATGGCCGTGGTTCGAACGCACGACATCTTGATTGGTAGTCCTCGTCGTGTATCGAATGGGCTATCGGGACTCGCCACCACTATCAACCCTTTCCCACCTGCAGACACATTTTGACGCAATAGCAGAAGACGACTTTTGAAAACATTGTGGCCAAAAGAAAGGAGAGTAAAATAATTGACAGTGAAACAAAATATAAGGCTGGAAGAGTGATCTATCTTTATTCTAAAAACGTTTAAGAACAAACCAGAATTTACGTCAAGCTCGGACTCAATAAGCAAACTCCATTTTACCAATGATGATAATACTAATGAACCGTTTTTAGTTATATTAATGCACCTCCGTACAGTGAAGTCTAGGACGAGCCCGTGTGTCCCACAGCGGATAACGAACAGTGTAGGTTTAGGTCCCATTATGCGGTACAATCGGAAAATAATAGAAATGTTGATTCTATCTATGATTTCCAATGTGCCTGACATCAGTTTCAAACATTATAAACTTCTTTTATTGAAGACATTGTGAGAAAAGGGCAATTAATCGATAACATTGAAGATTGAGGAAAAAGGACAATGCATTGATAAAATTCAAAACATTGAGGCAAAATGACAAATTATTTAACAAGTCGCCTGCTGTAGGTGCGTCAGACTTTGATGTGTCATCCTGTGGGAAATGGTTGACAGTTACCTATCGGGTAAACAGTGCGGGAAAATTGTAACATCAGTATTTGAACAACTTCACTGGCAAACCGACGTTAGCACTTGAGGCAAAAGTAGATACGCACAATCTGAATTCAGACTCAGCTCCTGCTGTAACTGTGTCAAACTTTGATGTGTCATCCTGTGGCGAAAGGTTGAAAATTACCTATCAGGTAAACCGACGTTGACACTTAGGGAAAGAGTAGATACGTACAATCTGATCACAGTCAACACCTTTCGTCGGAAACTAATTAATTGATGCATTGGCTAATTGCTAAGTATAAGATAAGCTAAGAAAATTGTTTATTAACGTGACCTGTGTGAATTTACATACATGAATAACACATTTTATACAACTGTTACCACACCCGGCCCATTGGGCCTATAAGTCACCATAAAATATTGCATAATATTAATTATAAAGTACATGTCTATAAAGTCTCGGGCTAAATTGTATGAAAGTGTGAATTGACACAAATAAGCGTCAAGCTTATCGAATGTTGTACGAGCCAGTCAAAGAGACTTTTGTGAACAGTTTAGGTGCTAACATCCTTGGCATCCGCATAATCTGATCAAGCTCTACACTTATTAATTACAAATAATTCTGCCAACATTAGTAAATGGTGATAAGTTTAAGCAGACATACAGGCTGATCTGAACCTACAATAAACAGAAATGTAAATTTAAACATTTTCGCACGGGTGTGCTCAAATATGATTGGCTACCTGCAAGATCAAGATATTTCTTTTCTGACATTTTTTCTAGCATACTTATTTTTATTTTTTTTGTCACTCACATGTATTCAAATAAGCAGATGACATTGGAAAAGCGTATAATGTAAATGTGTATATCTAAATCGGAATAACCACTCCTTGGCACTAAGCTACATTATTGTGATCAAACAATTTGTAAATGCTACGTCATCAAACAAAATCCCTGACTAAATGATTTTACATTATGAAATCTTTTTAGCTGTTTTTTCCGTTGTAGGAGACCCTTTTAATCCATACCTTCAAGCAACAAATCCGCAACAGACGACATTAAAAACATCCAGGCGAATACAGTATATGTAAAATCTCTTTGAATAAAAGTAAAATTATTGAATACAGTCGAAAACAGTCCGACAAAGGGAGAAATTGCTCATTATGAGCCTCGATTAATCAGCCTACAACAAGAGGACTGTACCATAATGTACTGTGATCTGAGTCCAGACACCAGATGTACCGTCGATGGCTGTTGAAATTTGCAAGTTCTAATTCCGGCTCGGTCAATCATTATTTCCGATTATTTATAAGGACATCGCTATAAGCGTCTTCCGCCAATGGGCTTTTAAAGTCAATGTGGGATGGAAACCAGATGCCTGGGAATAACGTTGATTGGTTAATACTAGTGACAGAGCCAAGAAAGGCATAGTTATGTGACCTGGCCGCGTACAATTCTAAACTAAATAAACAACTTCAGATATAATCGTTATAGTAAATAAATAAAATCCCTCATTCGCTTATCCCAAAACATATTATAAAGAAAAAAGAGATGTAGAAAATACCCTTTTTTATAATGACATGGTTGAAATGTGTATAAATCACCTTTATATTGAATACAAATATAATATATATTCTTTGAAGGAGTTACGTCATTTCTATTTAAATATGGATTTTGTCAAACTTGGCAGTCCATGTTCTATTCATTAGTGGTATATTGAACCCTTTATCTGAGATAATCAGTTACATAAAATACGTTGCTGAAAAAAACAACAGTTTGTGTTTAAAGAAGCATCGTCCGAAACCTTAAATAGTATTTAACCCTTTACAACCTGCAGAGGCACATGTATACATTTGGTTCTTTGTCTGAAGTCCGATATTTACTGTAACCCTTTTCACGTTGAGGTAATTTAATTGATTGGGGTTTAACGCCGTTTACAACAAATTGTCAGTCATATCACGGCAGCCAGTTCACATATTTGTGTGTTTCGTGGCTTTCTCACACCAGTTATTTAAGCTGGCAATTAGCTGTTTTTTATATATTGACTGTTAGCCTATAAGACGGATGACGTTTGTCACAATGACTTTTGTCAAACGACGGATAGAGGCCAAGATGGGGTTCGAACTCACAACCCCTGGATTGACAGCCCGCGTCACTATAGACTTAGCTGCCGGGCCTCGACTCACGTTGAAGTAAAATAGATACAATAAAGGTATTGGGTTAAACCTTTGTCTTCTACAGACGCTTTCTGACGCCTCTGCAGCAGCCGACTTTAAAAAACAAAGCGCTGAAAGTGCTGATGGTATAGGGGCATATGTAAGTTGAAAACATAGTTAATATGGACAAACATTGTTGAAACCATGAATTATCAACCTTTGAACAAACCAAACCAAAACTGTTTGAAACAACACAGATTGCCTGCCAATAACCAATACCTGATTTATCAAAGTTTTGCCTTTAATCTTGTATAAACAAAATAAATCACGAAGGACAAAATATTATCAAACCACGACGGACAGACGAATGCACATTGAGAAAGATAGCCGGCTGGACGCCGGATAATGCCTCCCAGATTTACAGACAGAGACGAACACATACAGTATTGATTACAGCATCAAAACACGTCTGTGTTTAGGAAAGGGTTAACATGGTATGTTATTTGTAATGTATTTGTTATCACATATAAGCAGAATTTAGCGTTTTGCAGTTTAATTGAATCTCCGAAACGGGACCGTACAAGGTTAATTGACAAAAAACCTATTTATACTACATTTCTAGTGTATTTGTCAACAGATACATCTAGGACTAGATTACATGTTGACGAACATTGAGTCTTCAAATTACGCAAATGCAAATACATTATCATTTAAGTCCCAAAATCGCTAGAAGCGCCTCACTTATAAAAGAAATATTGACCTTACGGTTATAACTCGTTTGTATGTTAAAATTAACTAATCTCTAATTAGTAGATTGAATTTTTATATCCTAGTTGGGTAGACATACTGTAACAGACAAACGGAATGATGAAAAAAATTCTTTTCCAGCGACATAAGAGAATATTCAACAAAAACGCGCCCTGTTTTACCAACAGTTCCACAGTAACTGTGAGAACTTAGTACCATTCTTTCGTGGCATGTATACACAATAGGACGAACTCTCTTTGGACAAATTATGTAATAACAAGTTTGTTTACAGTCTTTCTAAGATTTAATCTACAGCAAACAACATTGAATTAATGCTAAAATGTTGAACTGAATTAATGAAAGTATAATTGTGTTTACTGATGAAAACATTGTGGAAAAAGACAAACTTGTAGATTATCATTCATCTGTTAAGGTTAGTCAACATGTGTCTAAAAGGGGCATTGTTCAAAAAGGAGGAATTGCCCACTGTCAGCAATTGCTCCTTTTGAAAAAACTTTCAATATTCGTAAGTATCTAAGTAGCTATAACAGAAACGGTTCAACCCTTTCCCGCTTACAGTCGCTTTATGACGCATGTGCAGCAGACGGCATTTGAAAACATCATGAGAACAGGTTTCAACTATATTTCCCCCCCTAGATGTAAGGTAAAGATGTGTGTTACCATTCATCTCTTGCATAGTATTAAAAATGTGTCCAGAAGGGAGAAAGAGTAAAAGAATGTCCGTGGTAAAACGTTTAAATATGAACAGAATTAATTTGAAACGTGTTTGAAAACATTCTGTGGAAAGGATCAATCACTCATTGTCAGCAATAGCCCCATTTACAACAATATTTTCAATATTCGACTGTTATAGTATCAAGGAAACAATTCCGCTTTCGTGGAAAAGATGTAACCATTTCCCGCTTACAGACGCTTACAGACTCATGTGCAGCAGACGACATTCGAATGTTATATTTTTGATAATAAGGGTTATTACACAAGCGTCGTAATTATAACGTAGACGTGTGTTCGGTACAGCGGTCTATTAACGACTGCCCGGGTCAGAGCTGGCGCCCTGAAAGGCGGGAAACATAAGGCAGTGCGCATTGAGTATTATACCCACATGTTACATTCCCTTTGTTTTGACAAAGTTTGAATATACAGATATACAATAAAACTTGTTTACAACAGTCAATTTAAATAAATTAATAAATTCCATTAATTTATGCACGGATCGGATTGCATTGGACAAAGTTCTATGAGTCTCAATGTGCAACGCCAGTTGATAGTTCGAATTAATCGTTGACACTAACAGCCCATACAATTTCATGTTTTCTGCTGGTTAATCCAGTGGTGTATTTATGAGTAAATTTGATACATTTGAGAGCGATGCTCTAATGAATGGAATTCCGGAGTTATCAGATTACACGTTTGTGGAATGATTGTAGTGTTTACTTTCCCCTAATTAATGCAAGCGGAAGGATTTTTGTTATTCGGTCGAACTAATGAAATCATTGTAAACCAGTTGGCAAACCAATCAAAACTCGACTTTCGCGGATGTATACACATATGTGAACCTTTGTTGCAGATGTAAGTCGATTTTTCGAAAGCAGGCTAGGAATTGGATAGAGGCGAAAAGCCCCTATCCCCAAAACCCAATGTGACAAACGGAAAAATTGCATTTGTCCTCTGTTCATAATGTTTGCAATCTAATTTAATAAGTGTTCTTTCACATATAGAAACATTCCATATGTTTAACTTAATGTTTTCAAAGTCGTCTGCTACAAATGTGTTGTATGTGGGAAAGGGTAAATACGTTGTTATATGTTTATGGTCATTCGTATGATTCGTATATAAACCACACTAAACACCTCAATCGCTATTTTGAATATGTTGAAAGGTATTTATTGCACGGCCTTTTTCTACAAAACATACATTTTGAAATTATTTATTATACATGTCAAAAGTAGCATTAATCTATTAAATTGTTCGAAACAGTGACAAATAAACTGACATAAACATGTGTGTCAAATCTACTTTGCATTCAGAGATTAGTAAACCTTTACCCTCAAGCAACCACGACGACGACATTGAAAAGCACAAGGCAAAACAACGGAAAATGTTGAATGAAATAATTTATAGTCATAGTCTATTTTATGATAATAGAGTTGGTATCATTGTCACGAACTCTGTCTGCTGCGTGTACATCATGATACGACTGCATTTGAGAAAATATAAATCAATCATTTACATTAATTTCTAGAGAGTTTTCCATAGTTAAGCTATAAATCAATTTTAAGTCGTCTGCTGCATATTTGTTGTATTTTGGAAAGGGTTAAAGACAGATATTACGAACGCGCGAAGGTAATTGATTTCATGTCCGGACACAGCATATTGGCGGATTAACATTCAATTAATAATTCAATTTGAAAAAATCACTATAATTAGGTTCGTTCGCGATAAGCAAAAGTCAACATTTCCGAAATTAGTTAACCTTTTCGATTCTGACATATGTAAAATGGACTTGCCAACCTTTGTGTTTGGAAAGAGTCCATGGCGAATTTAAGATATACATAGAAGGAAAGTATGGTTGAGTTACGCAGCCAACATAATAGACCAGGTCAGACGACGCGGATGGGAAGCCTAATACTGGCTGATTACCAAGGATTCGTGGAAAAGTGAACTGTCGCCGTGGACAATTCGAGGTAGTCGAACGGTAAAGGTCGGGGATTTGTAACCGGGAGAGTCAGGTTGGATCCCCAGTCGCTACGGTCATGGTGGAATGCCCTTTGACAAGGTACATTGCATAGCTTAGTACTGGTTTGTTTACCTAGGGATCATGAAAAAGTGAACTGTCGCCGTGATATAAGTGAAAAAAATTGAAACTGTGTTAATTCACAATTAAACAAACAAACTGATCGTCGACTGTCGCGTGATATAACCGAAGTACAGTTGACACCACATCCCCAAATTAAATATTTCCCACCTGCAAACAAAGGAGCAATATTTTCTTTTGCCACAATGTTTTCAAGTCTTTTGCTGCAGATGCGTTAAAATTCTTCTACTTGTGGAGAAGGGTTTAAACCGCTTAGAATAAACTAAGGGTTAAGCCATGAGGAAATCCGGAAGGTAGATCATTATAATGTTTTCAAACACAATGTTAATGTAGTGTACTATCTAAACAAAGGATGGTAAACATCACGTCTAAATCAGTATATGAAACGTTGTGGGAGTGGGGTCCCTTAATATTTGAAAACGCTGGCTGATTCAGACCCATCAAAAGTCAGAGGGAGGTGAATAGGGATCGAACCCGGGACGCCCGGTTACAAATTAACGACGCGATCCACTCGACCACGGTGGATTCCTTCCTGGTTGATAAATAAAGACTGGATTAAGGAATGCCAGCATTGGTCAAAGTCACTCCAACAAGATGTTTTTACAAAACTTTGTCAAAACAGTGTGAGAAAAGGAGTCATTGGTCATTACTATATAGCAGCTTCACATCTGTTGCAGATGTTTCTAATACCTGTCTGATGCAGATTAGTCTAATATCGTCTCTTTCGTAATAATGAATATATGAGGACAAAATAGCATTTAATATTTCATCTGAATATTCCAAATTCTGCATATACATGTACATGTATATTGTTTTCATTAAATCAGTGTTTACGCCTGCTAAATAACGCAGTGTTTAGTTTACATATGTATGGCATTATGTTATATCGTATGTCTTTTTTTTTTCTCATAATAACTTGTATATTGTATTCATTTTCACGATGAGTTGTGTTCAAGCAAGGGAATGAAGCTTCTGTTGTTCTTTATTGCGAAGGATCAAGGGGTAGCCATTTTAAGTTGACGAATCGCACCGATACACACGCTACCTAGGCGACAACAACACAAAGGCCGCCTATATAAAGAAACGTGTTTGTATCGGTTGTTTATACCTGTACAACCGTCTCATAACGACACTTCAAGTCAACGTGAGAATTTTCTACCGTAGTTTTTGTGAAATTATCCTTCTTCTGTCAATATGGTAAGTGCAACCTTTTTATTTGTTTCGCGTTCGGTTTTTGGTTACATTTGTTCGTTTTTAGGTATTAAAATTTATTATTTAGATATGGTTATTTTCTTATCTAGATATACTTCGTTACGGTCTATTCGTTGGCTTTCCTTCAATTTTAGTTAAACATATTTATTTTGCATGGATATCAAAGCTAGCTGGTATTTATCCCTCCCGGTGTCTTTTTGTTTGTTTGTTTGGAGTTTAACGCCGCTTTCAACAGCTTTGGTCATATCACGGCGGACAGTGCACCTACCCATGTTTTCCTGGCTTTCCCACACCAGTACTTACACAACATTCTTTCGAAGCCACTGACTACTTTCTCACATAGATCAGAGGTGAGAGGCAATGGAAAACATCGCCCGAAAGAACGCGCCGCAACCGGGTATCGAACCCGTGACCTCCAGATCACGAGTCAGATACGCTACCAATTGAGCTACCCGGCCGGGCCCTCCCGGTGTCTGAGACTTAACCAGAACTCGCGCCATTTGTGTGAACAAATCTAATTTAGCGCCAATGTCATCATTTGAGGTTTATCAAACAATACCGATTCAGGTGAGTCGGCTTGTCACGAGCTGTCTCACCTGAGATCAGCATTGTTTGACATTTAGTTATCACATTATTCTAAAACTCTTATTACATGGAAAAATGCAGTCACCCGATTTTTAGCATGAACATCAGCTCTGAAATGATATGGAAATCGTATGGAGAAAAAAACACATCTTGAGATAAATGTATTTTGAAAAGTCTACAAAGGCACGCCTTAATAGAAATTAAGACATATTTAATAAAGATTTGTCAGCAAAGTAAAAGTTACCTGGGAATAATCCGAATCTCGATTTTTACTGAAGACATTCTCATTTTCAACATTTATGTCTCGAAATTTTAAAGACAAATACCCCTTTCCTACATACATCAAATCTGAAGACGATTTTGAAACCATATGGTCAATATATGATAACTTTTTGGGAAAAAGAGAAAACATCGTGGGAAAGGAAGAATTGCTCGTTTCGAGTAATTTCTTCTTTTAACAAATTGTTTGTATACTTAGAATCAATATCATATACGGTTAACGATTTCTGTACATATTATCACAGCATTTGTGAATTTTTAAAATCGTAATTTCATAAATTAAAGTATAATTATTGAAAAATGGTTAAAACATTTTGACAAAAGTCAACTGCTGCTTATGCGACAAACTGTTATTGGATCTTAGATTAGCACTAATGTCAATATAATGTAATAAAGAATGGATATATATTATCAGTCTGAAACTCTAAATCCAATATTAAAGCTTGATTGGGATTGTAAAGGTTCAGAAAAAGAAATCGCAGGTCAAATAGACAATCCACACAAAGAAAGTGTGATTGATCTAAGCCTATATTGTAAAGGATTGGCTCCCACAATGTGTATAGATCAATTGTAAACATTCCGCCATTGTCGCCTAGGTAACTTCGTATCAAATAACTGTTACCTGTAAAACATGTTCTGACGTGTCGCGAGGGTAAACAAACAACGCGAGTGATACGATATTTCACGTTTAACCCTTTTACTGAATAACACTTTACCGCATACAACAATTCTGCAGCACACGACTTTAAACACAATGATATCTAGGCATAAACATGGTAGTTCTCAATTAATGAAAGTATTTTAATTGAAAACATTCTGACAGAAGGAAAAAATGGTTATAATAAGAGATTTCTTCTTTCGCCACAATGTTTTCAAAAGCCGTCTGCTAAAGAAGCGTCAAATGGGTCTGCAGTTGGAAAAGGGTTAAATTTTATTTTTCATTATTTTGTTCTTTAAATTTTAATTAAAATCAATTGTTCGGTGGACTTTGAAAACCAACTATTTGGCATTTCCGAATGAAATTTTTTAAATTTGTCCACAATGGTTTCAACAATTTCTCCTTCTTATATATAGCGATGATAATATCCGCTAAATGAAGTAGCTTAACTATAGTTTACTCTATTTTCAGCGTGAATGTATCTCCATCCATGTCGGACAGGCCGGTGTCCAGATCGGTAATGCCTGTTGGGAATTATACTGTCTCGAACACGGGATCCAGCCCGATGGTCAGATGCCAAGTGACAAAACCATTGGAGGTGGTGACGATTCCTTCAACACCTTCTTCAGTGAGACTGGGGCCGGGAAACACGTACCACGTGCCGTCTTTGTAGACTTGGAACCAACAGTAGTCGGTACGTAATGAAAAAACGATTGCTTAGCTGTACTACTTCATTACAATTTCTATTCAAATTACCAATGTCTAACGCCAAGTATTCAGATCAAGTTATAGACTTGCAGTCTTTTCTCGGCAATAACATGTTATCAGAAATTATGAGAAATGATCCTAAAATTTATTTATTTTGTTTTAAATAGCATAATTATGTAATCGACCGTAAAATCAAATATATTAAACATGAATTTATTTATCTTTCCAGATGAGGTCCGAACTGGTACCTACAGACAGTTGTTCCACCCAGAACAGCTCATCACCGGTAAGGAAGATGCTGCCAACAACTACGCCCGTGGTCACTACACCATTGGTAAGGAGATAATCGACCTTGTCTTGGACAGAATCAGGAAATTGGCTGATCAGTGTACTGGTCTTCAGGGATTCCTCGTATTCCACTCCTTCGGTGGTGGTACCGGATCTGGTTTCACTTCTCTCCTCCTCGAACGCCTGAGTGTTGACTACGGAAAGAAATCCAAGCTGGAATTCGCCATCTACCCAGCCCCCCAGGTCTCAACCGCCGTTGTTGAGCCATACAACTCCATCCTGACCACCCACACCACCCTGGAACACTCCGACTGCGCCTTCATGGTAGACAATGAAGCCATCTACGATATCTGCAGACGTAACTTGGACATCGAGAGACCAACCTACACCAACTTGAACAGACTGATTGCTCAGATCGTCTCCTCCATCACCGCCTCCCTCCGATTCGATGGTGCCCTCAACGTCGACTTGACCGAATTCCAGACCAACTTGGTACCATACCCACGTATCCATTTCCCACTTGCCACCTACGCCCCAGTCATCTCCGCCGAGAAGGCCTACCATGAACAGCTTTCTGTTGCTGAAATCACAAACGCTTGCTTTGAGCCAGCCAACCAGATGGTGAAATGTGACCCACGTCACGGTAAATACATGGCTTGCTGTATGTTGTACAGAGGTGATGTTGTACCCAAGGATGTCAACGCAGCCATTGCTACCATCAAGACCAAGAGAACCATCCAGTTCGTCGATTGGTGTCCAACCGGATTCAAGGTCGGAATCAACTACCAACCACCAACCGTTGTACCAGGTGGTGATTTGGCCAAGGTCCAGAGAGCCGTGTGCATGTTGAGCAACACCACTGCCATCGCCGAGGCCTGGGCTCGTCTTGATCATAAATTTGATCTCATGTACGCCAAGAGAGCTTTCGTCCATTGGTACGTCGGAGAGGGTATGGAAGAGGGAGAGTTCTCAGAGGCCCGTGAAGATTTGGCCGCTCTGGAGAAGGATTACGAAGAGGTCGGTGTTGATTCCGTTGAAGGCGAGGGAGAAGAAGAGGGTGAGGAATATTAAATTTGACACACAAAGACGATCCTCGAAATAACACCATCTTTTGATATGAACACTCTTGTATACAATTTTTAGATTTGCATATCATTTCAGTTGGAAACACCAACTTTACTGAATTATTTGAATTGGAATCACAACAAACTTTTTCTTTATGAAATGAAAAAAAATCATTTCTCCTGCAATTTCTTTTGAAATAATTATTATTGAAAATAGTTGTATAAATTGTTCTTGATATTTCCCAATTTCTGTTTATGCATTGTTAACAATAAACTGGTGGAATCATTGGTTGATCCATTTTGATACAAACATGTGAATTGCTACACTCTTTTCTCCACGTTATTGTCATGTGTTAATCGCGTGTCATATGAAGAAAAAATAACAAGGGTCAGTTAAAAATTTCTAAATTTTTTGTATTGTCACCACTGATTGCCAAAAGCTAATTGGCTTGTATTCCTAGGAAACACTAGTACTTGACCTCTAGTTAAAAGCACATCAGAAACCCGGACCCCTGGATTGACAGTCTAGCGTAGACCACCGGGCCACTTAAATCGTGCAGCAGTTCAATTTAAACGAACAATATAAGGTTTTGTAGCAAATGGGCTATAAACGAACAATGTCCTCCGTCTTTCCCTAACAGTTGTGAACACAGTGGCTGGTATATAGGTCGTCAGTGTTTGGTGGTCATGTACAGCCATCGGTCGGAGTGCAACCATTGTAAAACATACTTATTAGAAGCTTATTAATCGTTATCCATACACTACACATCTACAGCAGATCGCTTTAAATAAGGTAATAAAGAAATGGAAGATCTCCATGAATAAAAGCTTAATTATTGAGTAGAGTTGAAAACATTGTATCTAGAAGAAAATAATCATTATGAGCGATTACTCTTCTTGAACAATGTTTTCAAATATTGTCTGCTGTAGAATACGAATTAACTGGGGCAAAGATAAGCCTATGCGTACTTCTTGACGAGGTACAATTTGGCTGGTGTGAATAATCTATATCCGTATGAGATCGGCCTGTACATCCGCATGTCCACATGTTTAGCCCATTGGTGAAAGGCGAATGATTTCGATCGGCGGGTTCGATCCACGACCTGGTCATACCAAATACCTGAAAAAACAGTTTCGGGGTTAGCATTACAACTGACTGGCTGGTGTCAGGATAAATGGACCAATATTACTGAAACGTACCCAGGAAACGCCGTAAAATAACTGGAAAAGTGTTTAAAGCTGCGTTAAATACCAAACATTCAATCGTAGGCCTTTACTCATATGATTAACCCTGTCTTACAAACTACAAATCTACACCAGACGACTTTTAAAACATCTTGGCTAAAGCGAGAACAATCTCTGTAAATTAAAGTATAATCATTGAAAAGAGTTGAAAACACTGTGGCAAAATTAGAGATTGCTGTATATTGATGGTTTCAAATGTCATCTGCTCTAGAGGCTTCTATATATATATATATATATATATATATATATATATATATATATGTGTGTGGAACAGGGTTAAGACGATATAAAGCTAGAGTTCAATTTTGAAACGCCATATTTTGCTAAAGAAGGGAGATTAAAACAATTGACAGTGAAACAAAATATAAGGCTGGAAGAGTGATCTTTCTTTATGCTAAAAAGGTTTAAGAATACCTCAAGCCCCGACTCACTAAATAAGCATACTCCATTCAACCAGTGATGATAATACTAATGAAACGTTTATACCTATCTTAAAGCCCGACCACCCTACAGTGATGGTCTTCATTTCCAATGTGTCGGAAACCAGTGTGAATTGACACCAATAAGCGTCAAGTTTATCAAATATGGTATGATCCCGTCCATGGAAAAAGTTGACTTTCGTGAACAGTTTAGGTCCAGATCAGCCTTGGCATCCGTATGATCTGATCAAGTTATGCACTGTTCATATATTACTTTAAAAAAGCTTGTTAGAAGATCCTTTCAACTTTTGTAGATAATATTGAGCCGACTGACATGCTGATCTGATCAATTTAAACATTTTCTCTCGGACGTGCAAGATCAAGAGATTTCATGAGAAGAATACCTTATTTTGACGATTATTGGGATTTTGTTTTCAAAAGGAGCAACTTTGTCTCTTCTGACTTGTTTCAAGTGTTGAATCAAAATAATAAATCATAAATATAATGTTTTGCCACTAACACGTATTTTTAAGCCACTAACACGTATGTTATGCCACTAACACGTATTTTATGCAACTAACATGTATTTTTTACCACTAACACGTATGTTTTGCCAATCACCCGTATTCAAATAAGCAGACGACATTTGTAGAACTTCATTGTTGTAATAAGATCCTTATTTTTTCTCATAATAAGACATGTACATATTTTGATATGCATGTATATACATTTTCACCATGATATGTGTTCAAGCAAAAAAATAAAAAGTTTCTGTGATTTATTACGAAGGATTAAGGGGGTAGCATTTTAAGTTGGAGAAAGGCACCAAAGAAACACGCTACCTAGGCAACAATAACACAAAAGTCGCCTATATAAAGAACCGTTTTACATCGGTTAATTATACTGTACAATCGTCTCATACAGACACTTCAAGTCAACGTGAGAGTTTTCTCCCTTTGTTTTTGTGAAAACATCATTCTTCTGTCAATATGGTGAGTGCAACCTTCTTTTTGTTTCGCGTTCGATTTTTGGTTTAATTTGTTCGTTTTTAGGTTTTCTTATTTTCATTTAGATATAAATATGTTTTCTTTTATGCTTACATATCAATTATAGAAATATCTCAGTGAATTATAATCCGATTATGACTTTTGCAGGGACTGTGGGATTATGACTTTAAAATTGACGGAACTACTTTTGCCTCCATGTTGTTAACAGAGTTTAAGAAAAATTGTGTCTCAAAACAAGTAACATCTCGATTTTACGATACAATAAAGATGATCTGTGCATCTAAATCTGTGATAACACATTAAATATGCTCATTATTAGGCCTACATTCAATGACGGGAATCAACACATACATGTCACTGTTTATATTAAAATAATAGTTGCAGTGATTTTAAAATCTTATTGGGTATTAGAATGATTATCTGACCTCAAGGAAACTCATAAGTGAATGTCAGATCTAAAAAAGAATGTACAAATAATGAATATATATATCACTTGTTGAGATAAAGGGAAACAAAATAGGATTGAAAGTACGTAAATTGGCGGGCTTTACTTCCCTTTACCAGTGATGTCAAGGAGTACACACATCGACATATTTTTTACACGTATGCAAGAAGCTGACCTTGACCGTATATCTATTGTTTTTAGATAGTATATGCAATATCTCCAGCTCGAATTTTTTGATATTAATAACTATTGTGGACAATTGTGTGTGTATGGCCATAATCGGAAATGTTCAAATAAGGTTTAAAAGGGAGGAACACGGGAATGAAGCTAGATATTCATATTTACACATTGTCCTTTTCGAGTTATCTTGTAAAACACCAGTTGTCGATCGAGTCAGGGACACTATGTCCCTGATCGAGTCGATCCGTTTTGACTGACATTTTCTCTTCGCCGATAGGGTCTTTGCAAATGGCTTCCATCAAATAAATCTTCGCGATATATTGACAAAATCATTTTAAACCTTTACATTTAAAAGAAAGGGTTAAAATACACAGTTGATTATTTTTTAAGCGAAACCTTCCAAACAATTCATCAAGTGGTGGAAGAATTTCATCCGCATAAATAACCGAAGAATGAGTTCCGTAGATACGGGTCGCCCGGAATACGATTTAAGCTATAGTTTGTCACTGAACACATATCTTTTAAAAGGGTAACATGAGTTTTCAACAATTTTACCCGTTTAATATTAAACCAAAAAGTCTACTTTTAAAAAATCACCTTATATATCGACCGCATTACGCCAACATATTGTTATTCAGCAGGGGCTACATAATGGGAATGAATTACGACTGGGGCTCCGTACGGGGTAATTAATTACTAAGTCAGTTATGGGACTTTTTACACCTCAGCATTTTCAGAAAATTCATTTAAAGCATTAAAGAAAAGTAATAATTGTTTGTTTCAGACAGTGTATTATCGAAAATTCTTTCATAAAGTGAAAAGCAAAGGGTTATATTTTCACTCTAGAAAATATCACCTTGCCAAGACTTGATGAAAGAAATTTCGATAATGCACTGAAACTGGGACCACTTATAAGTGTAAGTGGTCCCAGACTGAAACAAACAAGTATCCTCTATCTAATCATATCTACTTCGTTACGGCCTATTCATTGGCTTTCAAAACATATTTATTTTGCATCAATTGCAAAGCTAGCTGGTATTAATCCCTCCCGGTGTCTTGGACTTAACCATCACTCGCGCCATTTGTGTGAACAAATCTGATTGAAATAGATCTCCTTACATTTGAAATAAATTAAAAGATTAATCAGTCTTTTTTCCCCCTCCATTTTAATAACTCTTTCAGCGACAATGTCATCATTTTGGGGTTTATGAAACAATACCGATTCAGGTGAGTCAGCTTGTCACAAGCTGTCTCACCTGAAATCAGCATTGTTTGACATTTAGTTATCAAAATATTCAAAATCTCTTTTTACATGAAAAATGCATTCGCCCATCTTACCATGAACATCGGCGCTGAAATATTATGAAAAACACATTGTAACGGTTTACGTTCATTTCACTTCGCTTCTATTCAATCGAGTATTTCTACTATATTTAAAGATTTTTATATCAAGAAAAATGTCATATCTTTAGTTAAATGTATTTTGAAAAGTCTGAACAGGCACGCCTTATTTGAAATTAAGACATATCTATATATCTAATATATTTTGGTCAGCCATGTAAAAGGGACCTATGAATTATTCCAAATCTCAATTTTTACTATAGACATTCTCATCATTCTCATTTTCTAGATGTATGTCTCGAAAGTTTAAGGACAATAACCCTTTTCCACGTCATCATACCTGCAGCAGAAAGCGTCTTTTTTTTAATTTTAATAAAGGTGTACTGACTGACTTAAAAAGGCTGTAAACATTGTGGCAAAGGTAGAAATTGGAAAGGAATTTAATTGAATAATGTTTCACGAAATAACAATCAATTATAAAATGTATACCTAATATGTGCATGTACATATTATTACAGCATTCGTGCATTTTTAACAACATAATGTAAATGTATAATAATTTTCGGCTAAAGTATGGAAACATCTTTGTATATCAAAGTAACAATTATTGAATAAAGGTGAAAACATTCAGGCAAAGTCAACTACTGCTTATGCGACAAACTGTTATTGGATCTTAAAAAGGGATTAGCACTTTGATGTCACTATTATGTAATAAACAATTGATATAAATGATCTGTCTAATCTTAAAGCTTGATTGGGCTTGTAAAGGTTAAGAAAACGAAATCGGCGGACAAATACACTATATATCCACATAAAGAAAGTGTATAGGTGAAACAGACTTTCATAGATCAATTGTAAACCTTCCGCCATTGTCGCCTCGGTAACTGCGTGTGAAATCACTGTTACCTATAAAACACGTTCTTTTGTGTCGCGAGTGATTTAACCCTTTTACTAATTAACACTTTCCCACATACAACACATCTGCAGCACACAACTTTGAACACAATGATATCTAGGCAAAAACAAGGAAGTTCTCCATAAAACCAGCATAATTGAAAAGATTTGAATACATTCCGGCAGAAGGAGAAATTGCTCATCATGAGAGATTTCCTCTTTTACCACAATATATTTCAGAAGCTGTCTGCAGTTGGGAAAGGGTTAACTTTTATTTTAAGATCTTGAATTCCTTAAATTTCAATTATAGTCAATTGATATGTGCACTGTGAAAACCAACTATTTGGTATTCCAAATGTATGACAAAGATCAGATAACATGGATATGAGTACATGTCTATATATACGAGTATATAAGCGGGTCTTTGTATACGAGTACATGTTTATAAGCGGGTCTTTGTATACGAGTATATAAGCGGGTCTTGTATACGAGTTAGGTATATTCGCTGGTCTTTGTATACGAGTATATAAGCGGGTCTTTGTATACGAGTATATAAGCGGGTCTTTGTATATGAGGATATAAGCGGGTCTTTGTATACGAGGATATAAGCGGGTCTTTGTATACGAGTATATAAGTGGGTCTTTGGATACGAGTATATAAGCGGGTCTTTGTATACGAGGCTATAAGCGGGTCTTTGTATACGAGGATATAAGCGGGTCTTTGTATACGAGTATATAAGCGGGTCTTTGTATACGAGTATATTCGCTGGTTTTTGTATACGAGTATATAAGCGGGTCTTTGTATACGAGTATATAAGAGGGTCATTGTATACGAGTATATAAGCGGGTCTTTGTATACGAGTATATAAGCGGGTCTTTGTATACGAGTATATAAGCGGGTCTTCGTAAACGTTTGTATATAACAAAACATACATTAATTCTAAGAAGTGAAAAGACGATTTGATTAACTTGCCAAAACTTGACAAAAGACATGGATAATTATATCTGTTAAATGAATACAAAATTAGCTAATTTTAACTCTATTTTACTCTATTTTCAGCGTGAGTGTATTTCTATCCATGTCGGACAGGCTGGTGTCCAAATCGGTAATGCCTGTTGGGAATTATACTGTCTAGAACACGGGATCCAGCCTGATGGTCAGATGCCCAGTGACAAAACCATTGGAGGTGGTGACGATTCCTTCAACACCTTCTTCAGTGAGACTGGAGCCGGGAAACACGTACCACGTGCTGTCTTTGTAGACTTGGAACCAACAGTAATCGGTACGTAAAGTAACATTCTTCGATTGCTTAGCTGTACTAGTTTATTGCACTTTGCCAGTTACATTTCCATTCATTCTTCCCAACCAAAAATGTGACAAATATTCAGTCTTTTCGTGGCAATAGCATGTATTAGGAAGCTATGAGACGTGGTCCTGAAATGTATTTGAAGATTTTCGTCAGATTGCACAGCTTCGCTAGTTCTTCTGTGTTCAGAATAACCAACAATACAGTTTTGGCAATGTTGAAGTTCAACATAGGATGATATTTGTAACTATAAGTTTTAAATAGCATAATTCTGTCAACGACGTAAAATAAAATATATTAATTATGATTCTTTTTACCTTTCCAGATGAGGTCCGAACTGGTACCTACAGACAGTTGTTCCACCCAGAACAGCTCATCACCGGTAAGGAGGATGCTGCCAACAACTACGCCCGTGGTCACTACACCGTTGGTAAGGAGATAATCGACCTTGTCTTGGACAGAATCAGGAAATTGGCTGATCAGTGTACTGGTCTTCAGGGATTCCTCGCCTTCCACTCCTTCGGTGGTGGTACCGGATCTGGTTTCACTTCTCTCCTCCTCGAACGCCTGAGTGTTGACTACGGAAAGAAATCCAAGTTGGAATTCGCCATCTACCCAGCCCCCCAGGTCTCAACCGCAGTTGTTGAGCCATACAACTCCATCCTGACCACCCACACCACCCTGGAACACTCCGACTGCGCCTTCATGGTAGACAATGAAGCCATCTACGATATCTGCAGACGTAACTTGGACATCGAGAGACCAACCTACACCAACTTGAACAGACTGATTGCTCAGATCGTCTCCTCCATCACCGCCTCCCTCCGATTCGATGGTGCCCTCAACGTCGACTTGACCGAATTCCAGACCAACTTGGTACCATACCCACGTATCCATTTCCCACTTGCCACCTACGCCCCAGTCATCTCCGCCGAGAAGGCCTACCATGAACAGCTCTCTGTTGCTGAAATCACCAACGCTTGCTTTGAGCCAGCCAACCAGATGGTGAAATGTGACCCACGTCACGGTAAATACATGGCTTGCTGTATGTTGTACAGAGGTGATGTTGTACCAAAGGATGTCAATGCAGCCATTGCTACCATCAAGACCAAGAGAACCATCCAGTTCGTCGATTGGTGTCCAACCGGATTCAAGGTCGGAATCAACTACCAACCACCAACCGTTGTACCAGGTGGTGATTTGGCCAAGGTCCAGAGAGCCGTGTGCATGTTGAGCAACACCACTGCCATCGCCGAGGCCTGGGCTCGTCTTGATCATAAATTCGATCTCATGTACGCCAAGAGAGCTTTCGTCCATTGGTATGTCGGAGAGGGTATGGAAGAGGGAGAGTTCTCCGAGGCTCGTGAAGATTTGGCCGCTCTGGAGAAGGATTACGAAGAGGTCGGTGTTGATTCCGTTGAAGGTGAGGGAGAAGAAGAAGGTGAGGAATATTAAATTTAGGACACAAAGACGATCCTCGAATTAACAGCATCTTTTGATATGAACATTCTTGTATACAATTTTTAGATATGAAATTATACATATAATTTCAGTTGGAAACACCAACTTTATTGAATTATTTGAATTGGAATCACAACAAACTTTGCTTTATGAAATGAAAAAAAATATTTCTCACGCAATTTCTTTTGAAATAATTGTTACTGAAAATAAAAAGTATATATTGTTCTTGATATTGCATTGTTAACAATAAAAGGATGGACTCATTGATTGATACAAACGTGTGATTTGCTACACTCTTTTCTCCACTTTATTGTCATGTGTTAATCGCGTGTCATATGAAGAAAAAATAACAAGGGTCAGTTAACATTTTCTATAAAAAGTTTATGTTCAACGGACCTTGTTATTTATTCATTCTCAATATTGATTATAAGAGACAAAATGCACTAATTGCCATAAGCTAATTGGTTTGTATTCCACGGAAATACCAGTACTTTACCTAATTAAAAGCACATCCGAAAAATCCAGAAACAGGACCACTGGATTGACAGTCTAGCATGTAACCGCTAGACCACCGGGCCACTCAAATCGTGCACATCAATTTAAACGAACGATATAAGGTTTTGTAGCAAATGGGCTGTAAACGAACAAAGTCCTCCGTCATTTCGTAACAGTTGTGAACACAGTAGTTGGTACAAGTCGTCAGAGAGCAACCATTGTAACTAATACTTATTCGAAACGAAATAATCCTGTCCCATATACAACACGTGTATAGCTGATCAAATTAAGAAGTGTAAGATCTCCATAAATGAAAGCTTAATTATTGAATAGAGTTGAAAACTGTGCATCTGGGAGAAAATAATCATTATGAGCGATTGCACTTCTTGAACAATGTTTTCAAATATCGTCTGCAGCAGAATACAAATTAATTTGAGGCAATAAATCAGCTTGTACGTAAGACGAGGTTCACTTTGGCTTGTGTAAACAATCTATATCCATATGCGATCAACCTGGACATCGTTTAGCCCATTGGTGAAAGACGAATGATGCTAGTAATACTTACTTTTCAATCATCAACAAGAATAAATGTTCGAGCCAGGATTTGAACTCGCCTATTTTCAAACAACAAAAACTCCAGTAATTACACTACATCGAGACTATTCCGATATAACTCCATTGCATTGATATGTATATGGATTGTTCAACTCGTAAGGCTGAAACAGCCTCAGGTGCAGGAGGTCGCGAAATCGATGCTAAAACACGTCATACTAAAGACTTTTTAAAAAAAATGGTATTCATGGCTGCGCTCAGAGTTTTCGGGTTAGCAGTACGACTAGCTGGCTAGTGTCAGGATAAGTAGAGCAGTAGTAATAGTAACGTACCCAGGATCACGCCGTGATATATTGAAAATATGTTGAAAGTGGCGTAAAACACCAAACAGTCAATCGCAGGGCTGAAAATGTAAAAGAAAAAATCACCATTAGTCACGTGATTGATCCTTTCTCACAAACTACAAATCTACAGCAGACGACTTTGAAAACATCTTGGCTAAAGAGAGAATAATCTCTGTAAATAAAAGTATGATCATTGAAAAGAGTTGATGATTTCAAATGTCATCTGCTCCAGAGGCGTTTATATGTGGCGAACAGGTCTAAGACGATATATATGGCTAGAGCTCCATTTTTCTATAATATCCTTTCAAAACACCTTCAGTGTACGCAGTCAAAAGAAGGGAGAGTAAAATAATTGACAGTGAAATAAAATATAAGGCTGTAAGAGTTATCATTCATTATTCTAAAAACGTTTACGAAGAAACCACAACTTACGTCAAGCCTCGACTATATAAATAATCGTACTCCATTGTATCACTAAGGAACCGTTTGTAGCTATCTTAATACATCTGCGTGAAGACTCGGACGGGCCCGTTTACACCACAGTGGATAACGAACAGTGTAGGTTTAGGTCCCATTTCCCTTGCAAATACAATAGATAAACAATGACACTGAAATATGCACGATACAATCGGAAAATGACAGAAGTGTTGATTCTATCTATGGTTCTATGGTCTTCATTTCTAATGTGTCGGACATCAGTTTTAAACATTAAAACATCTTAAATTCGCCATTTCCTAATGCATATGCTTTTGAAATTAACGTATGGTAATTTGATGTAATTGTAAACATTGCGGCAAAAGGAACAATTATTTAACAAGTCGCCTGCTGTAAGTGCGTCAAACTTTGAGGCGTCATCCTGTGGGAATAGGTTGAAAATTAGCCATCGGGTGAACAGCACAGGGAAAGTAGTCTAAGCAATATTTGAATAACTTCAATGAGAAACCGACGTTGGCACTTGAGAAAAGAGTAGATACGCACAATCTGATCAGACTCAACACCTGCTGTAAGTGCGTCAAACTTTGAAGCGTTATCCTGTGGGAAAAGATTGAAAGTTTCTTACCGGGTGAAAAGCACGGGGAAAGTGACCACATTCACTGGCCAACCGACGTTGACACTTGAGGAAAGAGTAGATACGCACAATCTGATCAGAGACAACACCTTTCGTTAAACACTAATTCATAGATCCATTGGCTAATTGCTAGATATAGTTTAAAAGTTGCATTAAAGTGTGAATTTACACCAATAAGCGTCAAGCTTATCGAACATGGTATAAACCCGTCCATGGGAAAAGTTGACTTTCAATGAACAGTTAAGGTCCAGATCAGCCTTGGCATCCGCATGATCTGATCAAGCTCTACACTGTTCATATATTACTTACAAAAGTTTGTTAAAAGATTCTTCCTTTGAAAACATCGTAGGAAAATGCATTTTTTTCAAAATGAGCAATTTATTTATTTTCTGAAATTGTTTCTAGCATTGAATCGAAATAATAAATCAATCACGCACATGTATTTTTTTTTTGCCACTTACACGTATTCAAATAAGCAAACGACATTGGAAAATCGTATAAGGTAAATTGATAGATATAAATCGGAACAACCACTCCTTGGTACTGAATAATTTAAAATGCTACATCATGAAATAATTTTAGACCATTTGGCCCATTGTAGGAGACGGTTTTAATCCATACCAACACGCAACAAATCCGCAACAGACGATATTGAAAACATCCAGGCCAATAGAGTATATGTAAAAAATCTCTTTGAATGAAAGTAGTAAGTAAGTAAGTAATTATTTATTGCCTCCACATATGGAGAGTACTATACGTACACAGCATACAAGAAACATAGACTATTATACAACAATGACAAAACATGAAGCTATTATACAACAATGACAAAACATGAAACGATTATACAACAATGACAAAACATGAAACAAGAACATAGTATTTCATATCATAACATAAATACATATTTGCAATGGTAGTATGAATTGGTGATTGGGTGAGTCGGTGGATAAAAGAATGTAAGCTAATCCTGTGATTTGTGTTTTTATCGTGGTGTGCAATTGTAACTGCTATAGTATATGTATATGTATATGTATATGTATATGTATATGTATATACATGCATACATGCACACGTAGTTATGTACATTCATGCACATAACTCATACCCACATTAAGGGGCAATGTTTGGCTTTGAATCCTTGTCGAAACGAAAGTCAAGGAAAGACGAAGAAATGTTTATGTGATAAATCCCTACAGACCAAACCCTTCCGAGAAATGATTCAACAATGGGTATGATATAAATATATAAAACAATTATGCAAATATACTATTGATACGGATATGTGTCTATATAAAACTGCTATGCCGCGTCATATAAACAAACATATATACGTACATTCACCAGTTAAATATACAGTTTCATTTGCTATTCAAATTGCAAAACAGGTGCTGTGGTATCATTATGATAAAGACATAAACACCAGGCTTTTACATAATGTATGAATATACTTTAAACACATTTTTAAAACAAATCACCCGTAAGTGGTCCACTAGTCGACATGTGATGCAACTAGATAATAACTCAACAAATTGCTCATGCGGGGTCATACTTATGAGTATATTATAATTGTCATCTCCCAGTACAGGAAATAGCTTAATCCATAATTGCTCACGTTTGTGTTCCTTATCGAAGCAATAAAGTAATAAGTGTGTAGCAATACAATAAAGACAGGGCATGTGATTTTTCGAAAAGAACCGAATACATATTATAAAGAAAAAATGATGCAGAAAATACTTTTGTTATTATGACGTGGCAGAAATGTGTATCAAGTACCTTTGTATTGAAAACAAGTATAATGTACAAAGTCATGTATATTCTTGCAAGGAGTTACGTCATTTTTATTTAAATATGGATTGTGACAAACTTGGCAGTCCATTTACTATATGCATTAACGGTGTATTGAATCCTTTATCTGACGTAATTAATAACATTGCTGAGGAAAAACCGTTTTGATTAAAAGAACGATTGTCCAAAAGTTTTTAAAATAGAACTTAACCCTTTCCAATGTGGCATTTGTACGCATTTGGTTCTATTTCTGAAGAGTGTCCGTTTTTTACTGTAACTCATTTCACGTTGAAGTAAAATAGATACCATAAGAGGTATTGGGTTAACCATTTGTCTTCTGCAGACGGAATAATTGCTCATAATGAGCAGTTATCCTTTTTTCACAATGTTTTCAACCTTGTTCAATAATGGCTCTTTTACATATAGAGAGTTTTCATAGTTTTGACCAAATGTTTTTAAAGTCGTCTGCTACAGTATGTGGGAAAGGGTAGATACGTTGGTATATGTTTATGGTCGTTCGTATGATCTTGGTAAAGAAACAAAATATGGATTGTGCTTCCATTAACGTATATACGGGTGTAAAGCAGTGAGAGGAACTTGGTGGGTATAATCAATCAATATCGATAAACTGATTTAATGAATTTTAAAATATTGCTTTCATTCCGGGATATTCGATCCGAGTTTGTTCGGTCGGGTAACGACTAATTAAGGTTATCAATCCAGGAGCCGTGAGTTCGAACCTCGGTTCAGCCTTTCACTCTTTCCGATGATTGACAACAGTCTTGCGATTCCTATCGCCATTCGTCTTCCACAAACGGGCTTAACGTTCTACGGAAGGTATATATAGCAAATTATACCTGAGATGAGTGTTGTGTGGTGTACAGGTGAGAGAGAAACGAATATTTAGTTTTTGTGTTTTATTGTGGTTTTACGCCGTTTTCAACCTGTTTTCACTTATACCACGGCGACAGTTCACTTGTATATGATCCATTTGTAAACAAACCAGTACTATAGGCTAAGACAATGTACCTTACCAAATGACTCCACAATGACAGTCGCGCCGTGATCGTGGATCGAACCTTGGACGCCCGGTTCCAAATTCCCGACGGTAACCACTAGCCCACGGTGGATTCAGAAAACCAAGAAACCGTAATCAATCTTGGGTACAGCCGTAAACAGCGATAAACACCGCTCAATCGCTATGAAAGTGGGGTTTTTTGCACGGCCTTTTCTTCAAAATATAAATTTGAGTTTTGAAATTGTTTAGTAAACTTGTCAAAAGTAGCATTTATTTGATGAATTCGAAACAGTGACAGTTGACATATATTTGTGTAAAATCTACCCAGCATTATTCATCAAGTGATGTAGTCTAGTTCAGAAATTAGTTAACCTTTACCCACAGACAACAACAACGAACATAAAAAGGCAAAACATATGGAGAATCTCTTTAACCCTTTCCCTCATATAGACGCTTTCTGACGACTCTGCAGCAGACGGCCTTTTGAAAACATAATGTTCAAAGTCGTCTGCTGCAGAATCGTTGCATGAGGGAAAGGGTTAAATGAAAATCCAATTTGATTCTATTATATGATAATAGAGTTTGGATCATTATTGTCACGATATATGTCTGCTGTGGATACTTTTATGTTCAGTTATACAAATTGTCCATACTTATGTATTAAACCTTTCCCCCATACAACAATTCTGCAGCAGATGACTTTGAACATATTTTGTCCAAAAATGGAAAATCTCTATAATTGAATGGATAACCTATGACTAAAAGTGAATAATTTCTTCTTTTGTCACTATATTTTCAAAAATCCGTCTGCTGTAGAGGCGTCAGAAAGCGTCTATATGAGGGAAAGCGTTAACTATTTTACTGTCGTCTGCTGCATATTTCTTTGTATGTGGGAAAGGGATATTAAAGCCAGATATTACGAACGCGTGTAGGTTATTGAGTTCATGTCCGGACACAGCATTTGGGCGGATCGATATTCAAATAATATCAAAGTTTCAATAACATTTTCCCACCTAAAATTAAAATCTAAACTACCTAGTTTTACAAAATGCTCTGTTACGATGTGATAAAAAGATCGTTATGTGTTATAGTTTACTCTCGTAATGCTGAGTAAGATTAAATAAACTGAAACACGAGAAGTACAGCGCATGTATTGTCACCAGTTACACCGTAACACAATCAACGTAATTCAACGTATAAGACTAGAGCTATGACATACGAAAACCGATGTATGACATACGAAAACCGATGTATGACATACGAAAACCGATGTATGACATACGAAAACCGATGGTTGGTGTGGAAAGAACCACGACATTGCGAATTGTTGTAGTAACATTTCTCCAATGTGAAGTATCCGTGATTTTTCTTGGAATTAATGTGAAAAGGGAACCTCCTATAAGACTGTACAACCGCAACACGTTCGAAAGGAAGACTGTTCCCAAGACGTGCTTCAAAGATTAAAAAACAATATTTTGTATAGAACAAACTTAACCCTTTCCCACATACAGACGCTCGCTGACGCCTATATATGCAGCAGAAGACGTTCAAAATCATTGTGGCAATAATAGAAACTGTTCATAAAGAATATTTTTCCCTTTTATAAAAATGTTTTCAACTATATTTAATAATTGTTATCTCATCTATATAAATAAATCGTTCTTATTGTAGCTTAGATGTTTCCGAAATCGTCTGCAGCAGATTTGCTGTATGTGGGAAAGGTTTAAATGTATAAAACAAATATACCATTCATACACTATGTAAATCAATGGAGTATGAACATCGTGAAGTCGACTCACGCAATGGCTGTATAAAGCCGAATGGAACGAGATAAATAGATATCGAGAGAAAAAAGAAGCGAGAAGTACACGTAGTAGTGGGGTGATTATCAACCCTTTCCCACATACAACAAATCTGCAGCAGACGACTGTGTAAACATACCCGCAAACAATTGAAAAACCCCTTTAAATTGAAGTACAATAATTGAAAACCCCCTTTAAATTAAAGTACAATAATTGAATGAGAGCTGAAAACATGGAGACAAAAGGAGAAATTGCTCGTTTGAGCAATTTCTTCTTCTGTCGCCATGTTTTGAAACAGCCGTCTGCTGCAGAGGCGTCAGAAACCGTCTATATGAGGGAAAGGGTTAAAGACTGCCGTCTCGATCATAAGATCCGTTAGTACATGTCATTGTAAATTAAGTACACAGGTTACAAATGTGTATTGAAATAAAATTATAAGTCTTCTATAACACTTTAAACTTGATCTAAGCTTCCCTCCTTAGCACTCTGGAATGCGGATATATATGTGCGACTAATGCGCCGGTTTTCAGCTCCAACGTTCTGATATATATATATAGTCCCGGTTAAATGTCGAAACAGAACTGAATTGGTGTTGAAAGGGGCACAAAATAACATTTAACTGTTACCAACATATACATGTAGACATTGTGTGACACCTCTGCAGCAGCAGACGACATTTGAAAACATTGTGACAAAAGGAGAAATTGCTCAAAACGAGTAAAAATCTTCTTTTGCCACAATGTTTACATTTTTTTTCTTTGATTATACCTTCACATATAAATATTTTTGCCTAGTTATTTTCAAAGTTTTCAGCTGCAGAAATGTTATATGTTGGAAGAGGGGTATACAACCAATCTGTAACGCCAATAGTGTATGTGTGTACTGAACCCGGAGACGTAGCAGTTAACCCATTTCCCTCATACGACAATTCTGCAGCAGACGACTTTGAACATATTTTGTCAAAAAATGGAAAATCTCTATAATTCAATGGATAAGTCGTCAGATAGCAACCATTGTAACTAATACGTATTCAAAACAAGTTAATCCTTTCCCATATACAACACATGTACAGCAGATCTCTTAACCCTTTCCCTCATACGACAATTCTGCAGCAGACGACTTTGCACGTATTTTGTCAAAACATAGAAAATCTCCATAATTGAATGGATAACCTATGACTAAAAGTGGAAAACATTGTGGCAAAAGGAGAAATTGCACGTTTTGTGCAATTTCTTCTTTTGTCACTATGTCTTCAAAAAGCCGTCTGCTGCAGAAGCGTCAGAAAGCGTCTATATGAGGGAAAGGGTTAAATAACTGTAAAGATAATTAGTCAAGGATTAAATGAGTCATACCAATAACCGGTTTTATGGTCACGCCCTGTCAGAGTTATGCCGTTTTCAACATTATTTCAGTTATATCCCAGCGACAGCACACTAACCCGTTATCCTTGGTTGACAAACCAATGTTTTGCTTTATCGGTGTGTTACGCCATTTCGACATTAGTTCAGTTATATCCCAGCGACAGCACACTAACCCGTTATCCTTGGTTGACAAACCAATGTTTTGCTTTATCGGTGTGTTACGCCATTTCGACATTAGTTCAGTTATATCCCAGCGACAGCACACTAACCCGTTATCCTTGGTTGACAAACCGATGTTTTGCTTTATCGGTGTGTTACGCCATTTCGACATTAGTTCAGTTATATCCCAGCGACAGCACACTAACCCGTTATCCTTGGTTGACAAACCGATGTTTTGCTTTATCGGTGTGTTACGCCATTTCGACATTAGTTCAGTTATATCCCAGCGACAGCACACTAACCCGTTATCCTTGGTTGACAAACCGATGTTTTGCTTTATCGGTGTGTTACGCCATTTCGACATTAGTTCAGTTATATCCCAGCGACAGCACACTTACCCGTTATCCTTGGTTGACAAACCAATGTTTTGCTTTATCGGTGTGTTACGCCATTTCGACATTAGTTCAGTTATATCCCAGCGACAGCACACTAACCCGTTATCCTTGGTTGACAAACCGATGTTTTGCTTTATCGGTGTGTTACGCCATTTCGACATTAGTTCAGTTATATCCCAGCGACAGCACACTAACCCGTTATCCTTGGTTGACAAACCAATGTTTTGCTTTATCGGTGTGTTACGCCATTTCGACATTAGTTCAGTTATATCCCAGCGACAGCACACTAACCCGTTATCCTTGGTTGACAAACCGATGTTTTGCTTTATCGGTGTGTTACGCCATTTCGAAATTAGTTCAGTTATATCCCAGCGACAGCACACTAACCCGTTATCCTTGGTTGACAAACCAATGTTTTGCTTTATCGGTGTGTTACGCCATTTCGACATTAGTTCAGGTATATCCCAGCGACAGCACACTAACCCGTTATCCTTGGTTGACAAACCAATGTTTTGCTTTATCGGTGTGTTACGCCATTTCGACATTAGTTCAGTTATATCCCAGCGACAGCACACTAACCCGTTATCCTTGGTTGACAAACCAATGTTTTGCTTTATCGGTGTGTTACGCCATTTCGACATTAGTTCAGTTATATCCCAGCGACAGCACACTAATCCGTTATCCTTGGTTGACAAACCGATGTTTTGCTTTATCGGTGTGTTACGCCATTTCGACATTAGTTCAGTTATATCCCAGCGACAGCACACTAACCCGTTATCCTTGGTTGACAAACCGATGTTTTGCTTTATCGGTGTGTTACGCCATTTCGACATTAGTTCAGTTATATCCCAGCGACAGCACACTAACCCGTTATCCTTGGTTGACAAACCAATGTTTTGCTTTATCGGTGTGTTACGCCATTTCGACATTAGTTCAGTTATATCCCAGCGACAGCACACTAACCCGTTATCCTTGGTTGACAAACCAATGTTTTGCTTTATCGGTGTGTTACGCCATTTCGACATTAGTTCAGTTATAGCACGGCGACCGTTCACTTACTCATAGTCGCTGGGAAATGTGCCTAGCCAAGAGGCACTCCACAAGAACCGAGGCGACTGGGGATCGAACCTCGAACGCATTCCAAATCCCCGACGCGATCCGCTTGGTCACGGCGGATTCCTTCCTGATAGATAAATAAAGACTGGGCCACGGATTGTCTGCATTGGTCAGAGTCACTCCAACAAGATTGTTTACAATACTTTGTCAAAACAGTGTCAGAAAGGGAGTCATTGAGCATTACTAGCAGCTTCACATATTTTGCAGATGATTGAGATTCTAATACCTGCCTGATGCAGACTAGTCTAATATCGTCTGATTCGTTATATTATGAATATATGAGGACAAAAAGCACTTAATATTTCATCTGAATTTTCCAATTTCTGCTTATACATGTATATTGTTTTCATTAAAACATTGTTTACGTCTTCTAATAAACGCAGTGTTTAGTTAACATATGGTATTATGTTATGTCGTATGTCTTTTTTTTTCTCGTATTTTTTTCTTCATAATTACATGTATTTTGTATTCATTTTCACGAGTTGTGTTCAAGCAAAGGAATGAAGCTTCTGTTCTTTATTGCGAAGGGTCAAGGGGTAGCCATTTTAAGTTGACCAATCGCACCAATACACACGCTACCTAGGCGACAGAATACAAAGGCCGCCTATATAAAGAAACGTGTTTGTATCGGTTGTTTATACCTGTACAATCGTCTCATAACGACACTTCAAGTCAACGTGAGAATATTTCTACCTTAGTTTTTGTGAAATTATCCTTCTTCTGTCAATATGGTAAGTGCAACTAAATTATTCGAATATTTTATACTTTTTTTTATTTCTAATTCAGCGCCAATGTCATCATTTACGGTTTATCAAACAATACAGATTCAGGTGAGTCAGCTCGTCACGAGCTGTCTCACCTGAAATCAGCATTGGTTGACATTTAGTTATCACATTATTGTAAAGCTCTTATTACATGAAAAATGCAGTCGCCAGATTTATAACATGAACATCCGCACCGAAAGAGATATGGCAAACACATTGTAACGGTTTACGTTCATTTCAATTTGCTTCTATTCAATCAGGGACACTATATTATAATATAGTGTCCCTGATTCAATCGAGTATTTCTACTATATTCCATTATTTTTGTATAAAGAAAAACCATATCTTTAGATAAATGTATTTTGAAAAGTCGACAAAGGCACGCCTTAATTGAAACTAAGAAGTATTTAATAAAGATTTGTCAGCCAATTAAAAAGTACCTGGGAATTATCCCGAATCTCGATTTTTACTGAAGACATTCTCATTTTCAACATTTACGTCCAGAAATTTTAAGGACAATACCCCTTTCCTACATACATAAAATATGTAGCAGACGATTTTGAAAGCATATACTCAATATATGGACACTTTCTCGAAATGAAGGTGTACTTACTGAAAAAACGTGAAAACATTGTTGCAAAGGATGGAATTGCTCCTTCTGTTTACGAATTGTTTTTGCAACAGTCGTCCGCTGCAGATGTATTAAAACACGGCTATAGGTTGGAAAAGGTTAACTAAATGCATTACTAAATAAAATGCTCTTTATACTCAGTAGAATCAATATCATATACGGTTAACTGTTTCTGGCATTTAATCATGTTATAATATCATTTGTGAATTTACACGATAAAGTTAATGTTTAATAACTCTTGGCTAAAATATGGAAACAATTTCATAAATTAAAGTAAAAATTATTGAAAAATGGTTAAAACAATTTGATAAAAGTCAACTGCTGCTTATGCGACAAACTGTTTTTTGATCTAATAAAGGGATTAGCACTTGATGTCACTATCATGTACTAGACAATGGATACATATCATCTGTCTAAAACTCTAAATTCAGTTTGATTGGGGTTGTAAAGGTTAAGAAAAAGAAATCGCCGGACAAATACACAATCCACATAAAGAAAGTGTGTGTGATCTAAGCCTATACTGTAACAGATTGGCTCTCGCAAGATTGTATAGATCAATTGTAAACATTCCATCATTGTCGCCTAGGTAACTGCGTGTCAAATCACTGTTACCTGTAAAACATGTTCTGACGTGTCGCGAGTGATATTGCCGAGTGCGAGGGTAAACTACGCCAACAAACAAACAACGCGAGTGATACGAGATTTCACTTTTAACCGTCTTACTAATTATCACTTTCCCGCATACAACACATCTGCAGCACACAACTTTGAACATTAATGAAAGTATTTTTACTGAAAAGAATTGAATACATTATGACAGAAGGTCAAAAGGGTCTGCGGTTGGGAAGGGGTTAACTTTATTTTTCGATAGTTTGTTCTTTAAATTTTAATAAAAGTCAATTGATCGGTGGACTTTGAAAAGCAACTATTTGGCATTTCCGAATGAAAGATTTCTATTTTTAATACGCCAGTTTTGAAAAAAAACGCATCGTATTATAGTTTTACCTGCGGCGTAAATAACTTTAGAAGCCTTTGTCCAATCATCACCATATTTGGTCAGAATATGTATTGGCATAATATCTCGGACAAGTTCGATAACTAACCATATCGTTTTAGTCAATCGAGAGTTATCGTCCTTTAATTATAGATATTACCTAAAATTGGACTTGTCAGCTCAATAACTTTAGAAGCCTTTGTCCAAGCATCACCAAACCTAGTCAGAATGTGTATTGGTATGATATCTCGGACAAGTTCTATAACTAGCCATATCGCTTTAGTCAATCGAGGGTTATTGCCCTTTAATTATCCAAATTTGGTCAGAATGTGTATTTGCATAAATTACCTAAAATTGGTCGTGTCAGCTCAATAACAATTATCACTGTACTTGGTCTAAAAAAAACAGGACGGGCGTATTTTGTGACATTTGGCGCTCTTGTTCCACAATGGTTTCAACAATTTATCATTCTTTAATAGCGATGATAATATCGGTTTCATGAAGTAGCTTAACTCTTTTACTTTATTTTCAGCGTGAATGTATCTCCATCCATGTCGGACAGGCCGGTGTCCAGATCGGTAATGCCTGTTGGGAATTATACTGTCTCGAACACGGGATCCAGCCCGATGGCCAGATGCCCAGTGACAAAACCATTGGAGGTGGTGACGATTCCTTCAACACCTTTTTCAGTGAGACTGGAGCCGGGAAACACGTACCACGTGCCGTCTTTGTAGACTTGGAACCAACAGTAGTCGGTACGTAATGAAAAAAGACTTTTGATTGCTAAGCTTTAATAGTTTATTTCACTTTGCAAGTTACATTTCTGTTCAAATTAACAATGTCTAATGCCAAGTATTCAGATCAGGTTGTAGACTTGCAGTCTTTTCGTGGCAATAACGTGTATTCAGAAACTATGAGAAATGATCCTAAAATTTATTTATTTTGTTTTAAATAGCATAATATGTCATCGACCGTAAAATAAAATATATTAAACATGAATCTATTTTTCTTTCCAGATGAGGTCCGAACTGGTACCTACAGACAGTTGTTCCACCCAGAACAGCTCATCACCGGCAAGGAAGATGCCGCCAACAACTACGCCCGTGGTCACTACACCATTGGTAAGGAGATAATCGACCTTGTCTTGGACAGAATCAGGAAATTGGCTGATCAGTGTACTGGTCTTCAGGGATTCCTCGTCTTCCACTCCTTCGGTGGTGGTACCGGATCTGGTTTCACTTCTCTCCTCCTCGAACGCCTGAGTGTTGACTACGGAAAGAAATCCAAGCTGGAATTCGCCATCTACCCAGCCCCCCAGGTCTCAACCGCCGTTGTAGAGCCATACAACTCCATCCTGACCACCCACACCACCCTGGAACACTCCGACTGCGCATTCATGGTAGACAATGAAGCCATCTACGATATCTGCAGACGTAACTTGGACATCGAGAGACCAACCTACACCAACTTGAACAGACTGATTGCTCAGATCGTCTCCTCCATCACCGCCTCCCTCCGATTCGATGGTGCCCTCAACGTCGACTTGACCGAATTCCAGACCAACTTGGTACCATACCCACGTATCCATTTCCCACTTGCCACCTACGCCCCAGTCATCTCCGCCGAAAAGGCCTACCATGAACAGCTCTCTGTTGCTGAAATCACCAACGCTTGCTTTGAGCCAGCCAACCAGATGGTGAAATGTGACCCACGTCACGGTAAATACATGGCTTGCTGTATGTTGTACAGAGGTGATGTTGTACCCAAGGATGTCAATGCAGCCATTGCTACCATCAAGACCAAGAGAACCATCCAGTTCGTAGATTGGTGTCCAACCGGATTCAAGGTCGGAATCAACTACCAACCACCAACCGTTGTACCAGGTGGTGATTTGGCCAAGGTCCAGAGAGCCGTGTGCATGTTGAGCAACACCACTGCCATCGCCGAGGCCTGGGCTCGTCTTGATCATAAATTTGATCTCATGTACGCCAAGAGAGCTTTCGTCCATTGGTACGTCGGAGAGGGTATGGAAGAGGGAGAGTTCTCCGAGGCCCGTGAAGATTTGGCCGCTCTGGAGAAGGATTACGAAGAGGTCGGTGTTGATTCCGTTGAAGGTGAGGGAGAAGAAGAAGGTGAGGAATATTAAATTTGAGACACAAAGACGATCCTCGAAATAACACCATCTTTTGATATGAACACTCTTGTATACAATTTTTAGATATGAATATAATTTCAGTTGGAAACACCAACTTTACTGAAATATTTGAATTGGAATCTCAACAAACTTTGCTTTATGAAATGAAAAAAAAATAAGTTCTCAATCAATTTCATTTGGAATAATTGTTATTTAAAATAGTTGAATATATTGTTCTTGATATTGCCCAATTTCTGTTTATGCATTGTACACAATAAACTGGTGGAATCATTGGTTGATCCATTTTGATACAAACATGTGAATTGCTACACTCTTTTCTCCACGTTATTGTCATGTGTTAATCGCGTGTCATATGAAGAAAAAATAATAAGGGTAAGTTAAAATTGTCTATGAAATCTTAATTGTCGACACTGACTGCGCATAAGCTAATTGGCTTGTATTCCTGAGAAACGCCAGTACTTGACCTCTAGTTAAAAGCGCATCAGAAAAATCCAAAACCCGAACCTCTGGATTGACAGTCTAGTGTGTAACTACTCGACCACCGGGTCACTCAAATCGTGCAGCAGTTCAATTTAAACGAACAATATAACGTTTTGTAGCAAAAGGGCTGTATAAACGAACAAAGTCCACCGTCTTTTCCTTACAGTTGTGAACACCGTGGTCTGTATATAAGTCGTCCGTGTTTGGTCGTCATGTAGAGCCATTTGTCGGAGAGCAACCATTGTAAAAAATACTTATTCGAAGCTTATTAATCGTTTCCCATATACAACACAGATGCAGCAGATCGCTTTGAAGTAATTAAGAAATGTTAAATCTCCGTAAATGAAAGCTTAATTATTGAATAGAGTTGAAAACAGTGTATCTGGAAGAAAATAATCATTATGAGCGATTGCTCTTCTTGAACAATGTTTTCAAATATCGTCTGCTGCAGAATACGAAATAACTGAGGCAATAGATGAGCCTATGCGTAAGACGAGGTACAATTTGGTTGGTGTGAACAATCTATATCCGTATGAGATCGGCTTGTACATCCGCATTTCCACTTGTTTAAACCATTGGTGGAAGACGAATGATGCTAGTCATACAAACTTTTAAATCATCAGAATGAACTCGCAGATCTTCAAACAACGAAAACTCCAGTTATTACACAACATCAAAACTAAGTGAGACTTTTCCGATTTGACTCCATTGTATTGATATTCATATGGAATGTTCAATTCGTAAGGCTGAAACAGCATCGGGTGCGTTTCGAGGTTAGCATTACAACTGACTGGCTGGTGTCAGGATAAATGGACCAATAGTACTGAAACTTACCCAGGAAACGCCGTAAAATAACTGAAAAAGTGTTGAAAGCGACGTAAAACACCAAACAGTCAATCGTAGGCCTTTATTTCTATGATTAACCCTGTCTCACAAACTACAAATCTACACCAGACGACTTTTAAAACATCTTAGCTAAAGCGGGAATAATCTCTGTAAATGAAAGTATAATCATTGAAAAGAGTTGAAAACACTGTGGCAAAATTAGAGATTGCTCTATATTGATGGTTTCAAATGTCATCTGCTCCAAAGGCTTCTATATATGTATGTGGAACAGGGTTAAGACGATATAAAGCTAGGGTTCAATTTTGAAACACCATATTTTGCTAAAGAAGGGAGATTAAAATAATTGACAGTGAAACAAAATATAAGGCTGGAAGAGTGATCTTTCTTTTTGCTAAAAACGTTTAAGAATACGTTAAGTACCGAATCTATAAATAAGCATACTCCAGTGATGGTCTTCATTTCCAATGTGTCGGAAACCAGTTTCAAACGTTATAAAACTTATTTTATACCCCCTTTCCTAATGAGAATACAGTCCGATTATTTTGTCTATTCCAAGTTAACAATATATCCATTCCTTGTACAGTTAAATTGCACATGGAATATTAAACATTCAAATATATTTGAGTAATTTATTTATTTCTCCATGCATTTGTTTTCCCAAACTTGGTATCATATATTTATTCTATGTTTTTCCGACAATCTTTGATATGAATAGACTGTTAGGACATTAATTGAATTGAAACTTTTCGGAAAATGTATCTTGTATTGTTTATATCATACTGGAAACATGGCTTATGCTCAAGTACATCTCGATTTTGTAAAGAACAAGCGCGGCGGAGTGATTTGTGTACGTTAGTCCGGCAAAACAAACCGCTAATCAATTAAAGCTTTTAATTCTCAAAAAGAAAGAAACAGACTATTAGCGCATTTATTGAATTGAAACATTAAGGAAAATGCATAATTTATTGATTATATATATTAAACTGCAAACATGGCGAATGCTCAAGTACATCTCGATTTTGTGAAGAACAAGCACGGCGGAAGGAGTCTGGTTCTTGAATACACACATGTGTTGCAAGTACACCATGGATCTGGAGGAAGGTACAATCGACTTGTTTGACAAACGCATATAAAAATAACGAAGTACAGTCAAGTTACCCTTAACGGATCATTGATGAAACAACGTAGTGCATATAAGAAACGGTCAATATTTCGGAACTTTTTTGTTTATAGTCCACAAGAAAAATCATTTTCCTTTACAATGACAAAAACTTGTTCAGTTTTAGTGCAGAAACAGCTGTACAGACCATTGTTTACCAGTACATGAGTACGAGTTATTGATGCATTACCGGATCAATTGTAGCACTAGGGGATCACGTGACCTTCTGATATCGGAGATCATCTCATGCAGCATTGTAGCTGTCAAACTTGTACACGTTGAATTTTATCTGACAGCAGATTTGTATTGATAGATTTCCGATCTAATCACTAGCTTCTTCGGGAGTGGCTAAATTGTACGACATAATTTTTAAAAAAACCTCGGACTAAAATGGCGATCCGCTAATGTAAACTTACCAATCTATTCTATAATCGCTGCTGTGTAAACATGTAAAGACACATGAGAATGTACTCTTCAAAGTAGAAATAACTGGGTCACGTAAACACTTGCATCAGACGATCAGCTAATACGGATGAATTTGAAGTCCGACAAGCAATATTTTTATTGTGTATTTAAATAATAATACAAGAGAAAGTTGATGCAAGGCATCAATGTCGCCGGAAAAGACTGCATTAATTTATGTTTTAACACACATGCATTCTTGACTTTCATTAGTCTAAACAAACTCATAATGTTTACATTAAGGACGAATGTTAGTTGCGAGTCCCATTACTATTTAAAAGGAGGCAAGTATGAAAATAATTGGGTGCGAAAGACCAGATTTTCTTTATTTCTAAAATCATTGTTTATTAGAGTTTGTTCTTTTCTTAATTTGTTTCAAGCCAAATAAACATTTAATATGACATATATTTAATCATTTAAGGGAGTAATATTAGCTATCTATCTGTAATATTAGGTGTTTGAGCATTCTTTCGAAAGGTTGACTTCGTGTCAAGATCGAGTCGTTGTGACATCGAAGAAAGTGAATAAAAAAATCAGGCAAAGCTTTAGTGCATGTTTAATTCCATTGCATTCGAGAGACAGAAAAAGCATTTCTATATAGTCTTTTATGTGAATTTTATATTTTGTGTTAAATAAAATGATTTACGTCTTCGTATCGTGGCGTATAAGAAATAAATTGTTCGAGCGACATGTTTTGTCGGCATAACTCGTCAATTTCATGGAAGCACTTTTCTAATTAAGTATACATTTTACTTTCTGTTACTTCCCTTTATATTTTGGCAATATGAAACTAGGTCACGAACTAAGGAGAAAGGGTTTTGACGTTCACGACCGATAAACAGGCATATATTTGGGTAAAAATGTCAAGAAACTAGGACACAACAGGATACTATATTTAGCTTAGAAACAGTTCCTATTTAAGATATACGTGGATTAACATGAATTCTACACAAATCAAGACTTTTCTTTGAACATGAAAATAACATTCAGTAAGTTAAAATTGCTATTAAAAGGAGAATTCGACGTGATTTTTATCTCGATATTGACACATAACAGTCTGCTGCAAGTCTAACAGGGACTCTTCGTAAATAAGACAAAAAACCTAAATGCGAGTCAAAATAAAGAAACTGCAAATACTTCAAACATCGGATTATTCGTTTTATTTTAGATGTGTCATAACTAAGTGCAATTGTAATATCGTCAATACATTTAAATTTGGGTTTTTTCTAATAATAACTCCCATGTCATTTCCGAAAAGCTATTAAAAATATAAGTCGCGGGCTTCTTGCCCGGCGACTAATAAAGTACTTACCTGCCAATTTATACACAACAGTTTAGTCTAATGAATTAGTTAGCGTGACTTGAACATTAAAGAATTGCGCGCTAAATGACCTTAGCTGTCGATGCGCCATAAAACAATATACATTCATTGAACATTAAAGTGATCGGTTATTGGTTATGATCCGCTAAGGGTTACTTAACTGTATGTGGACAGAGCTTCATATGTTCTCCACTTGTATTATTTTTATAAACGGAGTCGCAAACAAATTCAATGTAACCATGTTAATTCTGTGAACACAACAAAACGTAGAAAGAAATCTTTACTACCTTTTTCATGCACGAAACAAACCTTGATAGTGGACTTTTAAATGATTGATTGGGGTTTTACACCGTTTTTAACAATTTCTCAGTTATATCACGGCGGCCAGTTCACCTACTCATGCATTTCCTGGTTTTCTCACACCAGTACTCCACACAACAATCTTCCCAAGCAACTGGCTGCTTTTCCACATAGACTTAGCCCATTGTTGGAAGACGAATGACGCATGTCGCATTGACTTTTGTCAATCGTCGGAAAGAAAGTTGGCCGAGCCGGGATTCGAACTCACAACCCCTGGATTGACAGCCCGCGTCGCTACCGACTGAGCTACCGGGGCTCGGCGGACTTTTAAATGAACCGAACTGTAGTGATATCTTTGTGGGACAATCGGGAATACAACGAAATTAACGTATGGTTAATTGATAAACTTGAAAACAGTGTGGCAAAAGGACAAATGATTTAACAAGTCGCCCGCTCTAAGTGCGTCAAACGTTGAGGTGTCATCCTGTCGGCTAAGATTGAAAACTACCTATCGGGTGAACAGCACAGAGAAAGTAGGCGCAACAGTATTTGTACTTCACTGGTAAACCGACGTTGATACTTGAGGAAAGTGTAGATTCGCCCAATCTGACCAGAGTCAACACCTGCAGTATACATAAGTGCGTCATACTGTGGGAAAAGATTGAAAAGTACCCACCGGGTAAACACACACTCACTGGCAAACCGACGTTGGAATATAGTGGTGCAGTGGTAGAGCGCCGGCCTCTCGTACCAAAGGTCACGTGTTCGAATCCCGTGACGAGCGGGTTCTGCCTTGGTGATTTTTCCACTCAAACGGCGCCGGAGTACTGGTTGTGTCTCCATGTCGCAGACATCGAGCGTGATTAATATAAGCTTAACTTGTTTCGCAATCGATATAAGATGAATAAGTTTAAACTAATCCGATGTTGACACTTGAGACAAGAGTAGATATGAACAATCTGATCACAGTCAACACCTTTTGTCAGAAACTAATTCATTGATCCATTAATTGTGAATTGACACCAATAAGCGTCAAGTTGATCGAATATGGTATGAGCCTGTCCATGGGAAAAGTTGACTTCCGTGAACAGATTAGGTCCAGATCAGCCTCGGCATCCGCATAATCTGATCAAGCTCTGCACTGTTCATATATGACTTTATAAAAGCTTGTTAGAAGATCCTTTCAACTTGTGTAGATTGTGATAAGATTGAGCAGACTGACATGCTGATCTGAGCCTACACCGAACAGAAATGTAAATTTAAACATTTTCTCTCGGGCGCGCTCTAATAAGATTGGTAACCTGCAAGATCAATAGATTTCAAGAGAAGAAAAAAAATCCCTTAATTTAAGACGATTATTGGCGCCTCTGTTGTAGACGTCTTTTGAAAACATCGTAGGATTTCTTTTTTTCAAAAGTTACAACTTTGTCTTTTCTGACATTGTTTCTAGTGTTGAATCGAAATAATAAATCAATCACTCTCACGTAGTTTTTTGAAGACGAAATTGGTAAACCGTATACGGTAAAGGGTAAATTTGTAGATCTAAATTGGAACAAGCACTTCTATGCGCTAAGCTACAGATTCGGTCTGAAGTTTTGTGATCAGAAAATGTGTAATGCTATGTCATAAAACAAAGTGCCTGACAAAATTGTTTTAAATTATGAAATAATTTTAGACTTTTTTGCCCGTTTAAGGAGACCATTTCAATCCATATTTTCAAGCAACAAATCTGCAACAGACGCCATTGAAAACATCCAGGCGATAACAGTATAGGTAAAATCTCTTTGAATGAAGGTAAAATTAATTTTAAATTATTGAATACAGTCGAAAACATTGTGACAAATGGAAAAATTACTCATTACGCACCTCGATTGATCAGCCTATAACGTCGATGGCTGCTGAAATTGGCAAGCTCGAATTCTGTCTCGGGCAATCATTCTGTGTGATGTTTGATAAAGACATCGTTATAAGCGTCATCCGTCTTCCGCCAATGGGCTTAAAAGGTCGATGTGGGATGGAAACCAGATGCCTGGGAAGAATGTTGACTGGTTAATACGTGTGACAGAGTCAAGTAAAGCATAGTTATGTGACCTGGCCGCGTAAAACTCCAAACAATCAATAAACTATGTCAGATTCAATAAATGAAACCACTCATTCGCTTATCCGAATACATAATATAAAGAAAAAAGAGAAGTAGAAATTACTTTTTATCATGACGTGGTTGAAATGTGTATAAATCACCTTTGTATTTAAAACACGTACATTCTTTCAAAGAGTTACGTCATTCGTATTTGAATATTGATTTTGTCAAACTTGGCAGTCCATTTTCTGTTCATTAATAGTGTATTGAACCCTTTATCTCACGTAATTTAAAATTACATAAAATACGTTGCTGAAAAAATAAATACGTTTGGATTAAAAGAACCATTATCCGAAAGCTTTAATAGTACTTAACCCTTTCCAACATGCAGAGGCATATGTACACATTTGGTTCTCTGTTTGAAGAGTGTCCGTTTTTGAAGCAAATTGATTGATTGGAGTTTAGCGCCGTTTTCAACAGTTTTTCAGTCGTATCACAGTGTTTCCTGACTTTCTCACACTAGTTATCCAAGCTGGCAACTGGCTGCTTTTCCATATAGACTATTAGCCTATTGGTGGAAGACGCATGACGTTTGTCAAACGAAAGATATACTGTTGGCCGAGCTGGGGTTCGAACTCACAACCCCAGGATTGACACCCCTCGTCGCTACCGACTGAGCCACCGGGGCTCGGGTCACGTTGAAGAAAAATAGATACCATAAGAGGTATTGGGTTAGCCCTTTGTCATCTGCAGACGCTTTTGACGCCTCTGCAGCAGCCGACTTTAAAAAAAAAACACCGTTGTGACAAAAGGAAAATTGCATTTATCCTCTTTTCACAATGTTTTCAAGCTAATTCAATAAGTGTTCTTTCACGTATATTAAGTTTCCATATTGTTGACTTAATGTTTTCAAAGTCGTCTTCTACAATGTGTTGTATGTGGGAAAAGGTAGAAACGTTGGTATATATTTATGGTCATTCGTATGATTCGTATGTAAATCGCACTAAACTTAATGTTATTTTGAATACGTTGACAAATATTTGTTTGCACGGCCTTTTCTACAAAAAATACATTTTAGTTACATTTTGAAATTGTTTATTATACATGTCAAAAGTAGCATTGTTCGAAACAGTGACGAAAGAGCTGACATAAATATGTTTGTCAAATCTACTTAGATTTCAGAGATTAGTAAACCTTTACCCTCAGACATCACGACGACGACATTGAAAACAACACTTGGCAAAAATAGGGAGAATCTCTTTTAAATGAAAGTATTTATGATCATAGATGATGATAGAGTTGGAATCATTGTCATGAAATCTGTCTGCTGCATGTACATCATGATGCGTCTGCATGTGAGAAACTATGTCCATAGTTTTGCATCAAATAACTTTTAAGTCGTCTGCTGCATATTTGTTGTATGTGGGAAACGTCCGATCACACTTTTTTGTATATATATATATCTTGTATAGTTGTATGATATTATGAAATATATATGTGTTGGTGACTTATAGGCCCATGGGGCAGGGTGTTAATAATAATTGTTAAAGAATAAATGTATACTATAAATGCTTTGTAACACATGTCACATTAATAAACAATTTACTTACTTACTTACTTACTTATATGTGGGAAAGGGTTAAAGACAGATATCACGAACGCGCGAAAGTAATTAATTTCATGTCCGGACACAGCATATCGGCGGATCGATAATCAATTATTAATCAAAGTTTAAAGATAAAACTATAAGTCTTCTATGAAACACTTTAAGAATATGTATGGTTGCCCTCATTGACACTAAGGACCATTGCGGATTTATATATGCAACTAATGTGCCGGTTTCAAGTTTAGGTTTTAATTAGTGTGGTTAACGCCGTTTTTAACATTACCTCAGTTATGTTACGTCGGCAGTGCACTTTTTCATGATCCCTGGGTACTAGGCTAGGAAATGTACCTTGCCAATGGGCCACTCAACCATGACCTTCCAAATCTCCGACGCTAACCACTCGGCCAAGGTGAATTCCTGCGCCGGTTTCAGCACAAACGTACCGATATATAGTCCTGTTATGTAATGTCGAAACAGAACTAAAATGTCACAAAATAACATTTAATCCTTTATTACATACATGTTTAGACACTTTCTGACACCTCTGCAGCAAACAACATTTGAAAACATTATGACTAAAGGATAATTGCTTAAAACGAGCAATTTCACATTTTGCCGCCACAATGTTTTTTTGATTGTTTTGAGTAATTATACCTTCATTTAGAGAGGTTTCCCGTACTTTGCCTAGTTCTTTTCAAAGTCGTCTACTGCAGATGTAGGAAAGGGTTAAGGCTTAAACAAACAAACTGTAACGTTGTGAGTGGAATATTTTGTGTCAGCTGCACATATTGAAACATTATAGGGTACTTGACGGGATGGGATTCAGTCAAATTGATTGTAAAATGATGAAACTGGGCGCATGGAGTGTAATTTAGGCTCATGAAGGTATCCAGCCATTAGGTAATAGCCATTTTTCACAAAACATGATATCCAGCTATTTAAAATCTTCTTTGATTGGTTAATTGCCTGAAACAGGCATAAACATGAAGTTTAGTCATTTCTTTAAACATGAGCACAGTAAAACCTAAATGTTTTGTTTGTTAATGCTTTTTTTTTTGTCTTGGAGACCTGTATGATGCGCGAGCAGAAAACTTGCCGGACTCAAGTCGCGAAACCTAGGTTTGGGTTGCATAGGAAATTTGAAATTTCTTTGAAACTAATTGTCTAATTGTCCTAATATTTGCTATTTTCTTTCATTTTATATCATTCTCTGTACATTTACACACACACCGGATCTCTGAGGGCAAAGAAAGTGTCTAAAGGAGCTCTAGAGTCCATGAAAATGACAGGTCAATTTTATGTCGTCTGCAAAGATTTGTATTGTGTATTGTAACCTCATTTTGGACCAAATCGGGCCCGGACAAAACCGGTGTTTAGCATTCTCTACTTTCACTTTCAAACAAGGTTAAAATACTAAAAGTGATCAAATCAATCATTTCCAGTGCATCATATACACATTCACAATGCATTTAAACTCAATGTCATATATTCAATACATTCTGGTGATGGTATAAACTCATTTATACGCAAACAAATGTTTTTTTAGGGACTATATAGCAAGTCAGCGGATGTATTTAGCGTAATTTGACCTTGATACCGATGTAGGAGACTTTGCAGATAATTAACTGTAAAGTTAAATAGTCAATAATCGAATGAGCAAACCGATCACTGGTGTTATGGTCTCATCCGTGTCAGATAGCACACTAAACCATGATCTGTTTGACAAACCAATGTTTTTGCTTTGTCGGTGCTTCACTCCTTTTCTATATTATTTATGTTATATCCCGGCCACAGCACACTAAACCATGATTCCTGTTTGACAAACCAATGTTTTTGCTTTGTCGGTGCTTTACTCATTTTTAACAATAGTTCAGTTATATCCCGGCGACAGTTCACTTGTTAATGATCCATAGGTAAATTAACAAGTTCTCGGCTAGGAAATGTGCCTTACCCCGTTGAACTTCATAATAACCGATGCCGGAACGCCCGGGTCCAAAACGAGGCGGACCATTCGGACAAGGCGGGTTCCTTTCTGGTTGACAAACCGAGACAATAATTAATTGCTCAAAGTCATTCAAAGACGATTACAAAACGTTGTATTACTACAAGTTTCACGTCTTTTCAAGAGGATTCCAATACATGTCTGATTCAGATTAGTCTAATGGCGTCTTTTTCGTAATATAGCTCATGAAATGTCATCTGAATTATCCAAATTCTAATAAATATACCGTATGTCTATGTTTCTCGTCTAAAAAATGTAGATTGTAATTATTTTTACGAAGATTTGTCTTCAATCCAATGAATAAAGCTTCTGTTCTATTCTTTATTAAAAAAGAGTCAATGGGGTAGCATTTTAATTTGAAGAAACGTAGGCAACAACAACACAATGGTCGCCTATATAAAGAACCGTGTTTACATCGGTTTATTATACCTGTGCAATCGTCTCATACGGACAGATCAAGTCAACGTGAGAGTTTTGTGTAATTATCTGATTCAATCAATATGGTGAGTGAAACCTTTTTATTTGTTTCGCGTTAGTCTTTTGGTTATATTTGTTCGATTTAAGGTATTCATACTTTTTATTTGTTTCGCGTTAGTCTTTTGGTTATATTTGTTCGATTTAAGGTATTCATACTTTTTATTTAGATATGGTTATTTTCTAATCATATCTGCTTCGCTACGGCCTATTCATTGGTGTTTCTTTAATTTTAGTTAAATAATATTTATTTTGCATCGGTGCAAACCTAGCTGGTATTATTCCCTCTCGATGTATGAGACCTTACCAGCACTCGCGCCGTTTGTGTGGAAAAATCTGATTGAAAAAATAGATCTCTTTACATTCAAAATAAATTAATCGAATATGCTATCCCTTTTTTTATAGGTACTTTTTTTTATATCTCTTTCAGCGCCAATGTCATTATTTAGATTTTATGAAACAATACAAAATCGGGTGAGTCGGCTTGTCACGAGCTGTCTTACCTGAAATCAGCATTGGTTGACATTGAGTTATCATAATATTCTAAAACTCTTATTACATTAAAAAAAAAATGCAGTCAGTTGTATTGTTTATCACATGATGTTAAATACTATGTAAAAATGTTTTGTATGTAGCAAGATACATTTATATACGTTAATAAAATTCTGTTCTATTCTATTCTATTATATTCATGAAAAATGCAGTCGCCCGATTTATAACATGAACATCCGCACTGAAATATTATGGCAAACACATTGTAACGGTTTACGTTCACTTCGCTTCTATTAAATCGAGAATTTCTACTATATCCCAAGATTTCTGTATATAGAAAAAGTTCATATCTTTAGATAAATGTATTTTGAAAAGTCTACAAAGGCACGCCATATTTGAAAAAAAAGACATATCTATATATCTAGTAAAGGTTTGTCAGCCATGTGAAAGGGACCTATGAATTATTCAGAATCTCGATTTTTTTTTTGTTTAATGATGAAATCTCATTTTCTACATTCAGGCCTCGAAAGTTAAAAATAATACGTATCTATATATCTAGTAAAGGTTTGTCAGCTACCTAGGAATTATTCCGAATCTCGATTTTTACTGAAGACATTCTCATTTTCAACATTTATGTGTCGAAATTTTAAGGACAATACCTCTTTCCTACATACATCAAATCTGCAGCAGACGATTTTGAAAGCATATACTCAAGATATGGAATAATTCTAGAAATGAAGGTGTACTTTATAATAAAAAGTTGAAAACATTTTGGCAAAGGATGAAATTGCTCGTTTGAGCAATTTCTTCTATTAACAAATTATTTTCCAAAAGTCGTCTGCTGCAGATGTGTTAAAAACGCGTCTATAGGGAGGAACGGGTTAACAAAATAAATTACACAATATTACTAAATAAATTGCGGAGGTTATATTTAGAATCAACATCATATACGGTTAACTGTTTCTGGCCTTTAAATGTACATGTTATAACAGCATTCGTACATTTTTAACAACATAATGTTAATATTTAATAACTCTCGGCTAAAATATGGAAAAATCTTCATAAATTAAAGTACAATTTAGGAAAAATGGTTAAAACATTTTGATAAAAGTCAACTGCTGCTTATGCGACAAATTGTTTTTGGATCTTAGAAAGGAATTAGCAATTGATGTCACTATTATGTACTAAACAAGGGATATTATATTATCTGTCTAAAACTCTAAACCCAATCTTAAAGCTTGATTGGGATTGTAAAGGTTAAGAAAAAGAAATCGCCGGACAAATACACAATCCACATAAAGAAAGTGTGTGTGATCTAAGCCTATACTGTAACAGATTGGCTCCCGCAAGATTGTATAGATCAATTGTAAACATTCCACCATTGTCGCCTAGGTAACTTCGTGTCAAATCACTGTTACCTGTAAAACATGTTCTGATGTGTCGCGAGTGATATTGCCGCGTGCGAGGGTAAACTATGCCAACAAACAAACAACGCGAGTGATACGAGATTTCACTTTTAACCGTTTCACTGAATAACACTTTCCCGAATTCTCATCCAATAAACATAGTTTTACAGCACACATAATTTGATACAATATATACATTATGTTATTGGCCATTCTATAAAGAATTATAAGAGACTATCGTTTCTAAACAATATATTTACATATTAAAACTTCGATGGCCATTGCTAATCCTTAGACTAAAATCTACAGTTAAAGTTTTCCTATAAAATAATGATAATAAAATGAGAAATCTCTTTAAAAAAAAAAATCATCGAATATCAGCCCTGATCAGATCAGCAGTGAACAGATTAGCAATAATTATCTAAACATTTATGGGAAAAACAATCAATGTTGCATATATGAAAATACATTCTTCATAAATGCTACATTAAAAGTATTCCTTTTAAAATGTTTGAAAACATTTTACTTAAAGTTTATTTAGAATATATTAGTTTTAAGACACACCATCCTGTCTTAATAGGAAATTTTTCTTAATTAATAGCCTTTCATTTAAAGCAATACTAACTTTTAAAATATTAATCAGAAAAATTATAATAATAATATCAAGAAAGAAACATAAATTAACTTTTCATTTTGACTGGTTTTAATTTCACTTTAAAATAGCTTTCAACTTTTGATATTGGGAAGAGACAGAATGAGTGTCTCAAACTTTACTCTCTATTTTTTTCAATATACATGTACCTTAAAATCATATTTAGTAACTCTATATTAAAAACATAGATTTAGTGGTATAAACAATTTCTTCTAATTTTAAGTATTTCTGAGCAGGATTTTGCCGTAAATTTAACAATTTTTTCCCGAATACAACACATCTGCAGCACATGACTTTGAACACAATGATAACTAGGCATAAACATGGAAGAAAAAAAAAATTGAAAAGAATTAAATACATTCTGACAGAAGGAAAAATTGCTTATAATAAGAGATTTCTTCTTTTGCCACAATGTTTTCAAAAGCCGTCTGATGAAGAAGCGTCAAAATGGGTCTGAAGTTGGGAAAGGGTTAACTTTTATTTTTTGATATTTTGTTCTTGCAATTTTAATTATAGTCAATTGATCGGTGGACTGTGAAAACCAACTATTTGGCATTTCCCAGTGAGAGAGATTTCCTCTTTTACCACAATGGTTTCAACAATTTCACATTCATTCATAGCAATCTCCTTAGTTCTGTCTAGATGCTTTCAAATTCGTCTGTTGCGTATTTTCTGTATTTGAGAAATGGTTAACACATCTGCAGCAAACGACATTTGAAAACTGTTGCAAAAGGATAAATTACTCACAGCAATTTATAACCTCATTTACAGAAATATTACATATTATAGCGGCTTTATCATGTCGCAAATGTTTGTATTGCTTCAATACATGAGCCTAGGTAACGAACGGTGATTGGTAAACACAGGAATTAATCCTGTTGTCGATGGCATTCGTCAGTATAATCGATTTTAAGATTAGTCACCAAACCAAATAAATTCGTGTACGGAGATGTTTATACTTGCGGTCCCCATAGCAGTCGGTCATAAAATAACATAGCCATTCCTTTAAATACCTTGCATGCGTGCAAGGAGACGAGACTGTTGTGGAAAAAGTCTTATTGATCGCAGACTTTGAATGCAACAGTCGGTCCACTGAATTAGAACATGTATACGATCGACACATTCGTATTTCCTAGTCCACGGTTTATTAAATTTCACACTATTACCGAATATTATCAATCAAATGCGTTATTTTAAGAAAAATAATTGGTTTTTTTTAGAAACGGGGTTTTCAAGAATTAAACAGAATATCATTTTAATGATCAATTAGTAAAGTACTTTCAACTTCTGGGATAAGGACAATTTAGAAGCAGCTGTTAACGATAACGGTATATCACCAGTTATAACCCGTTCCCACATACAGACACATGTTCATGTTTATGCATCAAGACTACTTTTCAAAACATTGTGGTGAAGGGAGAAATCGCTAATGATGTGTAAATGTTTTGAACTCTTATTCTATCATTGATCCTTCGTTTATAGAGTATTCTCTACAAGTCGAGGGCTTGGCGTGAAACGGTTGTAACTAAAATTGGTATTTTTTTGCCAAGGTTATTTACCTCGCCATGAAGTCTTTAAAGGCGTTAAATCATTTTTCTTGGTGAACAATGGAAATTTAGGTGCCATTGCTCGTTCTGAGCAATGGCACATAAATTTGCATTGTTTACAAAAGGGTCAAAATTGCCCCTAATCCAGGGTTTTCAAAATAGGTTTTGAGTTACAACCGTTTCACGCCAAGCCCTCGAAGTTCTGTTCATGTTTATAAAGTCGGCTGCTGCAAATTGATTGATTGTGAGAAAGGGTATACTGAATATTATATTTTAATGTTGATGTCCTGTCATGGCCTTGACATCTATATTTAGAACAACACGTCACGAATACTAATGAGTTAGTCAGAGAAAGGGGGAAACGGTCCTCTGTACGAAGGTCACACGAAAAAATACTGCGTAGTATTCGTGTGACCTTCGTACAGAGGACCGTTTCCCCTTTCTCTGATTCACTCTTGCTGCAGACGAATTTTAAATCGTTACTACAAAAGAAGATACTGTTCAAAATGAGAGATTTCCTCTTTTACCACAATGGTTTCGACAATTCGACATTCATTTATAGCGATCCTTAGTTGTTTGCCTAGATGCTTTCAAATTCGTCTGCTGTGTATTTTCTGCATACATATGAGAAATGGTCAACTCATCTGCAGAACTGTTCCATATTTTGGTGGCTTTTGCACATTATTTTTTTTTTTGCTTCAAGCAATATAAACTTTAAAAGCCTAGGTAACGATTGATCATTGATGTACAAAAGTCGATAACGGCGTGGCTGAACGTGCACTATATAGGAGGCGGTTATTCACAGACCGACTTAATAGAATGAATCATCGATATATTTATACATTTATATAGCATTGCACAATCACCAGTGAAATCTTAAGATTTTCAAAATGTAGACCGACAGCTGTGTTTCTTACGAGTCTAGTGCGGCTCATTGTTACCTCACAGGAATGTTCCTTAGCTCAAATGATGTGCACACCATTCTGCTTTGTTGCAAAAGTTAGTCACCAAAGCTATAAATAGAAAACTCTTTAAAATGACATCTACTCGTAAACCAGTCCACTTGCCCAATATTTCAAAATAATGTTCCTCAAATAGCCCACAAACAAATACTTTTTATGAAATCCATTGAATAAATGGTAAATTGTAATAAATTACTCAACATGAAATGAAACGCAAAATGAGAATATAACAGGAGGATCATCGGGGGTCTATATGGTATAAATGACATTTGAAAAGATGCATTCCAGCATTGATTCAACATGTAAGGAACGCAAACTCTTGAATTATATTACTAAACTTCTATAAAAAACATAAACGATCATAAATTACATAATATCATGTGCAATCTAGCTTGAGCTGCACTGACATTAATTCTAAGGAGTAAAAGATAAATACACCAGAGCTTTGATAAAAGTTGTAGATGATAATATCCGTTAAATGAAGTAGCTAAACTTTAGTTTTCTCTATTTTCAGCGTGAATGTATCTCCATCCATGTCGGACAGGCCGGTGTCCAGATCGGTAATGCCTGTTGGGAATTATACTGTCTCGAACACGGGATCCAGCCCGATGGCCAGATGCCCAGTGACAAAACCATTGGAGGTGGTGACGATTCGTTCAACACCTTCTTCAGTGAGACTGGAGCCGGGAAACACGTACCACGTGCTGTCTTTGTAGACTTGGAACCAACAGTAGTTGGTACGTAAAGAAGACTTTCGAATGCTTAGCTGTACCATTTTATTGCACTTTGCAAGTTATATTTCTATTCAAATTAACAATGTCTCATGACGAATTACATTCCCAAGTATAAATTTGATTTTGGTCAGATACGACAGATAGACAGCTACGCTAGTTCTTCTGTGTACAGAATATCCAACAATATAGTTTTGGCAATGATGTAGTTCAACATAGGATGATATTTGTTTTAAATAGCATAATTCACATCATCGAACGTAAAATCAAATATATTAAACATGAATCTATTTATCTTTCCAGATGAGGTCCGAACTGGTACCTACAGACAGTTGTTCCACCCAGAACAGCTTATCACCGGTAAGGAAGATGCTGCCAACAACTACGCCCGTGGTCACTACACCATTGGTAAGGAGATAATCGACCTGGTCTTGGACAGAATCAGGAAATTGGCTGATCAGTGTACTGGTCTTCAGGGATTCCTTGTCTTCCATTCCTTCGGTGGTGGTACCGGATCTGGTTTCACTTCTCTCCTCCTCGAACGCCTGAGTGTTGACTACGGAAAGAAATCCAAGCTGGAATTCGCCATCTACCCAGCCCCTCAGATCTCAACCGCCGTTGTTGAGCCATACAACTCCATCCTGACCACCCACACCACCCTGGAACACTCCGACTGCGCCTTCATGGTAGACAATGAAGCCATCTACGATATCTGCAGACGTAACTTGGACATCGAGAGACCAACCTACACCAACTTGAACAGACTGATTGCTCAGATCGTCTCCTCAATCACCGCCTCCCTCCGATTCGATGGTGCTCTCAATGTCGACTTGACCGAATTCCAGACCAACTTGGTACCATACCCACGTATCCATTTCCCCCTTGCCACCTACGCCCCAGTCATCTCCGCCGAAAAGGCCTACCATGAACAGCTCTCTGTTGCTGAAATCACCAACGCTTGCTTTGAGCCAGCCAACCAGATGGTGAAATGTGACCCACGTCACGGTAAATACATGGCTTGCTGTATGTTGTACAGAGGAGATGTTGTACCGAAGGATGTCAACGCAGCCATTGCTACCATCAAGACCAAGAGAACCATCCAGTTCGTCGATTGGTGTCCAACCGGATTCAAGGTCGGTATCAACTACCAACCACCAACCGTTGTACCAGGTGGTGATTTGGCTAAGGTCCAGAGAGCCGTGTGCATGTTGAGCAACACCACTGCCATCGCCGAGGCCTGGGCTCGTCTTGATCATAAATTCGATCTCATGTACGCCAAGAGAGCTTTCGTCCATTGGTACGTCGGAGAGGGTATGGAAGAGGGTGAGTTCTCCGAGGCCCGTGAAGATTTAGCCGCTCTGGAGAAGGATTACGAAGAGGTCGGTGTTGATTCCGTTGAAGGTGAGGGAGAAGAAGAGGGTGAGGAATATTAAATTTGAGACACAAAGACGATCCTCGAAATAACACCATCTTTCGATATGAACACTCTTGTATACAATCTTTAGATATGAATATAATTTCAGTTGGAAACACCAACTTTACTGAAATATTTGAATTGGAATCAAAACAAACTTTTTCTTTGTGAAATGGAGAAAACCCATTTCTCATGCAATTTCTTTTGGAATAATTGTTACTGAAAACAGTTGTATATATTGTTCTTGATATTGCCCAATTTCTGTTTATACATTGTAAACAATAAACAGGTGGAATCATTGATTGATCCATTTTTATAATAACTTGTGATTTGCTACACTTTTTACTCCACGCTATTGTGGATTCGAAGAAAAAAATAACAAGGGTCGGTTAAAATATTCTATAAAAAAGTTAGTCAACGGACCGGACCTTGTTATTTATTCATTCTCATTCTTGATTATAAGAGACAAATTGCACTGATTGCCATAAGCTAATTAGCTTGTATTCCTGGGAAACACTAGTACTTGACCTCTAGTTTAAAGGACATCCGAAAATTCCAGAATCCGGACCTCTGAATTGACAGTCTAGCGTGTAACCACTAGACCAACCGGCCAATCAAATCGTGCAGCAGTTCAATTTAAACGAACAACGTAGCAAATGGGCTATAAACGAACAAAGTCCTCCGTCATTAAGTAACAGTTGTGAGCACAGTGGTTGGTATAAGCCGTCAGAGAGCAACCATTGTAACTAATACGTATTCGAAACGTATTAATCCTGTCCCATATACAACACGTGTACAGCAGATCAAATTAAGACGTGTAAGATCTCCATAAATGAAAACTTAATTATTGAATAGAGTTGAAAACATCTATCCCCCCCCCCCCCCCCCCTATCGCCGCAGCTGCATTTTGGGGCATTTTGAGAAAAAATATGTAGGCACGTGCCTACAGTGCCTAAAGGGAGCTACGCACCTGAACATTAAAAATCATATTTTCTTCGCCCTTTCTTAATTCATATGCTGTTGAAATTAACGTATGGTTAATTGATAGAATTGAAGACATTGTAGAAATAGTACAAACGATTTTAACAAGTCGCCTGTTGTAAGAGTATCAAACTTTGATGTGTCATCCTGTGGGAACAGTTTGAAAATTACCTATCGGATGAACAGCACGGGGAAAGTAGACTCAACCGTATTTGAACAACTTCACTGACAAACCGACCTTGACACCTGAGGCAATACCAGTACACCACACAACATACTTTCCAAGCAAATGGCTGCTTTTCCACATAGACTGTTAGCCCATGCGGTTCGAACTCACAACCCCTGGACTGATAGCACGCGTAGCTACCGACTGAGCTACCGGGGCTCGACACCATAAGTTGACACAACGAAAACTACAGCGCATGTATTGTCACTAGTTCAACCGTCAGATCATTAGATCTGTTAATGTCAAAATAAAGGATAATTGCTGAAAACGAGCAATTTCACAATTTGCCACAATGTTTTGAACTATTTTGAGTAATTATACCTTCATTTAGAGAGGTTTCCCGTGTTTTGTCTTGTTCTTTTCAAAGTCGTCTGCTGCAGATCTGTTGAATGTGGGAAAGGGTTAAACAAACAAACTGTAACTGCTACGTTTCAGTTGTCTACGGATCCCGATGTAGGAGACTACAGATTAATTACTGTAAAGATAAGTAGTCAATAATTGAATGAGTAAATCCGATTAATGGTTTTATGTCACATCAGTGTCAGATTTGCACCTTTTTCAACATTATTTCTGTTATATCCCGGCAAAAGCACACTAAGCCATGAACTGTTTGACAATACAATTGTTTTAACGCCATTTCGACATTACTTCAGTTATATCACGGCACCCGTTCACTTAATCGTGATCGCTGGGTAAACCAACCAATACCGGGCTAGCAAATATGCCTTGCCAAGAGTCCGAATTTCATGTGCAACGGCGTTTTTTCCACATTGTTTGCTGTGATAGAAATTCGGACGCCTGTGGTTTGATACACTGCTGTATTTACAACGTTCCTGGCGGCGAAATAAAAGTAATGTTTTCATAAGTTTGCCTTTAACCGACGTCAACATCTTCGCGGAGATGTTTGAAATATGAAAAAATAGACAGTTCATCAACAACAATGTGAAAAGAAGAGAAACCGCCTGGTTCTCCTCTTTTCACAATGGCCTATATCAGCGACGATTGATTTATAAAGAACCGAGTTTAATGCTCGCCAAATGACATCACAAAGCATCATCATCGGTTGATAATAATACCTGCACACTCATACGATACAGGATACAGACACTTCAAGTCAACGTGAGAGTTGTCTGCCTTTACATTTGTGAGCATCATGGTGAGTGCAACCTTACTTTTATTTCGCGTTCGATTTTTGGTTTAAATTATGAAAATCTTAGACTTTAAACGAGTAATTACTCGACTTAACGATACAATAAAGATGAAATGTGCATTTAAATATGTGATAACACATGAATAGGCCCATCAGTGTCCGTGTATATACCGTCATTTCGTTTTTCGGTTTTTTTTCTTACACGAGAAAAACGAAAAACGAAACCATTTTGTTTTTTCGTTTTTTTGTTTGAAAATATAAAAACGAAAAAGGATTCCGCTTACCGTTTTACATACTGGCGCTCTACATTCACGTGTAAGTGAGTGTATTAAAAGAAGGCTATTTCGTTTTTCCATTTCAAACACGAAAAACGAACTTGGCCTTATTTTCGTATTTAAATTACAAATTGGAAAAAATAAAAAAAGGAAATCGAATTAATTTTCGATTGCGTATGCGATGATTTGTTATAGAAATCAAAAATATCTAAACAAATAAATGCAGAGTAAACTTCAACATTTTCGGAACGATAGTGGCACAACAACAACACTTTTCTCCAAACAAATTGTTGTTGTTGTTTTGTCGATGAAATGTGAAATTACGCGTCTGTATTTCTTAAAATAAAGGCAAATAAAGACATACAGAGACCACACCGTTGAAATTGAATGCAGTAATGATCGGGTGAAAACCTCGAATTAATAAAACAACAAAATGCGAGTGAAAACGTCGAAAGGGGAAATCTAGGTTGGGAACACAAGTGTTTGTATTGATTGATAATTTTACACCCCTATATTGTATCCTTAACACAATTTTAAGTATAGTAATATAGTGAAGTTATCAATGCGTTACATACACCTTTGGTTGGGAACTTGGGACTCCCTATAATCGGTTTACTTAGTGTTTTTTTTAGCAAACTTAACTGTGTAACATGCAGGGCTAAAGACGCAGAAGATCCCTTCAGCGAAAAGTGTACTCAACCCTGAAGGGGTCCACTTGTCTTATATATGTAACCCTAAACTCCATCACTTCGAAACGGTGATGTAAATTTGCATATCAAATGCAACGTATACCGAACGTTTTCGTTACACTACTTCCCTCTCCGAGAAGACTCGTCCCGAGTCTAACCATGGGTAAGGCAACTCCGGTATGGCAGTTGTCTTCATCCCACCACTGCCACCAATGTAACGTGCAGGGCTAAAGACGCAGAAGATCCCTTCAGCGAAAAGTATACTCAACCCTGAATGGGGTCCACTTGTCTTATTTATATATGTAACCCTAAACTCCATCACTTCGAAACAGTGATGTAAATTTGCATATCAAATGCAAAGTATACCGAACGTTTTCGTAATAACTGTAAATTATATCAAGTGTCACTCGTTCCTTTATATGTCCTTGTTAATTAACTTACATCAAATAATCATTCAGTCTGTGCAATGTTCCAAAAATCGATGTCAAAGTATCAAATAGACAACATGTTCAAATGCGAAAGAAAAAATCAACAACAGGTTTTCTACTGAAAAGGGAGCTTATGTAATCACCCCGGCGTTGGCGTAGCCAGCTTGGTCAAACTTTTGCGTGCAAGGCCTTTTCTCAGACACTGCGTATGCTGTGACCCTGTTGCTTTGAAACTTCACACACTTATTCAGGGTCATTATATGACCCAGTATGTCAAGTCCCATAACTCGAGAATGGATTTTGACTGAATTGTGCCCCTTTTTGGACTTGCAAAAGGTGATACTGTGTGTCTTTTATATACCTAATGCTATAACTGTTCTGAATTAGGCCCTGATAGGCGAGCTATATTGTCCTCCGACAACTCTTGTTATTATGGGTAACAATGATGATGTGTTGTAATTTCTGCGAATATTAATTTTTTGGAAAAAAAAATTGTAGCATTTGAAAGTCTGTATTAAGGGGTTTCCTGATGGAATCATACAACATCCGGTTGTGCGCGCGCAACATAGAAACATAGAAAACACCGGTTTTGTGTTTACCTTGGTATTCGTGATAACACGGTATTCGTAGAACCTACTATATAGCCTACATATAATTGTATATATACAATAATCAGTGTCCGACAAATTTCAGAATTGTTTGGTAGCCCACTGGGCTACCAGATTTGGAAGCTGGTAGCCCGAAATATCGCGGATGCCAATGAGTGTTTTATGATTATTTTTGTTTTCTACTTCTGTACAAACATAATATTTAGAGCACACCATGTACATGATTTAAGGGTAATGACCATTTCAAATAACATGACTGTGTTGCAAAAGACCTGAAGTGCAGCATTCAGTTAAAAAAAAATGAAATTTGGAAAAAAGACTTTGGTAGAGCTTAACAGATAGGAGAAAATTGGTACTAAAGATTTTCAAGATTACTTTTCACTAGGTTATTTGAAATATTCTGCATAAAATGTATGTATTTTATCCATATTTACAAAAGATTTAAAAGCTAGTGACAGAAATGTTTAAACTTGAGACCAAAAAATCAAATGATGTAGTATAAACTCTTCAAATTGGAGGTCACCGATTTAGGTCCCTCACCGAAACAGGGCATACGATACGAGTGTCAGTTTTACAAAGAACGACATATTAAATAAGATTCAATTTTATTAACCAAAAGTCAAATTTATCAGGTTCAATGAAGTTATTAACCCTTTCCCTCATATAGACGCTCTCTGACGTCTCTGCAGCAGACAGCTTTTTGAAAACATAGTGACAACAGAAGAAGTTGATCAAAACAAGCAATATCTCCTTTTACCACAATGTTTTCCACTTAGTCATAGGTTATCCATTATATTTTTTATTTTTTGACAAAATATGTTCAAAGTCGTCTGCTGCAGAATTGTTGTATGAGGGAAAGGGTTAAATCATAAAATATTGTCAAAAACAATGACGCGAATAATACCGTAACACATGTAACACGTTAAATTTGTTTCATGTGTTACGGTATTATTCACAACATAGCCGCCATTTTGATAATTGCGCAATGTTAATCATGGTTCCCTACTGAAAATTTGAAATCAGTAAACAGCGTTGAATGTAAACATCGGGGTCGTCGGGTCGTTAACGTCATTGACCCAATTTCTCATTTCTTCCAATGAAATCGCAATTATTAAGTCATATGATTTTTTTTCCCGCCGGTTATGCTAATTAATTTTGGTAAACAAAGCCGTGATTGGGCATTTATTATTCATTATAGATTTCATCCCAGCCTTTTCTTTGACATATCGCATACTATGTCGATTATGAAGGTGTTTCATATTTGATTAACGACAAGATAAGATCTAGAAGTGGTCGTATTGTATTGTCTTTAATATTTGGATCGAATTTATTTTATTAACAATAAATGATGGTGACAATTTTCTTCTCCGTCTTTCCGAACCGGTCTGCACCAGTTTGCAAACATCGCATACCGAAAGTAGAAATATGGATCAAAATACGTTTAAGGGAATATTTGAATTTCATTGGTTATTCGCAATCATTCATGGATTAACACCAGGGAACAATGGTCACTAATGATTGGACCGCCGTAATGGGTATATATATCACGTTAATTGACTATTACTGAAGCGATTCGGTTGGCTGAAAACACTCGATCTGACAGGTTGGTAACTCCTCCGCCTACTGATATTGATTTGTTTATGGTCACAGCGAGTGGTTTTCGCATGTAACATACAGTCACTGTTTATACACGACATGTGTGTAAGTAATTAAGCCGGGCTACCAGACACGGGAATAAACAGTAGCCCGCCGGGCTTTCATTTGAAAATGACAGTAGCCCGGGCAATTATTGTGGTAGGCTCCGGGCAATGGATTTGTCGGACACTGAATTAAGCCGGGCTACCAGACACGGGAATAAACAGTAGCCCGAGCAATTATTGTGGTAGCCCGCGGGCTCCGGGCAATGGATTTGTCGGACACTGTTCAATAATTTTTATATGTTATACAATTATAAATCGAAGGCATAATGAATTTGTTTGTTGCTTCTTTAAAAATAAATTTTTATTTCATACATGTTATTAGATATAGATGTTCTTAAAATTTGTCGTCTCCATTATTAATGTTGTCTTGTTTGTTGCAGCTGGGACTACGTGTATTAGTACCTGGTTGCAGCTTTGAACATAAACGGTACGTAACATCCCGTGACCTATAATATAAGATATTATTAACTTTTAAACATTCTTAATACTTATACATTGTGTTGTATTTTTACCAAAAAAAATGTTTAAAAGTTATACTAGTTACACTATGAAATAACTATTCTATATAATTTTCCATCTCATTTTGCTCTATTTTATTAATTTGACGTTTTAGTCATTCAACATTATCCCTGTAATTCAGTATGATCTATCTAAAAAATACACATACGCGACAAGAATTGTTTTGATAGACTTTTCGTTAAGGGAAACGCTTTGCAATAGGATGCCAGTTTCACAGTCAAATTTGGTGAAGAGAAATGTGGAATGATTTGAAATTAGACTCAGTTGCCTAAACGTAATAGGTAAGTAGGCATTTTTATGAATTCCTCGATTAAACTGCCTTTTTAGATCACCTAGAGCCAAAGGCTCAAGGTGAGCTATTCTGATCACTCTGTGTCCGTCGTTAACTTTTAGCTTTAAACATCATCTCCTCCTGAACCGCAAGAACAATTTCCACCAAACATCACAGGAATGTTCCTTTGGTGGTCCTCTTTCAAAATTGTTCAAAGATTTAAATTCCATCGAGAACTTTGGTTGCTGCGGCATCAGAAAGGGGACAAAATGTCCATACTTTAAAAATCTTCTCCTCCGAATCTGCCTGTCAGATTCAAATATAATTTGGTAGAAATGTTCCTTGGGTAACCCTCTATAAAAATTGTTCAAGCCATACTGATTGGTCGAAAAACATGGCAGTCAGGCGGCATCAGAAAAGGGGCAAAATGACAAAATTTGAAAATTCCATTTTTATAAAAGTGTTTGTCTGATTTTAAGAAAATATAATACGAATCTTATTGTAATGATCCTCTATTTAATTTGTTTAAGCCGTTTTTATTGGTTACACAATCATATTAACCAGGCGTCATCACAAAAGGGGTAAATTGAACTTTTAGCTACAAATGACAACCAACTCCTACCATTCCAATAGACCAATTTCCACAAAACATCACAGGAATGTTCCTTTGGTGGTCCTCTTTCAAAATTGATCAAAGATTTAAATTCCATTGAGAACTTTGGTTGCGGCTGCATCAGAAAATGAGAAAAATACCCAAATTTTAAAATCCTTTTCCTCCATAATCTGCTTGTGCGATTGCAAGATAATTTGGTAGAAATTTTCCTTAAGTGACACTCTAAATAAACTGTTGAAGCCATATTGATTTCGTAGAAAAACAGGGCAGCAAAAAACTTTATAATTCCATTCTTATTTAAGTTCTTGTTAGATTTCAAGATATAAATGGCCTTTACTGATAAGCTGTTTCTTGAGAAGTGTCCACTCCTTGCAGTTTCATTTGTACTCCTTGATCAAATTTTTCCAGATATTTGCAGTTAAATATTTGCTACTCATTTACTTTCAATTAGGTGATCGATTTAGGGCCATCTTGGCCCTCTTGTTTATTTAAACCACTGAAATGTACGTGGGACAAAACATGGTCAATTCGTCCCAAAGTCAACTCAATCTCAGGACGTGTTTTTGCTCGAAACAACTAATTATTACAATAAAAAATATAATATGAGAATGAATTAAGATTAAAATATGTTACTGTTAACGGAAATGGTCTTTTTAACCCTTTCGGCGCCAAATAAATAGCAGAAAGTTGTTCTCAGCGCCAAATAAAATCAGGCGTTTCTTAGTAACTGATCTCACAATTTTTTTTTTGAAATAAGTTTTATTAACAGTCTATGAACATTTTATATTTATTATACCTTTTTCTTTTATTTTCGTTAACCCTTTCGGCGCCGAAGTCGCATATATGCGACAGCTTGGCTCAGCAGTAACTATACGAGGGGCGTTACAAAAGTGGCTTCGAAAGAATGTTGTGTAAGTACTGGTGTGGGAAAGCCAGGAAAACATGGGTAGGTGCACTGACCGCCGTGATATAACCAAAGCTGTTGAAAGCGGCGTTAAACTTCAAACAAACAAGCGTTACAAAAGTCCCATAAATGCGACTTCGTCGCTGAGCCAAGCTGTCGCATATATGCGCCGAAAGGGTTAAGCAACTGTACATAATTATAACATATACATGTATGTCATTTCCTTTTTTTATAACGGTTCTATTAGTTACATTTATACATGCTTTGTTTATCAGTGTGTCAACAGGTTAAACTGCGACAAGTGCTATGCATGATTCATGTGTATACACAACTCATTCTGTACTATATAAGGCTTGTCCCTTTCTTTCCTCTTTCCAGTTGATCCAAGATAATCAACATCAGAGTGTTTATTACACTTTTAGATGAATATTTGTCTGCATATTTATGTACAATCCGATGAAATTGTGCCGCACCTGTCAGCTAATGCTTGACAAAGAGATAGATCAAATTTAATGATATGCAGATCATCAGATTCACATTTGAAATGTAACTGTATAATTAAATTTGTAACAAACAATCTTAGGTTATTTTTTCTGGAGCACCAATTATTATGTAATGATATTGCATAACTAATACAATTCAACTGTCTGTCACTGTTAAAATACTTTCACTTGTTATTTTGTATTTTTATTTACAGGCTGATTTGATGATGATATTAATCTACTCCAAGGGAACAGACCAATTATGACTGATCAAAGCTGTCTTTCAGGAATATTTTCCAGCTATAAACATTTACCAATGTACAGTCTAGCTAGCACTTATGCAATGTTAAAAACATACCTGTTTCTTGACTCCTGAGAGTTATTAGTTTTGTTTCAGTATGATGAGCTCAAGATAATTTGAATTGTTGACAACTTGCATAAAGAGCAGTGCACAGAAGAAAAATGTTCACCTGATTGTAGAGTTGAATCGGTCCCTTATGTTAGATTATTACTGCAATATCAGCTTAGAATAACTTCAATCTCTTTTTCTATAGTACAAAAGAGTATTCATTCAAGTACAGAGACCTACAGCGGACTTGATTTCTGTAGCTTTTATGTATTATGAATGCAAGTATCTCTGAAATATTTAAATAAAAGAACTGTTTTCCGTCTAGTCTACATATAGTATTGACACCATCATTTTCAACCATGTTTTTACTCTATCCAAATTTTGGACATATTTGTTCAGATAATCCTTTCCTCAGATTTACAATTTTGACTCTGAAGTAACATACATACATGACTGTGTGGACATTGGAAATAGGTTATATTTTAATATTAACAGTGATATATATAAATACATTTACATGTCTTTGATATTAATGACTTTACTGGATCAACATATAGCATTTACGACATCTATGACCTAGCTTAGAACATATGTTTGGTTTGATTAAGTCCCTTTTCCTTGCTTTTTGCAAATACATCACATCTAAATATCATATGCATTAAATCTATTGAAGTTGCTTAGTCTATTTCACTAAGAGACATGCTGTTTTGCATATATGCAAGGACTACTTTTGTTTATGTAACCAGCATAATGCACACCTACACTTGTTACTTGTTGGGGTATAAAGGCAGGACAATACTCAGAATGAGATTAGCCTTGTCTCAAATTCGGTATCTTCATCATAATTATATTCATGGTATTATGACAGTACAATTATTTTACCATGCCAATAATTGCACAGTGAAATAATTGTACTATCTTTACTTTACTCCAAAACCAAATTGTGTATATCAGACATATTGTTTTTGGAATCAAATACCTAACTATATTCAACAATATTACACTATGTGATTGATTATAAAATGTAAGAACATTTAGCATTAACCTACATGAACCTGGGTAATATCCCTGCCCAAGGGCACTCAACAATTACTTCCGTGACTGGGTATCAAACCAGGGATGCTCAGATCCAAATCCCCGACACTAATCAGTCGCCCTCGGAAATTCTTTCTGATATCAATCCATTTTAATCTATGTCAGATTTGTGGCAGTTATTTCAGTCATTATCAACTTATGCAATGACATTGTATATTTTTTGAAAGTTGTTTTATTTAAATTATTGTTTATTGTTAAATCATGAAACATGGAAGTACACATTTGATACATAAGTAAATACATCGTGAGAAAAGCTGAAATTCTTCAAAAGGAGCAATTTCTCCCTGTTCCACAGTATCATCCAAAGACCTAGATAAGGAGGGGGTTTACTGGAATTTTTCCTGAGGCAAATGTTGTTTTGGAATATATCAAATTTCCAGAAAAAGTTTTAAAAAGCTGTCTGCTGTAGAAGCATCCACAGTTGTTTGTATCAGAAAAAGGGATACTATCTACACTTTCACATTTCAAAGATAAAAATACAAGCTATGTTATCAAAATTGCGTTTATTTAATTTCACACAGTCCATGTTGAAACATAAGAAAGTTTCATTCGAACATATTTGTTAGCAAAATAGATATAAAGCAACTGCAAGGGACGCAATTTCATGTTTTTCAAAGGTAAACACAACTGGTCAGAATGGACAATGACATTAGGTGTTATTACTATTAGTATTCACTGAAGTATGTGTTAAATACTTGAAAAATGATTCCTAGTTTGCTTAAATGGTAATAATAATTGTTAACCTATACATGCTTGATTTGATACATAATTACTCCTATTAAACAGTGAAAAGGACAGAAACTTACTTGAATAGTTATAGAAAGATTTAGTCATTTGTCTCTTGTACATCATTTTGTGTTACTTTATGTTCTAGCTTGAATGTATGTCTGTATGGCAAAACTATTTAATACAATAGTTTATTGTATAGTACAATTACATATTTACAAAATTAATTAGTCATTTTAGTTTCAGCCTTCTTGATTGCAAAGTGCTCTATGCAAGGTATTTTGATAGCCCTGTGTCTGTCAACATCTAAATAAATATCTATACTATAACCAATTGGCTAATTTACATGAAATTTTATACTAAACGTCCTCGCGTAAATTCCTTCAAATCGTTTGGACCCATGCAAAAATCTAGTCAACCAAAAGAAATGACTATTCAATTTTCACCACAGACACCATCAACCAAACATCCCTTTTTAGATCACCTGAGCCGAAAGCTCAAGGTGAGCTATTCTGATCCCTCTCTGTCCGCCGTACATCTCCTCCTAAACCACTGGACCACAATTTCAACCATAGTTCATTGGAATGTTCTTTTGGTGGTCCTCTTTCAAAACTGTTCAAATATTTGTGTAGAAATATTCATTTAGTAACTCGACATAATTGTTCAAGCAATAATGCTTGGTTGAAAGACATAGCATACTGGTGGCATCAGAAAAGGGCTAAAATTAAGTTACCTTCAAATGACATCTCCTCCTTGTCCATTTCAGCAAAACTTAATAGGAATGTTAGTTAGGGGTTTCAAAGTTGTTCAAACATAAATTCTATACAGAACTGGTTGCTGCAATATGAGAAAGGGAGACAAATGTCATAATTGTATAGTTCCTCTTCTCTGAACCCGCTTGTCTGATTCCAAGATAATTTGGAAAAAATATTCCATGAGTGACCCCTCTACAAACAAAATTCAAGACATATTGATTGGTTGAACAACATGGCAACTAGACGGCAACAGAAAAGGGGCAAAATGACAACACTTTAAAATTCCATTCTTATGAAAGATTTTGTCATGGTGGTGTGCCCTTAGGCAAAGCACATTTCCTAGCCTAGTACTGGTTTGTTTACCCAGGGATCATCATGAATAATCAAACTGTTGCTGGGATATAACTGAAATAATGTTTAAAATTGCGTAAAACCCCAATCACAAAAAAGAAAAACTAAGGCTATTACATTGTTTCACTCAACAATTACTAGAACATGATGCTTCAATCAGTGAAATGTCAAAAGCTACAAAAGTCCCTGATACAGACAGCATTTTATTTCTTGGCAATGGACGACTTTGAAAACCTTGTTGGAAAAGGAGCATTTTCTTTTTCTTTTCCTACTTTGTTTTCAAATCTGTACAAAAATCTTTAAATTTGTTCACAGAAGTTAATAAATTAGTAAATTAGATGGATTTGATATGACTGAAAAAATTATATCAGTTTATACCCCAAATAGGACCTTCCACATGCCCAGCAGTGGAATTTACACATAATATTGGCAGCTTGAGATGTTACATACGACAATTCTGCAGCAGACGACTTTGAACATATTTTGTCAAAAAGTAGAAAATCTATATAATTAAATGGATAACCCATGACTAAAAGTGGAAAACATTGTGGCAAAAGGAGAAATTGCACGTTTTGTGCAGTTTCTTCTTTTGTCACTATGTTTTCAAATAGCCGTCTGCTGCAGAGGCCTCAGAAAGCGTCTATATGAGGGAAAGGGTTAATAACCCATTACCTCAATAGTCCCTTCTTAGACTCTTCCTTATTGAAAACTTCTGTTCAGTAGAAACAAAATCTTGATATAGAAGTAGTATTATATTGTGGTGAATTGAAAATGGATAATTATGACCAATTTCTCTTTTTCGCTTACGTTTTGTTTTATGTTTCTAGTTCAGTTGACTACATCAATAATAGGGTTGTCACAATGCCTGATGTGTACCTGCTATTTTCAGGGATTTATTTGTTATCAAGATTGGGAATGACACTGCAAGGAGTGGACACTTATAATTAAAGTACATATGTTATAATTTCATTCTTTGAACAATTTTGAAACAAAACCAACACAGGACCATTCATGTGAAGTTTGGCTGATATCGGTCCAGGTTTTAACCATTTCCCACATATAAACACTTTATGATGCCTCTGCAGAAGAATAACTTTGAAAACATTGTGACAAAAGGTGATATTGCTCAAAACAAGCAACATCCCCTTATGTCACAGTGTTTTCAACTATATTAAAGAAAATATTCTTTCATTTGTCGGGGACACTATATTACATCCTGATCCAGTCGATCTGTTTTGACTGAAATTTTAACTTTGCCGATAAGCGATATCAAACATAATTTACTTGTTAAATGGCTTCCATCCAATAAATCTTCGCGATATATTGACAAATGAAATAATTATGAACCTTTACATTTAAACGATATCGTTAAAATACACAGTTGATTTTTTTTTTAGCGAAACCTTCCAAGCAATTCATTAAGTGGTGGAAGAATTTTTCATACGCATAAATAACCAAAGAAAGAGTTCCGTAGATATGAGTCGCCTGGAATACGATTTAAGCTATAGTTTGTCACTGAACATATTTCTTTTAAAAAGGTAACACGAGCTTTCATCAATATTACCCATTAAATATTAAACCAAGAAGTCTACTTTAAAAAATCACCTTATTTATCGACCGCATTACGCAAACATCTTGTAATTCAACTGGGGCTACAAACGGGGAATGAATTACGACTGGGGCTCCATACGGGGGAATTAACGGCATAAGATATGTGACTTTTTACACCTGCACTTTCAGAAAACTCATTTAAAGCATTAAAGAAATAGAATAATTGTTTGTTTCAGTGTATTATCGAAATTCCTTTCATCAAGTGAAAAGCAAGGGTTATATTTAAACCTTGGAATTTAGTCAAAACATATTTATTTTGCATCTATTGCAAAGCTAGTTGTTAATAATTCCTCCCCGGTGTCTGAGACCCAACCAGCACTTGTGATATTTGTGTGAAAAAATTTGATTGAAAAATAGATCTCCTTACATTCAAAATAAATTAATCGGATAACCAGTCTTTTTTAGCTCGACTATTCAAAGAATATACTCTATCAACTTCTTACCCTGGCGTCAGCGTCCACGTCACACCTTGGTTAAGGTTTTGCACCCAAGTACTTTAATACTACATGAATTGCATTGAAACTTTTTACAACCCTACCCGTCTATCACACCTATGTAGATTATCAAGTTAGATAACTCTATCCTGCATTTTGTCCAAGTTATGGTAATTTTTGTACGCCCGTTTTTTCACGGATTGTATTATAGTTTTACCTGCGGCGGACTGGCGGGCGGCGTCCAGTGTGTTGTCAGCTCAATAACTTAAGAAGCCTTTGTCCAATCATCACCAAATTTGGTCAGAATGTGTATTTGGATAATATCTCGGACAAGTTCGATAACTAGCTATATCGCTTTAGTCAATCGAGAGTTATCGCCCTTTAATTATAGAAATTACCCAAAATTGGTCTTGTCAGCTCAATAACTTAAGAAGCCTTTGTCCAATCATCACCAAGTTCGATAACTAGCCATATCGCTTAAGTCAATCAAGAGTTATTACCCTTTTATTAAAGAAATTACCTAAAATTGGTCTTGTCAGCTCAATAACTTTAGAAGCCTTTGTGTAATCATCACCAAATTTAGTCAGAATTTGTATTGGCATAATATCTCGAACAAGTTCGATAACTAGCCATATCGTTATAGTCAATCAAGAGTTATCGCCCTTTAATTATAGAAATTACACAAAATTGGTCTTGTCAGCTCAATAACTTTAGAAGCCTTTGTCCAATCATCACTAAATTTGGTCAGAATGTGTATTGACTATTGGCATAATATCTCGGACAAATTTGATAACTAGCCATATCATTTTAGTCAATCAAGAGTTATTGCCCTGTAATTATAGAAATTACTTAAAATTAGTCTTGTCAGCTCAATAACTTTAGAAGCCTTTGTCCAATCATCACCAAATTTGGTCAGAACATGTACTGGCATGATATCTAGGACAAGTTTGATAAATAGCCATATCGCTTTAGTCAATCGAGAGTTATCGCTCTTTAATTATAGAAATTACCTAAGATTGGTCTCGTCAGCTCAATAACTTTAGGAGCTTTTGTCTAATCATCACCAAATTTGGTCAGAATGTGTATTGGCGTAATATCTCGGACAAGTTCGATAATTTGCCATATTGCTCCAGTCGATAGAGAGTTATTGCTCTTTAATTATAGAAATTACCTAAAATTGGTCTTGTCAGCTAAATAACTTGAGAACCCTTTATATGATCATCACCAAATTTAGACAATATGTTGATGGGCAGAATATCTTGGTCAGGTTTGATAACTTACAACGTTATCTTAGTCACTACACAATTATGTCCCTCGAAATGGCCTAAACTATACTAACGGTGTCTGCTCTCTAAGTTTGGCTGATGTTCAACCAATTATCACTATACTTGGTCTCAAAAAAAAAGGACGGGCGTATTTTTTGTGACATTTGGCGCTCTTGTTGTATATGAATATATAAGCTGGTCTTTGGCTACGAGAATATATGCTGGTCTTTCTTTACGAGTATATAAGTGGGTCTTTGTATACAAGGATGTAAGCTGGTCTTTGTATACGAATATATAAGCAGGTCTTTGTATATGAGGATATAATAGGGTCTTTGTATACAAGATTATAAGCAGGTCTTTGTATACAAGTATATAAGCGGGTCTTTGTATACAAGTATATAAGTGGGTCTTTATATACGAGACCCGAGGATATAAGTGTGACTTTGTATACAAGGATATAAGCGGGTCTTTGTACACGAGTATATAAGTGGGTCTTTATATACAAGGATATAAGCGGGTCTTTGTACACGAGTATATAAGTTGGTCTTTATACACGAGGATATAAGCAGGTCTTTATATAAGAGGATATAAGTGGGTCTTTGTATACGAGGTTATAAGCTGGTCTTTGTATACGAGGATATAAGCTGGTCTTTGTATACGAGGATATAAGTGGGTCTTGTACATGAGGATATAAGCGGGTCTTTGTATACGAGTATATAAGCGGGTTTTTGTATATGAGTATATAAGCTGGTCTTTGTATACAAGGCTATAAGCGGGTCTTTGTTTACGAGTATATAAGCGGGTCATTGTACACGAGGATAAAAGCTGGTCTTTGTACACGAGATATAATTGGGTCTTTGTATACATGTATATAAGCTGGTCTTTGTATACAAGGATATAAGCAGCTCTTTGTATACGAGGATATAAGCGGGTCTTTGCATATGAGGATATAAGCGGGTCTTTGTACTATACGAGTATATAAGCGAGTCTTCGTAAACGATTATATATGCCAGAACTTGACAAAAGACATGGATAATTATATCTGTTAAATGAAGACAAAATTGGCTAATTTAAACTCTATTTTACTCTATTTTCAGCGTGAGTGTATTTCTATCCATGTCGGACAGGCCGGTGTCCAAATCGGTAATGCCTGTTGGGAATTATACTGTCTCGAACACGGGATCCAGCCTGATGGCCAGATGCCCAGTGACAAAACCATTGGAGGTGGTGACGATTCCTTCAACACTTTCTTCAGTGAGACTGGAGCCGGTAAACACGTACCACGTGCTGTCTTTGTAGACTTGGAACCAACAGTAATCGGTACGTAAAGTAAAATACTTACGATTGCTTATGTACTAGTTTATTGCACTTTGCCAGTTATATTTCCATTCATCCTTCGAAAGTATAAATCTGACAAATATTCAGATCAAGTTGTAGACTTGCAGTCTTTTCGTGGCAATAGCATGTATTTAAAAGCTATGTATGAGAAATGGTCCTGAAATTTATTTGAAGACTTTCGTCAGATTGCACGGATGCGACAGCTACGCTAGTTCTTCTGTGTTCAGAATATCCAACAATACAGTTTTGGCAATGATGTTGTTCAACATAGGATGATATTTGTAACTATAAGTTTTAAATTGCATAAATCTGTCAACGACCGTAAAATCAAATATATTGAACATGATTATATTTACCTTTCCAGATGAGATCCGAACTGGTACCTACAGGCAGTTGTTCCACCCAGAACAGCTCATCACCGGCAAGGAAGATGCCGCCAACAACTACGCCCGTGGTCACTACACTGTTGGTAAGGAGATAATCGACCTGGTCTTGGACAGAATCAGGAAATTGGCCGATAGGTGTACTGGTCTACAGGGATTCCTTGTATTCCACTCCTTCGGTGGTGGTACCGGATCTGGTTTCACTTCTCTCCTCCTCGAACGCCTGAGTGTTGACTACGGAAAGAAATCCAAGCTGGAATTCGCCATCTACCCAGCCCCCCAGGTCTCCACCGCCGTTGTTGAGCCATACAACGCCATCCTGACAACCCACACCACCCTGGAACACTCCGACTGCGCCTTCATGGTAGACAATGAAGCCATCTACGATATATGCAGACGTAACATGGACATCGAGAGACCAACCTACACCAACTTGAACAGACTGATTGCTCAGATCGTCTCCTCCATTACCGCCTCCCTCCGATTCGATGGTGCCCTCAACGTCGACTTGACCGAATTCCAGACCAACTTGGTACCATACCCACGTATCCATTTCCCCCTAGCCACCTACGCCCCAGTCATCTCCGCCGAGAAGGCCTACCATGAACAGCTCTCTGTTGCTGAAATCACCAACGCTTGCTTTGAGCCAGCCAACCAGATGGTGAAATGTGACCCACGTCACGGTAAATACATGGCTTGCTGTATGCTGTACAGAGGTGATGTTGTACCGAAGGATGTCAACGCAGCCATTGCTACCATCAAGACCAAGAGAACCATCCAGTTCGTCGATTGGTGTCCAACCGGATTCAAGGTCGGTATCAACTACCAACCACCAACCGTTGTTCCGGGTGGTGATTTGGCCAAGGTCCAGAGAGCCGTGTGCATGTTGAGCAACACCACTGCCATCGCCGAGGCCTGGGCTCGTCTTGATCATAAATTCGATCTCATGTACGCCAAGAGAGCTTTCGTCCATTGGTACGTCGGAGAGGGTATGGAAGAGGGCGAGTTCTCCGAGGCCCGTGAAGATTTGGCCGCTCTTGAGAAAGATTACGAAGAGGTCGGTGTTGATTCCGTTGACGGTGAGGGAGAAGAAGAGGGTGAGGAGTATTAAATTTGACATACAAAGACGATCTTCGAAATAACACCATCTTTCGATATGAACACTCTTGTATACAATTTTTAAATATGAATATACTTTCATATGGAATGATTTTAATTGGAGACATCGGTCAGTTATCTCCCTTTAATACTCTCTACATCTAGCTAGGTCCTATCATTTGGTTTCCTTTGTTTTTATCATTGGTTTCTTTGCACTGGATGGTGCACTTATAATTGCATTTTCTTGGCCAACTGTTATTAGATTGACTAGTAATTCCACATTTGTTTGCTTTAAACACTGCTATGTAAATTTTCTCTTTTGAATCATCACTTTGATTAACACATTTATGATTAATGTGTACAGAGTAATTGCAATATCTCATTGCAAAATAGCGATAAAGACAAAGGATTCCAACTAAAAGGACCTACCAACTATTTGGTCTACCTTGGTCTTTATCTGACAAGGGAGATAATATAATTATCATTAATGTCCCACAACAAACTTTTTCTTTATGAAAAAAATTATTTCTCACGCAATTTCTTTTGGAATAATTATACCCCTTTCGAAGAAGAGGGGGTATATAGGAGTCACTGTGTCGGACTGTCGGTCGGTCGGTCGCCTGGCCTATTTCTTACAAACCACTGGGTGGAATTCAATAAAATTGTACATGAAGCTTCTATACCAAGAGGAGATGTGCATATGTTAAAGGTCTTACAATTGCATGTTATTTCGGAATCCGTTGTGGTCGAGTGGTTAGCGTCGGGGATTTCGATACCCAGTCGCGGCACTACGGTCATGGTGGAGTGCCCTGGAGCAAGGCACATTTTCTAGCCTAGTACTGGTTTGTTTACCCAGGGATCATGAATAATTAAATTTAATTGCGCGCTAAATGACCTTAGCTGTCGATGCGCCATAAAACAATATGCATTCAATGCATGTTATTTCAAAGAGTTATGGCCCTTTTACTTATTAAGTTATGGTGTAGGTCAAGGTGCTGTTTTGGGGGGTATTTATCATCTTCAGTGATAGTTCTATTGTTCTTGATATTGCCCAATTTCTGTTTATGCTTTGTACACAATAAACGGGTGGAATCATTGATTGATCCATTTTTATACAAACTTGTGATTTGCTACACTCTTTTCTCCATGTTATTGTCATGTGTTTTAATCGCGTGTTATATGAAAGTAAAAAACAAGGGTCGCTTAAAATTTTCTTTTAAAAGTTTATAGTCAACGGACCTTGTTATTTATTCATTCTCATTCTTGTTTATAAGAGACCAAATGCACTGATTGCCATAAGCTAATTGGCTTGTATTCCTGGGAAACACTACTTGACGGGTGTATACAAAACTAAGACCCTGGTAAAATTTCAATACCAGAAGAATTGTTAAGATACAACATTGGTGTTTTTTTCTCTATATCAAACGCCTGACCGGCAGCGTGTACGTCTTCCTGGGCAAAGGTACAAAACTAAGACCCTGGTAAAATTTCAATAGCAGAAGAATTGTTAAGATACAAAATTTGTGTTTTTTCTCTATATCAAACACCTGACCGGCAGCATACTTGTCCAAAGTGTCATAAGGACGTTGGTTTGAAACCGCCTAGTGTGAACCACCAACCTACACTCCTTGATAGTTATTCAGTAGAACTATCTCAAGATAGGACACATTTGACCCATCCGAAGTAAGGCATCAGACCTCCCCTGACCCGCCCCACACTCTTGAAATTGTATCATGCATGCCAGAGCAATGATATTATGAAAACATCTAACAGGGTCTTAGTTTTGTACGTTTTCCTGGGCAAAGGTACACAACTAAGACCCTAGTTAAATTGCAATACCAGAAGACATTTATAATATAGAAAATAATTATGGTGTTCTTTTCTCTATATCAAACACCTGACCGGCAGCATACTTGTCCAAAGTGTCATAAGGACGTTGGTTTCAAACCGTCTAGTTTGAACCACCAACCTACAATCCGTGAGCTATCTCAAGATAGGACACATTTGATCCACCCCACCACACACACACATACACTCTTTTGAACTTATATCATGCATGCCAGAGCAATGATATTATGAAAAGAAAGTCAAATGAAAACATCTACCAGGGTCTTAGTTTTGTACTAGGTCTTAGGTCTTAGGTCTTAGTTTTGTTCTATTTACAGGGTCTTAGTTTTGTATACACCCGTACTTGACTTCTAGTAAAAAGCACATCAGAACAATCCATAACCCGGACCTCTGGATTGACAGTCTAACGTGTAACCACAGACCACCGCGCCAATCAAATCGTACAGCAGTTCAATTTAAACGAACACAATACGGTTTATTAGCAAATGGGCTATAAACGAACAAAGTCGTCCGTCATTTCGTAACAGTTGTGAACACCGTGACTGGCTGGTATAATCGTCAGACAGCAACCATTGTAACTAATACTTATTCGAAACGTATTACTCCTTAACCCCTATACAACACATCTACAGCAGATCGCTTTGAAAAGGGTAATTAAGCAATGCAAGATCTCCATAAATGAAAGCTTTATTATTGAGCCGAGTTGAAATCATTGTATCTGGGAGAAAATAATCATTATGAGCGATTGCGCTTCTTGAACAATGTTTTCAAATATCGTCTGCAGCAGAATACGAATTAATGGTTTGGCTCGTGTAAACAATCGATATCCATATGAGATCGGCCTGGACATCGTTTAGCCCATTGGTGGAAGACGAATGATGCTAGTAGTATTACTTACTTTTTAATCATCATAAAGAATAAATGGTGGAGCCAGGATTTGAACTCGCCGATTTTCAAACAACAAAAACTCCAGTAATTACACTACATCGAGACTATTCCGATATAACTCCATTGCATTGATATGTATATGGATTGTTCAACTCGTATAGCTGAAACAGCATCAGGTGCAGGAGATCGCGGATTGACTTTAAAAATGGTAGTCATGGCTTCCCTCAGAGTTTCTGGGCTAGCATCAGAGAAAATGGAGCAGTAGTACTAGTAACTTGCCCAGTAAAAGCCGTGATATGTTGAAAGCGGCGTAAAACGCAAAACAATCGATCGTAGGGCTGAAAATGTAAAAAAATAACCATGAGTCACGTGATTAATCCTTCGTCACAAACTACATATATACACAGTCATTGAAAACACTGGCAAAATGAGAGATTGCTGTATATGATGATTTCAAATGTCATCTGCTCCACAGGCGTTTATATGTGGAACGGGGTTAGGACCATATAAAGCTAGAGCTCCTTTTTGCAACACCATATTTTGCTAATAATTATGATAACTTAAACGTCCTTTCAAAACACCTTCAGTGTACGTAGTTTTTTTTACCGGACGTTGAGAGAATATTTGAATAATGGCCGAGAGACGTCACTTCTGGATTTGAAATAAAATTACACCTGTTTTTAAAGTGCAAAAACTTGAACTTTGGTATGCTAGATTCAGATTTGTTCTTGATTTGAGTTAAAATCCCGTTTACAGCGGTATTTTAATTATGTCATGGCAGCAAGTTCCCACATTGTGTGCTTCCTAGTAGTTTTTTACACCTCTATTAAGTCTCTAAGGAAATAACACAAATATTAGGGGTAAGGTGGATCAAGGGAGAGTAACATAATTGACAGTGAAACAAAATATAAGGCTGGAAGAGTGGTCTTTCTTTATTCTAGAAACGACACCCTTCTGTATACAAAATAATGAATACTTTTTCCGAACACAAGTGGGGAGTTGGCCCCTTTTAACAAAAATCATAGAAGCAACTCTGCCCAAATATAGGCCAATGCGATGCATAGAAAAACCAAACTTCACCGGAACCCTAAATATCTCCCAAATATTTACTGAATCAGAATTCAGTGAAGATTGGGATTTTCTGCACAAATGGCGCAATAACTGGTTGTATTTCCAGGACATGGAGCGTGATTAAAATAAGATTAAAGCTTGTTTTGCAATTGATGTACAATAGATAAGTTTAAATTAATTGGTTTAAAGGAATACTCCAGATAAGACTGCACAGAGAGATACAAACTGATCTAAATCAAAACTGGAAAACAGTTCGCAGAGCCAAAAGATTGGCTTTCTGACATAACTAATATACATGTTTATATTGTGTTCAATTATCATAGATCTATTTTTTAGTTATTAGGCTATTTAAAAGGAAAATGTAAAAAAAAAAGTATATGTTTAATTTATCCTCTTATTTTATTTAAAAACACTCTTTGCAGTTGTTGTCATGTACTGAGCAGTCAATAATATTCTGCATCAAGTTTTATTTTAAAACAGAGAATGGATTAAGAACATCCCATATAATCATGGAATAGCAGTTCTTATGGATTACTGGAAAGGAAATTCATATAGGCAGTTAGTGATATACCGTTTGGCCATTGGTACCTGTCTATACACTGATAATTGCATGCACCTTGACTGTGGGGTAAAGTTCTTTCCTGCATACACATCAAAACAGTAAATGGATTGAGAGCAACCTGTACACTCATGGAATCACAGCTGTTATGGCGATAATGGGAGAGGAAGTGCATATATATAATAGGGCTTAGGCAGTTAGTGATATATCCTTTGGTCATTGGTGCCTATCAAAACAATGAAAATTGCATGCATCTTTGACTGTGGGATAATATAACTTCCTGCATCAAAACCTAACAAGGGAATAGATTGAGAGCAACCCATACAATGATGGAATTACAGCTGTAATGACGATGACAGTAGAGGATCTTCAGCTGATTACATATACTACTAATGGATTAATACAAGGTAATGGTTATAAACGGATAAGTGTATCAAAATCATATAAAGCTTGTTTTTATCTAATTATATGTAGTAAGAAAGTCCTGTTCTTTGATTGCACAGTTTGTGTTTTTTATGATCACATTTTGTCTGATGTCCTTCGGTCACACGTCATCAACAATTGCCTTGTGAACACTCTATAAGCAACATTTTACAACATCCAATATGAATGCAAGTTTATCAGTAATTCATCTCCTTAAATCTTGGCCAAGTTATAAACTGGGTCCTGTGAGGTGAGAAACTAGGTCACAATGTCAATTGATGGAAAATACTGTAAACACTCTGGGGGCCTTATTTAACTTGTTGAAAAGTTTTCAGAATAATTGTTTTGGTGATATCTAGGATACGTTTAAATATATCCGGTGATTCCGGTCATAAACAAGGTCACTTGGCCAATTTGAAGGAATATCTCGTTTACACCTTTGGGACAGCATTATTTGTTCCGGGAGCTTGAAAAACTGTCAGAATGTTTGTCTTGATGATATTTAGGCAAAGGTGGAAATTTGGTCATGTTAGGTCAAAAACTAGGTCACAAGATAAAATTAAAGGAAAATCTTGTTAACACTCTGGAGGCTGCAGGCTGCATTATCTTTAGCATGTTGAAACTTTGTAAGAATAATTGTCTTGATGCTATCTTGGAGAAAGGCCAAGTTCAAATATAGGTCATGTCGGGTCATATACTAGGTCACTTCACCAATCTGAAGAAAAATCTTGTACAGTCTAGAAACCACACTTTTCCTTCAGCAGCTTGAAACATTGTCAGAATGTTTGTCTTGACAATATCTAGGCCTAGTACAAATAAGGGTCGTGGTGGGTCAAAAACTAGGTCACTAGAACAGACTGAAGAAACAGCTTGTAAACACTCAGACATTTTGAATGCTGCATTAAGGCGCGTAGCTCCCTATACGCGAGTACGCGGCTAAATCCACATGATTCTGACAAAAAAATAAAAATATTCAGCCAAAGTTGCAGTATGCATACTTTACTACATGCTCATATCAAACGTTCCTTGCCGTTTCTATACTAAATTATAATAGCCATTATAGCATATGCGGCCCCGGCTCACGTTTCCCCGGCCAGCAGCGGAGTGCTAGCTTGAAACAAGGCCAGCACTTCGCCGTAAGCGCGGCTAGACGGCACCCTGCCTTATATCATCTGCGACCCCTGCTCACATTTCCCCTACCAGCAGCCGAGTGCTCGCTTGAAACAAGACCAGCACTTCGCCGAAAGTGCGGGTAGACTGCGGGGCCTGCCTTATAGCAAATTCGGGCCCGGCTCACGATTCCCCTACCAGCAGCCGCATACTCGTTGTAAACAGGGCCAGCACTTCTGTGTAAGCGCGGGTAGACGGCGGGACCTGCCTTATTGCAAATTCGGCCACGGCTCATATTTCCCCTATCAGCAGCGGAGTCCTCTATTGAAACAAGGCCATCACTTCGCCGTAAACGCCGGAAGACGGCGGGACCTGCCTTATAGTAAATTCGGCCACGGCTCACATTTCCTGTACTAGCAGCGGAGTGCTCGCTCGAAACAAGGCCAGCACTTCGCCGTAAGCGCGGGTAGACGGCGGGAGTGCTCCCCTAATACACGCGGCGAACTTTGCGAGAAACCCGCTTCAAAAGGCCGGCATTTCACTTCCGTGACAAAAAAAAACAAAAAGTGTTCCACTCCGGTGATAAAACAAAGTGTTCAACTCCGGTGACAAAACAAAGTGTTCCACTCCGGTGACAAAACAAGGTGTTCCACCCCGGTCACAGGGGCTTCTGGGCCAGAGTGCTCACATGATACACGCGGCGGACTCTGCGAGAAACCCGCCTACTAAAGGCCGGCGTTCCACTCCAGTGACAAAATAAAAAGGGTTCCACTCCGCTGACATGGGCCTCTGGGCTCGAGTGCTCCCCTAATACACGCGGCGGACTCTGCGAGAAACCTGGCTTTTAAAGGCCGGCGTTCCACTCCCGTGACAAAAAAAAGTGTTCCACTCCGCTGACATGGGCCTCTGGGCCCGAGAAACCCGCCTACTAAAGGCCGGCGTTCAACTCCCGTGACTAAAAAAAAAATATGTTCCACTCCGGAGACAAAACAATAGATCTGAGTATTATTAACCGGGGCTTGTATTTGTTTGCTATTTTAGCTCTATTTAAGAAAAATATATACCGAGTAAAGGGTTTATTTGTTGATTTATGATCCTACAACTGTCCATTTTCCAGTACTAAATAACGCAATTCAGAACGCCCAGAATGCACCATTGTTTTCTAAATTTTCCGGGGGCCCTAGCAAAATTATGAAACCCCATGAATAGAGGGCTAGCTACGTCCCTGGCTTTTTTTTATTTTAGCATGTTGACATTTTGTCAGAAGTGAGGTTTTTGTGAAATCTATGCTTAATTCGAATAAAGATCATGTTGGATAAAAAAGAACGAGGTTACTTGGAAACATTTGAGAACAATCTTGTAAACACTCTTGACCTCAATGTTTACTTCAGCATTTTGAAACTTTGTCAGAATGTTTGTCCTGATGTTATCTAGGCCAAGTTCAAATATGGGTCATGTCGGGTCAAACATAAGGTCACTAGACCAACTTAAAGGAAAATCTTGTTAAGCTTTACTTTTTATGTTAGCATTTTGAACCTTTCACAGAATGGATGTACGCCAGTCAGAAACTATGTCACAAGGCCAAATTGAAGGAAAAACTTGTTAACACTACTATTTGTTTACCTTACTGTATTGAATATATGTGTTCATGTGACGAAGTGAATGTTTAAATGTTTGATGATTTGACTTTTAATTTCTTTGCATCCAAAGATAAAGTAGGAATAGTGTACAAAAACGGTCCCAGTTCCGACATATTGTAACATATTCCTTAATCATGGTAGTCACATACGTACCCATTATAGGCGATGTGCTCGTGATGAGGCTTTGCCTTTTCCATATTATACTTAAGCATAACATATAGGTAATCGTCATACAAATGATATTATCATGTGTGGTGATGCAAATACAAAGTTGTGATAAGTAACAAAAATGGAGAATAATGCTGAAATATCATATAACTCGCACGCACTTACGCACACAATAAGCATACTCCATTTAACCAATGATGAAAATACTATTTGAACCGTTTGTAGCTATCTTAATGCATCTGCGTACATTGAAGGCTCGGACGAGCACGTGTACACAAAATTAGATAACGAACCGTATATACCTATAGGTTTAGGTCCCATTTCCCTTGAGAAAAAAAACAATAGATAAACAATGACACTGGAATATACGAGATACAATCGGGAAATGACACAAATGATGTTGATTCTATCTTTTGTTCTTTGGTCTTTATTTCCAATGTGTCAAACATCAATTTCAAACATTATAAAACATCTTTAATTCGCCATTTCCTAATGCATATGCTGTTGAAATTAACGTATGGTAACTTGATATAATTGAAGACATTGTGGCAAACGGACAAATGATCGCCTGCTGTAAGTGAGTCAAACTTTGATGTGTCGTCCTGTGGGAAAATGTTGAAAATTACCTCTCAGGTGAACAGCACAGGGAAAGCAGTCAGCAGTTTTTGAACACACTCACTGGCAAACCGACGTTGGCACTTCAGGCAAGAGTAGATACGCATTATCTGATCCGATTCAACATCTGCTGTAAGTGCGACAAACTTTGATGTGCCATACTGTGGAACAGTTGGAAATTATCTACCGGGTAAACAGCACAGGAAAACCGTCGTTGACACTTGATGAAAGAGTAGATATGCACAATCTGATCACAGTCAACACCTGCTGTAAGTGCGTCAAACTGTGATGCTTCATCTTGTGGTAAAATGTTGAAAATTAAACACCTGGCTAACAACACGGGGAAAGTGAACACATTCAGTGGCAAACCGACGTTAACTCTTAAGGAAAGAGTAGATACGCACAATCTGATCAGAGTCAACACCTTTCGTCAGAAACTAATTCATTGATCCATTTGCTTATTGCTAAATATGTTTTGAACGTCTCGGGTCAAATTGCATGAATATGTGAATTGACACCAATAAGCGTCAAGCTTATCAAATATTGTATGAGCCCGTCCATGGGAAAAGTTGACTTCCATGAACAGTTTAGGTCCAGATCAGCCTTGACATCCGCATGATCTGATCAAGCTCTACACTGTTCATATATTACATAAACAAGTTTGTTAAAAGATTCTGCCTTTGAAAAAATGGTAGGAAAATGCGATTTTTTCAAAAGGAGCATTTTCTTTCTCTCATATTGTTTCTTTCACTGAATCGAAACAATAAATCAATCACACACTTGTTGTAATTTTTGGCCACCCACGCGTATTCAAATAAGCAAACGACTTGTGGAATTCGTATATAAGGTAAATTGGTATATCTAAATCGGAACAACCACGCCTTGGCACTAAGCTACAGTTTCGGTCTGAAATATTGTGATCAAACAATTTGTAAATGCTACGTCATGAAACAACATCCCTGACTAAATGGTTTTACGTTATGAAATCATTTTATACTTGTTTGCCCGTTGTAGGAGACCATTTCAATCCATACCTTCAAGCAACAAACCCGCAACAGACGACATTGAAAACATTCAGGCGAATACAGTATTAAATTATTTAATACAGTCGAAAACATTGTGACGAAGGGAGACATTGCTCATTATGAGCTTCGATTGATCAGCCTAAAGGAAAAATTGCATTTATCCTCTTTTCACAATGTTTTCAACCTAATTTGATAAGTGTTCTTTCACATATAGAGAGTTTCTATATGTTTTACTTAATGTTTTCAAAGTCGTCTGCTACAAATGTGTTGTATGTGGGAAAGGGTAAAAACGTTGGTATATATTTATGGTCATTCTATGATTCGTATATAAACCGCACTAAACACCTCTCAATCGTTATTTTGAATACGTTGACAAATATTTGTTTGCACGGCCTTTTCTACAAAAAATACATTTTAGTTACATTTTGAAATTGTTTATTATACATGTCAAAAGTAGCATTGTTCGAAACAGTGACAAATAAGCTGACATAAACATGTGTGTCAAATCTACTTAGCTTTCAGAGATTAGTAAACCTTTACCCTCAGGCAACAACGACGACGGCATTGAAAACAACAAGGCAACAATATGGAGAATCTCTTTTAAATGAAAGTATTTATGATCATAGTCTATTATATGATGATAGAGTTGGAATCATTGTCATGAAATCTGTCTGCTGCATGTACATCATGATGCGTCTGCATGTGAGAAACTATGTCCATAGTTTTGCTTAAAATAATAAGTCGTCTCTTGCATATTTGTTATATGTGCGAAAGGCTTTAAGACAGATATTACGAACGCGCGAAGGTAATTGATTTCATGTCCGGACACAGCATATTGGCTGATCGATAATCAATTATTAATCAACGTTTCGATAACACTTTACCACCGTAAATTAAAAGCTTAAACACCTAGTTTTACAAGATGCTCTTTTACGATGTGAAAAAAAGACTGTTCATCAAAATATAAATAAAAATGTCGCTACATTTACTGAGATAACGATTTACAATTTTTGTTAAATAAAGCATAATTATTGATAGAGTTTAAAACATGTTAAAATTCATATTGTTAACAATTTCTTCTTTAGTCACAATGTTTTTAAAACGTTTGCAGATGGGAAAAAGATAAAATTATAAGGCTTCTATAAAACACTTTAAAATTGATCATGGTTTCCTTGGCAATAAGGATCATTGGGCTTGTATTTCCGAATAATGCGCCGATTTCAAATTAAGGTTTTTCTGGTGATTTACGACGTTTTAAATATTATTTCAGTTATGTTACGGCAACACTTCACTTATTTGTGATCCATGACAAACTAGAACTAAGCTAGGAAATGTACTTTGCCCAGGGACCACTCCACCATGACAGTGGATCGAAACCGGGACTCCTGGTTCCAAATCTCCGAAGCTAGCAACTCGGCAAAGACAGATTCCGGCGCCGTTTTCAGCACAAACGTACTGTTATATAGTCCTGTTATATAATGTCGATGCATTTCTGTTGAAAAAGGCACCAAATAACATATAACCCTTTCCCACATATGGACACTTTCTGACGCCCCTTACAGCTGACGACATTTGAAAACACATGACTAAAGGATAATTGCTTAAAACGAGCAATTTCACCGCAATGTTTTGAACTATTTTGAGTAATTATACCTTCATTTAGAGGGGTTTCCTGTGTTTTGCCTACTTCTTTTCAAAGTCGTCTGCTGCAGCTCTGTTGTATGTGGGAAAGGGTTAAACAAACACACTGTAACTGCTGTGTTGCAGTTGTCTACGGATCCCGATATAGGTGACTTTGCAGATCTATAATTGTAAAGATAACTGGTTTTATGGTCACATCCGTGTCAGATTTGCTCCGTTTTCAACATTATTTCTGCTATATCCCGGCGACAACACACTTAACCATGATCCGATTGACAAAAAAAAATGTTTGCTTTATCGGTGTTTTACGCCATTTCGACATGTTATATCACATCAACCGTTCACTTAATCATGATCGCTGGGTAAACCAACCAGTACCGTGCTAGGAGATATGCATTGCCAAGTGTCATTCCGATAGAACCGCGGCGACGAGTACACTAACCACTGTTTCCAATTGATCACAGTACGTTTTCAGTTTTTCGACGCATACTGTGATCTTACCAATAGTATATTTCATTTCAAATGACCCCGTATCACCATACAAATTGGACTGTTCATTCTTTATTTCCTTTTCTAACGTGTTCAAGTACCTTGTTCGAACACCCTTCAAATAGCTTATATTTGAAGCCATGGTCAGGACAAACGTGAATCACTAAATTGTTATTCCGAAGAATGCAATTAATATTTCCCGGGTTCCGGCGCCAAACAATGTAGCAGAGCTAGCAGAGCTAGCAGAAAGTCGACTAGGGATCGACACCTGGAGGCCCGGTTCCAAATCCCCGACGCGATCCACTCGGCCACGGCGTATTCCTTCCTGGTTGATAAATAAAGACTGGGCTAGGAAATGTCTACATTGGCCATATGCATGGTCAGTCAGAGTCACTCCAACAATATTTTTTACAAAACTTTGTCAAAACAGTGTGAGAAAGAGAGTCATTGATCATTACTAGCAGCTTCACATCTTTTGTAGATGATTATAATGCCTGCCTGATGCAGATGAGTCTGATATCGTCTGTTTCGTAATATATGATGAATATGTGACGATAAAATAACACTTAAAATTCCATTTTTTTTTTCAAAATCTGCATATATACACATGTATATTGTTTCATTAAAACAGAGTGTTCGCTTTCTTATAAATGCAGTGTTAAGTTAACATATAATATTATGTTATATTGTATGCCTTTTTTTTCTCGTAATTTTTTCTCATAATTACATGTATCATATATTGTATTCATTTTCACCATGATATGAGTTCAAGCAAATAAATTAAGCTTCTGTGCTTTATATCGAAGGGTTAAGGGGGTAAAATATTAATTTGGAGAAACGCACCAATAAAATACGCTACCTAGGCGACAATAACACAAAAGTCGCCTATATAAAGAACCGTTTTACATCGGTTGATTATACCTGTACAATCGTCTCATACAGACACTTCAAGTCAACGTGAGAGTTTTCTCCCTTTGTTTTTTGAAAAACATCCTTCTTCAGTCAATATGGTGAGTGCAACCTTCTTTTTATTTTGCGTTCGGTTTTTGGTTTAATTTGTTCGTTTTTAGGTTTTCATATTTTGGTTTAGATATGAATATTTTTTCTTTTATGCTTACCTATAAATTATAGAAATTTCTCAGTGAATTATAATCCGATTATCACTTTTGCAGTGAGACTATGACTTTTCAATATTGACGGAACTACTTTTGCCGCCATGCTGTTGACATAATTTATGAAAAACTGAGTCTCAAAACGAGTAACAACTAGTCTGTCCGATACAAAAAAAGATGACCTGTGCCACAGGTTCATGATGTGTTATACCATATATAAAGATATATATGGTATATACTCTATGGGGGTATAACACATCATGAACCTGTGATCTGTGCATCTAAATCTGCGATAACACATTGAATATGCCGATTTAATAAGCCTACATTTAATGACGGGAATCAACACAAGTCACTGTTTATATTAAATAATAGTTGCTGTGAATTTAAAATCTTGTTTGTGGTTTGTGTCACTGGGTATTAGAATGATAATCTGACCTCAATGAAACTCATAAGTAAATGTCAGATCTAAAAGAATGTACAAATAATGAAGATGGGAACAAGGGAAACAACATATGATTGAAAATACGTAAACTGTCGAGCTTTACTTCCCTTTACCAGTGATGTCAATAAGTACACAAATCGACATATTTTTCTACACGTATGCAAGAAGCTGTACTTTACCGTAGAACTATTGTTTTTTAGATAGTATATGCAATATCTCCAGCTTGAATGATTTTAATATTAATAACTATTGTGGAGATAATCGTGCGTGTATGGCTATACTCAGAAGTGTTCAAATAAGGTTTACAAGTGAGGGAACACGGGAATGAAGCTAGATATTCATATTTACACATTGAAATTGTCCTTTTTGCGTTATGTTTGCAGGCATAGTATTTATAAACAAATATGAGAATCTTACAGTAACAGGCATCGAATACATCAGACGTAATGTTATCAAAAGAATAGAGTTTTAGAGTATGCATATTCTAAATATATAGGAATAATGTTCGTCGCCTGTTTGCATTCTCAACATACAGTATATATCTAGCCATCTTAAGGACAAAAGTTGTCGATCGAATCAGGGAAACCGTTTAGACTGGAATTTTCTCTTCGCCGATAAGCTATATCAAACATAATTTCCCTTGCAAATGGCTTCCATCCAATAAATCTCCGCGATATATTGACAAATGAAATACATTTAAAAGATAGGGTAAAAATCTACACATTTGAATTTTTTTAAGCGAAACCTTCCAAACAATTCATAAAGTGGTGGAAGAATTTCATCCGCATAAATAACCGAAGAAAGAGTTCCGTAGATACGGGTCGCCCGGAATACGATTTAAGCTATAGTTAGTCACTTAACATATTTCTTTTAAAAGGGTAGGGTAACATCAATATTATCCGTTAAATATTAAACTAAAAAGTCTACTACTTGAAAAAATCACGTTATATATATATTGACCGCATTACGCCAACATCTTGTCATTCGACTGGGGCTACATACGGGGAATGAATTACGACTGGGGCTCCATACGGGGGAATTAATTACTAAATCAGCATAAGTTATGTGACTTTTTACACCTCAGCACTTTCAGAAAACTCATTTAAAGCATTAAAAAAATAGAATAATTGTTTGTTTCTGTGTATTAACGGTTTGTCATCCAAGTAAAAGGGACCTGGAAATTATTACGAATCTCGATTTTTACTGAAGACATTCTCATTTTCAACACTTATGTCTCGAAATTTTAAGGACAACAACACTTTCCCACATAGCCTACATCATATCTCCAGCAGAAAGCATCTACTCAAGATATTGAAAATTTCTAGAAATAAAAGTGTACTGACTGACTGAAAAAAGTTGTAAACATTGTTGCAAAGGCAGAAATTGCTCGTTTTGACCAACTTCTTTATTTTATATTTATCATAAGTTTGTCAAAAGTCCCCTGATGCAGATGCGTCATATGGTTGGAAAGCAACAATTGAATAACGTTTCACGAAATAGCAATCAATTATAAAATGTATACCCAATATCAAAATCAAATGCGGTTAACTAGTTTTGGCTTTAAATGTACATGTACATATTATTACAGCATTCGTGCATTTTTAATAACATAAAATGTTAATGTATAATTACTCTCGGCTAAAGTATGAAAAGATCTTTGTAAATCAAAGCACAATTATTGAATAAAGGTGAAAACATTGTGGCAAAAGTCAACTACTGCGTATGCGACAAACTGTTATTGAATCTTAGAAAGGGATTAGCACTTGATGTCACTATTATGTACTAAACAAGGGATATTTATTATCTGTCTTAAAGCTTGATTGGAGTTGTAAAGGTTATGAAAATGAACGCCGGACAAATACACAATCCACCTAAAGAAAGTGTGTTTGATCTAAGCCTATATTGTAACGGATTTTATATAACAGTTTTACAGATCAATTGTAAACATTCCACCATTTGCTTGTCAAATCACTGTTACCTGTAGAACGTGTTCGGATTTGTCTCCAGTGATACGAGATTTCACTTTTAAGTTTTTAATCCTTTTACTAATTAACACTTTACCGCATACAACACACGTTAGCACACGACTTTGAACACATGGAAATCTAGACAAAGCACGAAAGTTCCCCATAACATGGGAAAGGGTTAACTTTTATTTTTCGATCTTTTATTCTTCTTTTTTTTAAATTATAGTCAATTGATCGGTGCACCGTGGAAACTAACTATTTGGTATTTCTGACAAGTGTAGAACCAGCTCAACCTGCGCCTTCGCATCTCTTGATCTGGTCCTCGAAATTTGGCAAATAAGTAACAGAAGGTTTCAAGAAATGTAAAATGTGGGTCTTTGTATATGAGTATATAAGTGGGTCTTTGGATATGAGGATATAAGTGGGTCTTTATATACGAGTATATAAGTGGGTCTTTGTATATGAGTATATAAGTGGGTCTTTGCATATGAGGATATAAGCGGGTCTTTATATACGAGTATATAAGCGGGTCTTTATATACGAGTATATAAGCGGGTCTTTGTATACGAGTATATAAGCGGGTCTTTATATAGGAGAATATAAGTTGGTCTTTGTATACGAGTATATAAGCGAGTCTTTGTATACGAGTATATAAGCGGGTTTGTGTATACGAGTATATAAGCGGGTCTTTGTATACGAGTATATAAGCGGGTCTTCGTAAACGATTGTATATAACAAAACATACATTAATTCTAAGAAGTGAAAAGATTATTTGATAAACTTGCCGGAACTTGTCACAAGGAATGGATAATTATATATGTTAAATGAATACAACATTAGCTAATTTAAACTCTATTTTACTCTATTTTCAGCGAGAGTGTATTTCTATCCATGTCGGACAGGCTGGTGTCCAAATCGGTAATGCCTGTTGGGAATTATACTGTCTCGAACACGGGATCCAGCCCGATGGCCAGATGCCAAGTGACAAAACAATTGGAGGTGGTGACGATTCCTTCAACACTTTCTTCAGTGAGACTGGAGCCGGTAAACACGTACCACGTGCTGTCTTTGTAGACTTGGAACCAACAGTTATCGGTACGTAAAGTAAAATACTTCCGATTGCTTAGCTGTACTAGTTTATTGCACTTTGCCAGTTACATTTTTATTAATTCTTCCTAAATCTGACAAATATTCAGATCAAGTTGTAGACTTGCAGTCTTTTCGTGGTAATAGCAGGTATTTAGAAGCTATGAGAAATGGTCCTGAAATTTATTTGAAGATTTTCGTCAGATTGCACAGCTGCGACAGCTACGCTAGTTTTTCTGTGTTCAGAATATCCAACAATATAGTTTTGGCAATGATGTAGTTCAACATAGGATGATATTTCATTTGTTACTATAAGTTTTAAATAGCATATTTCTGTCATCGATCATTAAATCAAATATATTAAACATGATTTTATTTACCTTTCCAGATGAGGTCCGAACTGGTACCTACAGACAGTTGTTCCACCCAGAACAGCTAATCACCGGCAAGGAAGATGCCGCCAACAACTACGCCCGTGGTCACTACACCGTTGGTAAGGAGATAATCGACCTTGTCTTGGACAGAATCAGGAAATTGGCTGATCAGTGTACTGGTCTTCAGGGATTCCTCGTCTTCCACTCCTTCGGTGGTGGTACCGGATCTGGTTTCACTTCTCTCCTCCTCGAACGCCTGAGTGTTGACTACGGAAAGAAATCCAAGCTAGAATTTGCCATCTACCCAGCCCCCCAGGTCTCAACCGCCGTTGTTGAGCCATACAACTCTATCCTGACCACCCACACCACCCTGGAACATTCCGACTGCGCCTTCATGGTCGACAATGAAGCCATCTACGATATCTGCAGACGTAACTTGGACATCGAGAGACCAACCTACACCAACCTGAACAGACTGATTGCTCAGATCGTCTCCTCCATCACCGCCTCCCTCCGATTCGATGGTGCCCTCAACGTCGACTTAACCGAATTCCAGACCAACTTGGTACCATACCCACGTATCCATTTCCCCCTTGCCACCTACGCCCCAGTCATCTCCGCAGAGAAGGCCTACCATGAACAGCTCTCTGTTGCTGAAATCACCAACGCTTGCTTTGAGCCAGCCAACCAGATGGTGAAATGTGACCCACGTCACGGTAAATACATGGCTTGCTGTATGTTGTACAGAGGTGATGTTGTACCCAAGGATGTCAACGCAGCCATTGCTACCATCAAGACCAAGAGAACCATCCAGTTCGTCGATTGGTGTCCAACCGGATTCAAGGTCGGAATCAACTACCAACCACCAACTGTTGTTCCAGGTGGTGATTTGGCCAAGGTCCAGAGAGCCGTGTGCATGTTGAGCAACACCACTGCCATCGCTGAGGCCTGGGCTCGTCTTGATCATAAATTCGATCTCATGTACGCCAAGAGAGCTTTCGTCCATTGGTACGTCGGAGAGGGTATGGAAGAGGGTGAGTTCTCCGAGGCTCGTGAAGATTTAGCCGCTCTGGAGAAGGATTACGAAGAGGTCGGTGTTGATTCCGTTGAAGGTGAGGGAGAAGAAGAGGGTGAAGAATATTAAATTTAAGACACAAAGACGATCCTAGAAATAACACCATCATTTGATATGATCACTCTTATTAACAATTTTCAGATATAAATATGTTTTTGTTATATCGAAATGCTTATTTTATTGAAATTCACCAAACTCAATTGATGAAATACAAAAACAACAACCTTTTGATGAAATGAATGAACAAGGAAAAAACTCTCGAAATAAATTATCGATGAAATATTAACATAGACTTGTCCCGTTCCTGGTATTACTCGGATTATATTCCTAGAGAGAGGGAAGTAGTATTTTGCATACACTATCTCTAGTATTTGAGAATTGAACCCCTTATTGTAGATCCTGAAAAGAAGTGTCTCGGTGAGACAATTTTTTTGAGTAACCATTATATTGAGATGTGAGGTCCATGGCGGATTTCAGAGCATGAAATAGGCTTCTTGTCTCTGAGTTCTGACTACACCGAACACTATCAAGTGAGTGTTTGTTTTGTTTGATTGTATGGTGATTTAAGCCGCGTTCAATACTAATTTTGCAGTTATATCACGGCATTTGGGGATAAGTTGCCAGTACTAACGGTCCATTTATCCGGACACTTGGGAGTCAGTCGTAATGCTAACCCTGTAAACCTGAGCGCATAGGAGAGAAACCGATTAGTTTCATTGTTTGTATTTCAAAAGAAAGACAAGACAGCACCCCGCACCCAACCCCATGATAACTCGAGCATGCGATAACTCGTGTGTATCTGACACGAACAATTTTCTGGGTCAAAATTTGACTTTAGAAAACTATGTAAAAGCAGTTCTGGTTACTCATAAAAGCATCCAGAACTGCTTTTATTAATGAACACTTTTAAAAGTATTAATAAGTTACGAAGACGACAATACATAACTGAATTGTGTTCAAAATTTCAAATCTATCGATAACTCCAGCTCGAAAGGGAGATCCAGAATAAACCGGAGTGTTTCCGTATTTAATGAGCGATATAAATGAAAATCACACAGAATGAGGACCATTCTTTCATACATGTTATGTCACTATACCGTTGTACAAAGAAACAATGAAAATACATTGATTAACAACCTGTCCATATTTGGCAGGCGGGGAAGTGTCGCCTAACACAAATTGACGTTGTCGTTTCTGAGTCACACTATGCGTACTATACAGTGCATTTCATATCCAAATTCCTGAAAGTTGTCAAACTTGTGTCCCTTCAAAGCAGACTTTACCACAGGGAAAAATACTGAAAATATATCTAATTTGAATCCAAGCAGGCGTACATACATGTAAGAATACTCTAGTTGTTTTCGGTCTTGTCGAAATGGGATCTTCCATGTGTGGGATTGAAGTTTACTTTAACTATCAAAATGATGAACCCATGTATCGTCTGTGGTTTCGACATGGTCCAAGAACTCGTCACCTTCTCGACGATTTTCTCGACGCCTTCACACAACTAGGATGACGCCATAGCGCCCAAACGTTCAATGCTTTGCCAATTAATAATCATACATTTCTGCGCTAAAATATCATATTAAGGAACTCACGTTCAAATTCATCAAAGCGGAAAATGACACAAGCCCCGCTGAAATGACATTGTGTTGCCTTAGTAACTAAAAAAATGACCATACCGTTATTTTTAATTATGTTTTGTTTCGGCTTTAGATTAATCTTAGATATAGGTGTATTTTCCAAATAACTTATTTCATCATCATATAAAATAAAAATAAAAAGATAAAGCTACAGTCCGGTTATTTCTGAAATAACCCTCGTAAGTTAACTCGAGAGTTATCGTTTCTTCAAAAATATTTCTGGGTTTCTTTTGACTCCAAAATATCGTGAGACTTCAAACGATGCCAAAGAGGGCTGTCAATACATGAGTCAATTGTTCTAACACATAACTAAAGTATCCGGTGCTAGCTTTTACAAACGCCATTCGATCTTTTCATGACAAGGTCGTATTCGAAAACTTGTTGGGGGTTTTGGCGAGAAAGAACCCGAATTTGATTAGTCTGCTTCAAAATCCTCCTTTACACTGGTCTAAGTGATGCATTTAACGTTATATTGGGGTTACATCTAGTTTTGTGTCAGAAGTTGCATTATTGTCAATCTAACATTAAGGCGTACAATGAGGACAGCCGAACCCATGTAGCTCAGTCGGTAGCGTCGCGGGCGGTCAATCCAAGGGTTATGAGTTCGAAACCCATCTCAGTCAACACTCTTTCCGACGTTTGACAAAAGCCACTATGACAAGCATCATTTGTCTTCCACCAATGGGCAAACAATCCATGTGGAAAAGCTGCCAGTTGCTTGACAATTATGTTGTGTAGAGTACTGGTATGCTTAAGCCAGGTAACACATGAGTATGTGGACTGGCCGTCGTGATATAACTGAACAGTTGTTGAAAACGGCGTGAAACATCAATAAATCACTAGAGTGAAGACTCTAATGAGTCAGAGTCATCATTGTATGCATATTTATTACGACACTCACATTGAGCCGTCCCGTGAAAAAAACAACATATTGGCCTCTGCGTAATGTATCGACCCAGATCAGCCTGCGCAGTCCGCGCAGACTGATCCGGGCCGACACATTCAGTCTCATGGGGATAAAGGTATAGAGTAATGATTCCTGAAACAGAAAATCCACAGGAGGCGAAAAGTGTCTATCCGGGTTAGCCTGCGCGGCATGCCTAGGCTGATCCGGGTCCTTACTTTACGCAGAGTCCACGATGTTGGTTTTCTCGCGGGACGCCTAAAATGTATTACAAGTCAACATTAACCTGGTCCATTCTGACCCTTTTAAATGAGTTATGACGTATTTGTATATTCATCTTTTAAAAATGACCTTTTCCACCCACATACAAACGCATTTTGAGACATCTGCAGCGGACGAAATTCGAAAATATTATGGCAAAATGAGAAATTTCACCTTATGTCATAATGTGTTCAACTTTATTCAAGTAATTATACTTTCATAAACAGAACGTTTCTTAAAAGATTTTGGCTAGGAATTTTCAAAATTGTCTGCTTCAGAATAGTTTATTAGACCATTTGTGTTTTTATGAAATATTTAGCAAAGTAACCGTAAATGATAGTTTGTATACAAGTTTATAGAAAGATCAACAAAGAGAACCATACCGATTAGTATACAGTATCATACAAGTATGTCCTTATGCTAATATACTCTTGCACAAAGGTCATTGGTCAAGTGTTTGAAGTTTACGCCGATTCAACAATGTTTCTGTTATATCACGACGTTTCCTGGGTAAGTTACCAGTATAACTGGTCCATTAATACTGACACCAGCCAGTCAGTCGTAATGCTAACCCCTCAACCCTGTGCCACAATGAGGGCAGCCATAACTTCCATCTTTAAAGTCTTTTTGTACGACCCGGCACAAAGGTCAGGATCACGTATATATGTATATAGTCGAGTACTAGTTTTATTGAAGAGATCACTGGTCAAACGTCAATTTTAAACACATTTAAAACACTTTCCTTGAAACCAACGACTAACAAAGCCTTGCAGGGCATACGACTTTTGAAAACGTGTGGGGAAAACGCAAAGGTTTGTTCAAAACAAGTTTATTCTCAGTTTACCACATTGTTTTCCAACTCTGTATCCAACATTTCGGGACTTTGTGATCAACGACGATGAAAAAGAGCCTGCACACTCGTGGAGATTAATTATTCGGATCTTCATTGTCTGCCCCAATGTCATTCTAGATGTCCGGAGAACCGGTCATACCCACAACGTTAAATCTACACAATCTGCCACAGATATGAGCCGTCCCGCGAGAAAACCAACATTATGGACTCTGCGTCTACTACTGCATTCCGTATATATAAATCGTATTTCAAATTTTCATCTGTGTACATTGCCGCATTAGATGTGGAAAAAGTTAAACTCTACATTTGGTATTTGTTATACACAGTTATACACATTGGGTGTGTTGGTAGTCGTTTCCATTTGAAGGGAGGTAACTCTTCAAGGCTTATCTTCAATTGTTCGGAAAACGATTAACGGCCGTTCTTAACTTTTTCCAATAAATGTAAACACAATTCGAAAATGTATGGCAAAGGAGCAATTTCGCATTTAAACAAAATAGGTTAAGCTTCTTTCAATGATTATATTTCCAATTAAAAATATGTTTCATACATTTGCCAAGATGTTTCTAAAGTCGCCTGTTGGAGATGTTTAATATGTGGGAAAGTGTTTACACCTTCGGCGGTGATTACAAAGTTGCTCTTCGATGTTGCGCAGGTTTGAGTGCATGAAATATGCACTAGGGATTCAATTTGGAATGATGAGCATGTGTGCTGCAATAGGTCAATGGCACCATGTGATATATCCGAAATATTGTTGAAATCATCGTAAAGCTCAACATTAATACACCAACATAGTGCAAGTAAACCCAGCGCAATCGATTTGACGAAATGTACTGGGCAACAACCTTTTTCAAGGTTATTAACGAATCAACGTATTGCGATTATTCACAAATACGATGTTTACAGTCAGACTGCTAAATGAAGATAACGATCAACTTAAAGAGCAGACAAACAACCATAAAAAAACATCGTTAAATCTAGATAAGGAAACAGGATAACGTCATCGTCATTACAGGTGGAGTGAAAACAATCTGCATATATGTCACGTCAAAACAGGCTTTGGGTGAAACGAAACCAAAAGGAGAAGAACTATTGCGAACGATATCTAATCATTTAGATTTATTAATGGGGAGCGAAAGACATGCATCATGACCGTGTGTGCCAATGAACACTAAGAGGATATGTGAGGTAAGGCGGAATGAGATGAGGTATGGTGATGTGTGGTGTAGTGGAATGGGGGGAGGTGATGTGAGGTGACGTGACGTAATGTGATGTGATGTGATGTGAGATGGAATGACGTGAGCCCGTCCATAAGCAAAGGTGCAAGTTTGCATTTTGAACCCTAAAACTCCAGGTTCATATCAATCTGTACCTCCACTCCGTCTGATTATAATCTACAACATCTAACAAACTTATATATATATATATATGTGTGTGTGTGTGTGTGTGTGTGTGTGTGTGTGTGTGTGTGTGTGTGTGTGTGTGTGTGTGTGTGTGTGTGTGTGTGTGTGTGTGTGTGTGTGTGTGTGTGTGTGTGTGTGTGTGTGTGTGTGTGTGTGTGTGTGTGTGTGTGTGTGTGTGTGTGTGTTCATAGTGGATATATTGATCAGGCTGTATCGATGCACATGCTGATCTGGATCTGCAATGTTCATAATAGTCAACTTGTACTTTTGCCATCGGCATACTCATAAAAGTCCTTTGCTAAATTTAGCCATCGATGCATCTTCTGATAAACTATCTACAAGTGTATCCCTTTTAGTATTGTGTCCTTACATTTTAATGATAGAGAAATGGGGAACGCGTGAGTGCCCCATTTCGCTGCACTTGGTAGAAATATGCTTTTGTTTTAAATAAGTATAAAAGTTTAATCTAAAATAAAAGTTTAATTGTCAGGAAATGACCTTGTCCAAATGTTTATTGTTAGAGCTAAAGTTCAATGAAATAACATAGCGCATTAATAATTCCAGAAGCGCGTACAAACAAACCGATTCTTCTTTTCTTTTTCGGTACATGTAACAAACAAATAGCGAATGTTTTTCACTCGGTTATTTATTTTCCTCTCTAGCATTCCTTGTAATCAAAAGAATGCGAAATCAAGAGAAACCAGGAATTTGACGAAATAAACAAGGGGTGATCAGACGGTACGAAAATGTAACTCTTTCCAAGATACATTAATTCTAAAGCAGACGATTTAAAGACACCAAGACAAAAATATGTAAAAAAATAATCAAAAAAGTGTGAGAAACGTTAAGCCAATAGGAGTAATTGCTCATTGTGAGCAATAAGTTCTTTTGATACATTGTGTTCTACAGTAATTTTCCGCAGATGTGTCAAAATTCGTCTGTATGTGGGAAAGAGTCAAATATCGTGACTTGTAAACATCCGTTTGTAAGAACCTCGAGGTGGCTATCTTTGATAGCTACACATCGAATAAATATATAATGACTGGTTGCCAACCAAATGATAATTAACGGGGGTCATCAAAGTTAATCGTCCATTCTTTCTGACAGAAATCCCGCGGTATTTCTAAACATATAAATAATTAATGGAAATATGTCAACACTGCAGCTATATAAGGGGTTTGCACTGGCACCGCCCGGCACTTCTTCTCTGACAACACAAAGACACACTTCTCGAGCACACACATACAGCTTCATTTTAAAGGTAAGCAAGACGTTTTCATTGAATTTGTAATTTTTACAAAATGAGTCTTTAGTATTTTTAAGAAAATAACCAAAACTTTAGGGATTCACATTTCTAAGGACAATGAATGGTGCTCCATGGAAAGAAACCTTAACGTTATGATTAAATGTGTGGGGAAATATCTCCCTTCACATCCGTACTATTGATCCAAACGAATACTGCTTTACAACCTTCTATGATGTGCTGGCTGATCTGGTTCTACCCTGGTCGTAAATGGCTAACGGTTTGTTTTCGCAGAGCGCCTCTCAGACGAAGTGTTAACCCTTTCCCACATACAGGCGCTTTCTTACGCCCTATGTACCAGACGACTATTGAAAACGTTATGACAAAACGAAAAAATGCTCCAAAATGAGCAATTTCTTCTTTTGCCAAAATGTTTTCAAGCTTTTGAAGTAAATCATTCTTTCATTTAAACAGAGGGTCTTTTTTTACATCTTTACTGTCGACTGCTACATATATGTATGTGCGAAATGTTTAAGAAGAAGAAACAAACTACTCACCACACACTTTATATATGTATCATATCTCTGAATATTCTACAGATTATATATATCAATTTAAAATATTCATGTTTCTTTTTACAGAAACTTATGAAGATGACATACAACCACATGATGCACATTCTCGCCATACTTCTGTTGGCCTCGACAACGCCGCCGCTCAGGGCTGCCGTTTTAAAAGATTCTCTCCATTCACCATTAACACCAACAGGCATTATGACACACAAAACTGCTGAAGACAACAAAATCGAAATGGAAGCGGAATCGGAGGAACCCGAAATGGAATCAGCTTTTGATTTTGGCACAGATGGCGAAGTAGAAAGATACTCCGAAAGGATTGTTGTTTCCGACGTGACAGAGCTTAACAACCCAATGATAAACCAACAACAGTTCCAGTTCGTGTTAAACGCTAAGGATGGTTGTCCTAGCGAGGTGTTTATATTAGCTTTAATCAAAACTTCACCTCATAAATTTATTGAACGACAAGATATACGGAAAACCTGGGGGTCAGTGAAAGAACACAAAGGACATAAAATAGTTCCTCTATTTACCATGGGAAAATTCTTTCTCCGTAATTCTAGTTACCTCGAAAACGAACTTCTGGAAGAAAATGTAAAATACGGAGACATCATACAGGGTGAATTTATCGACCACTACAAAAACAAAACATACAAATCAATCATGGGGTTGTCATGGGCGAAGACGTTCTGTAAGCAGGCAAAATATATCCTGAACACTGATGACGACACTTTAGTTGATATATATCATCTTGTGGACTTTTTACAACAGAACACGAACACCGATGACAAATCTCAAAACTTTCTATACTGTTCCACGTTCTTTGACCAAGGCCCTGTTCGGAACCCAGTGGACAAAGATTACATAACGGTAAACGAGTATCCCTACGATAAATTCCCTCCCCACTGTGAAGGTTTCGGATACATCTTGTCCAAAGATGTGTCTGAGAAGATCTTACACGCCGCAAAATCAGTGCCATTTCTCTGGTTGGATGACGTCTACACGACTGGTTTCCTCGCCCTTAAAGCTGGTGTCAAGCATTGTGATATGATGGTTGGACATTCTTACAAATTCATGCAGAAATCTCAAATTGAAGCAGGGGTTCAAGATGCAATGTTTTTCGTAGCGAAATATAAACGATTGAGAAAAAACTGGGATACTGCCTGGAAAGCAATACAGACTGCCAATGTGCCATAGAACATTCCATGGTTACCTATGCCTTTCCCACATAGATCTACGAAAAATCTCCTGCACACAACATGGAAAATATTCCGTCAAAAATGTAGAAAATCTGACCAAGCGAAAATGTCTTAAAGGAAAAGAGTTGAACAAAAATAATTGTTTCAATATGAAAGATTGCTTATTATAAGCCATTTCTACTTTGCCACAATTCTTTTTTAATGTCGCCTGTGATAGGTGCGTCACATTGTGTGTCTGTATGTGGGAAAGGGTTCTGCATGTATTATAGTCTTATAGACCATTAATCCAAATAATTGGTCCAACTTTCACTGATTGAATTAGTTAGATCTTTCTGCACACATAGTATAATATTTCGGCTATTTTTAGGAAATAAGTAGATTACAGAAACACTTTAACATAGTTCAATATTATACAATGTAGCATTTATTTATTTTTGATCAAAGATTCCTACCATAATAACCAAATTTAAAAGTAAACCTTAACCTACAAAAACACCCTAATAACTGTCTGTCTGCTGGTGAATTTTGAAAACCTTTTAGGGAAAGATGAACATTCTGAGAATGAGCAGTCATCCTTTTTCTAATTTGCTTCCAATTATGTTTCGAAAGTTCAAATGTTTTCAATGTAATGTGAAGAATTGTAATAATGTTTTATTTAAGTATGTACTAACCATCAAAGAAAATACGGAAGACAGTGGTGCAATTGTGGAGCGTCGACCTCTTGTACCTTATGTCCGGGGTTCAACACATGGCTGATCGGGCTATGCTCCATTCAAACAGCACGAGTACTGGTTACAACTCTAGGAAGCTAAAATCGAGCGTGATGTATATAAGTTGAAAGCTTGGTCCCAATCTATGTAAAATAAAGAAGTTTAAAACTAAGGAAAATGTGAAACGAAACCAAAGAGGCAAAACAAGCCCAGATTTGAAACCTTCCATCTACTTGCCAACTGCTTCCTAAAATGTATACTTCTATACATCTACTCCGTCCTAACGGAATTTACAGAAGTCGATAGAAAATTCTAACAATCTTATGTAAATAAGATGTGAACCGTGTAGATCTTGATCAGACTGTGCGGATGGTATCCACTGTTTGCAAAAGAATCAACGTGGATGGGGCTCATTTCAATCTCATTATAACCAGACGCTCCAAAATCGTTAGGCAATCAAATATGTAAAATTCTCGGTGTACACCGTGCAGTTTGTTAGAAAGTTTGAACGAAAATAAAGAAATTATATTTATATTATGAAACCTTTGCTTTTGTCTTTTTTATATTTTGCATCGGGAACAGGTAGAGGTTGCGGATATTTTGTGTGTGAAATGCCGGAGTAGATCCAGATCAGCAAGTAAAGTCTGAATAGGATGATTCCTGTTCGTAAAATCATCGTATATGCAAATGAGCCGTCCTGCAAGAAAACCAACATTACGGGCTCTGCGTAATGTATCGACCCAGATCAGCGTGCGCAGTCCGCGTAGGCTAATCCGGGCCGCCACATTATGTCTCATGTGGATAGAGGTATAGAGTAATGATTCCTGAAACAGATAATCCACAGGAGGCGAAACGTGTCTACCCGGGTAAGCCTTCTCGGCATGCTTAGGCTGATCTGTGTCGATACTTTACGCAGAGTCCACACTGTTAGTTTTCTCGCGGAACGGCTCATATATGTATATATATGGAACGACTATAACTGCAACAAGTATTCACACTCATCCAAATGTATCGTTATCCTCAATAATTTAAATAAAATTGTTCTCGTGTAGTATGACTCGATTGATAATAAGATCAGCGGACTCGCAATACCTCGAAGTCTAAAGGGACCCCATAATTACTTCGACTTAACGACATGTTCGAGGGATCCCTCGTTTTAATGAAGCAAAACTAGTGTATGTACTAACAGCTTCGTAAGTCATTGATACATCAGAGTGTATTATAAAAACATTTTAAATGTGAGTGATAAAAAAAAATATATATATATATATATATATCACAGCAGCATTGTTGTTTGCTTGAATAATAAATCAGAACTGCTGCTTTCATAAGACAGTCCCGTTCAAGGAAATGATTCGAGTTAAGCGATATAATTCGAATTATCACGTGTTCAAGTTATCGCCATTCCATTGTACATGTGTTCTCACAAAACGGACGACACTATTTGGTGTCTTATTGTGTTTCCGTAACGGGATCACATACATAGGTCTGGTAGCAACATTTGTGGGACTACAATTCTACCTTTGTGTCAGAAGTTACATATGGGTTTATACTACATGCAGACGGAAAGCGACGATTCTGGTGAGACTGTGCGTATGTCTTCGTTGTAAGCGGATGCAATATGATCCAAAATCGAACAACGCAGTTCCTGTTATTGGTCAATTATTAAATGATAGGTTGGATGGTTGGCGATCAGCGCCTTTTCTGTGCTGGTTAGAGCGTCCGTCTTGGTAGCGGGAGACCTAGGTTTGACCTCTGGTCAGGTCATAACATTGACTTTAAAACTGGTAATAATGGCTTTTTCCTCTTTTGCCCAAGCGTTATAACGGATTGTAATGTTAGTTCTTCACTCTTTGGTCCGTGTTCGTATGTCTATTGTTCTACTAATTAATTAAGTTCAGCAAGTTAAAACCTGTGTGACTTACACAATCTTTGATATTTACATCTCAAACATGAAACAATACAGACACATCCAACATCTAACGTCAATGTATATTCGTCATATTCGTCCCGCCTCCTTTTACAAATATATTAAAGCAAATGTCCCATTAGCCCCGAAGTGGCGACACCACTCATACTACCATATTATCTACCCCTGGGGCGTCAGCAGGAGAGATACATCCGGATATATAGCTGCACTTCGGACTCTGATTTCTCGAGCCTGTCGGAAAGCTAACCCAACGATCTCGATCTTGAGCGCAAAAGCGGTATTAACCACCGTTCAAGCAAACAATTCAACAGTATTATAGTTATATCAGGGCGACAAGCAAACAATTCAACAGTATTATAGTTCTATCAGGGCGACAAGCAAACAATTCAACAGTATTATAGTTATATCAGGGCGACAAGCAAACAATTCAACAGTATTATAGTTCTATCAGGGCGACAAGCAAACAATTCAACAGTATTATAGTTCTATCAGGGCGACAAGCAAACAATTCAACAGTATTATAGTTATATCAGGGCGACAAGCAAACAATTCAACAGTATTATAGTTCTATCAGGGCGACAAGCAAACAATTCAACAGTATTATAGTTCTATCAGGGCGACAAGCAAACAATTCAACAGTATTATAGTTCTATCAGGGCGACAAGCAAACAATTCAACAGTATTATAGTTCTATCAGGGCGACAAGCAAACAATTCAACAGTATTATAGTTATATCAGGGCGACAAGCAAACAATTCAACAGTATTATAGTTATATCAGGGCGACAAGCAAACAATTCAACAATATTATAGTTCTATCAGGGCGACAAGCAAACAATTCAACAGTATTATAGTTCTATCAGGGCGACAAGCAAACAATTCAACAGTATTATAGTTATATCAGGGCGACAAGCAAACAATTCAACAGTATTATAGTTATATCAGGGCGACAAGCAAACAATTCAACAGTATTATAGTTCTATCAGGGCGACAAGCAAACAATTCAACAGTATTATAGTTCTATCAGGGCGACAAGCAAACAATTCAACAGTATTAAAGTTCTATCAGGGCGACAAGCAAACAATTCAACAGTATTATAGTTCTATCAGGGCGACAAGCAAACAATTCAACAGTATTATAGTTCTATCAGGGCGACAAGCAAACAATTCAACAGTATTATAGTTCTATCAGGGCGACAAGCAAACAATTCAACAGTATTATAGTTCTATCAGGGCGACAAGCAAACAATTCAACAGTATTATAGTTCTATCAGGGCGACAAGCAAACAATTCAACAGTATTATAGTTCTATCAGGGCGACAAGCAAACAATTCAACAGTATTATAGTTCTATCAGGGCGACAAGCAAACAATTCAACAGTATTATAGTTCTATCAGGGCGACAAGCAAACAATTCAACAGTATTATAGTTCTATCAGGGCGACAAGCAAACAATTCAACAGTATTATAGTTCTATCAGGGCGACAAGCAAACAATTCAACAGTATTATAGTTCTATCAGGGCGACAAGCAAACAATTCAACAGTATTATAGTTATATCAGGGCGACAAGCAAACAATTCAACAGTATTATAGTTCTATCAGGGCGACAAGCAAACAATTCAACAGTATTATAGTTCTATCAGGGCGACAAGCAAACAATTCAACAGTATTATAGTTCTATCAGGGCGACAAACAAACAATTCAACAGTATTATAGTTCTATCAGGGCGACAAGCAAACAATTCAACAGTATTATAGTTCTATCAGGGCGACAAGCAAACAATTCAACAGTATTATAGTTCTATCAGGGCGACAAGTTTATATACTCACGTGTTGCTGGTGTTCTCAAACCAGAAGTCACTAAAATTAAGCATTCTTCTTAATTATTTTCCACCTGTAGAAGCATTTTGACGCAATAGCAACAGACGACCTTTATAAGGTGAAATTGGTCATGATGAGCAATTTCTCCTTTGGCCACAATGTTTTCAACTTTTTAGAACAATTAAGCTATCTTTTATGGAGATTTTTTAGGTTGTTGTCACTATGTTTTCAAAGTCGTCTGCTGCAGATTTGTTGTATGTGGGAAAGGGTTAAGTAACTTGCTTCTGTCCAACAAAAACTGTTTAACCCATATGTGGAAGATGTGTTCACTTGTACGGTGTTTTACACCGTTTTTCAAATTTGTTTCATTTATATCACGGCTTTTCTTATGTAATTTACCAGTACTACTGGTCCATTTATCCTGACATTGGCGAGTCAATCGGACTTTAAACCCGACAATCCTAAGCGCCAATGAGAGAAAGCTATTGCTACCGATTTTAAAGTCTTTGGTATGACCCATTTGAGGAAGAAGTAGAATATATCGGAAAAATAATTGACCGGGTAGGAATTTGATCTCAGGACCCTTGTATCGACAGCCATCCTCAGAGCTATCACGACATGAGGTGTTTCTGTAATTTGTGTAATGTCGGTAGTTTTGTGCGTCAGATTAACTTCGGTCATATGCCAATTATGAATTAATAATAGAATTAGGTCGATGTACCATTTTCGGACGTAACCTGTTAAGTACGGTAAGTTTAACTGGACGCTAGCACGGCGAAAAGTTGAACCAGTCATCTTAACCTTTCTCCCGCTTACAACCCATTTAGAGCAGATGACTTGGACAACTTCTAGGCAAAAATATGAAAAGTCTATGTATAATACTTCAATAGAGTTGAAAACATTGTGGCAACAGGGAAATTTGCTACTTTTGAGCAGTTCTTTCTTTTGTCACTTTGTTTTCAAAACTTGTCTGCTACGGAGGCGTCTGGAAAATTCTGTATGTGAGAAAGCGTTCATCGTCAAGCGGGTACTACAAACCCCATTTTATAACAAGACCAACTCAATCAGTTCCGGCATTTGGAGATATGCGTTAATGGATAAATCGGATCAGGCTGCGACCTCCGAGCAGTGAGATCAGGATCTCAATTGTTCACATTATAGTCGCACAAACATCATGAAAGCCTCTTTTAACCCTTTCCTAATGCAGACGCATTTTGGCGCATTTTGACGCAATACCAGCAGACGACATTTGAAAACATTGTGGCCAAAGGTGAAATTTCTCATGATGACCAATTTAAACTTTACTATCTTTTATTGAGATTTTTCAGGGTTTTTTTCACTATGTTTTCAAAGTCGTCTGCTGCAGATTTGTTGTATGTGGAAAGGGGTTTAAACAGATATTGGAAATATTGGACATTTTATAAATGAAAGTACATTAAAAAAAGAGTTGAACATCGTATGGCTAAACGAAAATTGGCTCATTATTGCCACAAAATTATTTTCAAAAGTCGTCTGCTGTAGATGGGTCTCAATGTATCTGTATGTTGTCAAGGGAATGGTTAGTAATGTGTCACGGTATTTGGGACACATGAAGTCGTTGTAATTGGGATGTCATATGAACATATTTGTAGTTGATATTGTTATATGATTGTGTAGTTTATAGTTATGTTTTCATTGTTGATAGGGCTTTCAATAAAGAAACGTTTACCATAATTGATTTAAGAATAGTATCTACATCTAAAATAATCGACGATAATGCAATATGAACAAGTTCTCCGTTTGCCATAATATTTTCAAAAGACGTGCTTGTGGCAAAGGGTTGAAATATAAATTTGGTTAAAAAATGTGCACTCAATTGGCAAAATGAGGGCAGCTCCGAGACAACCAACCTAACGTAAGTTTTACAAGTCTACACATCCCGTTAATGTCATTATCACCCATCAAAGGCGGATGGGTAAAACTGCCGTGTTAACCAGTATCCAATTACAACAAAGCTATAATAGATTACTTAAACTAATGTCATTATTCCAAGAACAAAGTCGGATGGGATATTGGTTTAGCAAAACTGCCGTGTTAACCAGTACCCAATTACAACAAAGCTATAACAGATTACTGAAACTAATGTCATTATTCCCAGAACAAAGTCGGAAGAGATATTGGTTTAGCAAAACTGCCGTGTTAACCAGTACCCAATTACAACAAAGCTATAACAGATTACTGAAACTAATGTCATTATTCCCAGAACAAAGTCGGAAGGGATATTGGTTTAGCAAGTCTACAGTTAAAGGTTTACGGTCGTGAGACAAATTACCCAAGATGAGTTGTAATGATCATATGCTACTACCTTCTATTGTAATTAACCCCTTATCTGTTAACAGTGTACATAGTACACCATTCTTCCCAGCCAACAGGCTACCAAATCTCATTAAAAACACACCAAAATGCGAGCGAGCGAAGTTCTAGTCGTATTGGCTGGCTACCATTCCCAATATAACGACTGGTGACACTGATCCTGTTAAAGTTGAATATATTGCCTTTATCGAGAATCACGAACACAACAATTTAAAGAACATTTCCTATCTTTCTAGCATCATTACCCCCATACACCATTTCCTCCCAATCAATTGAGCCAGTCGCACTGACGTCAAGCCCTAATCGATAATCACGTATATATCAAATTTGAAGGACATCGGATACCGCTAAAAATATATATCTGAATTTGTGGAATCATCTAAAATAGATATTCATATAGTTGTCTGCTTTGAAAACAGTCTTTAGATGGTATCCTTCTCTCTTGTCCAATGATAACGCTTTACTTCAACAATTATATAAAAAAAATCATGTAGATATTTTCTATATACAATCTAACCTGTCCTAAAGACCATCTTGGAATAGCAATTCCCTGTCTATAACGAGCGCACTTTTAGTTTCGCAAATACTCATGCTCTGTGTATATAACCCTGTAATTAAAGACCACCTGTGAACAAAGACCAGATTGTTCACTTCCACGGGTTGTCTTTAAACACAGGTTTGAGTGTATAATTATATGGTTTTTGGCCTGGGGCTTTAGCCCCTGGTCATAGTAATTATACCATTTTGTTCGGAGTTGGCAGCCTGCCAATTGCTGTTAGCACCAAACAACGCATGAGAAACTGCGCGAGAAAAATAGTTCATCATGGATTCAACAAAACTGCATTTAAAAGGTTCGGATCTCCCCAATAAATATCATTTTAATGTTGTTGGAACATCAGTGAAAAACTTAAGGCGTGAGTGCTCGAATATAAGTTTAAGAAATACTTTTATTTTTAGATATGGCATATGCACCAAAACATTAAAGGTCATGTGACAAAGAAAGTAGAACACCATCTAAATTCACCGTTACTTCTATAATAAGTGACCCTGTGCCAATTAGGTCATAACAAAATGAGGGAAGTTTGTCGGTTTTTCTGATAGAAATTATTTTTAAAACATGCTGAAAAAACTTTCTTGAATAAAACCAATTAAATTCGAACTTCTATACAGAAAATAAACTACATCTATAGCTTGATAGGGACCAACTGTTGGACAAATAAGTCATTGCTCATGTGAATTTTCGTTCATTTGTCTTTTTCCCCCCCCCAAATTCGTCCATCTTTTAGGCGTAAATAGAAAGTCAAACAGATGTAACCTGAAAGTGTTTCAATATGTACACGTTCATATTTCACAGTTGTAGCTTTTTAAAAAGTCAGCAACTTTTCCTGGAGATAAGTTTCCTGGTTTATCTATTTATAATTAAGAAATATCATGTGACCGATTCCTAACAATACATTTTGAATAATTGATAAGTCACAAGGGATTACAAGATTATTTACGCATTGTATAAAATGTTCCTTTATTAATAGTTGATAGCCAGTGATACATTATTGGCAATTCAATACTCTTGTGAAACAAAAGCACGCAACTTGCCTCATTATTGTTTTGTTTTTAATTTCGACAGTTGTGTGTCGGGATACCTAAGTCGGTACACACGAAGACTGTCAATCTAGGGGTTTGGTTAATTAATTGGTTGATTAATTATTACTTGATTTAAAATTTAACGACGTTATCAACACATTTTCAGTCCTATCACGGCGGCCGGTTCACCTACGCATGTGTATCCTGGCTTTCTCACATCAGTACTCCACACAGCATACTTTCCAAGCAACGTGCTGCTTTTAGACTGTTAGCCAATTGGTGAAAGATGAATGAAGCTTGTCACAATGATTGTCCAAAGTCGTTGCGAGCAATATTATTCGTCATGCAGTAAAAAGGTTTATGAACACGTGCATGAGGAAAGGTACACGTTTGCATCTCGGAAGAGTGTAGATTCAGATCTTGATGTTCACTTTCTCAGACTTATCAGAGTCTTCACAAAGGCTTATGTAAATGATGTAGATCTTTATCAGACATGTACATGCTGTACATGCTGATCTGGATCTGCAATTTTCACAGAGGTTAACTACTACTTTTTCTCACGCACTAGCTAGCTCTTATGTAGAATGGAAGCCAGATGCCTTGGAAGAATGATGTGTTGAATACTAGCGTAAGAAAGGTGGATAAGTGGACATGCCCCAGTGATATAACTCAATTACTGTTTATAGCGTCGTTAACCCCAAATAAATCAATTGAATTTCAGAGAGTTTCTTTGCTCTTACACGTTATTCTTAAGTTGATAGGTAAACACTTTAGACACAATATTCTTTTCTTTTTTTTCAGTATAGTCAAATATTTCTAAATGTTAAAATATGTCTTCTTTATAAAGAAACAAAAAATTAACACAGTTCCAACCGAAGCAACTTCAACGAATTTAGCATTTTTCTACATGCAGACGCATTTCGACTCAAAAACACTCCACTACATTGAAAACATTGTAGCAAAAGGGGATATTGATCAATTGAGCAATATCTCCTTTTACCAAATTGTTAACACTATTCAATGATTGAGCGTTGCTCTTTGAAATTCAACGTTATCGCATATTTTAAACATATAGAAAAAGTCTGTCTACGAAACCATGCTGAAGTCACTGCTAATTACATGTAAACTATGTGAACAGGAGAGTTAATGTGGTTCCGCTGTCTGATCAGCATTTTCTTGCGACAAGTGACGAAGGCTATTGTGACCTAATTGTTTATCTTCTGACCTCGAAAAGAAAACCTTTCATTTATAGAGATCTATTTCTATATGTTTGTCTCACTGTTTCAAAGTATTCTGTCGCATATTTGTTGCATGTGGGAAAGGTTTTTGCCGGTTTGAGATATTGGAATCAAAGTATTTTTCTTTTGTTCTACGGATGCTCCATCTTATCCTTGAGCCTAATACTATCACATCGCATACTTGAGACTTTAACCCTTTCCAAGACACTTCAACGGATATTTAAAACGTTTTCAACACAATAATGTTTAAACATTGTGGTTAAAGCGGAAGTTGTTCATCATGAGTTAATCCACAATTCCCATATTGAATCTGACAACACCGCATAAAAGGTAGTCTCGAATGGACCTTATACATTTAAATAGTCTATGCACTCGGAACACTCGGCAATCACCGCTTGTCTATCTCGTTTAACTATAGGTCAAAGTATACCAAATACATCCGCGGAAAGACTAATTAGTTAAATAGTCCATAAAGACACATGTGTGTGCCTAGAAATTAGTGTATAGTAGGGATGTAAACGGTTACCGATATTACTAACCGATATTACTAACCGGTTAATCGTATAATGTTGTAACCGGTTACTCGGTTAACCGTATACATCCATAGACAATCAATATTCACTTGCTTCTGGATTTGTTATTGTTGTTGTTTATGTTGTTGTTTTAACTCGCATTTCCCGGTCAATTATGAATCAGACTAGAACGACGTTATCGGAACGTTTTCATTCGTGTCAACCAACTTTTTAAATTTTATTTTTTTAATTTACAGTTAAGAAATGATTTACTATTTATATCTCCACGAGACTGCATTTAATATGTGACAATGAGTTTAAATGCATTGTAAACATGTAAAGACTGCGCTGGAACTGTTTTTCGAAAAAGGAACTTCTTGATTTACCTGGAAATTAAGAATGAAATAATATTTGACATTATGAGTCATCTTAACGGTTGATATTCCACGATGTTGCAAGTGACAATTTGATTGGTTGACGCAAAGGTCAATCTGGTACGACCTGATATAGGCAGTCATCACGTACATATGAACGTTTGCAACTGCAGTGTAACTTGGGTCAGTTTTTAACCCTATCGTGGCCAAAGGCAATTAAAGGCTCTTGCAAACAATACAGATTCATGTGAGACAGCCCGTAAGGAGCTGTCTCTCCTGAAATCTGCATTATTTGCCAGTTAGTCATTAAATTTTACCAAATTACCTATTAGACAAAAGATGGAGTGGTCCAATATTCAACATGGAAGTGAAATTTGGCTGTAAATGAGTTGATGAGATTGGTTTTCATACTACAGATAATTCTGTTAAATCCTAATGAATTTGAATGTACATTTTTCCAAAGGAATACACATAAACGTAACAAAGTAAATATCAACTGTGCAATGGTTAAAGATTTTATGTTTCATGTTGTTTGTCAAAATGTCGTCTGCTGTCCGACCTTTGAAATTCGCCATGTGGTATATGGAATAATAAGGGTTAACCTTTTCCCACATAGAACAGAACTTCCGCTGAAGACATCAAAACATAAATATGGAATTTCCCTATAAAATAAACTAAAAGTATTAAATAAATGTCAAAGTATTGTTAATAATGGAAAAAAATCGCTTTATCCAAAATGTTTTCAAAAGTCGTCTGCTGCAGATGCGTCAAAATGAGTCTGCAAGCCGGAAGGGTTTAAGGTCGTGAGAAAAATACTCAAGATGAGTTGTAATGACCATATGCTACTATCTTCTATTGTTATTGACCCCTTATCTGTTTACAGTGTACATATACATATACTATTCTTATCTTTGCTTAAATTCGGCTCAATTCATTCAACAAATGACAGTCTTGTGATAAAATATGTATAGTAGTACGAAACCGTGAAGAATTAAAATCTTTTTGTGCGAACTTTCTTGAGTTTGATCATGATTTATCACTGTTTTAGAAGTGTTGGCCCATATCACACTGGCAAAGGGTCGCCTTCGATAATCAATACAAGAGAAAACGTGAAAACAAAAGGTGGATGTCTTAAGTCAGATAGGTCGTTCTTTCATAGTATTTATCTAGCAAACGAACGCCGTACGATGCTGTGAAACTTTGGAGAGTCGTGTACCTTGGTGTAAAATATATAATACGTCGAATGTTTTTCGATAAAAGCAAGAGACAAATATTTGGATTGAATGAAGATAAACGGAAGTGAGTGAAATATAGAACTTTTTTTATTTAAACCTTTCCCTTATACAGACATTAGGTCAAAAGGCGAAATTGCTCATATTAAGCAATTTCTGCTTTTGCCACATTGTTTTCGAGTTTGTTCAATTATTGTTCTTTTGTTTATAGAACCTTGCCATATGTTTTACCAATTGTCTGCTGCAAATGTGTTGTATGAGGGAAAAGGTTATCGCTTTCCAACATAAAAAAGCTGCAGCTAGCAACTTCGAGCACATATAGGCAAAATTATGAAAAATATATATGAAATTATAATAATTGAATTTAGATAAAAAAAATGAGGCAAAATGAGAAATTGCTCATAATAAGCAAATTTCTCCTTTTTGTCTTAATGTTTTGAAAAAGTCGTCTGCAGCAGATGAGTCAAAATGCGTCTTGTAATATGGAAAAGACTTATTGTATATTATTGTTGGACCTTTCTTGTATGAATATATCTGTTTAAAAATGTACTTTAAACGTTGAGGTTTCTTAACTACAGGTTATTGTTTAACTCTTGCAAGTAAAATGTAATATTTACATTGATGTTTAGAATAAAATCTGACCTTTGACCTTGTTGGATCATTTATATAGCCCGATCAGTATGCAATACATTTCTTGTGTAGATAGTGTAGATATTTTAAATATTAAACCCGGCAAATGGAAACACCTACAATTCTAAATTAAGACTGCCTTCGCATTCTTTAAGAATTGAAACGATATATATATATCGTATATGGATATGATAGGTTAGAAAAAAGACATCGTTTGTTGTTTCAAAACTATCAAGACGGATATAGAGGACGAACTACGTTTTCCTCTAGTCTATCCATGAAATTCAGATATTTAAGTAGTTTATTTCTACATTTGTACGAACATCTTCAAATGTATTACTTTACTACTGAAGCAAAACTATAGTCTTTCATTTTTAACTATAATACATTCAATTGTTTATATCTGCATTTTGTTTTTTCATTTTATTACAGGTCGGATCAATATGTCAAACATGCATCGCCTGAAGATCGGAGGTATCCTCGCCGGAATAGTAATATTCTTTGTTATAAATAGGATATTTCCCGGTCCTACCCAACCCGAAGATAGCACAGGCACTGACACATTCGAGTTTGATCAAGCTTTTAACAAGCCCGTAAACCGAGAGTTTGATCAAACGTATAACAAGCCGATACGTAAAGAACTTGATCAATCGTTTAACAAGCCGATAAACAGAGAGTTTGATCAATCGTTTAACGAACCGGAAAACAGACCAGAGGATAATACCGAACAAACTATTGCCGCCAAACCCCCCGACCTCACTGAACACGAGACTGATATTAATGCCATTGGCGATAACAACTATAAGAGTGATACCCTGCTGTCCGAGGATGATTATACAAACTATCTATTTAAAGCCAGTGATGCCGATCTTCAAGATCCTTTTGTCAATAAACACGAATATGAATTCATTCTAAACAACAAATACGCGTGTGATGGGAATGTTTTTGTCGTTGCTTTGATTCACAGCGCCCCACATAAAAACACAGAAAGAAAGGATATAAGGAGCACGTGGGGTTCTGTAAGGTTTTTCTCGGGAGCGGTGATTGTACCTATGTTCTTGTTGGCTCAAACACAAAACAGCACATTACAACAGGAAATCGTTCGGGAGAGTCAGACATATCGTGACATCATACAGGGTAACTTTATTGACAGTTACCGAAATCTAACATATAAGAACGTGATGGGATTACACTGGGCGCGAACACACTGCAAGCATGCCATGTTCTTATTGAAGACGGACGACGACACCATGGTAGACGTATATCATTTAATTCATTTCTTGTTTCAAAAATCTCCAGACGGCAACATGCAAGACTTGCTGTACTGTTCCACGTTTAAAAATCAAGGTCCGAGGCGCATACAAGATGATAAGTGGTTCGTTTCTGTAGAGGAATATCCATACCGGAAGTATCCACCATACTGTGAAGGATTTGCATATGTAATGTCAGCTGATGTCATAAAAAGGTTATATGACGTATCCAAATCGGTGAAAGTATACTGGATAGATGACGTGTATGTTACGGGGTTTCTTGCACTAAAGAGTGGCATATATCATAGAGATCTGGAAAATGGACATGCATATAATTTGATGACGTCTCAGCATCTATCCAAGCATGCGCAGTCGTCTATATTTTTACTGGCTAAATATGAACATCATCGTAAGAACTGGCATAAAGCATGGAGTGATATACAAATCATACATAAACTTGGAGATTGAATAAAACTCCTAACGTGTAGGAGGACAAAAATAACTGAATAATATGAGTAGCGGTACAAATGTGAACATTCCTTGAGATACTTTTTGAGCTCTGTGTAGAAACTTGCCGGTCCACAGTACGCGCCCCGAAATTGGGACCCCGTACTGGCTTCATGTTTTTCTATCCCTGTGGAACTGCGGCTCGATGTAGGACCGTGACAGCTCTGCTTGGTCAGTCTAACATCGCTTGCTGAATGTTGTCAGTTGCTGAATGTTGATGAGAAAGAATATAATTAACTCAAAATATTATTTCTAAAATTTCTGCACTGGTGAATTGTTTATTATATCAAAATGTAGTTTGACGATACTTGACAAACTAGAAGTACTATTTCGAGCAGAGCGTTACTTTTTGAGTACAGAGAATATTTTCATAGACGTTTAGTTTTTGGCCTTATGGCGTTAATATATACCGGTATTTTATTGTACTGTAAATGGATTTCATCGATTTTAATTATACGTTTTATGTTTTTCACGTAATGTAATAAATGACGCACATATTGCCTTTGATGAAGATATAAGTATTCAGTTTTAAACCCTTATCGATTACTTCCTAAAACTGTAACCATCACCTTTGCTTCGTCATGGAGTCGGGGTTTTATGCATGCGTAGCGATGTAGACCAAGTAAGGACTGTAAGAAAGTGCAGGCTGATCTGTGTCTACATTGTTCGCGAATGGTTTGTAGTTTGGCACAAACCGTGAAAGGCCAATGCTGTTTTAAGTCGGCTATAGCTGCAAAGGTCATGGTCAAGTCAAGTTTGTAGAATGATACTATTCACAGGAGGCTTAAATATGGGTGTTTCTCCTCTCATCATACCGCTTCGGATGTGTAGTGGTAGAGCGTCCGCCTCGGATACGGGAGGATGTGGGTTCGATCCCCGGCCGAGTAATTACACAAAACTTTCTCAAAGCGGTAGTAATGACTTTCCATCCGTGGCACTCAGCGTTGTTAAATTGGCATTACGACTGACTCGCTGGTGTCAGGATACATGGACGAATAGTACTTGTATCTGTCCCAGGAAACGCCGTGATATAACTAAAACCAATGTTGAAAGCAGCATAAAGCACTATACAAAAAATCCTCAATAGGTTACACATCGGCCAATGTTAATTTATTGTAATCCAGCAATGAACGTTGGAAACCGAATGAGCCGTGTCTTACAATTTAGGGACTCACCGGTTTCGCCTCATTTGAAGTTCCATTGGGGTTATAAACCAGCGGGGCTTCTTTTCTAGAGGTGAGATCAAGAGATGCATTTCGGTCTATATAATGTACAGGCAGAAAGAAAATACTTATGAAAAACTGTGCGGTTGCACGTGCTTACCAGAGTCTATACTGTACGGAGATGCAATAATAATGTTCTTGTTACAAGCGTACATAACGATTCGTCTGCATTTTATTGCCATTTGATCCAAATGTGTGTCGTTTGTCAGAATTGATATGTTCAAACTTCTGTGACGAATTTGTGAACAGTGAAGAGTCCGATCGATAAGCTCGAATCAACACAGGGTCCAATTCCACCAACTTTACGTAGCGCTAAGTAATACTTTTAAGTACTAAAAGGCGTATTGCATCAATTGTGTTTCCCAAATATAAATACCAAAGTATATTGGTCTACACTGTTCAGAAAAGAATACTAATACAATGTATGTTGGAGGATCGTTTTTGTACGTCGGTTGTACAGCCAACAACACATTAGTCAGGACATTGGTTGTTGGTTAAAACGCCGTTACCGTCAAGTGTTACCTAGCTCGTTTGTTCCAGTTCCCCACATACCATTATTGCGATACAGCTTGGTACTTTCCAACATACAATGTCGGCCCATTGGTGGAAGATGAATAATGCTAGTCACGATGATGTTTGTCAATCAGTGGACAGAATGAATGACCGAGCCGTGTTTTGAACTCTATACCTCTTCATTGACAGTCCTCTGTACCGACATACCAACCGCAGTACGACTACACAGATAATATGGGTAACCAACGACAGGAAGTAAGCAAAATGAGGTATGCCTGACAACACCATATAGATCTTCATGACGATGTCAAATATGTTAATCAACGAGTTTGTCGAGGTTGTTCGAATAATGGTACAGGTCGAAAACAGGTTGTCTGTCATTGGTCAGTAGAACAATATGGTGTTACAGGTGACACAAAACAAATGTCCTAGACATAACTATGATTAAATTATCCGAAAACGTCACGTTGACTTTATTTGACCGTTAGTAAACCCTATTCCAGACTTCGAAGACTTGATTAAATTAAACCGACCACCGATACATGAGCCGGCCCGCGAGAAAACCAAGATTGTGGACTCTGCTTAAAGTATCGACCCGGATCAACCTAAGCAGACCACACAGGCTTATCCGGAAAGATACTTTTCGCCTTCTGTCTATTTTCTGTTAAAGAAATCATAACATAACTCTACACCTCTGTCCCCCTGAGACGGAATGTTTCGGCCCGGATCAGTCTGCGCGGACTGTGCAGGCTGATCTGGTAGATACATTACGCAGAGGCCATAATGTTGGTTTTCTCGCGGGACGGCTCACGTTCAGAAAGAGAAAAATAAACGGCGTTTAACGTTTAGCAAAACTATGATTTTATCAAGGATCATGAACGGTTAGGATCAGCACCCGACTATGAAACATGCAAATTGATCGTAAGTGTCACTAATTTCGATGTCCGTATTGAGCAGCTCAACTGATTCTATATGTTATATTGAGCTAGTCAGCGCTGTCTTAGCCACACTCTGAACTGTTTAAAGACTTATCACCGTCATCCGAAATGGACGTAACCCAATGATATAATCAAATGAACAGATAATTTTATTTGACAACAATAACGTCCGACCCTGTTCTCTGTAGCTCTAAAAATTAATTGGCACAGAATCACTGAAATGATATAAACCATTTTGATGCAACAAAGGATATCAGAATTATTAGAAAATGACAGAAAATCAATGTATCAAGTCGGATTTTGGACATTTTTAGCACTTTCAAACGGCTTGCCCGGTCGCAAACAAATGCAGAAAAATACCTTTTTTATCCTTAACTCGAAAAATAACATAAAAAAACCGCTGGGGTTTAGCCTACAAATGATGAGCTTCTTTGGGACCAAAACCTGTATACTATCTGAGGATGCATTTGGAAATACCACGTTTCCAGCTCCTTTTCGCACAATTTTCAACTGACAAATGGTGCCGTTGTTTACATGCAACAAAATGCTCCTAGCTCTCAATACATCGTTTCGCATTCCTGGCCATACACAAGTAGACTCAAAGAGGAAATCGTCAGAAATGTACCTAAAACTCACAGTTTTTCAGTATTTCTTTGTTTGAACCCCAAGTGTTATATGACCCTTAAGCGCCAAGGATTAATTGGAGACGGTCAACACTTCGATAGGGAAATACGTCAGAGACCAACACACATTTGCATACTGATAAACTGCATGTAGGTTTCACCCGTCTATATTCAAACCTTTCGCCATGCAGACGTTTTCTGACATCTCTGCAACAAACGACATGTTAAAGCAGTGTTACAAAAGGATAAATAGTTCGCCATGAGCAAATGTTTACCTTGACAAAACTATTTTTTCAACTCTATCCTATAACAATAATTTCATTTGTATAAGTTTTCTTTATTTGTTTCTAGGTGTTTTCAAAATCGTCTACTGCATATTTGTTGTATGAGGGAAAGGGTTAATTAACATGGCGCCGAATTATTCTAATGATTGTTGATTAGATTTTGGATGTCAATTAGAGGTAAGTTTCTGACCCTGTTCAATTTCAGATTGAACGAAAAAAGAAATTCTGACCGTTACATTCTATAGAATCAGACATTTACCTCTTACTTTTCACCGTATTCAGATGACGATGGCCACGATTAAAGTGTACGAGTATTACCCTGAATATGAAACAAGCTTTATATTTTCTCCCTTTACAAAGATGTAACCAAAAATCGTCTTCTGTAGATGCCTGTGTATTGTGGGTAATGGTTAACTCTTCTCTGAAAAGTACTCATTTCAATCCATTTCTGCAGATAAAAGGACACGATGAGAAGACCTTAACCCTTTCCCTCATAAAGACGATTTCTGACGCCTTTGCAGCAGACGGCTTTTTGAAAACATAGTGACAAAAGAAGAAATTGCTCAAAACAAGCAATTTCTCCTTTTGACACAATGTTCTCCTCTTTTAGTCATAGGTTATCCATTAAATTATAGAGATATTCTATTTTTTGACAAAATATGTTCAAAGTCGTCTGCTGCAGAATTGTTGTATGAGGGAAGGGGTTAAAGAACTTGATACTAGCATTCCATTTATTATTAATAAATGATAATTTAATTATATCAGCACACTTATATATTTTATGACTGAAAAGAAACACAACTGACGTCATTGATACACCCAATGTGAACCACATAACTTATTCACTTCGAGAATAAATTGTTTTAGTGGGGATTTACGAGGTTTCCAACATGATTTTAGTTATATCACGAAGTCAGTTCACTTATTCATAATCCCTGGGTAAACAAACCAGTACTAGCCTACGCTAGTGTTCCTTGTCCAGGGGCATTTCACCAAGACCGCCGGGACGACAGTTTCCAAACCCGGGGCGTTAACCATTCGGCCATGAGTGAGGAGTGAGGAGTGAGGTTAAGCATGTGCTTAGTCAGTTAATTGTGTCTATCAAGCAGAGTCGAACATTAACAAAGACAATTTGTATAGGAACAAATTTATACAAGAGATACGAACCGTTTGAAATATAAAATGCATCATACAAATAGCTTAGGTGCACGAGCAAATATAACATGTATAATAAATATAGCATGATTACAATGGTAAATATATCCTATTATAGATAAAATTATGAAAATTGAAAATAGTTGAAAACATTGCTACAAAATGATAATTTACAGTTATGACCAATTTCTCCTTTTGCCTCAATGTTTTCAATAGTCAAGTACTGCAGGTTCTTCCAAAGCAGGTTAAAACCGTCAGCTTTCCTGAGCCAATATTTTACAATCTTCTCAATCGCAACTCCTCGGGTAATTCCGTAATGCTTCATCATCATTGTTGAAGCATTCATCACCGAGGTTTTCCGAATGCCAATCTTCTATCAAGTGTAAGTAACCCCGCTGAAAAAGACCGGGTTACACGTACAAATTTGTCGTGTCTAAAATTTGCATATTGGGTTAAGGGTTCGAGAGTTCATGTATTACAGTTAATGTCCTAAACCCTTTCCAACATATAACAATTTTGCAGCAGACGAATTGCAAACATATTGAAGAATATCTCAATGAATGAGGGTTCAACTATCAAATAGAAATTAATACATTGTGACAAAAGGAGAAATTGCTCGTTTTGAGCAATTTCTCCTTTTGTCACAGTGTTTTCAAAAGTCGTCTGCTACAGAGGCGTCGGGAAGCGTCTGTATGTGTGAAAAGGGTTGATCTAGATTAAAATGCAAATCAATTCAATCATTTCCCTGATAAATACGATGTAGTTGCCGTTTGATAACATTGTGCACAATGGATACTGAAAACATATTCGGCAAAAGAGGAAACTATTCAAAACGAAGATTTTAACTTTCTAACCCTTTCCCTCATATAGACGCTTTCCCGACGCCTCTGCAGCAGACGACTTTTGAAAACATTGTGACAAAAGAATAAATTGCTCAAAATGAGTAATTTCTACTTTTTCCACAATGTATTCAACTCTTTTCAGTAATTATACCTACATTTATAGAGATTTGTTATGTTTTTGTCTAAAAGTTTCTACAGTCGTCTGCTGCCGATTTGCTTTATGTGGGAAGGGGTTAACTCAGTTATAGTCAAAGCAGACGAATATAAATAATAATATATGGGGAAAAGGTACTCTGTCATTGCTTACCCTTTTCCACATATTGTTTACAACACATATGCAGCAGAAGATTTTGAAGACGTTTAGTAAAACATTTGGAAAATCTCTATGAACAAAGGTATAGTTACTGAAAAAAGTTGAAAACATTGTTGCAAATTTTTGAGCAATTTCTCCTTTTGCTACAATGTGTTAAAAAGTCGTCTGCTGCAGCTGCGTCAAAATGCGTCTATATATAGATGGCAAAGGTTTAACTTTGTAGGTTCAGATCAGCTTGTATTACAGCTCCGGCTTATCAAAATCTACACAAGATGAGAGAAGCTTTTAACGAGCTGATGATAGTTATGTGTGAAGAGTGGCGATCTGGATCTACACTGTTCACATAAGTCAACGTGTACCTCTTTGCACGGACGGCCTCATCATATAAATGGCACCGGCTAACTGGATTAACCCTTTCCCATATACAGACGCTTTCTGATGCCTCTGCAGCAGACGACTTTTTTTAATCATAATTAACTTTTACTTATGGAGATTTTTCAATAGTTTTGCCAAGATCACGGCGTGTAGAGTCGTCTGCTGCTGATTCGTTGCATGCAGAACGGATTAGTATTCGTCACTGCCACCTTTATGTACTTGTCGAATTCAACTGTCCTATATCTTAACCCTTTCCCTGATACGAGAATTCTGCAGCAGACGACTTTGAACATATTTTGTCAAAACATAGAAAATCTCCATAATTGAATGGATAACCTATGACAAAAAGTGGAAAACATTGTGACAAAAGGAGAAATTGCACGTTTTGTGCAATTTCTTCTTTTGTCACTATGTTTTCAAAAAGCCGTCTGCTGCAAATGCGTCAGAAAGCGTCTATATGAGGGAAAGGGTTAATAAACGTTAGTCTCATACACCATTTTATTGGCTTCATGGGAGTTGCATTTTTGATCAAGATGTTAATTAAAACGAGATAGTTTTCGTTCTTTAGCATTTCCTCCTTTTTCCATCAACGTTTTTAATATCCATCCACTGGGAATACATCAAATGTTGTCAAACAAATTGTGACCGCAATCTTCCCCCGATCGACGTCTTTACTCATGTTTAACCATAACCATGCTTTGCGCGAATTTTTAAAATGATTAAATTGTTCTCATCTTTTGATGTACATCTTTAAACTATAATTGTTAATTGCAGACACTACTGGTAAGTTATACATATCCGTGCAGTCTAGCCTGTGTTTGTTTTGTCCATTTACTTATAACTAAGCAAGTCCATCAATTCGTAAGAATTTGTCCTAGAAAGAATGGTTGAAAACGAGAACAGGATTTCAATGGGATAAGGGTTCAACGCGATTCTCCACAGTTTTATCTCAATGTTAAAATTTACTGGTGCGGGGAAATGGGAATCGATTTTGGTCCATGAAATGATTGGGAATTGGTTTGATATCGCCATAGACCTATACAAATCTAGTTAATTGATAATCGTGAGTATATTACCAATACGATCATCTTTTTACATAGTATTAAATATATGAGCCGTTCCGCGAGAAGACCAACATTATGGACTCTGCGTAAAGTATCGACCCGAATCAGTCTAAGCATGCCGCGCAGTCTATCCCGGACAGACACTTTTCGCCTACTGTGGATTTTCGGTTTCAGAAATCATTACTCTATACCTCTATCCCCCTAAGACTGAATGTGTCGGCCCGGATTAGCTTGCGCGGACTACGCAGGCTGATCTGGGTCGGTACATTACGCAGAGACCATAATGTTGGTTTTTTCGTGGAACGTCTCATACATATTCAGCTGATTCTATAGAAAATTACATACATGTCGTCGTCTTCATTCATATAAAATTCGTATCTAGAAGCAAGATGCGTCAGGCAAAAAGGATTCTTATTGTATATTTCAGACAGTGAATGTTCAGTCGAGTCTGTGAATACGCGCAGTCTCAACATAGTCTTCATCGTCAATCTCTATGGAGCATATAACCCTATATTGTACCTCTGATGAAAAACTAGAAAGGTAGCCTTGTTTATTTTACGCACATGCGCCTAAAGCGTGTTGATGAAACAAAGAAATAGCAAAAATTCTCTCAGCTTAGTATGGCTTGTGCGTGAATATATAGTTTTGGACGTAGCCAACAACAACATTAATTCGGTTTCATGCAAAACGGTTGTAACGTCATCTTGTTACACGATGTAGTTACAACCGTTTTACGTGAAGTCGTCGATAAGTCTAGGCTATAGGCGGCGAGTTTAAATTATTTTTGCTTCTTGCGATTACCGAAGGGTCCGGCGAGCACAGTCTTGTCAGATCCTTTTTGTATGTCCGTGACTATTTCGAGAACATCTAGGCACAAATATTGAAAATGTCTTGAAATTATTATGACAAAAGGAGAAATTGCTCGTTATGAGAAATTCTCATTTTTGCCACAATGTTTTAAAAACACATCTGCAGCTAATGCGTCAAATGTGTCTGCAAATGGGAAGCTGCTAAGTCTTAGTACATATACGCTTCAACTTTTCCCACATGGGACACATCTGGAGAAGAAGACTTTGAAAATGTAGAAAATCTCTATACATAAAAATATATTTAAATAACGATTTGAAAGTACTATGTAGCAAAAGTAAATATATTCATTATCAGGAACTTCTCCATTTACCAATACATAAGACAAAAACATGGACAATCTCTCAAAAAAGGAAGTTTAATTATTGGAAAAGAGTTGAGAACAAATTGACAAAATGAGAAAGTATGCATTATCTGGAATTTCTCCATTTGACAAAACAATAGGGAAAATAGAAAATATCTTTAAAAATTAGTTAAAACATTGGAAAGAGTTAAGAACATATTGACAAAAGGAGAAATTGCTCATGATGAGCAATGTCTCCTTTCCTCACAATGGTTTTCAAAATTCATCTGCATATGCGACAAATTGCGTCCGAAGATAGGAAAGCGTCAGTTAAGCACTGTCTGGTTTCAATGCATGCGTTCATGCAGGTGGGTACAAGCAGTTGTCATAACAAAAAATAGCATCACAGTTGCAGTATTGACTTTATATAGTCAGGATGAAAAGTTAAACATTTGAGAGATGAAGCTGCAAAGGATCCCACGGAGCTATGTTTTGTTTCTTTACAAATATGATTGACGAATGTGTATTAAGATCGATAATAAACACTATCAACTGTTATGGATAAATGCAAATCAGTCTGCTGTATATTTGTGTCGTAATGAAGCAGAGAGTCATCTAAAGGCGTATGCGTATAAACAAACAAAGCGAACAAATCGTAAACTAGAATATGATTTAGAACGAAACGTCGAAAAAAATGGAAACCTGTATCTGTTATAACTCGGGCCAAGCTTCATTTGGTCGGTTTTTACCAGTTGATGACTTTTGACGTTTGAGTGGGACCTTGACCTCGTATCTGAACCATGAAGTTTGTGCCGGAAAACCACTGATGCCTGTAGATGTTATAGACGAAAATGCAATTGAATTACTCGACAATCACCGCTTTATATAGGGGTTACCCTTACTGTTTTATACCGAAGGATTTTGTAAGCGACAATCAATTTGATTAGCTGACGCAAAGGTCAATTTGAACCGGCTTTCACGGGTCAGTAATCAGATAAATGTACGAGCAGGTGAAGATTATGTCTGGTTCTAATGAGATTGTGTCTATCGCAACAATAGACCGTCTCATAAAGGACATCATGTGCACGGTGTGTTTTGATCATTCAATGATGCCTGTACAAGTTGCAGTCACATATATAGCGCCTGTTCATATCATGTTCATATCATGTTGACCTTTGACATCGAGCATGACATTGACATACATTATGTTGTAAAGAGCGTCCCGTGCCGTCTTCACATAATGTAAACAGCTAGGACATATGATTTGCTGTTCAGTGTTGACTGTAGAAGTTGACTAGTACACATGTACAATTATTGTACTTGAAATATTTGAACTTTGACCTTGATGTATGACCTTGTACTTAGTGCTATTCGGTCGTGTATGTGAAAAGGGTTTATTATGATAATCTTGCAAATGTATTGATAAATAAATTGAGCAGCTTAAAATGAATAGCCAGGACATTTTCGAACAGATGAATGCCTGCACACATATGCGTGACTCATAGTGTAGTGACTATGTCTCACTCAACACATCTGGGTTTGGGGAAAAAAACAACAAGGAAATAAAAGGCCACATGAAAGCCTTCCTCCAGTGCGCGAATGAGTCAGGATTCAGAAAAGGTTTATCTAATGAAGCCAAAATTTATTTAAAACGACGTCAACATGATTTTGACGTAATGACGTTACGACGTTAGTAAGAAACGTCGCCATGGTCTTATTGTTGATAAATTGAAACCGGATTGCAGAATATATAAAATATGTTTTAGAGATAAATAAAACCTTCTGGTTCAATTCAATTTAAATCACTTTAACGTTTCGAACTTTTGACGATTAGTATAGTTGCTGCAGGGGCGTGTATATATAAAGTGTGTTTGGGTTCACCTTGCATAACAACTTCCAGCCGATTCATTGCATCAACTGGATAGTGTATCGATATATCTACAAACATGGTAGGCGCTTTATTATTTTCGACTTCGCGATTTGAATTTTGTTAAGTTTTTAAAATGAAATAAAAGAGCAAACTTACTGGCATATCTCTTTCAAATAATATATAAGAATATGTCGGCTTTGGTTCATGGTGGATCCGCATTTATTGAAGACGCTTTGGAGCCTGTGTTTACGCACATTATCACCAGTACCGTCACTGTCCACCAGTGTGGAAGACAGTAGTGTAGTGGTGAAGCGTCAGCCTCTCGTAAAATAGGTTCCGGGTTTGAATCCTGTTATGAGGGGATTTGGCTATTTGCCCACACAGACGGCGCATATTCTGGTCGAGTCACCGTGGTGTGGATATCGAGCATGATTGATATAAGCTGAGAGCTTCTTTCTAAAGCGATGTTGGATAAATAAATTTAAACAAAAGTTACAAAGCTCAGTCGATGCTAAATAGATAAGTTTAGTCTAGATAAAACTGTCCCCTTACATGTAATAGTAAGTGAAATGTTAACAAATATTTCCTACTATTGGTACGTACGTCTGTGCATCTTTAAATGAGCCCGTCCATGGGAATGTGTACAATATGACTTTTGATAACAGTGTAGATCCAGATCATTCAAGTGTTTTCGCTCAGTTTGATCAAGACCTACACTGTTCAAATAGTATTTACATTCACTTGTTACAATATTCAGTCAAGTATTGTAATGTCCGATAAGGCTGAACATAAGGACACCCTAACCTGAACCTACACTATTCAGAAATGCCAACTTGTACCTTTTTCCAAATGGACGTGATAAATTGATAACCATAGCCAGTTTAAAACAAGAACAAAAAGGTCCAACAGAAGCTAAAAGCTTATACGTTAACCCCATAACGTATCGGTTCTCTTCAACTATATAAATTAATAACAATGTCGACATAAGACTTTGTTTTGCTGGACAGGGCCCAGATAACTTACGTCTGATGTTCGTCTTTCATCAGATCTATGCTTAACTTACGGTACCCATGATTTTAATAATCCGTTGCTCACATGACGTGCGTCAAGTAACTTGGGTTCTTTTGGAAACTCCGTTGTTGCATCATATAAATTCAGGTAGATACAACTTATCGAACTTCTACAATTCTAGTATTTTGTCAGAAGTTATGTTTGGAACTGTACTACATACAGTGAATGCTCTGGTGGGTAATAATGTCACAGGGAATTTCAGAATTTATGCGACGGGACAGAGCGAGCGGAACGGATGTTAGCCTCGTTGGAATGCGGCTCTCTAGAAGCAGTGTAATGACTTTGCGCAAAACATCTACACTGATCTCATAAGACTGCGTATTGCCTGACGGCTCACATATGTGGCCTTTTAATTATGCTGGGTGACTAGAAGCATAAATCGCTCGTGTCATTAAAACATGTCGAATATTGTCTATTAAGAACTATTTATTTGTTTCAGCGTGAGTGTATCTCCATCCACATCGGTCAAGCCGGAGTCCAGATCGGTAATGCATGCTGGGAATTATACTGTCTCGAACACGGGATCCAGCCCGATGGTCAAATGCCCAGTGATAAAACCATTGGAGGTGGTGACGATTCCTTCAACACTTTCTTCAGTGAGACTGGGGCCGGGAAACACGTGCCACGTGCTGTATTTCTAGATCTGGAGCCTACCGTCGTCGGTTAGCATTCTTTATTTATTGTTTGATTTTCAGTCAATCAGCGAGAAACGAGCTTCTGTCATACCTGTAATGACTAAGAAAAGTTGAGTACACAGTTGCAATATCAGCATGCAGAATCTTCAAATAAATCCACTCATCTACAATAAAAAGCCTAAAAGGATGTATACCAAGTGAATATGCATTTATTAAATGATGAAATTGATGTATATGAGTCTCAAAGAGTATTTGAATAATAAAATAACTTTATATATAATTCCAGATGAGGTGCGAACTGGTACCTACAGACAGTTGTTCCACCCAGAACAGCTCATCACCGGTAAAGAAGATGCCGCCAACAACTACGCCCGTGGTCACTACACGATTGGTAAGGAGATCATTGACCTTGTCTTGGACAGACTCAGGAAATTGGCCGACCAGTGCACAGGTCTTCAAGGTTTCTTGATCTTCCATAGTTATGGTGGTGGTACGGGTTCCGGGTTCACCTCTCTATTGATGGAAAGACTCAGCGTCGATTACGGTAAGAAGTCAAAGCTTGAGTTTGCCGTCTACCCTGCTCCCCAGGTGTCAACCGCTGTTGTGGAGCCATATAACTCCATCCTTACCACTCACACCACCCTTGAGCACTCCGACTGCGCCTTCATGGTCGACAACGAAGCAATCTACGATATCTGCAGAAGAAACATGGACATCGAGAGACCAACCTACACTAACCTGAACCGTCTACTAGCGCAAATTGTTTCCTCCATCACTGCCTCTCTTCGATTTGACGGCGCTTTGAATGTAGATCTGACAGAGTTCCAGACCAACTTGGTACCATACCCACGTATCCATTTTCCTCTAGCCACCTACGCCCCAGTCATATCCGCCGAGAAGGCCTATCATGAACAGCTCTCTGTTGCTGAAATCACCAACGCTTGCTTTGAACCAGCCAACCAGATGGTGAAATGTGATCCACGTCACGGTAAATACATGGCTTGCTGTATGTTGTACAGAGGTGATGTTGTACCCAAGGATGTCAACGCCGCTATTGCAACCATCAAGACCAAAAGAACCATTCAGTTTGTCGACTGGTGTCCAACCGGTTTCAAGGTTGGTATCAACTACCAACCACCAACCGTTGTACCAGGTGGTGATTTGGCAAAGGTCCAGAGAGCCGTGTGCATGTTGAGCAATACCACTGCCATCGCCGAGGCCTGGGCTCGTCTTGATCATAAATTCGATCTCATGTACGCCAAGAGAGCTTTCGTACATTGGTACGTCGGAGAGGGTATGGAAGAGGGTGAGTTCTCCGAGGCTCGTGAAGATTTGGCTGCTCTGGAGAAGGATTATGAAGAAGTCGGTGTTGATTCCGTTGAAGGTGAGGGAGAAGAAGAGGGTGAAGAATATTAAACTAATCGATTCAAACTTTTAAGTATATCCATGGATTAACTTTTAAATTTCTTATCTTGCCTTACTGGATTTTATTCTAATTATCTTGATTTTAAAATACTGAAATTCTACTCAGGTTCTATTAAATCGTCTAACTTAAATTGTATCTTTTGATTTTAGTTGTCCCATCCTTTGTTTAATAAATATTAATATGAGTTCTCGCAAACATAGTTTTTAATGAGAATGCTGTCTGAAGTTATGTCTACAGTAACTAGTACATGTATGTCATAACAATCGACAAAAGGCTCTATATCCATGTATAGTGTCGCGGGTTCAAGTACTGAATTATCCAATATCTGTTTGAACAACAAACTACCGGCAAGCGTCATTTATTTCGAACACGTATTGCAAGCAAGTTATATGAGAATAACTGATCGATTTTACACAAGGAAAATCAAAGTATTAACAACTCGATTAGTAGAGAACAGTTACCAAGAACGCTGACATCGTGATTCAAAGGTTCCGGTGCGATTCCCGTGAAAGCGGGGTCAAAGTTTGGGATTCCCCCCCCCCCCCCCCCCCCACCCACCCACCCCCACCCCCCCACACACACACACCCACTGGACGCGTGTTTTGGTTAACCATTTCCCACTTGCAGATGTATTTTACACACATTGTGACAAAATAAGCAAATTCTCCTAATGATCAATTACCATTGTTATCACAATGTTTTCAACTCTATTCAATACTTATACTTTTATTCATAGAGATTTACTATAGTTTTGCCTAGATATGTTCTAAGTCGTCTTCTGCAGATTTGTTGTATATGGGAAAGGGTAACGTATCCAAGACCTAGACATTGATTAAGTCCTAATTACTTGCTTCACAAAGTGAAGTCTAAATGATTATTGCGCAAAGAGTGAGGGAAAATTCCAAACAACGATCCATACCATTATAGGGTTCAAACCCGGAACCTTTTGACCATTACAGCGACGCAACACATTCGAGCTACTCTCGTGTAGGTAATAAAAAGGATGGGGCTTCGGCCGTCTTTATAAGAAATATTGTAAAGAATCAAACCAAATAGCGTTTTAATTTGCAATTCACAAAATTTGAATATTCTTCAAATATAGAATTGTTAATGATAATAATAATTATATAAGACAATTTCTGAATTGCAAAACCACAACAGTTTAACCTATCAACAAGTGTGTAATTATAAAACATAGAGTATTCTTCAAATTCAGAATTACAATTGGTATAGAACGGTTGGCGATAAAAAAAAAATATATATCTGGTAATGTGTTAGAAACAGCCTTGCCCCGATAACTCGTTCGAGACTGACGCGGGCTGTAAACCCAGGGCGAGTTCGCACCCCGGCTCTGTTATCAATATATCTTACGTTAAAAAAGTAAATGTGACAAGCGTCGTTCGTCTTCCAACCATGGACTAACAGTCTATGGGGTAAAGAAGTCAGTTGCTTTAAACAAACTTTTGTAAAGAGATATGCTGTGAGAAAGTCCGGAAACACACGAATTTGTGAACTGGTCGACGTGATATGACTTAAAATAATTGAATACGGCGTTTAACTCGAAACAATCAAAATCTGATTACATCAATGATGAATTGAGCCGTACCATGAAAAAACTAACATTATGGCTCTGCGTTATGTATCGACCCAAATCAGCCTGCGCATTCCACGCATGCTAAATCGGGCCGACACATTCCGTCTCAGGGGGATAGAGGTATAGATAAATGATTCCTGAAACATGCTTAGCCTGATCCAGATCGATACTTTAAGAGTCCACAAAGTTGGTTTTCTCGTGGGGGGCTCAATTATTCCTTTAGTCAGCAGTATGGGGGAGGCTATGTTTGCATGGCGATGACACAGTGTAGTCATGCCGTGAACCGCCTCCGTGGTGTAGTGGTTAGAGCGTCCGTCTTGGGAGCGAGAGAACAAAGTTCGATCCCGGTTCGGTCATACGAAATATTTTAGATATGGTTATAATGGCTTACCTTGGCGTTCCTCCGGATCCGGCGAGAACAGTCTTGTCAGATCCTTTATTTCTGACGTGCAGTTTTAATTATGATCAATGTATGTTCCTGTGAAAATTATATTTGACAAAAATGGGTTTTTTATTTTTTAATTTACTTGAAATCATTATGGCAAAGGAAAAATTGCTCATCATGAGCAATTTCTCATTTTGCCACAATGTTTTAAAAACACATCTGCAGTTGATGCGTCAAATGCGTCTGCCAAATGGAAGCTGTTATGTCTTAGTAGGCCTACATGTAGGCTTCAACTTTTACCACATAAAACACATCTGGATAAGAAGACTTTAAAAACATCATGAAAAAGATGTAGAAAATCTCAATGAATGAAAATATATTTAAATAACGATTTAAAAGAACTATCTATCAAAAGTGAATATATATTATCAGTAATTTCTCCATTTGCCAATACATTAGACAAAAACAAGGATAATTTCTAAAAATTGAAGTTAAATTGTTGGAAAGAGTTTGAAAGAGTCATGATGAGCAATTTGTCCTTTCCTCACAATGTTTTTCAAAACGCATCTGCACATGAGGAAAAGGCATCTGCAGATGAGTAAGCGTCAGTTAAGCACGGTCTGGTTTCAATACATGCGTTCATGCAAGTGGGTACAAGAAGTTGTTATCATAGAAAATAGCATCACAGTTGCAGCATTGAGACTATATATAGTCAGGATGAAAAGTTAAACATTTGAGAAATGAAGCTGCAAACGAGATCACGGAGCTATGTTTTTATTTTTTAACAAATATGATTAATGAATGTGTATGAAGATCGATAATAAAAGCTATCACCATTTTTTGATAAATGCAAATAAGTCTGCTAAATATATTTATGTCGTTATGAAGCAGAGATTCACCAAAAGGCGTATGCATATAAACAAGCAATGCGAACAAATCGTAAACTAGAATATGTTTTAGAACGAAATGTCGAACCCGCAAAATAAATCTATCATATCAAGTCTTCACAAGAAAAAGAAATGGAAGCCTGTATCAGTTACAACACGGGACAAGCTTCATTTGGCCGGTTTTTACCAGCTGATGACTTTTGACGATTGACACCTTAACCTCGTAACTTAACCATGAATTTTATAAAGTTCGAAAGCCGGAAATCCATTGATGCTAGTAGACACAATTGGAAACATCGACAATCACCGCTTCTTTTCAGTTTATTGATAGGTTACCCTACCGGTTCTATATTTACAATTGTGTATACGACGATCTGATTGGCTGACGCAAAGGTGAATCTGAACCGACCCGCACGAGGCAGCCATCAGGTCTATATACGAGCGAGCGATGTTTAAGTCTGGTTTAAATGAGATTGTGTCTATCGCAAATTTAGAGCGTCTCATAAAGGCGATCATTTGTACCATGTGTTTTGAGATTTCATTTATGCCTGTATAAGTTGCAGTCCAATATAAAGCGCTTGTTCTTATTATGTTGACCTTTGACATCAAGCATTGTCTTGGCCTTCATTATTTTGTGAAGAGCGTTCCGTGCTGTCTCCGCAATGTAAACAGCTAGAATATATTATTTAACGTTTAGCGTTGACTGTAGAAGTTGACTACAATTAATATACTTGAAATATTTTAACTTTGACCTTGATGTATGACCTTGTACCTTGTGCTACTCGGTCTTGTATGCAAAAAGCGGTTATCATTATAACCGTGCACATGTTTTGAAAGTAAATTGAGTTATTTAAAATGTGTAGCCAGGACAACCACATAATAAATTACTACAAAGATTATCAAAGGAAAACGTTATGCTTGGATACAATACTTCCTATCAAGTAGAACACAGGAAGTTGTCATCCAAAATATACACTCTGATGAAGTACGGGTTCTCAGCGGTTTACCCCAAGGGATTGTCATGTGAACTACGCTGTTCCTTATTTTACACCAATGACCTCCCTGACGTCGTCAAAATATTTGCAGACGACACAAAAACGTACAATGGTGTCAACTGTCAAGAGAACCATGAGCTTCTCCAAAGAACCACTGACCAATTAAGAGACTGGTCATATACATGGGACCTCGAATTTAACACACACAAATACAAAATACTTCACCTAGGAAACAATTCACAAACAGGAGACTAGTTCATGAAAGGGAGGGATATAAGCAGAGAAGTAATAACAAATGTTAAGGAAGAGAAAGATCTTGGAGTTATAGTAGATACAAATTTAAAATTTCACTCCCATATCACATCTAAAATTAGAATTTCAAATCGAAACATTGGAATAATCTTCAGAACTTTCACATACATGGACAAAAATAGATTCCTACATCTATACAAATCATTAGTCAGACCTCATCTGGAGTACGCGAGTACGGTATGGTCACCATAGCTAAGAAAACACCAGATCGCCTTCGTAAATTTCATACGCCGAGCGACAAAACTAAAGACACCTAGGAATCCCATCATTAGAATACAGAAGACTAAGAGCCGACATGTTTCAAGAATTCAAAATACTTAACAAATTCCAGGGACGTAGAAAAAATCTTATCTACGTCCCTGCAAATACGATTTTACTTCAAAAGAGGATTTTTTTAAGCCTATCGAAGTATACAAAAACAATAGGAAATAGACTAAACAAACATTGGATTAAACACCAATTTTAATTCAACCCACGCTGCTACATGTCAAATAATACCACAAACATAAGAGATGGGCCATTACTAGCCGTAGGCTTTCCAGCGGTCTCGGAACAGTAAGTTACGTCAATGTTGACGTAATGACGTTACGACGTTACTTAGAAACGTCGCCATTTTCATATTGTTGATGAATGTAAACGGATTACCAGTTTATATCAAACTTGTTTTAGATAAATAAAAACTACGGGTTCAATTCAATTTTAATTGCTGTAAAAGTTCGAACTGTTGGCGATTTGTATAGTTGCTGCAGGGGAGTCTATATATAAGGTTTGTTTGGGTTCACCTTGCATAACAACTTCCAGCCGATTCATTGCATCAACCGGATAGTATATCGATAAATCTACAAACATGGTAGGTGATTTATCACTATTGACTTCAATATTTTATTTAACCGTAAATTTTTAAATTGAAATAACCGAGCCAACTTACTAACATATATCTTTCAAAGTATATAAAATTAAATATGTCGGTTTTGGTTCTTGTTGCATCCGCGGACAAGCGGAGTCAAAACAAATTATCAAGACGGATCAGAGAGGTCATAATGCCTAAATAGATATCGGAAAAAGGTAAATGGTATTGAAGACGCACCGGAGCCTGTGTTTACGCACGCTCTAACAAGTACCTTCACTATGGACCTGTGTGGAAGACAATAGTGATGTGGTAAAGCGTCGGCCTATCTTATCATAGCTCCAGGGTTTGAATCCCATGATGAGCGGATTATTTTTCCACGCGGACGGCTCGAGTACCGGTTAAGTCACCAGAAAGCGAATATCGAGAATGATTGATATAAAAACCGAGAGTTTGTTTCTCGATCGATGTTAAATAAATAAATGAAAAAAAAAAAATTACAAAACTCAATCGACGTTCAAAAGATAGGTTTAGCCAAAACTGTCCCCTAACATGTAATAGTAATAACATGTAATTTGAACAATATGTTCAAGTATTTCCTACTAGTAGTTCGCATGTGCATCTTTAAATGAACCCGTCTATGGAAAAAGGTACAATGTGACTTTTGATTACAGTGTAGACCCAGATCATGCAGAATAGCTTGTGTTTTCGCATGGTCTGGTCAATATCTACACTGTTCACATATTACTAACATACACTTGTTAGTGGGATATGTCAAGTGTTGTACTTTCCGATAAGGCTGAACATGTGGAAACGCTATGACCCGAACCTGCAATGTTTAGAAATGCCAACTTGTACCTTTTTCCAAACGAATGTGATTAAATGATACCGTAACGGAGTCGACATAAGACTCCGTTTTGCTGAACGGGGCCCAGATTACTTACGCCTCGTGTTCGTCTTTCGTCAGAACTAGGCTTAACATACGGTACCAATGAATTTAATAACCCGTTGCATGCACACATGAGGTGCGTCAAGTAACTTAGGTTCATTTTGAATCTACGTTGGAGCATCATAATAATTCAGTTAGATAACAATTCTACAAGACTTGTCTTGTGTTAGAAGTTATGTGTGGAACTGTACTACATACGTAAGCACACGAATGCTCGTGTGAATTTTCACTGGATATGGATGTTTAAGTCACAGGGAATTTCAGAATATATTTGACGGGACAGAGAGAGCGGGACGAGTCACGTTGGAATGCTGGTCTCTATAAGCAGTTTAGTGACTTTCCGCAAAATATCTATACTGATCTCATAATACTGCTGATTGCCTGACGGCTCACATGTGTTGCATGTTAAATGATGATGGGTGACTAGAAGCATAAATCGCTCTTGTCATTTAAACATGTCGAATATTGTATATTAAGAACTTTTATTTTCAGCGTGAGTGTATCTCCATCCACGTCGGTCAAGCCGGAGTTCAGGTCGGTAATGCATGCTGGGAATTATACTGTCTCGAACACGGGATCCAGCCCGATGGTCTATTGACCAGTGATAAAACCATTGGAGGTGTCGATGATTCTTTTAACACTTTCTTCAATGAGACTGGAGCCGGGAAGCACGTACCACGTGCTGTATTTATAGATCTGGAGTCTACCGTCATTGGTTAGCATTTTTTATTTATTGTTTGATTTTCAGTCAACTAAGGAGAAAAGAGCTTCTGCCATACCTGTTATCACTAAGATTAGTTGTGTTCACAGTTGCAATATCAGCATGCAGAGTCTTCAAATAATATCCACACATCTACAATAAACAGTCTCTTTAAAAGGATGTATACCAAGTAAATAAGCATTTATTCAATGATAAAACTGATACATATGAGTCTCAAAATAAAATAACTTTATATATAATTCCAGATGAGGTGCGAACTGGTACCTACAGACAGTTGTTCCATCCAGAACAGCTCATTACCGGTAAGGAAGATGCCGCCAACAACTACGCCCGTGGTCACTACACGATTGGTAAGGGGATTATTGACCTTGTCTTGGACAGAATCAGGAAATTGGCCGACCAGTGTATAGGTCTTCAAGGTTTCTTGATCTTCCATAGTTATGGTGGTGGTACGGGTTCCGGGTTAACCTCTCTATTAATGGAAAGACTTAGCGTCGATTACGGTAAGAAGTCAAAGCTTGAGTTTGCCATCTACCCTGCTCCCCAGGTGTCAACCGCTGTTGTGGAGCCGTATAACTGCGTTCATACAACGCACACCACCCTTGAACACTCCGACTGTGCCTTCATGGTCGACAACGAAGCAATCTACGATATCTGCAGAAGAAACATGGACATCGAGAGACCAAGCTACACTAACCTGAACCGTTTACTAGCGCAGATTGTTTCCTCCATCACTGCCTCTCTCCGATTTGACGGCCCTTTGAATGTAGATCTGACAGAGTTCCAGACCAACTTGGTACCATACCCACGTATCCATTTCCCTCTTGCAACCTACGCCCCAATCATCTCCGCCGAGAAGGCCTATCATGAACAGCTCTCTGTTGCTGAAATCACCAACGCTTGCTTTGAGCCAGCCAACCAGATGGTGAAATGTGATCCACGTCACGGTAAGTACATGGCTTGCTGTATGTTGTACAGGGGTGATGTTGTACCAAAGGATGTTAACGCAGCAATTGCTACCATCAAGACCAAGAGAACCATCCAGTTCGTCGATTGGTGTCCAACCGGATTCAAGGTCGGTATCAACTACCAACCACCAACCGTTGTACCAGGTGGTGATTTGGCCAAGGTCCAGAGAGCCGTGTGCATGTTGAGCAACACCACTGCCATCGCCGAAGCCTGGGCTCGTCTTAATCATAAATTCGATCTCATGTACACCAAGAGAGCTTTCGTTCACTGGTACGTCGGAGAGGGTATGGAAGAGGGTGAGTTCAACGAGGCTCGTGAAGATTTGGCCGCTCTGGAGAAGGATTACGAAGAAGTCGGTGTTGATTCTGTTGAAGGTGGGGGAGAAGAAGATGGTGGGGAATATTAAACTAATCGATTCAAACTTTAAAATATATCTTAATTTTTAAATTTCTTATCTTGCCTTCTTTGATTTAATTCTAATTATTTTGATGTTATAGATACTGAAATTCTGCTCGGGTGCTATTAAAGTGACTAAATTAAAATGTATCTTTTGATTTATCTTGTTCCATCCTTTGTTAAATAAATAATAATATGATTTCTCGCAAAATCAGTTTCCAATGACAATGCTTTCATAAGTTTTAAGTAGTACATGTATGTCATAAGAAACGACAAAAGGCTCTATATCTATGTATGGTGCCGAGGGTTCAAGTACTGAATTATCCCATATCTCTTTGAACAACAGACTACCGGCCAGCATCATTTATTTTCGAACAAGTATTGCCATGTATATGTAGGAAGATAGACAACACGAATTGATTTGGAATAACTGATCGATAATTGATCGGTTTAACGCCGAGGACAAACCAAGGCTTAACAACTCGATGTGTGGAGAACAGTTACTCAGAGGAAGTGCGCCCGATCTCGCGATCCAAAGGTTCGGATGCGATTCTATTGAAATATGGGTCAAAGTTTGGTATCGCCCCCACCAACTGGACGCGTGTTTTGGTTTACCCTTTTTCATTGCAGACGCATTTTGACGCGCCTACAGCAGACGACTTTTGAAAACATTATGACAAAATGAGCAATTTCTCATAATGAGTAATTCCCTTTTATCACAATGTTTTTAACTCTATTCAATAGTTATACTTTTATTCATAGAGATTTACTATAGTTTTGCCTAGATATGTTCAAAGTCGCCTGCTGCAGATTCGTTGTATTTGGGAAAGGGTAACGTATCCAGGACCTAGCCATTGATGACTCCTAATAACTTGCTTCACAGCAGATATACATTGAATAACTCTTCGAGTCTAAATGATAATAATAATTTCGCAAAAGTGAGGTAAAATTCAAAACAACGATCCATACCATCATAGGTTCACATCCGGAACATTTCGACTATTACACCGACGCAACACATTAGATCTACTCTCGTGATAGAGGTAATATCTTCGTGATAAGAAGTATTTCGGTTTTATTTGCAATTCACAACATTTAAATATTTTTCAAATATAGAATTTTTATTGATAATATTAATTCTATAACAAAATGTCTGAATTACAAAACCACAACGGTTTAACATATCAAAAAGTTCGTAATTCTAAAGCACAGAATATATTTCTAATTCAGAATTGGTATAGAATGGTTGGCGATAAACAAAAATCGGGTAATGTGTTAGATACAGCCTTGCCCCGATAGCTCATTCGGTACCGAAGCGGGCTGTCAATCCAGGGACGGTCGGTTCGCACCCCGGCTCAGCTAATAATCTATCTTACGTTTGAAAAATCAATGTGACAAGCGTCATTCTTCTTCGAATCATGGACTAACAGTATATGAGAAAGAGAAGTCAGTTGCTTTAAAACAAACTTTTGTAAAATGATATGGTGTGAGAAAGTCTGGAAACACACGAATTTGTGAACTGGTCGACGTGATATGACTTAAAATAATTGAATACGGCGTTTAACTCGAAACAATCAAAATCTGATTACAGCAAAGATGAATTATTCATTAAGTCATCAGTATAGCGGGCTATGTTTGCATCGCGATAACACAGTGTAGTCATGCCATGAACCGTCTCCGTGGTGTAGTGGTGTGATCGTCTGTCTTGGGAGCGAGCCAGCAGCGTCTGATCCCCGTTCGGTCATACCAAATACTTTAGATATGGTAATAATAGCTTCCCTTGTCGCTCATCCGGATCCAGCGAGAAGTCTTGTCAGATCCTTTATTTCTGTACGTGCACTTTTAATTAGGATCAATGTATATAACTGTTCCTGTGAACATTAAATCGTTTCCAATATACAACAAATCTGTAGCAGACTATCTCGTAAACATTTAGCCACAGATATTGACAAAAATCTTTTTTTTTAATTTTTTGATATATTTGAAATCACTTTTTGTAAAGGAGAAATAATTTTGCCGCAATGTCTTAAAAACACATCTGCGGTTGATTCGTCAAATGCGTCTGCCAATGGAAAACTGCTAATTCTTAGTACATGTCGAGGGTTTGGCGTGAAAAGGTTGTATCTTAAAACCTATTTTGGAAACCCTGGTTTAGGGGCAATTTTGACCCCTTTGTCAATTCAAATTTAGGTGCCATTGCTCAGAACGAGCAATGGTACCTAAATTTCCATTGTTTACCAAGAAAAATGATTTAACACTTATAAAGACTTTATGGCGAGGTGATTAATCTTGTTTAAAAAATACCAATTTGAGTTACAACCGTTTCACGCCAAGCCCTCGATATACGCTTCAACTTTTACCACATACGACACATCTGGAGAAGAAGACTTTGTAAACATCATGGATAAATGTATAAAAAAGGAATTTCTCCATTTGCCAATACATTAGCTTTTGATTGATTGATTGATCGGGGTTTAACGCCGTTTTTAACAATTTCTCAGTTATATTACGGCGGCCAGTTCACCTGCTCATGCATTTCCTGGGTTTCTCACACCAGTACTGCACACAAAAATCTTCCCAAGCAACTGGCTGCTTTTCGACATAGACTTAGCCCATTGGTGGAAGACGAATGACGCATGTCGCATTGACTTTTGTCAATCCTCGGAAAGAAAGTTGGCCGAGCCGGGATTCCAATACATTAGACAAAAACAAGGATAATTTCTAAAAATTGAAGTTAAATTGTTGGAAATAGTTTGAAAGAGTCATGATGGGCAATTTATCCTTTCCTCACAATGTTTTCAAAATGCATCTGCACATGAGAAAACGGCGTCTGCAGATGAGAAAGCGTCAGTTAAGCACGGTCTGGTTTCAATACATGCGCGCTATGCAGGTTGGTACAAGCAGTTGATATAACAGAAAATAGCATCACAGTTGCAGTATTGAGACTATATATAGTCAGGATGAAAAGTTAAACATTTGAGAGATGAAGCTGCAAAGGATCCCACGGAGCTATGTTTTATTTTTAACAAATATGATTAATGAATGTTTATGAAGATCGATAATAAAAGCTATTAGCATTTTATTGATAAATGCAAATCAGTCTGCTATATATTTATGTCGTTATGAAGCAGAGATTCATCTAAAGGCGTATGCGTATAAACAAGCAAAGCGAACAAATCGTAAACTAGAATATGTTTTAGAAAGAAATGTCGAGCCCGCAAAATAAATATATCAAGTCAAAATTATCAAAAGAAAAAAAGAAAAGTTATAACTCGGGAAAAGCATCATTTGGCAGGCTTTTACCAGTGATGTCTTTTTGACCTTGACCTTTTTGACCTTGACCTCGTAACTGAACCATGAATTGTGTAAAGTTGGAAAGCCGAAAATCCATTGATACCAGTAGAAGTTATAGCCGAATATAACAATTGGAAAACACGACAATCACCTTGTTGTTAGTTGTCGTTGTTTACACTCGCACTCGGGAATATTGCCATTTGGCGAACAGAATCGAGACAATCACCATTTCTCTTCAGTTTATTTAAAGGGTTACCCTACCGGTTTTATACCGAACGATTGTGTAAACGACAAACTGATTGGCTGAGGAAAAGTCTGAACCGACTTGCACGAGGCAGTCACCAGAGCGAGCGAAGTTTGAGTCTGGTTTTAATGAGATTGTGTCTATCGCAAATTTAGGCCGTCTCAGAAAGGCGATCATGTGTACCATGTGTTTTGAGATGTCATTGATGCCTGTATAAGTTGCATTCACATATAAAGCGCGTGTTCATATTATTTTGACATCGAGCAAGACCTTGACCTACATTATTTTGTAAAGAGCGTCCCTCCACTATGTAAATAGCTAAGATATATTAAGTTAAATGTTAACTATAAAAGTTGACTACTACACATGCAAAATTAATGTAATTGAACTATTTAAACTTTGACCTTTATGTATGACCTTGTACGTTGTGCTTCTCGGTATTGTAAGTGAAATTCGGTTATCGTGATAACCGTACAAATATTTTGAAAATAAATTGAGCCATTTGAAATGTATAGTCAGGACAATCTCGAACATGAACGCACGCATATGGAACGCCTTTACTGTCTTACTATGTTGTATTGTATTATACGCAGTACATTTTCATGTATACGAGGTACAAATTTCATTTGACGTGCATATCATGAATAATGTAACACGTCAAATGAAATATGTACCTCATATACGTGAAAATGTACTGCGTATAATACAATACAACATACTAAGACAGTAAAGGCGTTCCATACTCGCACACATTCAAGCGACTAATAGTGAGGTGACTACATCTCACTCACTACATCTACAAAAACCAAACCAAGGAAATAAATATTGATACACACCAAACCCTACCTCCAGTGGGCAAATGAATTAGGATTCAGATAAGGTTAATTTATTCAAGCCAAAATAAAATGATAAGTAATAACGACGTCAATTTTGACGTAATGACGTTACAACGTTACTTAGAAACGTCGCCATTTTCTCATTGTTGATGAATGGAAACCGGTTGCTAATATATATTAATATTGTTTTAGATTAATAAAAACTACGGGTTCAATTCAATTGTAATCGCTGTAGAGTTCGAACTGTTGACGATTGTATAGTTGCTGCAAGGGCGTCTATATATACAGTTTGTCTGGGTTCACCTTGCATGACAACTTCCAGTCGATTCATTACATCAACTGGATAGTGTATCGATATATCTACACACATGGTAGGTGCTTTATCATTATCGACTTCGTGACTTGATTTACGTTAAGTTTTCAAATTGAAATAACCAAGAAAACTAACCGTCATATATTTCTTTCAAAATATAAAATTGAATATGTCGGCTTTGGTTCTTGTTGCATCCGCGTACAAGCGGTGTCAAAACAAATTATCAAAACGGGTCAGAGAGGTCATAATGCCTAAATATATATCGGAAAAGGGTGAATGGTATTGAAGACGCATCGGAGTCCTTGTTTACGCAAACTCTTACAAGTACCTTCACTATCGACATGTGTGGAACACAGTAGTTAGTGGAGAGGAAAAGCGTCGGCCTATCTTATCATAGCTCCCGGTTTCAAATCCCGTAACAAGCACATTTCGAGGGCTTGGCATGAAACGGTTGTAACTAAAAACCTATTTTGAAAACCCTGGTTTAGGGGCAATTTTGGCCCCTTTGTAAACAATGCAAATTTAGGTGTCATTGCTCAAAACGAGCAATGGCACCTAAATTTCCATTGTTTACCAAGAAAAATGATTTAACGCTTATAAAGACTTCATGGCCAGGTGATAGTAACCAAGCCCTCGATTTGTTTATATTGATTATTCACGCGACCGACGCGAGTAAAAATGTCAAGTCACCAGGAATCGGATACAGAGCATGATTGATATAAACTGAGAGTTTGTTTTTTATTCGATGTTGAATTAATAAATTTAAACAAAAGTTTCAAAGCTCAATCAATGTTGACTGTGCCTTTACATGTAATAGTTATAAGGTGCAATCATAAAAATTGTCCTCTTTCTACAAATATTACAAATTGTTTCCTACTAGTAGTACGCATGTGCATCTTTAAAATGAACCCGTCCATGGGAAAAGGTACAGTATGACTTTTGATAACAGTGTAGGACCAGATCATGCAGATAAACTTGTGTTTTCGCACGGTCTGATCGAAGTCTTCACTGTTCACGTATTGCCTACATACATTTGTAAGTGGTATATGTCAAGTATTGTACTTTCCGATAAGGCTGAACATGTGGAATCATTAACATTAACCTACAATGTTTAGAAATGCCAACATGCACCTTTTTCCAAACAGAACTGATACCGTAACGGAGTCGACATAGACTCCGTTTTGCCGAACGGGGCCCAGATTACTGACGTCTCATGTTCGTCTTTCATCAGAACTAGGCTTAACATACGGTACCAATGAATTTAACAATTCTTTGCACACATGAGGTGTGTCAAGTAACTTAGGTTCATTTTGAATCTACGTTGCAGCATCATATAAATTCAGGTAGATAAAAATTGTCGTATTTCTACAAGTCTTGTCTTTTGTTAGAAGTTATGTGTGGAACTGTACTATAAACGTAAGCGCACGTATGCTCGTGTGGGTTTTCATTGGATATGGATGTTTAAGTCACAGGGAATTTCAGAATATATGCGACGGGATAGAGAGAGCGGGACGAGTGTCGTTGGAATGCTGGTCTCTATAAGCAGTGTAATGACTTTCCGCAAAACATCTATACTGATCTCATAATACTGCTGATTGCCTGACGGCTCACAGATCAGTCGGTAGCGACGCGGGCTGTCAATCCAGGGGTTGTGAGTTCGAATCCCGGCTCGGCCAACTTTCTTTCCGACGAATGACAAAAGTCAATGCGACATGCGTCATTCGTCTTCCACCAATGGTCTATGTGGAAAAGCAGCCAGTTGCTTGGGAAGATTGTAGTGTGGAGTACTGGTGTGAGAAAACCAGGAAATGCATGAGTAGGTGAACTGGCCGCCGTGAAAAAACTGAGAAATTGTTAAAAACGGAGTTAAACCCCAATCAATCAATCAATCGACGCCTCACAGATGTGGCATATTAAATGATCCTGGCTGACTAGAAGCATAAATCGTTCTTGTCATTTAAACATGTCGAATAGTGTCTATTAAGAACTTTTTTTTTTCAGCGTGAGTGTATCTCCATCCATGTCGGTCAAGCCGGAGTCCAGATCGGTAATGCATGCTGGGAATTATACTGTCTCGAACACGGGATCCAGCCCGATGGTCAAATGCCCAGTGATAACACCATTGGAGGTGGTGATGATTCTTTCAACACCTTCTTCAGTGAGACTGGAGCCGGGAAGCACGTACCACGTGCTGTATTTATAGATCTGGAGCCTACCGTCATTGGTTAGCATTTTTTATTTATTGTTTCATTTTCAGTCAACTAACGAGAAAATAGTGTCATACTTGTAATCATTAAGAATAGTTGTGTACACAGTTGCAATATCAGCATGCAGAGTCGTCAAATAATATCCATACATCTACAATAAACAGTCTATTTAAAAAAATGTATACCAAGAAAATAAGCATTTATTAAGTAATAAAATTGATATTATATGAGTCTCAAAGACCGGATATTTGAAAATAAGATTACTTTATATAATAATTCCAGATGAGGTGCGAACTGGTTCCTACAGACATTTGTTCCATCCAGAACAGCTCATCACCGGTAAGGAAGATGCCGCCAACAACTATGCCCGTGGTCACTACACGATTGGTAAGCAGATTATTGACCTTGTCTTGGACAGAACCAGGAAATTAGCCGACCGGTGCACAGGTCTTCAAGGTTTCTTGATCTTCCATAGTTATGGTGGTGGTACGGGTTCTGGGTTCACCTCTCTGTTGATGGAAAGACTCAGCGTCGATTACGGTAAGAAGTCAAAGCTCGAGTTTGCCATCTACCCTGCTCCCCATGTGTCGACCGCTGTTGTGGAGCCGTATAATTCCGTTCTTACAACGCACACCACCCTTGTACATTCCGACTGTGCCTTCATGGTCGACAACGAAGCAATCTACGAGATCTGCAGAAGGAACATGGACATCGAGAGACCAAGCTACACTAACTTGAACCGTTTACTAGCGCAAATTGTTTCCTCCATCACTGCCTCTCTCCGATTTGACGGCGCTTTGAATGTAGATCTGACCGAATTCCAGACCAACTTGGTACCATACCCACGTATCCATTTCCCTCTCGCCACCTACGCCCCAATCATCTCCGCCGAGAAGGCCTTCCATGAACAGCTCTCTGTTTCTGAAATCACCAACGCTTGCTTTGAGCCAGCCAACCAGATGGTGAAATGTGATCCACGTCACGGTAAGTACATGGCTTGCTGTATGTTGTACAGAGGTGATGTTGTACCAAAGGATGTCAACGCGGCAATTGCTACCATCAAGACCAAGAGAACCATCCAGTTCGTCGATTGGTGTCCAACCGGATTCAAGGTCGGTATCAACTACCAACCACCAACCGTTGTACCAGGTGGTGATTTGGCCAAGGTCCAGAGAGCCGTGTGTATGTTGAGCAACACCACTGCCATCGCCGAAGCCTGGGCTCGTCTTGATCATAAATTCGACCTCATGTACGCCAAGCGAGCTTTTGTCCACTGGTACGTCGGAGAGGGTATGGAAGAGGGTGAGTTCTCCGAGGCTCGTGAAGATTTGGCCGCTCTGGAGAAGGATTATGAAGAAGTCGGTGTTGATACGGCTGACGGTGGGGGAGAAGAAGAGGGTGAAGAATATTAAACTAATCGATTCAAACTTTTAAGTATATCCATGGATTAATTTTTAAAATTCTTATCTTGCCTTCTTTGATTTAATTATAATTATGTTGATGTTATAGATACTGATATTCTACTCGGATGCTATTAAAGTGACTAACATTTTGTCCAATCCTTTGTTAAATAAATATTAATATGATTTCTCGCAATATCGGTTTTCAATGACAGTGCTTTCTTAAGTTTTGTCTACAGTAATTAGTACATGTATGTCATAAGAAACGATAAACGGCTCTATATCTATGTATATTGTCGACGGTTCAAGTACTGAATTATCCAATATCTCTTTGAACAACAGACTACCGGCCAGCATCCTTTATTTTCGAACCAGTATCCATATGTAGGAAGCTAGACAACACGAATTCATCTGGAATAATTGATAGATAACTGACCGGTTTAACGCCGAGGACAAACCAATGCTTAATATCTCGATGTGTGGAGAACAGTTACTCAGAGGAAGAGCGCCCGATCTCGCGATCCAAAGGTACGGGTGCGATTCCCGTGAAAACAGGATCAAAGTTTGAGATTCCCCTACTAGTAGTACTGGTAAATCGAGAAATGCCGTGATATAATTGATAAACTGTTAAAAACGGCGTTGAACACCATTCAAAATCATTCATGCGGTGAATGGTCAAACATTACATTACATTACATTGAAGATAATTGTTCGTTTCGGTGTATGAAAATGTGATACTTACTTTTAAGTAGCTTTGTTGCGAGTAAAAACAGCTATTTTGGTCACCACGAATTAAAATACATTTCAATTTTAATCTTTTTTCCATTTCTCAAAATCAACATAAACATGTTGAGATGAGCAGCCAACAACAGTATAAAGTATTTATAGAAGGCGATCAATTATTGGGTTATTTATTGGCAATTACAATCACATTACTTTGATTGATTGGGGTTTTACGCCGTTTTCAACACTTTTTCAGTCATATCACGGCGGCCAATTCACCTACTCAGTGTTTCGTAGCTTCCCCGACACCAGTTATCCACACAACAGACTTCCTAAGCAACTGGCTACTTTTCCACATAGACCGTTTGCCCATTTGTGAAAGACGAATGACGCTTGTCCGATTGACTGTTATCAAATGTCAAATTACAGACTTACCTAGTTGATTCTTGGTCATAACCGTTTTCCCATAAGCTTTCGGGATGTACGACTAGATGGTAAACAGGCAAGATCCTGGTCCGACTGTAACCATGCTTTCACCACCTGCCTTGCATATGCTATGCTTTGGTGCTATGGGGGATATTTATTTATTAATTGTTTGGTGTTTTACGCCGCTTTCAACAATGTCTTCCAGTTATATCACGACGTTTTCTGTGTAAGTTACCATTACTACAGGAGGGAAGCCATTACTATAATTTGTAAAGTCCTTGATCTAATCCGGTCGGGGATCGAACCTGCGACCTCCCGCACCCGAGGCGGATACTCTACCAATACACCATCGGGCGGTTTGTTTGGAGAGAGGAAGATTGGGGTAAAGCACAGTTAATTGTGTGTAGTAAGCACATACTCATCAGAGTATTCACTGCTCACATGTACACCTACAACCTTTTCCACATGAACAACTATACACCTTTCGGCATGTACACCTACACCCTTTTTCGCATGTACATATACCACCCTTTCCGCATGTACACCTACACCCATTTCCGCATGTACACCTACACCCTTTCCGTATGTACAACTACACCCCTTTCCGCATGTACAACTACATCCCTTTCCGCATGTACACCTACACCCTTTCCGCATGTACAACTACACCCTTTCCGCATGTACAACTACACCCTTTCCGCATGTACACCTATACCCCTTTCCGCATGTACACCTACACCCTTTCCGTATGTACAACTACACCCCTTTCCGCATGTACAACTACATCCCTTTCCGCATGTACACCTACACCCTTTCCGCATGTACAACTACACCCTTTCCGCATGTACAACTACACCCTTTCCGCATGTACACCTATACCCCTTTCCGCATGTATAACTACACCCCTTTCCGCATGTACACGTACACCCCTTTCCGCATGTACACATACACCCCTTTCCGCATGTACATATACCACCCTTTCCGCATGTACCATTTCCGCATGTACACCTACACCCCTTTCCGCATGTACATCGACACCCCTTTCCGCATGTACACCTACACCCCTTTCCGCATGTACATATACCACCCTTTCCGCTTGTACACCTACACCCCTTTCCGCATGTACACCTACACCCTTTCCGCATGTACACCTACACCCATTTCCGCATGTACAACTACACCCCTTTCCGCATGTACACCTACACCCCTTTCCGCATGTACACATACACCCCTTTCCGCATGTACATATACCACCCTTTCCGCATGTACACCTACACCCCTTTCCGCATGTACATCGACACCCCTTTCCGCATGTACACCTACATCCCTTTCCGCATGTACATATACACTCCTTTCCGCATATACACCTACACCCTTTTCAGCATGTGCAACTACACCCCTTCCCGCACGAGGAGTCTCGTATACACAGACGATACATATTAACTTTCAAAACCCTATCTCGAGATTTTGTCATATTTACCTGAAGTCGAAACTTCAAATCTCAGAATATCTTTACAAAAGAGACTAGGGTTTTGACTTTCGAAATAATGTCGGAAAACGAGGCAACTCCATTTGAGCCGTTCCACGAGATAACCAAACGTTTCTTTAAATATCGACCCGGATCAGCCTAAGCAGGCTCACCCGGACAGACGCTTTTCGCCTTATGTGGATTTTCTGTTTCAGGAGTCGATACTCTATACATCTATCCCCCTGAGACCGGCGGAATGTGTCGGCCCGGATTAGCCTGCGCTATTTGCGCATGCTGATCTTGGTCGATTACGCATAGTCCATAATGCTGGTTTTCTCGTGAAACGGGTCATTTGCAGAAATGTTTTCAAAGTGGTCTACCACAGAGTGGTCAAATGATGTCTCTATCAGGAAATTTGTTAATCTCATGTTCGATTACTCCCGTGATCTCTGTCCCGATACGTGTTGAATACACGAACAACTAGTGTAATCCGATCAAAGACAGGGATTCCACCGTCCAATTGCCTAAGGTGTATTTCCGTCTTTATTTACTCTTGTCTGTTCTAAACAATGAATAATTAACTTGTTTACATCGTGTACAGAAAAGTCTGCGTGACTCCACATACTTTGATTATCTTTTAATCTAACTGCACAAAGGTTTTATACCGCGGTCGGAAACAATTATACCACATTTGGAATTAATTATCACATCGGATTTAAAAAAAAAAATCTTTATCTTTTTATAGCACGTGCGCGCACCAAGCTATGAATTCGGATACGCGAAATAATTCGTATTCTCTGATCTTCGCCTGTAAACATTTTTTTTTCTTTCGTCTATGCATATAAATGAGCCGTTCCACGAGAAAACCAACAGTGTTGACAATGCGTAAAGTATCGACCCGGATCAGCCTAACACTTAGCATGCCGCACAGGCTAACCCAGACAGACGCGTTTCGCCTCCTGTGGGTTTTCTGTTTCAGGAATCATTACTCTATACCTCTATCCCCCTGAGACGGAATGTGTCGGCCCGCGGATTAGCCAGCGCGGACTGCGCAGGCTGATATGGTTCATTGCATTACACAGATACCATAATGTTTGTTATCTCGTGGAATGGCTCAAATGTAGTTAAATTTCGGAAAAAGAGAAAATACTCTCACTGTCCAGTTTATTGGAGAGAACTGGTTCTGTCTCATTAATATATCATATATTTTATGAATAGCCTGGGTACCGAGGATGACCCGTCTTATCAATCCAAGTCAGCGACTTACTGGTTGGCGTTTAGTCTTGGTTAATAACAATTTCTCTCTGGAGCTGGTAAAAAAAAATGAAGCTCTCCAGCTTAAATTGTGAACTCGATTTAAAAGGGACCTCTGTTGGGCCCGTATTGCTGATAATTGTTAGTTATTTATTGTGTACGAATATACTAAACCATACCTCCGTATAACCAGGAAGAACTAAACGAGCGTCTAGAGATCACGTGTTTCCCCAAAAACATCAACAAACATAATGAAAATCAATAAACAAAAGAAAACGCAGCCGAAAAACAGAAAAACTAAGTCAATTATACTGTTTGATGAAAAATCTAGATTGTAAGAAAAAGATCTTTGGTTTTATCCGCGAATTTAGTAAAAGTATGTCGATGTAAATAAGATTCACTATATTCGGATAATGTACATGTGATATTGTTTTGATTGTAATAATCATAATGATACATAGACTATTGTTTAAAACATCAAATAGCCATATATAGTTATCGAAATGGTACACAAATCTCTAGTATGTGTGGAATTAATTATATTACAGAGTGGGTTGGAAGTACATGTAGTCTCAATATATCGCCGTTACATATTTCAGGATGCGAACAGTCAAAATGAAAATTCGCATTCCTAGTACAGAAACCTAGACTAGGTTGGAAGCCACTCCAGAAACCTGGACTAGGTTGGAAGCTACTCCAGGTTTCTGTACTCTGATTGCAATTATATATTTTTTGCAAATTGTGTAACGTCGTACTACAGGCTAGGGTTAAGGTGGATGTTATTATCGAGCCTAACATGAGACGGGCACTTTTAAGTAATCAACCCATTTCCAACTACAGCAAATCTGCAGCAGACAATTTTTGAAGACATCAACTATGATGATCTAGTACGTCCTAATCCAAATTTTGGAAATTATGGACAATCTCTTTCAATGAATGTATAATTGGTATATTAAACTATATAACTTAATTGCTGTATTATCTCTAATTAATTTTCAAAATATAAAACCATGATCTTAAATGTATGAACGACTTGTACGTTCTGAGGTCTGATGAAGTGCCTGCTTTAATAGTATAATCAAATAGAGTTTTAAAAAATTGTGAGCAATTTCTCCTTATACCACAATGTTTTCAAAAGCTGTCAGCTGCAGAGGCATCAAAATGTGGAAAAAGGGTTAATACAAAGAGTAATGTATTCAGCATGATACATGTTGAGTATTTTAGCTATCATAATCCTCTTTGCAGCTAGATCAGTGTCTTCCAAGTCTGCAATTTCTTGGTGAATTGCTGCATATACAGACTGCATCATATGGCTATTGCATTACAAGAAAAATTAACGCACAATTTCAACAATGATGAATCAGAAAAATGACTCAGATCAGGGTCTTTCAATAGTATTGAAAGACCCTGCTCAGATTGACCAATTTCCGAAGCTATGGTAGCTTCCATACCCATTCTCAAAGAGCATTTTCTTATCCAAATTGTTGATAAGAAATATAAGATTTGAATGTATTTTATAAAAATAGCTTGAGAAAAGTGTTTAGGATGTTAAACCTTAAACTTAAAAAGCTTTAAAAGGTTTGGTTTTCTTTAGCCTGTCTGACCTGATTTTATTAACCCTTTCCCTCATATAGACTTTTTCTGACAGCTTTTTGAAAACATAGTGACAAAAGAAGTAATTGTACAAAACGTGCAATTTCTTCTTTTGCCACAATATTTTCCACTTTTAGTCACAGGTTATCCATTCAATTATAGAGATTTTCCATTTTTTGACAAAATATGTTCAAAGTCGTCTGCTGCAGATTTCTTATATGTGGGAAATGGTTAATAATTCATGTTACAGAATCACAAAAATATAATAAACATAAATGAGGTGTTTCCACTACCCTGACCTGATCATATGCCTTGTTTCCAGATTGAAATTTTCATTTTTCTTTGTTGGTAAATGTTTATCCCTTCTCCTTATATTTTCCCACATGCAACAAATCTCCAGCAGACGACTTCCAAAATATCCAGGCAAAAAATAGGAAATAAATAATACATGACATTGTACTCACTAATGATGTAGTTAAATTTTTTGAACAAAGTAAATTACATTTTGGGAAAGGAAAAAAATGCATTTTTTAAAAATTGTGTTGTGACTTGTTTTCAGAGAATTCCTTACTGGATTTGGAAAGAGGAAGAAAGAGCGACAAAAGAAGGCTCAGGAAGAGATCAGTAACAAAATTAAAGAAGAAAGGAGATTACTTAAAGCAAAGGTAAAATTACTGGATAAAAATCACAAGCATCGAAAGGTGTTCACATTTGTAAAAGTTTAAAATAATCATGAATTTAAATCTCATAATGTTTGCAATATTATCCTTTTCATTGTTTTCTTCAGACAGATATCAAAATTGGTATAAAGTGAATAACTTAATATAATGCAGACAACTTTCCAGCTTATATATGATAGTGATACAGTATATTTAGAAAAGTAAATTAACCCTTTCCCATATACAACAAAACTGTAGCAGACGACTTTGAAAATGTCTTCTTAAAAACATGGAAAGTCTCTATAATTGTAGGTATAATTTACTTAAAAAAGTTGAAAACATTGTTTTTTTTGTCACAATGTTTTCAAAAGTGGTCGGCTGCAGATGTGTCAAAATGCGTCTATAGGTGGAAAAGGGTTAAATAAGTCATAATGTAGTTTAACCCTTTCCCTCATACAACAATTCTGCAGCAAAATCCCAAAAGCAGAATCCGCTCATCACAGGTTTGAACCCGGGACCTTTGGTACAAGAGGTCGATACTACTAATGTAACACTGTGTTCGACATAATTTAGTCATAGATGCATCTTTTGATAAAACAATAGAACTATAGCCACATTAGTTTTTGCCAATTTAGCTTTTTTTACAAGTCATTAATTAACCCTTTACCCCATAATACAAATCTGCAGCAGACGACTTTGAAAACATATGGAAAATCTTCACAAATGAAAAAACTATTTTTGAATAAAAATGAAAACATTGTGATAAAAGGAGAAATTGCTCATTATGAGCAATTTTTTCTTTTGCCACAATGTTTTCAAAAGTTGTTTTCTGCAGAGGCATCAGAAAGCGTCTGTATGTAGAAAAAAGGGTTAAGACCCTAAATTTGCAGATGTGGCTCATATGATTTCATCAAACTTAAAATGATACCTCTTTTTATTCTGCCATGAGGCTCATTTTTTAACAAAAATCCAGAATTTTGCATGTATCCAAAAAATGTGAAGGAATTAAGAGAGGATGCTTCAGAAAAGTCTTTTGAACCAACAAATTTCTCACAGACACAATATGGACGATTTGCCATTACATAAGTTTGAACAGCTTTTGGACCTTGGAGCTAATAACTAACCACAAGTTTGAAGAAAATACTTCTTTGCTCAAATGTCAGGTCAATATTGTTGAATAATACTGCTTTGTTTCAATGTAATTATAGAAAAAGGAGTTCAATCCAGGTGTTTCAAATAAAAAATACCAGAGTGCACCAACAGAAGTAGAAGCATTAGCAGAGCAACAAGTAACAGAACTACCAGAACACACAGTCACCATTACCGATGTATCAGACATAGATCTAGCTGGACAGGGAGGTTTTCGATTAGGACTGAACAAGGTAATGTAACTATTTTTAGCTCCACTGGTTGAAAGATTCTCCTCCGAAAGTGTTTGGCCTATTTTCAATTTTTCTTGTAGAAATATTCCTTGGGAGACCCTCTATCAGATTCCTTCAAGCCATGTTGATTGGTCGAAAAACATGGGGCTATTTTGCCTTATATGGCTATAGTGAAAAACTTAAAAAATCTTCTCCTCCGAAAGTGTCAGGCCGATTTTCAAATAATTTTGTAGAAATGATCCTTGGGTGACCCTCTATCAAATTCCTTCAAGCCAAGTTGATTGGTCAAAAAAACCTGACCGCCAGGGGGTGGGGCTTTATTGCATTATATGGCTATAGTGAAAACTTAAAACATCTTTTCCTCCGAAAGTGTTTGGCCAATTTTCAAATATTTTTGTAGAAATGTTCCTTGGGAGACCCTCTATTAGATTCCTCCAAGCCATGTTGATTGGTTGAAAAACATGGCGCTATTTTGCCCTATATGGCTGTTTGGAGATTTAATTTTTGCCTAATGGCTGTGGAGCGATACTGGCAGCCTTGGGCCTCTTGTTCTTTAACTTTTTCTCACATACAACAATTCTGCAGCAGACATCTTTGAAAACATATTGGCAAAAATATAGAAACTCTCTATAATTGAAAGTATAATTATTGAATAGAGTTAAAAACATTGTGACAAAAGAGGAAATTGATCATTATGAGCAATTTCTTCCTTTGTCACAATGTTTTCAAAAGCCGTCTGCTGCAGAGGCGTGGGAAAGGGTTAACCATTTCCCACATGCACTGTGTTTTCCATGACACACGAATCCTGCATCATCGACGCATTTTCAACTCAAATAAGGACACAATTAATGTCAATCATTTGATGATAGAGTTCTAAGATGGACTCCTATGTTGTATCAAATGTACCAAAACCCTAAGTTTCATAGCTGAGAGGAAAACCCTGCATGCATATGTCTTTTGACAATATTGTGGCAAACTGAGAAATTGTTCATAATGAGCATCATCTCTGTTGCTATATTGTTTCCTACTCTATCCTTAATTCTAGTACTACTATTTAAAGAGATTCCCCTGTTTTACCCCTTAAATTGTCTACTGCAGATTTTTGTTATTATGGGAAAGGGGGTTAAACTCTTTCTTAATCCCTTTCCCAACTGTAGGCGCATTTTGAAAACATTGTGGCCAAAGAAGAAATTTCTTATAATGAGCAATTTTTCCTTTGGCCACAGTGTTTTCAATTTTATTTAACAATTAAGCTATCTTTTATTGAGATTTTTCAGGTTTATGTCACTATGTTTTCTAAGTCGTCTGCTGCAGATTTGTTGTATGTGGGAAATGGTTAATTTAGAGAACTTTTAATACCTCTATAACAGAAAACATCCTAAAACCTTATAAGGTCAGGAGAAATTGCTCTGACATTTGTTAATGTCTGTGTGCCTAAAGATTGAACATCATTCACAAATCCACATTTCGTCTGTTCACTCCTGCGTTTTTAGCTCCACTGGCTAGTCGAGCTTATGTCATGGCGAATTGTCCATTGTATGTTTACTTCAAACAACTTCTCCTCCCTAACCACTTGGCCAATAAAGATGAAACTTCATAGGAACCATCCTCTCAATGTCCTCTCCTAAATTCATCCAACATTTTTGGATCCATGCACAATTCTGGTTTCCATGGCAACCGAAAGAAAAAGATAGTGAAAACTTCTCCGAAAGTGTCTGGCTGTTTTTCAAATAATTTTGTAGAAATGTTCCTTGGGTGATCCTCTTTTAGATTACTTCAAGCAATGTTGATTGGTCAAAAAACATGGCGGGGCTTTTTTGCCTTATATGGCTATAGTGAAAACTTAAAAAATCTTATCATCCGAAAGTGTCAGGCCGATTTTCAAATAATTTTATAGAAATGTTTCTTAGGTGACCCTCTATCAGATTCCTTTAAGAGGAGTTGATTGGTCGAAAACATGGCCACCAGGGGGCGAGGTTATTTTGCCGTAAATGGCTATACTGAAAACTTAAAAAATCTTCTCCTCCGAAAGTGTCAGGCTGAATTGTCAAATAATTTTGGAGAAATGTTCCTAGGGTCACCCTCTATCAGATTCCTTCAAGCCATGTTGATTGGTCGAAAACTATGGCCACCAGGGGGCGGAGCTATTTTGCCTTATATGGCTTTAGTGAAAACTTAAAAAATCTTCTTCTCCGAAAGTGTCGGGCTGATTTTCAAATAATTTTGTGGAAATGTTTCTAGGGTGAACCTTTATCAGATTCCTTCAAGCCATGTTGATTGGTCAAAATATATGGCCACCAGGAGGCGGGGCTGTTTGGAGATTTAATTTTTGCCTAATGGCACTGGAGCGATACTGGCCCTCTTGGGCCCCTTGTTTCTCTTCTTTTTCCTGTGTAGGAATACTAGCACTATAAATTAGTCCAAATATTGACAGACTATTTCAAGTTATGGGCAAATCTCTGCTATTTGTCCTCAATCCATAAACAAAATCTTTGTTATTTAAATTATTTCAGTTCAAGGAAGAGGAAGAAATAGTTGCTGAAGGTTCTGATGAAGAAGAATCTCAAATCCCAGAATCAAGCTCACAAGTATCTCACCAGCAACAAGTACAAATCCTACGGTAAGCTTACCCCATTCTATGAAGCTGCTAGCAGATATCTTTTGTAGGTTATATGTAAGGATGGCAACGGTTACCGATATTACTAACCGGTTACTCATACAATTTTGTAACCCGGTTAACCGTATAGATCCATAGACAATAAATATCTGCGCATGTTACTGGTTCCACCAGTCCAAGACAGTTCATTACCACACAAACTGCACTTGACTTTGTTATCATCAGCACAGCGTTTGAAACACTTCCAGACAAAGGATGTAGCAGGCGGCATTATGGCAATAAGATGTAGATTTTTTTTAACGAAGTGACTGTTATAAGATTTATAATATGTCGAAGAAAAAGGTACATAGCTGCATATCTTTAAATACCAACTCAGGGGAAAATGTGTTTCAAACTTCAAATTACTCTTCCAATCGTGTTGGTAAATAATAATTTACAACAACAACAATTCAAATATATCACACTCACTCCAATTAGTTGTATTATCAAAACAAACAGAATTTCAGAATTTCAGAATTTTATTTGTTATAAGTAAATACAAATACTTTTAGCAACTTTACAAGTAAAGAGGCAAGTACATATAAAATACAAACGCCGAATATAATTAATAAGTCATTATCTTATAATTTCTGCCTTTATTAGACATCAAACTTTTTTTAAAAGAAACAAAGCGTCCTTTAATTGACAATTACACAAACAAACGATCATCAATACAATAGAGTGCGGCTGATATCGCAGTAATGTAAACACTGGCCGATCGAGGTGTGAATAATTAACCTCTCATGTCTGATACGTGTGACAAATTGAAAAGAACAAAAGGTGAAACACAACTGTGTATATATTTTATCTTTTCTCTGAGTACTCGGTTACCGAAATTACTAACCGATTAATCGTAAAACGTACGGTTAACCGGGTAAACGATTATTCGTTGCCATCCCTAGTTATATGACATAAAATGAGTCAAAATTAATCTGCATGAGGGCAAGGGTTTTTAGCAAATATGCCTTGATGAATGATTTTTATATCATTAACCCCTAACAACTAGGTAGTAGGGATATGCTCGTATATAAGTGTCCCAACAATGTTGTTGCTTTAGAGACTTCATTTCTCCTCCGATTGTTATGAAAGTTAGAACAAGTGTTCACAAGTATGTTCACAAATATCGCCTCTTCTATGAAATTGCATTTCACTGACTTTTGTCAAAGGTCAAGGTCACAGTAACTATATTATTGTACCAATTACTTCATCACTTTAGCAACTTCATTTCTTTTCTAAATGTTATGAAACTCACATATGTTCACAAGCATCGCATCATGTACAAGTTTTATGTTTTACGGACGAAGGTCGAGTCACAGTCACGATAAAATGTCTGTATGAAACAACGTCATAGCTCTAGCACTTTAACTAGTGAAAAGAATTCCTTTATACTTCATACACAGGTTCATTGTCGAAAGAGCTTGGATGGGTCCGCCTTTAATTGACCTCGGTAAAAGCTCAAGGTCACAGTTACTATAATCCATCTGTACTACAAAGAAACTACATTAATGCTCTAGCACTTTAATTTGTGGACGGAAATTCTGTATAGTTCATACACAGGTTCAGTGTCAAGAGAACTTGGATGGGTTTGCATTTCACTGACATTTGTCAAAAGTCAAGGTCACAGTGACTTTAATTCATCTGTACAAAACAACACTGCATGGGGAATAGTATCGTCTGCAATGCTCTTGTTAATATATTTCTTTTTGTAGTTTTTAGCAATCTTTCCATTTTATACAACGATGGTTTGTTTGTGACATCGTCCTGGATGTAACAATTTCTTTTGAACATTAAATTCCTTCAGTGTTTAACCCTTTCCTACATAGAAACACTTTCTGCGATTGCCTTTACAGCAGACGACTTTTGAAAACTTTTGTAATAATGATTTCAACGCCTTTCAATATTTTTACTTTCATATACATGTATAGAGAATTTCAACAGTTTTGCCTTGATGTGTTCAAAGATTTGTTTTATGTGGGGAAGGGTTAAAACTTAAAAGGATTTCAATAAACCTTCCTACAGTTGATCACTGTGAAGTGTAAATCTGTATGTTAGTTACATTATTTAAGAGATAAGGGCCTTTCCTATTAGAAAAATCTTAACTAATCAACATATACAGTCAAACCTGTTCTAAAAACCACACCGTTAATTTCCCAATTAATCATTTCCTACATAAATGACCCTGTAATTAAAGACCACCTGTGAACAAAGAACAGATTGTTCTCTTCCCATGCGTGATCTTATAACACATGTTGGACTGTACTTATATTATAATTTGGCAAGCAAGTTTTCAAAGGAAGGTTTCTACAATTGTGATCACTTTTAAGTGCGTAATAGATACATATGATTATGAGCCATCCCGTGAGAATACCAACATTATGGCCTCTACGTAATGTATCGATCCAGATCAGCCTGCGTATCAGGGAGATAGAGGTGTTGAGTAATGAGTCCTGAAACAGAATATCCACAGGAGGCGAAAAGTGTATATCCGGATAAGCTTGCGTGGCATGCTTAGGCTGATCTGGTTCAATACTTTATCCAGAGTCTGCAATATTGTTTTTTTTCTCTCGCGGAAGAGCTCATATTTCAATAAAAGGGACTGAATCCCGCTTCTAGTATTGGTATCTTGAATAATCAAAGAAAGTTTCTATAGTGTTTTGCCCCAACTTTGAGAAGGGGAGGTAATATAGATTTGCCAGAGTCTGTCTCATTATGAGCATTTTCCTTCTTTTGCTACAATGTTTTCAACTATATTTATTTATCATACTTTCATTGATAGAAAATTACCATAATTTTACCTATATATTATCAAAGTCATAACAGAATGGGAAAGGGTTAACTTGAAGAGTAGGGTAAAAAGAGCATATCATATTAAAAAATTGCTTTTAATAAATAACATTATTTTGTCTTTTCAGGAAAATTGAAGCCAAAATAGACAAAAGACAAAAACATGTGAAAGGGAAAGCCCAGCCAATTTGCTATAAAGGCCGGACCTTATCGAAGAAAAAGAAACATTTGAAAAAACAAGGCTTAGACAAATAGTGTTTTCTGCAAGCTCATTTTTAGCTTGACTATTCGGAGACTACGAGAGCTATTGTACTACCCTGGCGTCGGTGTCACACATTAGTTACGGTTTCGCATGCAAATTCATACATTTCACCATTGCTCAGTTTCTACTAGATGTATCGCATTAAAATTACAATGCTTCCCAACTATCACACCTATGTAAATCGTCAGACTCTATTCAGCATATAATGCAAATTATGACCCCTATTTTTACTTAAAAATTCTGGTTCAAGTTTTGCGTGCCACTACATTAGAGTCCATAATTATGTCAGTAACTAATAAGCATCGGAATAGTCGAGTGTGCTGTCTTATGGCAGCTTTTGTTATGAATTATCGGCACTATAACACTTTCGAATATACATATGCTTTTTTTTGCCTCTGCAGCAGACCATATTTAAAAAGATTTGTGTCAAAAGTAGAAATTGCTCATGATGAGCAATTTCCCATTTTCCCACTAAGTTTTCAACTTTATTCAATAAATGTACTTTCATTTAAAGAGATTTTCCAGATGTTTTATGAAATATTTTCAAAGCGATATGCTGCAAAGTTAAAACATTTTCAATTAGTATACATGTACATTCATTAATAGAGATTTTACCTAATTTTGCCTTTTATACTTCTTTTTCTGCTGCAGATTTGTTGTATGTGGGAACGGTTTAATTGAGCCAAGGATTACATGTTTACTGATGGCAGTATGACCTAGGAACATATGTAATGCCTTCCCACATACAGATGCTTTCTGACGCATCTGCAGCAGATGGCTTTTCGAAAACATGGCGACAAAAGAAGAAATTGCTAAAAACGAGCAATTTCTCCTTTTGCCACCATGTTTTCAACTCTGTTTAATTAATTATTTTTTCATTGAAAGGGAGTTTCCAATTGTTTTCAGGTATATTTTCGAAGTCGTCTGCTGCAGATTTGTTGTATTTGGGAAAGGGCAGCAGCCCATGACTTTTAAAATATTTATTCAAAAATATGGAAAACGATGTGGCTAAAGCAGAAATTGCTCCTTTTGAACAGTTTCTCCTATAGCCACAATGTTTTCAATAGCAGAGGCGCGGAAAGGGTTTGTATGTGGAAAATGGTTAATGGTAGTTTTGAGTATATACTGAGGAAGTGTTGATATTATTAAACTTAAACTTCTCTGAATCATCTTGAACCCTTTTCTTTTTATACGCCCATTTTGAAAAGAGGATCATATTATAATTTTACCTGCAGCGTACAGGCGGGCGGGCGGCATCCAGTATGTTGTCAGCTAAATAACTTGAGAAGCCTTTGTCCCATCATCACCAAATTTAGTCAGAAAGTGTATTGGCTTAATATCTTGGACAAGTTCGATAACTAGCCATATCGCTTCAGTCAATCAAGAATTATCACCCTTTAATTATAGAAATTACCTAAAATTGGTCTTGTCAGCTGAATAACTTTAGAAGCCTTTGTCCAATCATCACCAAATTTGGTCAGAATGTGTACTGGCATAATCTCTTGGACAAGTTTGATAACTAGCCATATCACTTTAGTCAATCAAGAGTTATCACCCTTTAATTATAGAAAGTTCCTAAAATAGGTCTTGTCAGCTAAATAACTGCTCACTATATTTGCCTCACATACAACCAATTATCACTATACTTGGTCTCAAAGAAATAGGACGGGCGTATTTTGTGACATTTGGCGCTCTTGTTCTTTGATCCAATCCTACATACAGACACATATAGAAGCATCTGCAGCAGAAAACTTCTGAAAACATCATGACAAAAAAATAAATTAAAACAAGATGTGTTTGTGAAACACTGATGCCCCCCAATGGCAACATCTAGGTCAAAGGTCAAGGTCGCCAGGTCAAAAATGTTGGTACTGACAGAAAGGTCATGTCACAAGGAATACACATGTGAAATATGGTAGCCGTACCTGTTATGGTTCAAAAGTAGTGGTCAAGGTTAAAGTTTTTTTCGAGAATGGCAACATCTAGGTCAAAGGTCAAGGTCGCAAGGTCAAAAATGTTGGTACTGACAGAAAGGTCATGTCACAAGGAATACACATGTGAAATATGGTAGCCGTACCTGTTATGGTTCAAAAGTAATGGCCAAGGTTAAAGTTTTTTTCGAGAATGGCAACATCTAGGTTAAAGGTCAAGGTCGCAAGGTCAAACATTTTGGTACTGACACAAAGGTAATGTCACAAGGAATACACATGTGAAATATGGTAGCCGTACCTGTTATGGTTCAAAAGTAGTGGTCAAGGTTAAAGTTTTTTTCGTGCAGACAGGCCAAAAACTACATCTAGGTCAAAGGTCAAGGTCGCAAGGTCAAAAATGTTGGTACTGACAGAAAGGTCATGTCACAAGGAATACACATGTGAAATATGGTAGCTGTACCTGTTATGGTTCAAAAGTAGTGGTCAAGGTTAAAGTTTTTTTTTGTGCAGACAGACGTGCAGACCAACAGACAGACAGGCCAAAAACTATATGCCCCCCGAATCGGAGATTCCGGGGGGGCATAAAAATAACACTTTCCTTTATAGACATATCAATGTTTTGCCTTACTATTTTCGTTTGATGCAAACTTGTTTCCTGATATTGGGGTCATATATCTTTAAACGGGGGAATCCTGAAGGTTACTTCCAAACATATCATAGAGAGGGGAGATAGGTTTAACCAGTATATGAGCAATTTCTTCTTTTTCCTCAATGTTTTAAACTAAATTTCTTTAGTACATGTAGCTACAATTTGGTCACTGGAATAAAGAATAAAGCTCTGAGATTTGATGGAGATGGTGTTTTCACATGGTTTGCCGTAAATTTTAACTTGTGGCTAGTGACCTTGCTTTTAGCCCTGTATGACCCAGGTATACAGTACATATATAAGTTCAAGGGGATATAACTTGTGTGTACCTGAGGCAATATTAGTGAAGCATGCCGTGTTCATTTTCGTATAATTTTAATCAAATTCATCCAACCATGCCTTATGTTGTCTCCGGAAAGATTGAATGATTGGGGTTTAACGCCGTTATCAAAAAGAAATCGGTCATCAAAGCAGCCAGTTCACCTACTCATGTTTTTTGGCTTTCTCAAACCAGTACTTCATACAACATTCTTTCCAATTAACTTGCTGATTTTCCACATAGACTGATAGCCTGTTGGTGGAAGACGAATGACGCTTGTCTTATTAACTTTTGTCGAACGTCTGAAAGAATATTGGCCGAGCTGGGGTTCGAACTCACAACCCCTGGATTGACAGCCCACATCGCTACCGACTGAGCTACAGCAAAGAAGGATATCACCAAACTATTATCCCATCTATCTTTGGCGGGGTATAAAAATCACTAATGTCTGGGTCCTACGGATGAAACTAGCATTAATTCCCAGGAAATTATAAATGATTTCATGAAATTCTATGACACTTTACAAAATGAAAGAACAGTTTTAAACAAGAGGGCCAAGATGGCCCAATATCGATCACCTGAATATTTTTAAAGTGTTGACCTAAACGAGTCTATGTAAAACAAGTGATCCCCAGGGTGGGGCCATTTTTGACACCAGGGCTATAATTTGACCAATCTTGGTATAGGTTCACTAGATGAAGTTGGATTTCAAATATCAACTTTTAAGACAAGATTTTTCCTATACAAGTGACCTGGGATGGGGCCATTTTTTACCCCAGGGCTGTAATTTGACCAATCTTGGTAGAGGTCAACTAGATGAAGCTACATACCAAATATCAAAAGCCTGGACATTCTACCTTCAGACAAGAAGATTTTTAAAATTTCTCCCTATACAAGTTTTTGTAAATCAAGTGATCCCCGGGGTGGAGCCATTTTAGAGGTCCACTAGACGAAGCTACATACCAAATATCAAAGGCCTGGGCCATCTTCTTTTAGACAAGAAGATTTTTAAAGTTTTTTCCCTATACTAGTCTATGTAAAACAAGTGACCCCGAGGAGTGGCCATTTTTTACCCTAGGGCTATAATTTGAACAATCTTGGTAGAGGTCCACTAGATGATGCTACAAACCAAATTTCAAAGGCATTCGCCTTCTACCTCTCAGACAAGAAGATATTTAAAGTTTTTGTTAATTTCCCCTTTTTTGTTGCCGTGGCAACCAGAGTTCTCAATGGCATTTAAATCTTTGATCAATTTTGAAAGAGGACCACCAAAGGAACATTCCTGTGAAGTTCGGTTGAAATTGGTCCTGTGGTTAAAGAGGAGATGATGTTTAAAGCTAAAAGCTAGCTAAAGAATAGCTCACCTTGAGCCTTTGGCCAACAGGTGATCTAAAAAGGGTAACAAGAGTTGTCGGAGGACAATATAGCTCGCCTATCAGGGCCATCGTATATCAGGGCCTACTTCAGAACAGTTAAAGTATTAGGTAAAGTCGCACAGTATCACCTATTGCAAGATAATACACCTTTTCAATACTTTTGACAAAAATTCTAAGTTCAACTAGAATGGAGTGCTCCCCGGAGCACATGTGTCACCTGCCGGCGCCTTGTCAGAAAATTTTAATTTTTGATAGAAAAGGGGCAATAACTCTGATATAAAACATATTTGGATTATCCCCCTTTTGTGAACCCATCACAAAAATTGATATAAACATTTGTCAGAAGTTTCAATCCAATCCTTTGAGCAGAAAAAAAGTAATTTGAATATTTGACAGAAAAGGGGCAATAACTCTGATATAAAAATATTTGGATTATCCCCCTATTTGTGAACCCATCATACACATTGATATAAACATTTGTCAGAAGTTTCAATCCAATCCTTTGAGTAGAAAAAAAGTTATTTGAAAATTTAAATTTTTGACAGAAAAGGGGCAATAACTCCGATATAAAATTATTTGGATTATCGCCCTTTTGTGAACCAATCACACACATTGATAAAAACATTTGTCAGAAGTTTCAATCTAATCCTTTGAGTAGAACAAAAGTTATTTGAAAACGTGACGAAAAAAGTGTGACGGACAGACAGACGCCGGATAAAAAAAATAATAGACAGACAGACGTCGAATAAAAAAAAAAGTAACATTTGTCAGAAGTTTCAATCCAATCCTTCGGGTAGAAAAAAAGTTATTTGAAAATTTAATTTTTTGACAGAAAAGGGGCAATAACTCTGATATAAAATTATTTGGATTATCCCCCTTTTGTGAACCAATCACACACATTGATATAAACATTTGTCAGAAGTTTCAATCTAATCCTTTGAGTAGAAAAAAAGTTATTTGAAAACGTGACGAAAAAGTTAGATTTTTTGACAGAAAAGGGGCAATAACTCTGATATAACTTGACCTTGACCCAGGGTCAGGACGGGTGTAGTGGGGTGCGTAGATGGACCAATAGTTCCTAAATGTATAAACTAAATATGAAAGCAATCAATGTCATAATAGTGAATGCAGAGTGATATGTTAAACGTTAAACGCAAACCTTAAACCTTGTAACTGAACCAAGTAGAAATGACCTTGACCTTGACCCAGGGTCAGAACGGATGTAGTGGTGTGCGTAGATGGATGACCAATAGTTCCTAAATGTATAAACTAAATATGAAAGCAATCAATGTCATAATAGTGAATGCAGAGTGATATGTTAAACGTTAAACGCAAACCTTAAACCTTGTAACTGAACCAAGTAGAAATGACCTTGACCTTGACCCAGGGTCAGAACGGGTGTAGTGGTGTGCGTAGATGGATGACCAATAGTTCCTAAATGTATAAACTAAATATGAAAGCAATCAATGTCATAATAGTGAATGCAGAGTGATATGTTAAACGTTAAACGCAAACCTTAAACCTTATAACTGAACCAAGTAGAACCAAGTAGAAATTACCTTGACCTTGACCCAGGGTCAGGACGGGTGTAGTGGTGTGCGTAGATGGATGACAAATGGTTCCTAAAGGTATAAACCCTTAAAACCCAAATGAAAACCTTAAACACAAACCTTAAACCTAGGTGTCTACGCCACCGCCGACGGTGCCGACGGTGCAGACGGTGCCGACGGTGCCGACGCCGGGGGTAACACATAAGCTCTCCTGTACTTCGTACTGGCGAGCTAAAAAACAGTGTATGAAAAAGAAAAAGAAGGTCCAGTACAAACATGTAAAAGGGGATATATATCAGTTTTATGTTCCCAAAAAACATTTTAGAGAGAATAATTAAAGTTGCACAAAAGTTTACTGTCAAGTTTCCTTTTAGCTCACCTAAGCACGAAATGTGCAGTGAGCTTTTGTGATCACACAGCGTCCATCGTCATCTGTCCGTCCGCCTGTTAACAATTTCCTGCAAATGACTTATCCTACTAAACCAATGGACCGATTTCAAAATAACTTCACAGGAATGTTCCTTAGGTAGTCCTCTTTTAAAGTTGTTCAAAGAATTTAATTCCAAGTAGAACTTTCGTTGCTGCAGCATCAGAAAAGGGGGAAATTGCCAAAACTTTAAAAATCATCTTGTCAAAAAGTACTTGCCTGAATTGAGAATTATTTTGCACAAATGTTCCTTGGGGCACCCTCTACCAAGATTGTTCAAATATTTCCGATCCGATGAAAAACATGGCCACCAGGAAGCGGAGCTTGTTTTCATTATATGTGCATTGTTAAAACTTTAAAAATCTTCTTGTTCAAAAGTACCGGCCCAATTTATAAACAATTTGGTACAAATGTTCCTTGGGTAACCCTCTAGCAAGATTGTTTAAATAATTCTGATCCGTTGAAAAACATGGACTCCAGGGGGATTGTTTTCCGTATATGTATATATAGTGAAAACTTTAAAAAACTTCTTGTCCAAAAGCAATGACCCAGTTTAAAACTTATTTGGCACAAATAATCCTTGGGTGACCCTCTTATATGGTGTTTTTCTTATATGTATATACATGTATAGTGAAAACTTCAAAAATCTTCTTGTCTGAAACTTAAAGACCTAGAGCTTCGATATTTCCTGTGTAGCAATGTCTAGTAGTCCTCTACACAGATTGTTCAAGTTATGCCCCTGGGGTCCAAGGGGTCACCTGTTTTACAGAGATATATAGAGCAAATCTTTGAAAATCTTCTTGTCTGAAACTGAAAGGCCTAGAGCTTAGATATTTGGTGTGTAGCAAAATCTAGTAGTCCTTGGATCAAAAATCAGATAGCTATTGTGATAGGTCTTTGTCCATCTTTCATCCACATTTTGCTTCAAATGACATCTCCTCATAAACCACATGGTAAATTTTGATAAAAATCGTCTTATTAGTTTCCGCAGCTATCTTATGCACAAGGTTGTTGTTTAACCCCTTCCCACATACAAGAATTCTGCAGCAGATGACTGAAATAATCTAAGCAAAAAAATGGAAAGTAAAAATTTCCTATTCAAGTTATAAATATTGTGGCAAAAGGAGAAATTGCTCATTATGAGCAATTTTGCCTTTAGCTACATTTTTCTCAAAAGTCGTCTGCTGCAAGGTGTCCGAGAGTGTCTATATGAGGGAAAGGGTTAATTAATTTTCTATTTTTAACTTCTGTGAACATCTTTGCAGCAAAGCTGGATATTTAGAACTTCTTTAGATGAGGGCCACCTAGGCAACATTCCTTGGAAATTATTTTGAAATTAGACTAGTTGTTTCAGAGAAGAATGGAATAGATTGCAGTTGGTGTATGATCACAAAAGCCCACACTATGCTCTTCTTGCAGTGCTCAAATGGGCTTAAAAGATGCAATAACTAACCCTTTCACACTAATAGACGCATCTGCAGCAGAAGACTTATGTAAACCTTGTGGCAAAAGGAGAAATTGCTCATCATGAGGAATTTCTCCTCTTGCCACAATATTTTTTACATTATTCAATAATTGATCTTTCATTTATTATTCATAAGTTTTACTACATTTCTTGTATGTGGGAAAAGGTCCTTGCAATACAAAATCACCCTAGGATGATGAATAAGTGTTCCAAGTTTCAAAGCCAAAGACTTTATAGTTTAACCCTTTCCTTCATATAGACGCTTTCTGACACTTCTGCAGCAGATGGCTTTTTGAAAACATAGTGACAAAAGAAGAAATTGCACAAAACGGGTTCAAAGTCGTCTGCTGCAGAATTGTCGTATGAGGAAAAGGTCCTTGCAATACAAAGTCACCCTAGGATGATGCATAAGTGTTCCAGGTTTCAAAGCCATAGACTTTATAGTTTTAACTCTTTCCCCACATACAACAAATCTGCAGCAGACGACTTTGAACATATTTTGTCAAATAATGAAAAATCTCTATAATTGAATGGATAACCTATGACTAAAAGTGGAAAACATTGTGACAAAAGGAGAAATTGCACGCTTTGTGCAATTTCTTCTTTGGTCACTATGTTTTCAAAAAACGTCTGCTGCAGAGGCGCCAGAAAGCGTCTATATGAGGGAAAGGGTATATAGTAATAGAGTGCAAGTAAACACAAAATTTAACAAAGATTGCTTCATTGGCTCATCTCGGCTCTATTTGGATGCACTAAAAACAAAATAAAACATACATGTCTACAAAAAAATCTTTAATGTCAGTACACTAATACACCTATTCTGTATAATTTACTTTTTACAATTTATATTTATTTATCTGTACCCCTTAACCCTTAAAGTCTTTCCCACATGCAAACACATCTGCAGTAATCACCTTTTTTAAAAAAACATTGTAAAAAAAAGAAAAGTTTCTCATCATGAAATTATTCAATTATCATAGTTCCATTTATAGAGGTTTTCCATATATTTTCCTTGTTGGTCAACTGCTGATATGTTGTTTGTGGGAAAGGTTTTTTCTAACAACAAGAGTCATAATGACATTTTATTCATTTTTTCAGTGATTTGTGGGGAACTAACATTGAAATTCATCTTGACTGGCATGATGTTCCAAATTATTTGAACCCTTCATCTGATACAGATGAAATTTGGTGCCTCTACCACAGCCAACTTCTGTGTTGTGAGAAAGGAGAAATTGGTCATTATGACAAATTTCAACTCAAAATCAGATTTCTCCAAAGTTTCATTTTTTTTCATATTTTCTTAGTATATTTTCTAAGCAGATAACTTAAATAAAAAGTATTAAAATTAACCAGATCTGTTTGTGAAACATTATGTCCCCCTTTTGCATTACATTGTCAGGAATGTGTTGGATATTGATTAAATATGTTCGACCCAAAATGGGAGCTAACACTTTGTTATGTGTTCAAGATGATTGTGACCTTGACCTTTTAACAGATTACCTAAAAATCAATCTAACTTAATGTTTTTAAAGTTATCTGCTGCAGATTTGATTTATGTGAGAAATAGTTTACCCAAAACCATTTTGTATCTTTTTTAAAAACATGTTGTAAGAAGGAGAAACAATTTTCCCCTTGCCCACATTTGTTTAACCTTTTCGCGACCTGCAGACGCATTTTGATACAATAGCAGCAGACGACTTTTGAAAACATTATGGCCAAAGGTGAAATTGAGCAACTTCCCCTTTGGCCACAATGTTTTCAACTTTATCTAACAATTAAGCTATCTTTTATGGAGGTTTTTCAGGTATTTGCCAGCATGTTTTCAAAGTCGTCTGCTGCAGATTTGCTGTATGTGGGAAAGGGTTAAAAAATAATATTTCCCTTTTGACAGAAATTAACTTCAAATCAGACAAACCTGGAAGAGGAAGAAACACATAATTCAAAAGCTTAACCCTTTCCTGCATACAATGATTCTGCAGAAGACACCCTTGGACAAATATAGGCCACTATGGCACTCTTGCTTGTATTGTTGCCCATCTGAGTACCATGGCTCTATATGATAGTGTCAATGAATGAATAGATGGACAATCAATGATGCCAGACAGTGCCTGATCACAAAAGCACAGGTGAACTAAAGGCAGCATCTGGTGCAAAATATAATGGAACAAGAGTGCCAAACTATTATCAATATATGCCAGTCAGGGGGCAAAATTCCAGAACAACTAAAGTTTTCTGGCCAGTCTTTTATAGCAAACAAGTTTTTATGCCCATTAACATTCACAGCAAGTATGATAAAGATTGGTTAAAAAGGGGACAAATTTTTTATAAGTTAAGGTCCATAATCCAAAAATGCCTGGTTATAGAACTTATAGAAGCCTAGTCATTATACCCACAAACAAGTTTGATGAAGAAAGGGCGAAAAACTTAGGAAACAGACATGTGGACACAGGTGTTCCTATAATACGGCCTGTATTAACACTGTCCCACATATAACAAACCTGCAGCAGACCACTTTGAAAACGTATAGTCAAAAGCATGGAAAATCTATAAATGAAGGTATAATCACTGAAAAGAATTAAAAATGTTTGTGGCTGAAGGACAAATTGCTAGTTTTGAGCATTAATTTGTCCTTAAGTCATGGTGTTTTCAAAAATAGTCTGCTGCAGCGCCTTGCTGCAGAGGCAACAGAAAGCGCCTTATCTCAAACATCAATTCTGCAGCAGACGACTTTTGAACATATTTTGTCAAAAAATATCAAATCTCTACAATTGAATGGATAACCTATGACTAAAAGTGGAAAACATTGTGGCAAAAGGAGAAATTGCTCAATTTCAGCAATTTCTTCTTCTGTCACTATGTCTTCAAAAAGACGTCTGCTGCAGAGGCGTCATAAGCGACTATATGAGGGAAAGGGTTAACATGTGTAAAAGTGAATATCAGTCAGAAATAATGACTTGTGAAGCTACTATATAAAAATATTTATTCTATATATATATAAGATACAAAACATTTGGTAACTTTAGTGACATTAGTTATTAATGTATATACACTTAACAAATAAGCCAACATAAACAATCATATAATTATAGAACAACAGAACCATGATGGTCCTATACCGCTCATCAGATTTACTAGAACTTCAATAGTTTTCAAAGTGTTTACACTAAACATATAAGCAAAACAAGCACATTGTCTAGTGGCTAGGATTAACAACTGTCTGAAATAATTTGACAATATTTGTTTTTGTTTGTTTTATTGGGGTTTTACAATGGTTTTCAACATTATTTCAGTTATATCATGGCAACAGTTCACATATTCATGACCTCTGGGTAGCCAAACCAGTACTAGGCTAGGAAATGTGCATTGAAATGTGACTTACCCAAGGGCATTCCATCATGACTGTCGTGCCGCGACTTGGGATCAAACCTGGGACGCCCAGTAACAATCTGTGTAGAGAGTAATCTACAGAACCTTTGTTCTTAATTTAATCGGGTCTCTACTTATGGTCATGAACAATTCAAAGTTTTCACTAAACATACATACAAGGTTAACAAACACTGCCCCTTGCTCGCCATGTTTTTAAACGGATCATAACAATTTGAAATATCTTAGTAGAGGGTCATCCAATACTTTGGTTGATTGGTTTAGGAGGAGAAAATGTGTACAGACAGACAGACAGACAACTACGACGCTGAGTGATCACAATAACTCACCCAGGACTTCTTTCGCAGGTGAGCTAATAATTTACCCTTTCCCACCTAAAAACGCATCTGCAGTAGATGTAGTAGACTTTAGAAAACATTATGATGAAAGAAGAAATTGCAAAAAAAAACGAGCAATTTCTCCTTCTGCCACAATGTTATCAACTTTTTTCAATAAGTTTACCTACATTTCTAGAGATTTTATTCCTATCTTTAGTAAATGTTTTCAAAGTCGTCTACCTTAGATTTGATGTATGTGGGAAAAGGGTTAAACAATAATTTATCATATGCAAATTAATTTTGACACATCTGCTGCAAACAAATATTGAAAGGGTTTTAAGCTCTGCCTTCTAAAAAATATTCTCAACTGTAAACATTTAGAAAATGATAGAAAAGTTGGAAAACACAAGTAAAATACAATGTAAAAACGTTCTCCTTCTCTTAGACCACAATATATTACGCTGCAAAAAAATCAATAAATTCATTAACTTGATCAGTCTTTCACTTCCTTTAACCCTTTCCTTCATACGACAATTCTTCAGCAGACGACTTTGAACGTATTTTGTAAAAAAGTAGAAAATCTCTATAATTGAATGGATAACCTATGACTTAAAGTGGAAAACATTGTGTCAAAAGGAGAAATTGCACGTTTTGTGCAATTTCTTCTTTTGTCACTATGTTTTCAAATAGCCGTCTGCTGCAGAGGCGTCAGAAAGCGTCTATATGAGGGAAAGGGTTAAGAGTGTAAGTTAAATCATACAATTTGCAAACCAGTGAAGTCAGAACTCCTTTTTCATTTAAGCATTCACCTGATAAAATACAACATGTGAACAAAATTTATCTGCTGCTATTAGGCACAAATTAAACCACTTTAGCCATATCAGACTAGTCCCCTGGTGGCCATGTCTTAACCCTTTCCCTCATACAACAATTTTGCAGCAGACGACTTTGAACATAATTTGTCAAAAAAAGGAATATCTCTATAATTGAATGGATAACCTATGACTAAAATTGGAAAACATTGTGGCAAAAGGAGAAATTGCTTGTTTTGAGCAATTTCTTCGTTTGTCACTATGTTTTCAAAAAGCTGTCTGCTGCAGAGGCGTCAGAAAGTGTCTATATGAGGGAAAGGGTTATGAACAATCAACATGGCTTTAAGGAATCTCATAGAAGATCACTGAGGAACATTTCAACAAATTAATTTGAAAAACAGCCAACCAGTTTTAGGAGGAGAAAATTCACATTTTCTTTTTTTGGTTGCAATGGAATCATAATTTTGCAAGGACATAACAATATTGAAGGAACTCAGGAGAGAACATTGAGAAAATGCTACCTATGAAGTTCCAATTGGCCCAGTGGTTACAGAGAAGACGTTTGAACCAAATATTCTCGCACAGATGCACGCCTGATAGACAATTTCTGACATTTAATTTGTCATGACAGAGGTTTAACCCTTTCCCTCATACAGCTACTTTTTGACGCCTATGCAGCAGATGACTTTTGAAAACATTGTGGCAAAAGAAGAAATTGCTCATAATGTGCAATTTCTCCTTTTGCCAAAATGTTTTCAACTCTATTCAATTATAATAATTTAATTTACAGAGATTTTCCATATTTTTTCCTTAATGTTTTCAAAGTCGTCTGCTGCAGATTTATTGTATGTAGGAAAGGGTTATCTAGCTTTCAGCCAGCGCAGCTGTAAATAGCGAGAAAAAATAATATGAAGTTGAAATATTTAGAAAAATCTATTTCCTACAATGTTCTTTGTTTGCTACTTATTTGTATCATAGAAATGACGAAAACCACAAGATTCTGGCATATCTATCACTTTGTCAAAGGAAGCATGATCTCAGAAAGACAATATAACAATATTCATGAATCAGCTTAAATGTCTTAACTGTTATTTGGAAGTTTGTTCCCCCCAGGTTTTCAAATATTTATTGATGCAAATGAATGTAATGTTCTAAATGTTCTGCAGGCAACAATTAAACCTTTAACTCATGCAGAAGCATCTGAAGCCAACTGATGACGTTTGAAAACAGTGTGGCAAAAGGTGAAATTGCTAATTATGATCTCTTTTAATAAATTATACTTTCATTTATAGAAATGTTCTATACTTTATCTATATGTAGTCTGTAGTAGATCTTTTTTATGCGAGAAAGTGTTATTCAAAATAATTCAAAACATTGAACATACTAATGGGATGATGCCTTGGCCGGAGTTGTTATTGAAATGATAGCTATAAATACAGTATAACACTTTCCCATATAAACAACAAATATGCAGCTGATGACGGAAATCATCTAGAAAATATCTATAAAAGAAATAGATATTAATAGAGTTAAAACAAAATTGAGCAAAGGAATAATAGCTTATTTTGCAAGTTGCAATGATGTTTTCGAAAAATGGGAAAAGGTTAACTTTAGTTCTCAGCAATAAACTTCAACATGATGCAATAATAAGCGCTAAAATAACTGTAAAGGATACTTATCTAGTACATTTATACACCACTTATCAAAATAAATTAGTCTCAAATATATTACTGGTTGTTTTTTTTGGGGTTTTTTTCAATTAAAAAAGCGTTACATAAACCTTAATCAGTTCTAGTGGGACAGGGTGAGTGTCAGGATAGAGAATATCCATGTTTTTGCCTTGATATTTTCAAAGCCATCTGCTGCAGATTTGTTGTTTGTGGGAAAGGGTAAAATCTTTTCTGTATGTAAACATGAGAAAAGTCTTTAACCCTTTCCCTCATATAGACGCTTTCTGACGCCTCTGCAACAGACAGCTTTTTGACAACAGAGTGACAAAAGAAGAAATTGCTAAAAAATTAGCAATTTCTCCTTTAGCCATAATGTTTTCCACTTTTAGACATAGGTTATCCATTCAATTATAGAGATTTTGAATTATTTCACAAAATATGTTCAAAGTCATCTGCTGCAGAATTGTTGTATGAGGGAAAGGCTTACGTTACCATAGAGATAGTTGGTCAAATAAGGAGTTAAGGTCTTAACTTAGAGCTCAGTAGGTGTAACAAGTTCCACCAAGAAAAAAGCTAACATTAACTATAAAAAGCCTGTGATGCTTTGTTTTCAACTAATTCATTTAACAACAATTGCCAAACAAGATTTCAGCTTATATTTATCTCCCTCAATGTCTGCTTCCTGGACAATGAACCAGTACTTACGCTGTTTGTGTTGAAAACACACAAAGTGCAGAACCTGCTCATCACAGGATTCAAACCCGGGACCTTAGGTATGAGAATTCTACCACTGCACCACTGTCTTCAACACTTCCTATTATGTTTAAAGTATGAACAAAATGTCATTTTTAACAGATCTTATGCTTTAATTCACTTTGAGCAAATCAATATAAGTGTGTCCACTATTCTAAGGAGTGCATCGGCTGTTTCAAAGCAGTATCTCCTATATTTTTCCTTTAACCCTTTCCCTCATACGACATATCTGCAGCAGTACTTTGAACATATTTTGTCAAAAAAAAAGAAAATCTCTATAGTGAAAGAAAACATAGTGGCAAAAGGAGAAATTGCTTGTTTTAAGCAATTTCTTCTTTTGTCACTATGTTTTCAAAAACCTGTCTGCAGCAGAGGCGTCAAAAAGCATCTCTTACTCTTTCAAACATAAAGACACATCTTATATCCTCTACAGCAGAAGACTTTTTAAAACATTGTGGCAGAAGGTGAATAATAAGCAATTTCACCTTTCGCCACATTGTTCTCAACTATAAATATTAACCTCATTTATATAAGAGATTTTCCATATTTTTGCCAAGATGTTTTCAAAGACATCTGCTGCAGATGTATTGTATGTTGGAAAGGGTTTGTTTAACTTTGTGTTTCATGTACAATAGAAGCCCGCAGTAGATTCTGCAGGGTCAGAGATGGTCCAGAAGAACCCCCCCCCCCCCCCCCCCCCAGGGGTATGCTTTCAGAGGTCAAGATAAAAGGAGTATACAGCCCTTTCCCTAAAATATATCTCTTTTATTATCCTACCAAACCCCATGATGTGTGTACAAATATACTCAAAATGAGGAAAATCTCTTTAATAGAATGGATAACCTATGACTAAAGTGGAAAACATTGTGACAAAAGGAGAAATTGCTCGTTTTTGAGCAATTTCTTCTTTTGTTACTATTTTTTTCAAAAAGCCGTCTGCTGCAGAGGCATCAGAAAGCGTCTACATGTGGCTAAATGATTCATAAAAGGATTTTAGAACATGCAAACCACACTTTATCTACGGGAACCCTGATGTAATCATAATTGCCAATTGTTCCAAAACCTTCGCATGTAAAGTTTTTATATGGCATGGCTCTTTATTGTTCTCTACTTATCTCAGTATTCTAAGTCACAAGTACACAATTTGGTATATTTGTGGGGGGGCTGAAATTCACCTTTTTTTATTGTGCCATTTTAACATATGTAGCTGGAAATATTCCAGTTTTACCAGTTCTTTGATTTACTCCTTTCCACCAATTTTCATCACTATTTTCAAGTATTTGTATTTGATCATGTTTTTTCAATTTAATTTCTTCGTCTCCTGAGGCCTCAAAGTCATATAGTGCACTGCAATGTACCTGAAATAAAAGAAACAACATGAATTTTTATATAACCTATACCTGCCCTTTCCCACATAAAGCAAATCTGAAGCAGACGGCTTTGAAGACATTAAGTAAGACAAGAGGACCATGATGGTCCTATATCGCTCACCTGATTTAATCAAACTTAAAAAGTTTTCATTGTTCTTTGTCTATACTAATATACAGAAAACAAGCAACACCCCCTGGTGGCCATGTTTATCATCCTATCAAAATAATTGGAAGTCTTATTAAAGAGGCACCCAAAGAACATTCATGGCAAATGGGCAAGACTATTTTTAAAGTGTTTACCTTAAGTCTATGTAAAACAAGTGATCCCCAGGGTGGAGCCATGTTTGACACCAGGGCTATAATAATTTGACAAATCTTGGTAGAAGTCCACTAGATGAAGTTAGATTTCAAATATTAAACTTTTAGACAAGATTTTTAAAGTTTTTCCCTATACGAGTATATGAAAAACAAGTGACCCGGGTGGGGCCATTTTTTACCCCAGGGCTATAATTTGAACAATCTTGGTGAGGGTCCACTAGATGATGCTACATACCAAATATCAAAGGCCTGGGCCTTCTACTTTTAGACAAGATGATTTTTTATTTTTTTTCCCTTTATGAGACTATGTAAAACAAGTGACCCCCAGGGATGGGTAATTTTGACCCAAGGGCTATAATTTGAACAATCTTGGTAGAGGTCCACTAGATGATGCTACATACCCAATATCAAAGGCCTAGGCCCTCTACTTTTAGACAAGATGATTTTTTATTTTTTTTCCCTTTATGAGACTATGTAAAACAAGAGGGCCATGATGGCCCTGGATCGCTCACCTTAATTATACAATGTACTATAATGCAAAATACATCAGGACAATTATTCTAAATGCAACCTCCACAGTGTTAACAAGATTTTCCTTCATTTGGCCTAGTGATCTATATTTTTTTACCTGATATGACCCATATTCCAACATGGACTAGATATTATCAAGACAACATTCTGACAAATTTTCAACTTGCTCAAAGTAAAAATGCGGCCTCCGGAGTTTGAACAATATTTTCCTTTATTGACCTTGTTTCTGACCCTACATGATCCATATTCGATCTTGGCTTAGATATCATTTAGATAAACATTCTCATAAAATGTCAAGCTGCTGTAGCAAAAAATGTGTCTTCTACAGAGTTAACAAGATGTTCCTTCAATTTGGCCTAGTGACCTAGTTTCTGACCCAATATGACCCATATTCGAACTTGACCTAGATATAATTCAGACAAACATTCTGACCAAATTTCAAGCTGCTGAAGCAAAATATGTGGCATCCAAAGTGTTAACAAGATTTTCCTTCAATTTGGCCTAGTGACCTAGTTTCTGACCCAATATGACCCATATTTAAACTTGACCTAGATATCTTTAAGACAAACATTCTGACAATATTTCAACATGCTCAAGTTGAAAATGTGGCCTCTACAGTGTTAACAAGATTACCCTTCAATATGGCCTAGTGACCTAGTTTCTGACCCGATATGACCCATATTCGAACTTGACCTAGATATTTTTAAGACAAACATTCTGACAAAATTTCAAACTGCTGAAGCAAAAATTGCGGCCTCTAGAGTGTTAACAAGATTTTCCTTCAATTTGACCTAGTGACCTATTTTTTGACCCAACATGATCCATATTCGAACTTGGCTTAGATATCATTTAGATAAACATTCTCATAAAATGTCAAGCTGCTGTAGCAAAAAATGCGTCTTCTACAGAGTTAACAAGATGTTCCTTCAATTTAGCCTAGTGACCTAGTTTCTGACCCAATATGACCCATATTCGAACTACCTAGATATCTTTAAGACAAACATTCTGACAAAATTTCAAACTGCTGAAGCAAAAATTGCGGCCTCTAGAGTGTTAACAAGATTTTCCTTCAATTTGACCTAGCGACCTATTTTTTGACCCAACATGACCCTTGATCGAACTTAACTTACATATCATCAAGAAAAACATTCTGATAAAGTTTCATCATGCTAAAGTTAAAAATGCAGTATCCAGAGTGTTAACAAGATTACCCTTCAATTTGGCCTAGTGACCTAGTTTTTAACCCGGAATATTCGAACTTGGCCTAGATATCATTTAGACAAACAGTCTGACCAAATTTCAAGCTGCTTAAGCAAAAAATGCGGCATCCAAAGTGTTAACAAGATTTTCCTTCAATTTGGCCTAGTGACCTAGTTTTTGACCCTGCATGACCCATATTCGCACTTGACCTAGATATCATTTAGCTCAACATTCTGACCAAATTTCAAGCTGCTGAAGCAAAACATGCGGCTTCTACAGAGTTAACAAGATTTTCCTTCAATTTGGCCTAGTGACCTAGTTTCTGACCCAATATGACCCATATTTAAACTTGACCTAGATATCTTTAAGACAAACATTCTGACAATATTTCAACATGCTCAAGTTGAAAATGTGGCCTCTACAGTGTTAACAAGATTACCCTTCAATTTGGCCTAGTGACCTAGTTTCTGACCCGATATGACCCATATTCGAACTTGACCTAGATATTTTTAAGACAAACATTGTGACAAAATTTCAAACTGCTGAAGCAAAAATTGCGGCCTCTAGAGTGTTAACAAGATTTTCCTTCAATTTGACCTAGTGACCTATTTTTTGTTCCGACATGACCCATGTTCGAACTTGACCTACATATCATCAAGACAAACATTCTGATAAAGTTTCAACATGCTCAAGTTGAAAATGTGGCCTCCAGAGTGTTAACAAGATTTCGCTTCAATTTGACCTAGTGACCTCGTTTTTGACCTCATATGGCCCAGTTTCGAACTTGTCCAAGATTTGATGGAGATGAATGTTCTGATACACTTTCATGAAGATTGGATGCAAAATGTAGCCTGTAGAGTGTTAACAAGCTGAAATGTTGACGACGCACGACGGACGATGCACGGACGACGGACAAAATGTGATCACAATAGCTCACCTTGCACTTCGTGCATAGGTGAGCTAACAAGTGACCCCCAGGGATGGGTAATTTTGACCCAAGGGCTATTATTTGAACAATCTTGGTAGAGGTCCACTAGATGATGCTACATACCAAATATCAAAGGCCTGGGCCCTCTACTTTTAGACAAGAAGATTTTTTAAGTTTTTCCCCTATATGAGTATATGTAAAACAAGTGGGGTCATTTTTTACCCCAGGGCTATAATTTGAACAATCTTGATAGAGGTCCACTAGATGATGCTACATACCAAATATTTAAGGCCTATAGGCCCTCTACTCTTAGACAAGCAGATTTTTAAAGGTTTTTCCTTATATGAGTCTATGAACAAGTTTCGCCCCCTGGCGGCCATGTTTTTCAACGGATCGGAAATATTTTAACAATCTTGTCAAAAGGTGCCCCAAGAAACATTTGTGCAAAATAATTTTCAAATCAGGCCAGTACTTTTGGACAAGAAGATTTTTAAAGTTTTAACAATGCACATATAAGGAAAACAAGCTCCGCCCTCTGGCGGCCATGTTTTTCATCTGATCGGAAATATTTGTACAATCTTGGTAAAGGGTGCCCCAAGGAACATTTGTGCAAAATAATTTTCAAATCGGGCCAGTACTTTTGGACAAGAAGATTTTTAAAGTTTTAACAATGCACATATAAGGAAAACAAGCTCCGCCCCCTGGCGGCCATGTTTTCCAACGGATTGGAAATATTTGAACAATCTTGGTAAAGGGTGTCCTAAGGAACATTTGTGCAAAATAATTTTTAAATCGGGCCAGTACTTTTGGACAAGAAGATCTTTTAAGTTTTGGTTAATTTCCCCATTTTTGTTATTGTGGCAGCCAAAGTTCTGCATGGAATAGAATTCTTTGAACAAGTTTGAAAGAGATCCACCCAAGAAACATTTCTGTAAAATTATTTTGAATTTGGTTAATTGGTTTAGGAGGAGAAGTCGTTTGTAGGAAAATGTGAACGGACGAACGACGACGGACAGTGAGCGATCACAAAAGCTCACCTTGCACTTTGTGCATAGGTGAGCTAAAAAACAAGGAAAATTTCTATAAATAAAAGCATTATTATTGAAAACAGTTGAAAATATTGTGGCAAAAGGAGAAATTACTTGGTTTTTTTCAAGCTTGGTGTGCTGCAGATGCGTCAAAATGCTTCTATGAGTGGGAAAAGTTTAGTAAGTAAATTATCAAAGGGTCAGAAGTCTGTTCATAAAGGTTGAAGTTAAATAAGCTGGTAAAATGCACATCATACACCTCTTAATATTATAACCTGTTAACCCTTTCCCTCATATAGACGCTTTCTCACGCTTCTGCAGCAGTCGGCTTTTTGAAAACATAGTGACAAAAGAAGAAATTGCTCAAAACAAGCAATTTCTGCAGAATTATCGTATAAGGAGGGAAAGGGTTAAGTATGATATGGGACATGATGGCTTAGATTTTCAAACAATCAAATGGCTTTGAGCAATGTTGGTAGAGGGCCACATAGGGAACATTTCTGTGAACATCTTGAGATATCTGTCAAGTTTCAGATGATTTTTTTTTTTTTATTACACTTTAGGCAAATAAAAGGAAACTAGACCTGTTCCCTGGTGGAAATGTTTTTCAATCGTGCTGGTGGTTAGTTTTAATGGAAATGTTCTTTAGATGACTTTCTAAAAAGATTATGTAAGCCAGCTTTACTAAGGAGAAGAATTTCCAAATTTTTATTAATCAAATCAAATTAACCCTTTCACACATATGACAAAGTTGCAGCAGACAACTTGGAAAACATGTAAGAATATATGGAATATCCCTATACTGTATATAAAATTTTAGTTTTTTAATAAAGTTGAAAACAGTGTAGCAAAAGAAGAATTTGCTCAATTTGTTATCTGTGTTAACCCTTTCCCTCAGATAGACGCTTTCTGACGCCTCTACAGCAGACGGCTTTTTGAAACCATAGTGACAAAAGAAGAAATTGCACAAAACGTGCAATTTCTCCTTTTGCCACAATGTTTTCCACTTTTAGTCATAGGTTATCCATTCAGTTATAGAGATTTTCTATTTTTTGACAAATTATGCTTAAAGACGTCTGCTACAGAATTGTCGTATGAGGGAAAGGGTTAAAACAACCCAATAATTTCTTGAGATGAAGATTTCAAATACTATTGGCACATGAAGCAATCAAAATTGGAAGGAAAGTTAAGAGGCGGATATAGAGATGATGCTTGCTACCAAGTTCAGCACAATTGGCCAAGTGATTACCAATTAATTGTTTGTTTGTTTAATTGGTGTTTATGTGGCGTTTCAAAACAAACAAGAGGCCCAAGAGGGCCAGTATCGCTCCACGGCCATAAGGCAAAAATCAAATCTCCAAACAGCCCTGCCCCCTAGTGGCCATATTTTTTACCAACCACCATGGCTTCGAGGAATCTTGTAGAGTGTCACCCAAGGAATGTTTCTGCAAAATTATTTGAAAATCGGCCTGACACTTTCGGAGGAGAAGATTTTTTAAGTTTTCACAATAGCCATATAAGGCAAAATAGCCCCACCCCATGGCGGCCATATTTTTGAACCAATCAACATGGTTTGAAGGAATCTGATAGAGGGTCACCCAAAGAACATTTCTACAAAATTATTTGAAAATCTGCTCAACACTTTCGGAGAAGAAGATTTTTTAAATTTTCACTATATGGTCATATATAGCAAAATAGCCCCGCCCTCTGGCGGCCATATTTTTCGACCAATCAACATGGCTTGAAGGAATCTGATAGAGGGTCACCCAATGAACATTTCTACAAAATTATTTGAAAATCGGCTGAACACTTTCGGAGAAGAAGATTTTTTAAGTTTTCACTATGGTCATATAAGGCAAAATAGCCCCGCCCTCTGGCGACCATGTTTTTCGACCAATCAGCATTTCTTGAAGGAATCTAATAAAGGGTCACCCAAGGAACATTTCTACAAAATTATTTGAAAATCGGCCTGACACTTTCAGAGAAGAAGATTTTTTAAGTTTTCACTATTTTTTTCTTTTGGTTGCCATGGAAACCTGAATTATGGATGGATCAAAAAAAATTGAAGGAATTTAAGAGAGGACATTGAGAGGATGCTTCCTATGAAGTTTCAACCAAATTGGCCAAGTGGTTAGTGAGAAGAAGTCGTTTAAAGGAAAAAGTTTACGCATGCACGCACGCACGCACGCACGCACGCATGGACGCACGACGGACAATTCGCCATGACATAAGCTCGACTGGCTTTCAGCCAGTGAAGCTAAAAATCATTAATATCACGTTTTTTCCTGGGTAATTTACCAGTACTACTGGTCCTTTTACTCTGACACTAGCGAGTCAGTCATAATGGTAACCCCAAAACCCTGAGCACCTGCTTCATACCACACCAAAGTGATTACAGATTAATTGTCGAAGCCAAAACTTTTCAAATGCATGCATGACAGGACCCTCTCTGTTTCAGGAGACTGGTCCCTGTACATGCCAGCCATTTTGAATGAATGAATGGTGCTAGTGTTAACCCTTTCCCTCATATAGACGCTTTCTGACGCCTCTGCAGCAGACAGCTTTTTGAAAACATAGTGACAAAAGAAGAAATTGCTCAAAACGAGCAATTTCTCCTTTTGACACAATGTTTTCCACTTTAAGTCATAGGTTATCCATTCAATTATAGAGATTTTCTATGTTTTGAAAAAATATGTTCAAAGTCGTCTGCTGCAGAATTGTTGTATTAGGGAAAGGGATAAACAGTAACAAGAGCGCCGCGGAGAAAACGCCAAATGATATAAGCGGATTGATGCCTGTTGACCAATCACTATATATTTGACAAATTTATTATTTTTATCCAGAAAAAATGGCTAATTCAATAATGTAAGTTTCTGCACAATAAGTAGACATATTGGTGTACAAAACATAGTCTTTAAAACATTCAAATCATTACTGATCCAGACTGCAGGTTGTCCAAATAGGTTTGTGGTCAGAGAAGTAACTGTCAATACACCAATATTAATGTTTTTTGTATGACAAAAGGATCCCTTAACTCTACCGTACAAAAGGTTTTCGAAAATAGTTACTACACACCGAGTTTGGTCACAATAATTCAAAAGCAATGTCAGATATTGTGATTTTTCCTTTTATCTAGTTTATCATGAGACTTAAACACAATCCCAACTGTTTTTAGTAACATTGACTTTGTCCTCAGGAGCCCTACATCACAATCCTATTAAAGATGCCGCCGATCAAGTGACGACAATAGTTTTTGTCTTTTCTTTTGTCAAAAAATCAGACGAGCTAAAAATCATTGGCAATATGAGCTTTTCTCATTATGTTGACCCATATTAAACAAGTTAATACGATGAATTGAGAATTCCCGCCAAAAACAATTTGTAACAAGAGCGCCAAATGTCACAAAATACGCCCGTCCTGTTTTTTTGAGACCAAGTATATTTATAATTTGTTGTACATCAGCCAAACTTAGAGAGCGGACACTGTTAGTACAGTTTTGGCCATTTCGAGGGATATAATTGTGTAGTGACTAACATAACGTTGTAAATTATCAAAGGTAATTTCTATAATTAAAGGGAGATACCTCTTGATTGACTAAAGCGATATGGCTAGTTATCAAACTTGTCCGAGATATTATGCCAATACACATTCTGACTAAATTTAGTGATGATTGGACAAAGGCTTCTAAAGTTATTGAGCTGACAAGACTAATTTAAGTAATTTCTATAATTAAAGGGCAATAACTCTTGATTTACTAAAGCGATATGGCTAGTTATCGAACTTGTCCAAGATATTATGCCAATGACCATTCTGACTAAATTTGATGATGATTGGACAAAGGCTTCTAAAGTTATTGAGCTGACAAGACCAATTTTGAGTAATTTCTATAATTAAAGGGCGATAACTCTTGATTGACTAAAGCGATATGGACAGTTATCTAACTTGTCCGAGATATTATCCCAATACACATTCTGACCAAATTTGGTGATGATTGGACAAAGGCTTCTAAAGTTAATGAGCTGACAACATACTGGACGCCGCCCGACCGCCCGCCCGCCGCAAGTAAAACTATAATACGATCCGTTTTTTCAAAACGGGCGTATAAAAAGAATGCTTGGACCACCTTGGTATATCAGTTACTAAAATTGTTCATTTTAAACCTTTCCCAAATATAGATGCTTTCTGATGCCTTTGCAGCAGAAGAATTTTGACAATATGGTGGTAAAGGAGGAAATTGAGCAATTTCTCCTTTTGCCACAATGTTTTTAACTCTTTTCTATTATAATACTTTAATTTACAAAGGTTTTTCATATACTTGCCAAGATGTGTGAAAGTCGTCTGCTGCAGATTTGTTGTATGTGGGAAAGGGTTAACATTTGTAGACTAAGTGGCTCTAACTCATCTAAATGAAACAAGCCATCCAACATTTCACTATGGTGGTTAACATTTCCATATATGGCTTTAGACAGATGGATGGATGGACGGACGACGCCAAATAATTATCCCATCTGCCTTTTGCAGGGGATAATAAAGTAAGAGGTTTCAAGAGATTTTTTTAAGTAATACAAAACATACCATTGCCATTGCCATTGGGCACGCCATGTCTTTCAGCAAAATGGACTGATCTTTACTCACAGAGGAAGTTCTGTGGTAGTCCACCAATTTATTTAAAGAAGTGAACTTCACAACCCAAAGAAAATACATTCCATTACCATCACGTAAAATCTTGAAGTGCTGAACACCATCGACAAATCTGCAATGTAAGCAAAATCACTGAAATGGCTAAAATTCTTTTTTTTAAGTATTTACTCATATAAGGAAAACAACTAGCTCTGCCCCGGAATTGAATAATTTGAACTATCATGGTACAGGGTCACCCAAGGAACATTTGTGTCCAATTATATTCAAACATGGCCAGTTTTTTTGACCATGAAGATTAAAAGTTTTGGTATTTTAACTCTTTTCTGATGCTACAGCAACAAAAGTTCCTTATAGAATATATTTCTTTGAACAAGTTTGAAAGAAGACCGTCTTAGGAAAATTCCTGTGAAATATTTTGAAATTGCTCCATTGGTATATATACAGGAAGAAGTTGATTGTAGGAAAATGTGAAGTCTGATGGACAGACCACTATGACGCCGGACAGAGAGTGAGCACAATAGCTCTCCCCGCAGGTGATACTCAGGTGAGCTAAAAATACAATAAACCTCTATAACACTTTCCCTCATACGACAATTCTGCAGCAGACGACCTTGAACATATTTTGTCAAATAATGGAAAATCTATATAATTGAATTGATAACCTATGACTAAAAGTGGAAAACGTTGTGACAAAAGGAGAAATTGCACGTTTTGTAAGCAAAACAGGCCTCACCCCTTAATGGCCATGAACCAGAACGGATCATAATCAATAGTTTGAACAATCTTGGTAGAGGGTCACCAAAGGAACTTTTGTGCCAAACTATTTTCAAATCAGGCATATGCTTTTGGTCAATATGTTAACAGTTTTCACTAAACATACATATATGGAAAACAAACCCCTGCCCCTTGGTGACCATGTTTTTCAATGGATGGGGCTGGTTTCAATAGTCTTGATAGAGGGTCACGGTCAACCAAGATAATTTGTGCCAAATCTTTTTCAAATGGGGTCAGTGCTTTAGTACATGTCATTCATGAACATTTAAACTAGAAGAATTTTAAAGCAGACGACTTTGAAAATATATAATCAGACAAACACTTTTATGATAATGAATTATTTTAAATTTTGTCCCTTTTCTTATGCTGCCTTGCTGCCATATTTTGTTACCAATCAGTATGGCTAGAACGATTTTTGTAGCGGGTAACCTAAGGATCAGTTTCACTAAAAAAAATTAGAATAGGAAATTCAGAGAAGAAGAATTTTAAAGATTTGCATTTCCCCTCCTTTCTGATGCCGCAGCAACCAAAGTTTTCCATAGAATTTAAATCTTTGAACAATTTTGAAAGAAGACCACCAAAGAATATTCCTGTGAATTTAAATTGAAATTGGTCCAGTGGTTTAGGAGGAAATGTTGTTTAAAGCTAAAAGTTAACGATGACGACGACAGATGGACCATGGACAGAATTGATCACCTTCAGTCTTCGGCTCAGGTGATCAATTAATATAAGGAAAACGAGCCTCTCCCTCTGATGGCCTTGTTTTACAACAGATCAAAATAACTTGAACAATCATCATAGATGGTCATCCAAGGAACATTTTATTTTAAAATTGGAAAAGGGCTTTTGCACAAGAAGATATGTTTAGTTTGCACTATATATTCATAAATGGAAAACAAGCCCAAGCCCCAGGCAGCTAAGTTCATCAACGATCGAAATAATTTGAACAATCTTATTAGAACGTCACTCAAGGAATATTTGTGCCAAATTATTTTCTTATATGGCCAGTGCTTTTGTACAAGATCTTTTAAGTTTTCACTATATATTCATTTAAGGAAAACAAGCCCCGCCCCCTGGTGGCCATGCTTTTCAACGGATTGGAATAATTGAACAATCATGGTAGAGAGTCACCCAAGGAACATTTGTTCCAAATTATTTTCAAATTGGGCCTGTACTATTGGACAAGATTTTTTATTAAAGTTTTGGCATTATTCCCAAAGTTTTGCATGGAATTAAATTCTTTGAACAACTATTAAAGAGGACCACCTCGGTTTAGAAAAAGTTGTAAATGGACGGACGATGCCGGACGGTGAGTGATCAAAAAGCTCACCTTGCACTTTGTGCTCAAATGAACTAAAAATCCAACATACATGTAGGCCCCGTTATTGACAGGAGATGACCAATATTGGTTTCTAGCCTAGACATGATCAAGACAATTATTTTAAATTAGTGTCATGAAGATTAGTTGAAAACTGTTACCTTTAGAGTGTTCACAACTGACCACAAGCTAATTGTTTGTTAACACGCACTAGATATAGGGTGATAACAAGAGCTCATGTTGATCAATTTGTAGTGCACTAACAAACAAGAGCGCCAAATGTCACTGTTTTTTTGAGACCAAGTATAGTTATAATTTGTTGTACATCAGCCAAACTTAGAGAGTGGACACCGTTAGTACAGTTTTGGCCATTTCGAGGGATATAATTGCGTAGTGACTAAGATAACGTTGTAAATTATCAAAGGTAATTTCTATAATTGAAGGGAGATAACTCTTGATTGACTTAGCGATATGGCTAGTTATCAAACTTGACCGAGATATTATGCCAATGACCATTCTGACTAAATTTGGTGATGATTGGACAAAGGCTTCTTAAGTTATTGAGCTGACAAGACTAATTTTAGGTAATTTCTATAATTAAAGGGCGATAACTCTTGATAAACTAAAGCAATATGGCTAGTTATCGAACTTGTCCGAGATATTATCCCGATACACATTCTGACCAAATTTGGTGATGATTGGAGAAAGGCTTCTAAAGTTATTGAGCTGACAACATACTGGACGCCGCCCGCCCGCACGCCGCAGGTAAAACTATAATACGATCCGTTTTTCAAAACGGGCGTATAAAAAGGTAGTGAAAAGAGTGGCACCTGGTCAATTGAGATCATTCTTTTAATACATAAGAACGAAGTTGAAAACATTGTTTATAATTGCTTAAAATAAACAATTTCTCCTTTTACCTAAATATTTTCAAAATAACTCCGAGGGTGTTAATATGAAGTAAAGGAATTGAAGCATACTTACTTAACTGACAATGAAAAATATCCAGCTGAACTTTCGCTATTTCGTATCAAAAATGCACCATCCGGCTGAACGAAAGTCTTGTCACGTTTTTTTTCTAATAATTTGGCTTCTGCATCATTCCGCGTAAACTTCCCACCAACGAACCAACTACAAAAAAAAAAATGAATCTGTCTAATCCTAATCCTTCCCTCATACGCTTTCTGACGCCTCTGCAGCAGACACCTTTTTGAAAACATAGTGACAAAAGAAGAAATTGCTCAAAACGAGCAATTTCTCCTTTTGCCACAATGTTTTCCACTTTTAGTCATAATAGGATATCCATTCAATTATAGAGATTGTTTATTTTTTGACAAAATATGTCCAAAGTCGTCTGCTGCAGAATTGTCGTGTGAGGGAAAGGGTTAAATAGAACTGGCCATCTGCACAGTCTGATTCAGTTCATCACCTTTTGCAAATTGCTAACAAGTTTGATTTTTAAAGTTTCTGCTGAAATCATCCCAACTAACAATTTACAAATAACAAGAGCTGTGCGCAAGACAGCATGCTCGACTATTTGGCCATATGATAATATAGTCAACAGTTGTTACTGAGAAAGTGGCTTGATACTATAGAACTATAAGTCTAGTTTGAATAGCATCTGCTGTTTGTGAGAAAATGCCTTGCATGCAAAACTTAAACCCTAATTTCTAACTTCAACAAGGGCCATAATTTATAATACATTCAGTCAGGAAATACCTTACCTGATTGTTTGATACTTTTAAAGACTATATTGAAATTTTAAATCAATCCCTGAGTAGTTACTGAGATGGTACCATGCATTCAAAACTTAAACCAAATTTTCAAAGTCAAACAAGTGCCATAATTTGTACTAAATTCATACAAGAGTTATCTAACTTGACTGTCTGACACACCGGAAGACATGAATGAAGTAAGTCAATATCAGTAGTGGTTACTGAGATATATCCATGAAAGTACCTTGCATGCAAAACTTTAACCAGAATTTCTAAGTAAAAAAGGACCATAATTTGCATTATATGCTGGAAATAGTTATCAAACTTGATTGTTTATATAGATGTGCTGGTTGGGAAGGGTTGTATAAAGTTTCAATGCAATGCATCAGTTTCTAGGATATGGACTGTTAATGTCGTTGCACGCAAAACTTTAACCAGAATTTCTAAGTAAAAGAAGGAAAGCGGATGCATCCCCTCTGTATTCAAAGTCAAATTTTGACCTTGACCTTTAACCTATGACCTTGAAAATAAATAGGCTTCTAGACCTTGCCATATACTAACTGTATACCAAGTTTGGTTGAGATCAGTTGAAGGATGTTCAGTGTAGAGTGGTTACAAAGTTGTTACGGACGGACGCATGGACGAACGAACGGACAGTCCCGTTACTATATCCCCATCGCAAACCTTGTTAGCCAAGAGGATAAAAAGGGCTATTACTTGCAGTAAATGCAGGATAGAGTTATCTTACTTGATAATCTACATAGGTGTGATGGTTGGGAAGGGTTGTATAAAGTTGCAATGCAATGCATCAAGTAAATACAGAGATATGGACTCTTAATGAAGCTGCAAGCAAAACTATAACCAGAATTTCTAAGTCCAAAAAGGGGCATTATTGTGTCAAAATCTAATATAGAGTTATGGAATTTGTCCTGCAAGGTCATTTGATAATGCCCTATAAGTGTGTGAAGTTTCAAGGCAATAGCATCCGCGGTTTTTGAGAAAAAGCCTTGCATGCAAAACTTAAACCAAAGTTGCAACTGTAATAGCTCTCATATTCTTCGAATAGTCGAGCTAAAAACAAGTTAATTGGTTGAATTGAGATCCTCCGCCAAAATAAAAGTTGTAAAAGAAGTCTTGGACTATCTTGGTAAACCAGTAACTAAACACTACTCTTATCACATGGATTTTCTAAAATTGACCTTGTGATCTAGTTATTGACCCCACATGACCCAGTTTCGAACCCGACGGATTAGATGGATATGAATGTACTAATGATTATTCATGACAATTGGAGGCAAACTGTGACCTTCAATGTGTTCACAAGGTTTTTCTAAAATTTGACATAGTGCCCTTGTTTTGTACCACACATGACCCAGATTTGTAACTGACTGGAACAGGATCATGGATAGTTACGTTTTGATAATTGTTCATGAAAATTGGATGGAAAACAAGTTTTTGACCCAATATGACCTAGTTTTGAACCTGACTGGGATTAGATAATCATGAAGAAGCATCTTCTGTTGAACCTGTATTATGATTTGATGGAAATAACTAGGTTTCATGAAGATTGGATGTTCAATGTGGCATGTATAGTGTTCACAATGTTATTGTGATATAGACAATGATACATATAAGGTACCGATACATTGTACAATATTAGTTCAATTGTGATATTTTTGAGACAATCTTACTGAATCTTGCTGTCACTTGACATTTCCCTATGGTGGTAAACACTTCCATATAGTTTTAATAAAATCCATCCAACCCTCCTTTATATATTTCTCCCTACAAATGGACAGACAACGCAAAACCAATATCCCATCCACCTTTTGTAATGTATAATGGATTGTATATGTGAAAATGTATCCTGACCTTTACAACAAACAGTTTAAATCTAGACCAACTTGTGCATCTGCAAATGAATGTTTTTCTAAACTTTGTTGCATTCTTGATATATCAGTAAGTTTAAATCGTACTAAATGTTTTAAAATCTTGCGACAAAGAAGCATCATATTTGTTTTACTGTTATTTTTGTTTTCATAAATAGTATTGTTAAGTTTCATTTGTTAACTTGTTCAATGATCCGAGAACCCATTTGGATCTAAAAATTGTTTTTGTCAATTAAAATGTAATTACCGTACTTGATCAATTACTACAAATAAAGCTAAACTTGCCAATATTCGCATCAGTTATTAATTTACCATTTCCAACTATCAGATTCATAAAGTGCTTTCAATTCTTTATCCATGGTCGTCAACAATTGTATCCTGATTATACCTTTTTTGTATGTCTGCTGTTTTTATAAAAGTTCCATCATCAATATTTACATTACTATCAAACTAGATAAAGTCTTTCAGGTCAGATGTTCTACTATTGAAATCACCTTATACGATTATTCTACATTTGCTTTGTAGGTCTCTATATCTCATAATCTGATTCTAGCAATTCAAACATGTCCACTTCGCTTTGGTCTATACTGTTTGAGTGCTTCGGTGGAATATATGTAGAACAGATATATAGATCAATGCTCAAATGTAATGTCTGATAACTAATTTTTAACCATAGTATACAATACCTCTGTGATTATACTCAACAATAGATAGACATGATTTTAGCGTTAAATCGAGGGCTTGCCGTGAAACAGTTGTAACTAAAAACCTATTTTGAAAACCCTGGTTTAGGGGCAATTTTGACCCCTTTGTAAACACTGCAAATTTAGGCAGAACGAGTTATCACCTAAATTTCCATTGTTTACCAAGAAAATAATTCAACGCTTATAAAGACTTTATGGCGAGGTGATTAACCTTGGCAAAAAAATACCAATTTTAGTTACAATCATTTCACACTAAGCTCTCAGTTTGTTTATAATAAATAGAGAATCCGCCACTATAGTGCCCTTTTTGCGGTTTTGTAGACTTGTTACGCTGTTTAGCTTAATAACCTATAATTTCTTAACTATTATGCAGTATCTTTAGATATCATGTTACGGATAAATTTATATCATTTTCATATGGGCAGTTTTTTAATTAGACTGTTCACATTTCAGGCAATAACGTTTAGTTGCTTCTCATGACATCTCTATTTGTTGGACGATGCCACATTTTGTTTTCCTGCTGATACATGTGGATATTGGTTGTAAAGCTTGCCATTTGTTTAGAGCTTGTCACCATACATTCGATCGTATTATCCCTTGGCTCGAGTATCTTTTATTACGTCACAAAGGGTTTTATGTGAATCATTGATCTCTTTAGGTCGCTGTGGGCCTACACCAAACCCATTTTATTTAAGTCATGTGAGTGCATTATGACTTCAGTCATGACCTTTTCCAGGTTGTGGAAATACTGGAAATTGACAACAATGGGTCTTGGGCGCTTAGTATTTGGTCCTGCTACTGCTGGATTGCAGTGTGCTCTTTCAATGATCATACAGACGCTTTCTGCAGCAGACAACTTTTGAAAACATTGTTGCAAAAGGATTTTTTTTTCATAATTTCTGCTTTTGCCACATTTCTTTCAACTCTCTATTACTAGCATAAGTTATAGAGATATTCCCTATCTTTCGTTTTAGATTATTTCAAAGTTGTCTGCTGCATCTTTATTGTATTTAAGAAAGTGATTAAAGTATTGAACTTACTCGTGTGGACTCATTTCAATATAATTGTTTGGTATAAGCCCCTCTTTGCCACATACTTCCGCTTTAAACCAATTTATATCTTCTTCCTTGCTTATAACCTGGAAAGAATAGGAGCAGTTATCTCTACATAACCCTTCCGCATCATACAGAAAATCTGCAGCAGATGACTATGAAAACATACACAATATTTTTTCGAAAGCTCCCTTTATATATAGGGTAACATTTATTGAACAGAGTTGAAAACATGGTGACAATAGGAGAAATTGCTCGTTTTTAGCAATTTCTTCTTTTGTCACCATGTTTTCAAAAAGGTGTCTGCTGCAGAGGCGTCAGAGAGAGCCTATATGAGGCAAAGGGTTAAAAATATCTATAAATGGCAGAACAATTGTTGAACAATGTTTAAAGCATTGTGGCGATAAAAAAGAATAATAAACAAGAGGGCTGTGATGGCCCTGGATCGCTCACCTGATTTTATTTTTTTCACTTTAGCCATATAAGCCCCACCCCCTGGCAGCCATATTTTTTGACCAATCAATATGGCTTGTAGGAATCTGATAGAGGGTCACCCTAGAAACGGTCAGACACTTTCGGAGGAAATGATTTTTTAAGTTTTCACTATAGCCATATAAAGCAAAATAGCTCCGCCCCCTGGCGGCCATGTTTTCGACCAATCAACATGGCTTGAAGGAATCTGATAGAGGGTCATCCAAGGAACATTTCTAAAAAGAATTCGTTGCCATGGAAACAAGGATTCTGCATGGATCCCAAAAATTTGAAGGAATTCTGGTGATTCATTGAGAGGACGTGAAGTTTCATCCTAATTGACCCACTGGTTACTGAGGAGAAAAAGCTGACGGAGGCGCACGACGGACAAAAGGCGATCACAATAACTCACCTTGAGCTAAAAAACTATGCTCAAGAGTCATTATGAGCAACTTCTCATTTTGCAACAATGTTTCAAAAGTTGGCCACTGCAGAGGCCTCAGAAGGGGATTGTATGTGGAAATGGGATAAGGAGAACATTGTCTATTCCCCTCTTATTTCTAACCCAAATTCTCCCCTTGATGAAATTGAACCATTTATCAGCTAAAATGTAAACACAAAATTAATCTTACTAAAGTTTTTGTATATATTTTAATCAATGTTTTATCCAGGTTAGGCCCTTTTCTAGGTATCCCACGGGTCAGACATTCTGATCCATTCCCAATTTTCCAAAAATAAAGGGCCAAATTCTTGTTCCGAAAATGCATAGAAAAAGCCTGAGCTGTTATCAGATTGACCTAGTTTTCTCACTGTTCATCGATTTGAACCGAGGTTTACCTAATACAGTATTTTTCAAATAAAAAATTTAAAGCTATAATTATAGTTCTTATTCATCCAAAACGTATAGCCTTAGGACGTTGGGATGATACAGAGGCAGGGTCTTTTTTCCACCAATTGGGAAGAGGCCTTAGCCTTTCATTTTTGGAAATTTCAGCAGGATTTTCGCCCAAATTGGGAAAAATTAGACATAATATATGGCTATATAAATAGTCCTTTTTACAATAACTTGCTTTTGCTTTACATAATGCAATAAAACAATCATATTACCTAAGACAAGACAAATATATCTGTTAATAGTGTTACCCAAATGATAATTCCACTTCTCTTCAATTAAAAACCAACATTTTTTCAATTGGGAAGTCACCCAATATCGGTCCCAGTTATATAGGGCAAAAAAGTCCTGAGAGGGTATTGGGTGTATTCGGCCTGGTCTTTTACGGCCTAGTCTTATTCGGCCTACTACTTGGTGTGCCGATCAAAGATATTTAGATGAAAATCTACATACCAAATATCAAAGGCCTGGGCCTTCTACTTTTAGACAACAAGATTTTTAAAGTTTTTTCCGTATAAGAGTCTGTGTAAAACAAGTGACTCCCGGGTAGGGGCCATTTTTGACCCCAGGCTATAATTTAAACAATCTTGGTAGAGGTCCACTAGATGATGCTAGATACCAAATATCAAAGGCATGGGCCTTCTGCTTTCAGACAAGAAGATTTTTTAAGTCTTGGTTGATTTCCCCTTTTGTGTTGCAGTTGCAACCAGAGCTCTCAATGGAATTTAAATCTTTGAACAATTTTAAAAGAGGGCCACCATAGGAACATTCCTGTGATGTGAAGTTTGGTTAAAATTGGTCCTGTGGTTAAGGAGGAGATGATGTTTAAAGCTAAAAGTTAACGACGGACACAAAGTGATCAGAATAGCTCACCTTGAGCCTTTGGCTCTAGGTGATCTAAAATTACCGCCACATTGGTGAACTCCGAATACAATACTGGGATAATAATAATTTCAATTATCCTTCTTTCTGCTACATTCGGCCCTTGCACTCCGGTACTCGTTTCATGACGTATAAGAAATCAATTTTTCGAGCCACATTTTTTTTCTGCATAAATCGTCAATGTCATGGAAGCGTTTTGCTATGTTTACATTTTACTTCCGGTTACTTTCCTTTATATTTTTGCAATATGAAACTAGGTCATGTACTGAGGAGAAAGTGTTTTGACGATCACAACCGATAAACAGGCGTATATTTGAGACATATTTATCAAAATATTTCTTATTTTTGTTTATGTTACCAGTTTATGTTGATACAATGTACTTATCTAAAATAAAATAATATTTTGACCACTTGCTTCCTCATATCGGAATGCCCATGCGCGAAAATCGATGCTTAAGTTCACGAAACTAGGACACAACAGGATACTTCCCCAATCATAATCAATAAGAATACTATTGCGAGTCTAAACTCCGAAAAAATATATATTAAACAAGATGTGTTGTGAAACACTGATGCCCCCGAATGGCAACATCTAGGTCAAAGGTCAAGGTCGCAAGGTCAAAAAATTTGGTACTGACAGAAAGGTCATGTCACAAGGAATACACATGTGAAATATGGTAGCCGTACCTGTTATGGTTCAAAAGTAGTGGTCAAGGTTAAAGTTTTTTTCGACAGATGGAGGCATCTAGGTCAAAGGTCAAGGTCGCAAGGTCAAACATTTTGGTACTGACAGAAAGGTCATGTCACAAGGAATACACATGTGAAATATGGTAGCCGTTACCTGTTATGGTTCAAAAGTAGTGGTCGAGGTTAAAGTTTTTTTCGACAGATGGGGGCATCTAGGTCAAAGGTCAAGGTCGCAAGGTCAAATATTTTGGTACTGACAGAAAGGTCATGTCACAAGGAATACACATGTGAAATATGGTAGCCGTACCTGTTATGGTTCAAAAGTAGTGGTCAAGGTTAAAGTTTTTTTCGACAGATGGAGGCATCTAGGTCAAAGGTCAAGGTCGCAAGGTCAAACATTTTGGTACTGACAGAAAGGTCATGTCACAAGGAATACACATGTGAAATATGGTAGCCGTACCTGTTATGGTTCAAAAGAAGTGGTCAAGGTTAAAGTTTTTTTCGACAGACAGACAAAGAGACAGACAGGCCAAAAACTAGATGCCCACCGAATCGGTGATTCCGGGGGCATAAAAAGAAATAGGCTGAATACGTTTTGGGCCGATAAAGACCAGGCCGAATAAATTTTGGGCCAAAAAAGACAAGGCTAAATACACCCAAATTCATACAGAGGACTAGATAAGTGGGAGTAAACAGGTCTTTTCCCCACAATATACTCAAAAGAATTGTCTCACTGTGACTATTATTTTGAGTACCCACAACATAGGGTTGGAATGTTAAATAAGGATTTTAGGACATGAAAAATGCCCCTTATGTAGAGCTCTGGACGTCAGTGGACGATATATCATTTAATGTTTTTTATTCTGTCCGACGATGGTTGAGCGGAGTACGAATCAAATGTTTCGTTGACAGGCTTAGGAATGTTTTTAATGATTTAACTTTAAGTTGAAAACTTTAAAGAGCAGTGTCCGACAAATCCATTGCCCGGAGCCCGCGGGCTACCAAAATAATTGCTCGGGCTACTGTCATTTTCAAATGAAAGCCCGGCGGGCTACTGTTTATTCCCGTGTCTGGTAGCCCGGCTTAATTACTTACACACATGTCGTGTATAAACAGGGACTGTATGTTACATGCGAAAACCACTTGCTGTGACCATAAACAAATCAATATAAGTAGGCGGAGTTACCCACCCAGATCGAGTGGTTTCAGCCAACCGAATCGCGTCAGTAATAGTCAATTAACGTGATATATATACCCATTACGGCGGTCCAATAATTAGTGACCATTGTTCCCTTGGGCTATGTGTTAATCCATGAATGATTGCGAATAACCAATGAAATTCAAATATTCCCTTAAATGTATTTTGATCCATATTTCTACTTTCGGTATGCGATGTTTGCAAACTGGTGCAGACCGGTTCAGAAAGGCGGAGAAGAAAATTGTCGCCATGCAGAAGTTAATAAAATAAATTCGATCCAAATATTAAAGACAATACAATACAACCACTTCTAGATCTTATCTTGCCGTTAATCAAATATGAAACACCTTCATAATCGACATAGTATTCGTAATATCAAAGAAAATGTTTGGGATGAAATCTATAATGAATAATAAATGCCCAATCACTGCTTTGTTTACCAAAATTAATTAGCATAACCGACGGGAAAAAAAATTACATGACTTAATAATTGCGATTTCATTGGAAGAAATGAGAAATTGGGTCAATGACGTTAACGACCCGACGACCCCGATCAAGAGTGGAACCCGATGTTTACATTCAACGCTGTTTACCGATTTCAAATTCTCAGTAGGGAACCATGATTAACATTGCGCGATTATCAAAATGGCGGCTATGTTGTGAATAATACGGTAACACATGAAACAAATTTAACGTGTTTCATGTGTTACGGTATTATTCGCGTCATTGTTTTTGACAATATTTTATGATTTAACCCTTTCCCTCATACAACAATTCTGCAGCAGACGACTTTGAACATATTTTGTCAATAAAAAAAATCTAATGGATAACCTATGACTAAGTGGAAAACATTGTGGTAAAAGGAGATATTGCTTGTTTTGATCAATTTCTTCTGTTGTCACTATGTTTTCAAAAAGCTGTCTGCTGCAGAGACGTCAGAGAGCGTCTATATGAGGGAAAGGGTTAATAACTTCATTGAACCTGATAAATTTGACTTGGTTAATAAAATTGAATCTTATTTAATATGTCGTTCTTTGTAAAACTGACACTCCGGACTCGTATCGTATGCCCGGTTTCGGTGAGGACCTAAATCGGTGACCTCCAATTTAAAGAGTTTATACTACATCATCTGATTTTTTGGTCTCAAGTTTAAAAATTTCTGTCACTAGCTTTTAAATCTTTTGTAAATATGGATAAAATACATACATTTTATGCAGAATGTTTCAAATAACCTGGTGAAAAATAATCTTGAAAACTTTAGTACCAATTTTCTCCTATCTGTTAAGCTCCACCAAAAAGACTCTTTTCCAAATTTCATTTTTTTTAACTGAATGCTGCACTTCAGGTCTTTTGCAACACAGTCATGTTATTTGAAATTGAATTGGTCACTACCCTTAAATCATGTACATGGTGTGCTCTTAATATTATGTTTGTACAGAAGTAGAAAACAAAAATAATCATAAAACACTCATTGGCATCCGCGATATTTCGGGCTACCAGCTTCCAAATCTGGTAGCCCAGTGGGCTACCAAACAATTCTGAAATTTGTCGGACACTGAAAGAGGAAAGCTTCATATCTTTTATGCCCATTTCAACATTAAAAATGATTTATTTCAACAATGCAATACTTGTCAATGATGTAACATTAATAACACCAGATATATTTGAAAGGAAATTGCAAAGGTGGTTTTAAACGTTACTTGCCAATTAAAAAACAGATCATAAAATGAGCAAGTGAGTTTAAATTATTTGGACATAGGACTAGATTATACCAGATTAGGTTTGTATTTCATATCTCGAAATATTTTTCTGATATTTCAAACCAAGGCTATGTTGTCCTTGTGGGTACTCAAAAGACTAGGATTTAGAGACATGGTTGCCGACTCTGGTGACTCTGGGAACTTCAATTCCAGACCACTCTTCCAGATCACATAATTTCATTCAGAACTGTCTAAGCAAGTGACCCTTAAACATAATATCATGTTAATGATTTAACTTTACGACCTTTCAACAATCCCTTACTATTCTATAGTTAGAGACATCGAGAAAAGAAAACAGGAAGTCCAATAATAATTTAGCAAAACACTTCAATTTATACGTCATCTATTTGACGAACAAAACCCTTGAATAGCCTGTCTATTTTCACCTGTCTCGTGTATATAATTGTTGCTTGTATGTATAAAAGCACTACCTTGACGATATCAGACTTTCTAAAGCTCAATTCATCCTCAGCCGTAGCATTGAAATCGTGTTTCGCCACAGCTTCCATCTTGGATTTTTTGTTGTTGTAGTTAGAAAATTACTTGTTGTTGTTGTAGTAAAAAAAAGGGGGTCAAAGGGAAGTAATTCTAATCGAATCGGTGTATTGGAGATCTACAAATATAGGTTTGATTGATTGGGGTTTAACGCTCTTTTCAACACTATTTTAGTCAATAAACAGCTGCCACATTATCTACCCATGTTTCCTGGCTTATCACACGTTATTCCAAGGCAATAGCTGCATTTCTCAGACTGAGAAACGGAGCTAGCGTTTACCCACAACATAGGGTGATGAATCTTATTGCGTACATGTACATCCTATATATGCAACAATAGAGAACAATCATAAACGGGGCAAAAACAATCGTGAAAGGGAACATTCAATTCACAAGAAGACCATAGCATCACAAAAAGGGATGATTCGTGTTCTCCTCCATACTATATATTGGGGTGCTTTCTACTCCACTCAGTCTATATTTTGGGTGCTTCCTCCTCCACTAATTCTATATCTTGGGTGCTTTCTCGTCCACCCAGTCTGTATTTTGGGTGCTTCCTCCTGCATTCATTCTATATCGTGGGTGCTTTCTCCTCCACCCAGTCTATATTTTGGGTGCTTCCTCCTTCACTTATTTTATATCTTGGGTGCTTTTTCCTCCACTCAGTCTATATTTTGGGTGCTTTCCTCCTCCACTCATTCTATATCTTGGGTGCTTTCTCCTGCACCCAGTCTTTATTTTGGGTGCTTCCTCCTTCACTCATTCTATATTTTTGGTGCTTTCTCCACCACTCATTCTATATTTTGGGTGCTTTCTCCTCCACTCATTGTATATCTTGGGTGCTTTTTCCTCCACTCATTCTATATCTTGGGTGCTTTCTCATCCACCGGTCCTTATTTTGGGTGCTTTCTCCTTCACTCATTCTATATCTTGGGTGCTTTCTCCTCCACTCATTCTATATTTTGGGTGCTTTCTCCTCCACTCATTCTATATCTTGGGTGCTTTCTCCTCCACCCGGTCCTTATTTTGGATGCTTTCTCCTTCACTCATTCTATATCTTGGGTGCTTTCTCCTCCACTCATTCTATATTTTGGGTGCTTTCTCCTCCACTCATTCTTTATCTTGGGTGCTTTTTCCTCCACTCAGTCTATATTGTGGGTGCTTTCTACTTCACTCAGTCTATATTGTGGGTGCTTCCCCCCCCCCCCCCCTCCCTCCCCTCAGTCTATATATTTTGGGTTTGGGTGCTTTCTCCCCACTCAGTCTATAATTTGGTTGCTTTCCTACTCCCCTCAGTCTTTATTCTGGGTGATTTCCTCCTCCCCTCAGTCTATATTTTGGGTGCTTTCCTTCTCCCCTCAGTCTATATTTTGGGTGCTTTCCTCCTCCCCTCAGTCTATAGTGTGGGTGCTTTCACACCCCCCCCCCCCCTCAGTCTGTATATTTTGGGTGCTTTCCTCCTCTTCTCAGTCTTTATTTTGGGTGCTTTCCTCCTCCCCTCAGTCTATATTGTGGGTGCTTTCCTCCTCCACTCAGTCTATATGTTGGGTGCTTTCCTCCTCCCGTCAGTCTATATTTTGGGTGCTTTCCTCCTCTTCTCAGTCTTTATTTTGGGTGCTTTCCTCCTCCCCTCAGTCTATATTGTGGGTGCTTTCCTCCTCCACTCAGTCTATATGTTGGGTGCTTTCCTCCTCCCGTCAGTCTATATTTTGGGTGCTTTCCTCCTCCCCTCATTCTATATTGTGGGTGCTTTCCTCCTCCCCTCAGTCTATATTGTGGGTGCTTTCCTTCTCCACTCAGTCTATATGTTGGGTGCTTTCCTCCTCCCCTTAATCTATATGTTGGGTGCTTTCCTCCTCCCCTCAGTCTATATTGTGGGTGCTTTCCTCCTCCACTCAGTCTATATTTTGGGTGCTTTCCTCCTCCCCTCAGTTTTTATTGTGGGTGCTTTCCTCCTCCCCTCAGTCTATATTGTGGGTGCTTTCCTCCTCCACTCAGTCTATATGTTGGGTGCTTTCCTCCTCCCCTCAGTCTTTATTTTGGGTGCTTTCCTCCTCCCCTCAGTCTATATTGTGGGTGCTTTCCTCCTCCACTCAGTCTATATGTTGGGTGCTTTCCTCCTCCACTCAGTCTATATGTTGGGTGCTTTCCTCCTCCCCTCAGTCTTTATTTTGGGTGCTTTCCTCCTCCCCTCAGTCTATATTGTGGGTGCTTTCCTCCTCCCCTCAGTCTATATTGTGGGTGCTTTCCTCCTCACCTCAGTCTATATTTTGGGTGCTTTCCTCCTCCACTCAGTCTATATTTTGGGTGCTTTCCTCCTCCCCTCAGTCTATATTTTGGGTGCTTTTCTCCTACCTCAGTCTATATTTTGGGTGCTTTCCTCCTCCCCTCAGTCTATATTGTGGGTGCTTTCCTCCTCCTCTCAGTCTATATTTTGGGTGCTTTCCTCCTCCCCTCAGTCTATATTGTGGGTGCTTTCCTCCTCCTCTCAGTCTATATATTTTATGTGCTTTCCTCCTCCCCTTAATCTATATTGTGGGTACTTTCCTCCTCCCCTTAGTCTATATTTTGGGTGCTGTTCTCCTACCTCAGTCTATATTTTGGGTGCTTTCCTCCTCCCCTCAGTCTATATTGTGGGTGCTTTCCTCCTCCTCTCAGTCTATACATTTTGGGTGCTTTCCTCCTCCCCTTAATCTATATTTTGGGTGCTTTCCTCCTCCCCTGAGTCTATATATATTGTGGGTGCTTTCCTCCTCCCGTCAGTCTATATATTTTTGGTGCTTTCCTCCTCCCCTCAGACTATATATTGTGTGTCCTTTCCTCCTCCCCTCAGACTATATATTGTGTGTGCTTTCCTCCTCCCCTCGGTCTATATTTTGGGTGCTTTCCTCCTCCCCTCAGTCTATAAGTTTTGGGTGCTTTTCTCCTCCCCTCAGTCTGTATACTTTGGGTGCTTTCCTCCTCCCCTCAGTCTATTTTTTGGGTGATTTCCTCATCCACTCAGTCTATATAGAGGGTGCTTTCTCCTCCCCTCAGTCTATATATTTTGGGTGATTTCTCCTCCCCTCAGTCTATATTTTGAGTGCTTTCCTCCTCCCCTCAGTCTATATTTTGGGTTCTTTTCTCCTCCACTCAGTCTATATTTTGGGTGCTTTCTCCTCCACTAATAAATACACTACTCAGTAAACAAATTGCTCACAAGTAAGTCTTTGAACCCTTCTATATTGAAAGCATCAGTATTGATTATTTCTGTTTACAAATATGAAAAACAAAAACAGTGCAGTAATCTGAAAACTACGGAGCCCCTAAAGTGACATTCAATATTGTTTTAGTATGCAAATAAAACAGCTAATTTGCAAATTAAAAAAAAAAATAATCGGATTTTTATTTCGTTTTTACGAAATAATAATTCGTTACTTTTTTTTAATATTCAAATAAGACTATTTATCTCGTATTAACAAAAAAATCATTTCGTTTAAACGAAATATTTATTTCGTAAAAAGAAATAAAAATTCGATACTTTTTTGCTATTCGACATTTCTTTTTAATATACAAACAAGAGAAAGTTGATGCAACGCATCAATGTCGCCGGAAATCCATACTGCAGTTATGCATAACACTAACATTATAGTAGTTGAATAAACAGTTATCAACTGAGGGGCATATTGGAACATCAGGGGTGGGGTCAAGTGAAAATGTATCATAACTTGCATTGTTTTGTCAACGAAGTGAATTATAATTGAAGCCTTTCATTGTTTATGATCAATCCCCATTCCAAAGTAGGTTGACCATACACACAACCAACTAATTATTGATCATAAACAGTAAATGGAAATGAGTAATCTTGCCAATCATTAGTCTTAGTATGTATACAGTGCTTTCATTAAGGAATAATTATAAGATTTGTGAATTCCACATACACTTTTCAAGATGTTTGTCAGAATATTTGAATTTTATTATTTTTCAATAAAACCACAAACCGGACAATTTAGGATTTGCATGCAATAGCACGTCATTTTACCTTTCCTCTATTAAAGTCAACAGTGGACACCTTTGCAGCAATCTACTTTAAAACAATGAGATAAGGGTTAAATCGCTGAATACATGAGTTTTCTCTTTTTCTCAAGATGATATTAGCTTGGCATCCTAATTATATCATACTTTAACAAATGTTGAAATGTAGTTCAATATTTATAAATTAGACCACCTTCGAAATATAATATCAACTAAACAGTTAAATCTCATTGAAATTGTTGTATAATTTAAACTTAATTTCGAACATAAACTGAGCCCTACAACATGTTAATTTATTTTAATTCTTTCCTTCCTTTTTCATAATGAAAATAACAAACTACTCATGTTTTAAAATTATATTATGATGAACGCCCTTGTGTCAATGATGCATAACACTATGCAGATCGGAAGCAATATGCCTTTAGGGAATTAAATGACACATTTAAAATTGTCAAGGACGAAATAATTTTGTACGAAAGACCCGATTCTTTCTTATTCGCAGAGGTGTCGTTCTTGAAACTCTCTTTCTAGGCAGAGAGTGTTCGTTCAAAGTAATTTTTCTATTAAAACCAGTTTTATCTCGGTTTGTTCTTTTCTTCATTTGTTTCGAACCAAATAAACATTTTAAATCGCATATGATTTACCATTTGTAAGTGAGTGTAAAGAGCGGCTCTCTGCAAAGGAGATTGATCTACGCAGTTGGTATTCGCGAGTCACGCGATCAACAGTTTTAGCTTAGAAACAGTTCATATTTTAGATATACATGGATAAACATTATAAAATGCCTTCTTCAAAAATCAAGACATCTCTTTGAACATGAAAATAACATTCAGTAAGTTAAAATTGCCATTAGAAGGAGAATATTCGACGTCATTTTCATCAGCAGGTGCGCGTATGTAAACAACATTAGACTGTGCGACGTAAAGGTTTGTAGTTATAGCCTTTTGATTACATGTAGTATATAGTGTAAAATACAGTATTTCATTCTAGCAAATAGGGACTGTTTTGTCTTCGTAAATAAAACAAAAAAACATAAATGCGAGTCAAAATAAAGAAGCTGAAAATACCTAAAACATCGGAATATTTATTTCATTTTAGATGTGTCATTACTTGGTGTTTTTAAACAAACACAATTGTAATATGTTCAAGACATCTAAATGTGTTTCTTTCTAATAATAATCCCCCCTCCCATGTGATTTCCGAAAACCTATTAAAAATAGAAGTCGCGGGCTTCTGCCCGGCGACTAATAAGCCGTTTTATTTCTTATTTACGAAATGATAATTATTATTCAACACTTTTTTAATATACAAATTTTCGCTGTTTTGTTTAGTTAATTAATAAATTAAAATAAATATCTCGAGTGAGTTCGAACCCCAGCTCGGCAAACAATCTTTGCGATGTTGGACAAAAACCACTGCGACAAGCGTCATTCGTCTTTCACCAATGGGCTAACAGTCGATGTGGAAAAGCAGCCAGTGGCTTGGAAAGTATGTTGTGTGGAGTACTGGTGTGAAAAAAACAGGAAACATATGATTAGGTGAACTTACCGCCGTGATATGACTGAAAAGTTGATTGTTGAAAACGGCGTTAAACCCCAATCAATCAAAACCATCAGACAACCATGTGGAAACTCGGTAACACGTGCACTTATACAGTTTATGAAATGTCATGGGTTATGTTAAATACGAAATAAAACTGCTAATTTGCATATTAAAAACAGTACCGAATTATTATATCGTTTTAACGAAATAAAACAGCTAATTTTTATTTCGTTTTTACGAAATAAGTATTTCGTTTGATTTTTTTGTTAATACGAGATAAATACTATGTATACAATTGCTTGTGCGTATCTGCTCAGTATGATTATTTCTGTATTGAGATAAGCGTTGAAAACATCGGTACTACTTTTCGAGTGGTAAACCGTATCATTTTAAGGAATACACGATTCTAAGAAATACCTGCTTTCAAAGTCGTCTGCTGCAGATTTGTTGTATGTTAAAAGGGGGTTTAATGCATCAGCGTACAGTTTAGAATCATGCTAGCATGTGCAACCGTAAACCGTTCCACGAGAAAACCAACAGTGTGGACTCTGAGTAAAGTATCGCTCCGGATCAGCCTAGGCATGCCGCGCGGGCTAACCCGGACATATACTGTTCGCCTCCTGTGAATTTTCTGTTTAAAGAATCACTACTCTATACCTCTGTCTCTCAAATACGGAATGTGGCGGCCCGGATAAGCCTGCGCGGACTATTGAGGCTGATCTGGGTCGATACATTACGCAGAGGCCATACTGTTGGTTTTCTCGTGGAACGGCACTTATATAGTATACATACCTAAACACATCTTTTCCGCGGTGGCCGAGTGGTAGGGGATTTGGAATCGGGTGTCTCGGATTCGATCCTCGTGGTGGATAGTACATGGTAAAGCACATTTCGTATCGAAGTACTGGTTCGTTTAACGCAGGGATAACGAATTAGTGCGCTGTCGCCGTGATATATCTGAAATAATGTTGAAACGGCGTAAAACCCCAAATGAAAGTAAACACCTTCTGAACGAATAAGTGGAAGTGGAGCTCCACTATAGTATTATATAAATATTTCTTTAACCCAACAACAATTATTGACGGGTCCGTAACTGGAGTGGAGTCTTATTGATGAGTCCGTAACGGGAATGGGGTCTTATTGACGGGTTCGTAACGAGAATGGGGTCTTATTGACGGGTACGTAACGGGAATGGTGTCTTATTGACGGGTTCGTAAGTGGAGTGGGTTTTTTTACGGGTTCGTACCGGGAATGGGGTCTTATTGACGGGTACATAACGCGAGTGAGGTCTTTTTGATGGTTCCGTAACGGTAGTGGGGTGTTATTGACGGGTTCGTAACGGGAATTGGGTGTTATTGACGGGTCCGTAACGATAGTGGGGTCTTATTGACGGGTCCGTAACGGGAGTGAGGTCTTATCGACGGGTTCGTAACGGTAGTAGGGTATTATTGACGGGTTCGTTACGGTAGTGGGGTCTTGATGGGTCCGTAACGGTAGTGGGGTCTTGATGGGTCCGTAACGGTAGTGGGGTCTTATTGACGGGTTCGTAACGGGAATGACGTCTTATTGACGGGTCCGTAACGGTAGTGGAGTTTTATTGACGGGTCCGTAACGGTAGTGGGGTCTTATTGACGGGTTCGTAACGGTAGTGGGGTCTTATTGACGGGTCGGTGAGGTCTTATTTACGGGTCCGTAATGGGATTGAGGTCTTATTGACGGGCCGTAACGGGAATGGGGGTCTTATTCACGGGACCGTAACGGGAGTTATATATAGGTCTTATTAACGGGTCCGCAACGGGAAAGGCATCTGTTTTACGGATCCGTACGGGGAATGGGGTCTTGATGACGGGACCGTAACGCGCGTGAGGTCTTATTGACGGTCCGTTACGCGCGTGAGGTCTTATTGACGGGTCCGTTACGCGAGTGAGGTCTTATTGACGGGTCCGGAACGGGAGTAAGGTCTTATTGACGGGTCTGGAACGGGAGTGGGGTCTTATTGACAGGTCCGTAACGGGAGTCGGGTATTATTGACAGGTCCGTACCGGGAGTCGGGTCTTATTTACGGGTCTGTAGCGGCAGTAGGGTCTTATTTACGGGTCCGTTACGGCATCGGGGTCTTATAGACGGGTTCGTAACGGTAGTGGGTCATATTGAGGGTTTGTAACGGGAGTGGGGTCTTATTGACAGGTCCGAAACGGGAGTCGGGTATTATTAACGGGTCCGTAACGGCAGTAGCGTCTTATATACGGGTCCGTGACGGCAGTGGGGTCTTATCAGTAGACGGGTCCGTAACGGTAGTGGGGTCGTATTGACGGGTTTATAACGGGACTCGGGTCTTTTTGAAGGTTCCGTTACGGTCCAAATAGGGTCTACTGAGGATAAAGTTTCTTTGTTCTTTTGTCAACAGACAGCCTTCGACTATAGTTCAAGCATCTGGTGAAACTACGAATGGTCAGGCTCGCCGCGGAGTCTTAGATAAAACTCAGAGAATCTGATGCATTAAGACCCGAAATCGCTAGACGAAGCTTAAATGTTGGTGTGGAAGACAGTGGGGCAGTGGTATAGTGTGGGCCTCTCGTACCAAAGGTCCCGGCTTCGAATTCCGTGGTGAGCGGGTTCTGCATTTTGGGATTTTCCACAAAAACGGCGCGTGTACTGGTCAGTCTACAGGAAGCAGACATCGAGCGTGATTAATATTTATAAGCTGAAATCTTGTTTAGCAATCGATTTGAAATAAGTAAGATTCAACTAATTTTAAACTAAAATGATTAGATTTTAACAAATGCAGTGCTATTGCAGAACCAATATAACATGAAAGCTTTTACATTTTCACTATGTATAATAGCTTATCAATATCCGAATATGCTTGGCTTCTGCGATGAGGACGGAGTTAAGATAAAGATCGGTATTGTCAATAGAACTACTACATTGCCCAGGCATCGTCATACAACTGAAGGAAGAGCATTCCCTTTTCCCACAAAAGTAAAAAAAAAAAAAAAAAAGATAGTAAAAGACATTTGACTCTTGTAAACGTTTTTTTTTTTTTTCAAATAAAATATATTCTTTTCGGCTGTATTCTAAAGGAATTCTTTTATTGTTTTGCTTAGTGTCCTTTTAACGTTTTGGTGAATTTGAAAATATATTGCGAAAAATGTAAAACAAAATATCTGTAAATGAAAGTCTAATAATTGAAAAGAGTTGAAAACTTTGTTGCAAAAGGAGAAATTGCTCATTATGAAAGTACCTGTGTATTTAAAATTATTAAATAGAGTTCGAAAATGATAACACTTTTTGATATTATTGTTTACCCTTTAATTGATGTCTGTCATATATTTCGTGTGTAAAAAAGATTACAAGACGAATTTTGATGCAAAGCATCAAAGACGCCGCGCATGATTTTGAAGCACGACTTAAAGGAAGCAGATGTAGTTCAGTACATTTAAATAACGTGTGAAAACAGACAGGATGTAAATATTTCGAATAAGAAGGCCAAATGTCCCTTTATCCTAACCAAGAAGGCCAAGATGTGCCTATATTACTCACCTGGCTACCATAGCCTATAATAAAGGGTTACCAAGAAAAGACCCCCCCCCCCCCCTGATGGCCATGTTTTTCCACCAATCAACATGGCTTGAAGGAATCTGATAGAGGGTCACACTAGGAACATTTCTACAAAATAATTTGAAAATCAGCCCAACACTCTCGGAGAAGAAGATATTTTAAGTTTTCAGTATAGCCATATTATAAGGCAAAAGTAGCCCCGCCCCCTGGCGGCCATAGTTTTCAACCAATCAACATGGCTTGCAGGAATCTGATAGAGGGTCGCCCTTGGAACATTTCTACATAATTATTTTCAAATTGGCCAAACACTTTCGGAGGAGAATATTTTTTAAGCTTTCACTATAGCCATATGGCAAAATAACCCTGCCCTCTGGCGGCCATGTTTTTTGTCCAATCATTATGGCTTGGAGGAATCTGATAGAAGGTCTCCCAAGGAACATTTCTACAAAATTATTTGAAAATTTGCCAAACACTTTCGGAGAAGAAGATTTTTTAAGTTTTCAGTATAACCATATAAGGCAAAATAGCCCCGCCTCCTGGCGGCAATGTTTTTCGACCAATCAGCATGGCTTGCAGGAATCTGATAGAGGGTCGGTCTCCCAAGGAGCAGTTCCACAACACATTTAGAAAGTTGGCCGAATACTTTCGGAGGAGAAGATTCTTTAAGTTTTCACTATTGCCTTATAAGGCAAAATAGCCCCGCCCCCTTGCGGCCATGTTTTTCGACCAATCAACATGGCTTGAAGGAATCTGATAAAAGGTCGCACAAGCAACATTTTTACAAAATTATTTGAAAATCGGCCTCACACTATGGTGGAGAAGAAGAATTTTTAAGTTTTCACTATTTTTTTCTTTCGGTTTCCATGGAAACCAGAATTTTGCATGGATCCCAAACATTTTGAGGAACTTAGGAGAAGGCATTGTTAGGATGCTTCCTATGAAGTTTCATTCCAGTTGAGCTAAAAACGGGAGTATATAAACAAAAAATACGAAGTAATTTTACAAAGTTTAAAGATATTTATGATCAAAATTGAGCATTTATGAAATTAAAAATAAAGTTCACATGTATAGTCATTTTTGACCCCAGGGCTATAATTTGAACAATCTTGGTAGAGGTTTACTAGATGATGCTACATACCAAATATCAAACATATATTAAGAATACAATGGTCTGAATGAACTACAACAGTATTTTATAAATAGGCAAAAACATCCTGCCAATTTTGGAGCCGTAAACCAAATAATTAACAAGAGGACCATATATGGTCCTATATCGCTCACCTGATGTAATCAAACTTAGAAAGTTTTCAGTGTTCTTTCCCCTATAGATATGAATCTATGAAAAACAAGTGACCCCCAGGGAGGGGTCATTTTTGACCCCAGGGCTATAATTTGAACAATCTTGGTAAAGGTCCACTAAATGATGCTACATACCAAATATCAAAGGCCTGGGGCCTCTACTTTTAGACAAGAATTATTTTAAGTTTTTTCTCTATATGAGTCTATGTAAAACAATAGACCCCAGGGGAGGGGTCATTTTGACCCCAGGGCTATAATTTGAACACTCTTGGTAAAGGTCCACTAGATGATGCTACATACCCAATATCAAAGGCTGGGCCCTCTATACTTTTAGACAAAAAGATTTTTAAAGTTTTTCCCCTATATGAGTCTATGTAAAACAAGTGACCCCCGGGGAGGGGTCATTTTTGACCCCAGGGCTATAATTTGAACAATCTTGGTAGAGGTTCACTAGATGATGCTACATACCAAATATCGAAGGCATGGGTCTTCTACTTTTAGACAAGAAGATTTTTAAAAAAAATCCCCTATATGAGTCTGTTAAACAAGTGACCCCCGGGGAGGGGTCATTTTTGACCCCAGGGCTATAATTTGAACAATCTTGGTAGAGGTTCACTAGATGATGCTGCATACCAAATATCAAAGGCATGGGCCTTCTACTTTTAGACAAGAAGATTTTTAAAGTTTTTCCCCTATATGAGTCTATGTTAAACAAGCGACCCCCGGGGAGGAGTCATTTTTGACCCCAGGGCTATAATTTGAACAATCTTGGTAGAGGTTTACTAGATGATGCTACATACCAAATATCAAAGGCATGGGCCTTCTACTTTCAGACAAGAAGATTTTTTAAGTTTTGGTTAATTTCCCCTTTTTTGTTGCCGTGGCAGCCAAAGTTCTGCATGGAATAGAATTTTTTGAACAAGTTTGAAAGAGATCCACCCAAGGAACATTCCTGTAAAATTATTTTTGAATTTGGTTAATTGGTGTAGGAGGAGAAGTCGTTTGTAGGAAAATGTGAACGGACGGACGACGACGGACGACGGACGGTGAGCGATCACAAAACCTCACCTTGCACTTCGTGCATTGGTGAGCTAAAACCCCGTAGACTAGGAAGTTTGGGAAAAGTGAACTTTTTTTCTGAGCTTTGATGAAATTGGGTCAGGGCCGTAAACCAAACTATTAAAAACAGCGTAGCCTTCGCAGTTGGGGAAAAGTTATTAAATACAAAATAAATGTGTAGAAGACAAACGTCTTTTGTATCTTGTTGTTTTTTAAATCAGTTAATACAATTTATTTATTCATAAAGGTTGTTTGTTTCAAGCATACAAAAGAGTTTTTCTTAACAATAATAATATTGGTTGCTCCCTTTTCGATTACGTCACCCCATGGTACAAAATTAAAACCTATCCCATACTGACGCCGCGCTTCCACGCGGCGTCAATAATTAAAAAAAAAATGATAACCATTGAACCACTTATATTCAAATTAATTAAGAATGTTACCTTTAAGATTTATCAGCAGCTGTTATTGCAAGTCTTAGCTTTCAGACTATGTATGTTTTATGTTTTGGTACAAGTTCAATATGAGCCGTCCCGCAAGAAAACCAACAGTGTAGACTCTGCGTAGAGTATCGAACCGGCTCAGCCTAAGCATGCCGCGCAAGTTTACCCGGACATACACTTTTCACCTCCTGTGGATTTTCTGTTTCAGGAATCATTACAATATAACTCTACCCCCCCCCCCCCCCCCCTTAGACGGAATGTGTCGGCCCGGATCAGTCTGCGCGGATTGGTTTTCTCGCGGTACGGCTCATATATGGTTTTCAAAATTTGATTTGTTACAAATAGTTGGAGCTTTTCCTATCCCAATGTACTATCTCCGCCAATTAGAACAGGTGTTTTAGAGATTTTGAAAAATCCCTCTGCGTACGTTTGTTATTTTAGGTATCTTGTTTCAGGGACTACTAATACGATTGCCTTACGATATTGTGACACGTACAGACGGACACATTTCTCTCTTAACAGACAATCATAACTTAACCTTTCCCACTTTAAAAAAAACCCCACACACTCTGAAGTATCTGCATCAGACGACATTGATTGAAAACATTGTGGGAAATGGAGAACTACGGTACGTATACTGCACTTCTCAATTTGCCTCAATGTTTTCAACTCTATTCAGTACGTGTGCTTACATTTTAAAATATTTTTTTATAGATTGCCATTAAAATTTTCAAAGGCGTCTGCAGATTTGTTGTATTCTGAAGCGGATTAACTCAGGAACGTAGTCATTTATCTATCAAGGGTTGTTCTCTCATACCCTAGTCATAGTGTCGCGTTTGGCTTCGCCGTTGTGCTCTGTTTCTGACACCAACGATTTGGAAATTTCAGCCGGGTGCCACGTTGTTTCCATGGCTTAGCATGCTGTCGCGTCGTTGTTTTCCCGTTGTGACACAATTTAAAGGTGACAACGAATATCAAAGTCGGGTATGTCTCGCAGCCCCCACGCTGTGCATCGTTATGCCTCGCTGCCGCCACGTTTACGTTCGCGCGTCGCGCATTGATGACCCTCTACCAAGACTGTTGAAATTATAACAATCCAATGACGCGACAGAGCGTATCATATATAGCGTAGCTCAACGTACCAGACCGTAGTATAACATAGCAGAAACGTAGCACAACGTCATACAACGTAAAACACCGTAGCATAAAGCAGCTCATAACTTAGTACAACGTGTTACAGCGTATCATATCGTGACACAGAGTGGCATAACGCGGTACGACGAACGTGGTAGCAACGAGGCCACAACGTAGCATAGTGCAGCACAACCTGTAACAACGTGTCAGCAAACTCAACAGAACGTATCAACCGGCGGCACACGCTATGTTCACGTTCTATAACGTTTGTGCTACGTTTGTGCTACGTTATACTACGCTATACCACGTTCTTGCCACGTTGTAGTACGTTGTGAGGAAACGTGAGCGGATTTTGAACATGTCCAAAATTAAAATTAAAATTTCACGTTTTGTAACAACGTTTTCCAACGTAGCTAAACGTGGCGGAGAAAACGTGACGCTGTGACTGGGGCATTACATACGTTCTTGATTGATAAAGATCTATATTTGGCTGGAATAAATAAATATTTTCATTCAATTGTAAGGAATAAGGTAGAATTGTGGAAAACTTTCCGAATTAGTTCCAAAACTCTCTTGATAATCGGTAACTTTGATTAACAATCGACTTAGTCGGAATATTTGACAGGTTGGCAAACCGCCCATATAGTGAACTTCACGTTAGTGCGTTATTTTCGGTGGACCGCTCGGAGTACTGTCGAGTTCGAGATGTCGAGATCCTGATTTTGTGGTTTCCTTTTCCCTGTGTATTACAGATCTGATGTTTTAATGGTTACCTACTACAGTTAGTAGATGAAGAAACGTTTTCCTTAAGTTGTGAGGATAAATAAAGGAGCTTGATTGAATATTTGTTTACCTTTGTGAAAGTAGGTCGACTAACTGCTCTTGTGTCAGACAGAGCACAACATCCAATATGGAGGCGAAGGCCAAACACGAATTTAACGCTACAGCTGACGACGAATTAAGCTTTAAAAAGGAAGCTGTTCTCAAGGTAAACTATTTAATTGTAAACTGTACTCATTTTTACACAACAAAATATTATCTAACTTTTTTTTGAAGGCCCAAAATATAAACTTTGATTAAGTTCATTGTTATCTATCTTGTATATTGGTTTTTGACTTCCTGTTCCAAATTTCTGGACTGTTCTTAATGATTTCAGACATACAACACAAAGCCAGAAGATGACTTTGAAAACACAAAGGCAAATATATTGAAACTTATTATAAGTATAATAATTGACCAGAGTTCAAAACTTTGTGGCAAAGGACATAGGGAGAAATTGCTTATTATGAGCTAATTCCCCTTTTGCCAGAATGTTTTCAAAAGTTGTCTGTTGCATTAGCATCTATATGTGGGAATGGGTTAACATCTCAGGCGGAATATGCCTTGTATGTTGGGCAAAGAGTGAACCATTTACCTTGTAACATTTATTAATCAGAGTCGGGGCTAGTCCAAATCATTTCGACTTTCGTTTTCGCGATTTATCATCTGTCATTTTTTTCAACCGAAGTCTAAATATTCTGTTCAAAAATCCCATAGCATTATCGATCAACGTTATTATACCGTTTACATCCTTGACAGTTATCGCAACTTTAAAATAACCCATATATATAACTATTATTATATTTATTTGAGCCTGAGTAGTATGCTGCTTACCTCTTTACATAGATCTTTATTCCATCAAAATTCAATTCTCAACAACGTAAATTTTAAAATCATCAACAAATTTGTTTCTGGTTAAATAAACTAGACGAAATAGGTAACAAAAATTTAAACGAAATATCGCCCTAACTTGTTTGAATAAGATATATAACTATTTCGTTAAATATCTATTTCGTTTAGAATCCATTTCGGTTAAGTAAATTTGACGAAATGTGATTAATGAATGCGAAGCCTCTAAGAGATGGATTAAAAAGGGATTTAAACACATACAAGCGTGAGTAAGACCAGGGCTCTCACTAGGCTTAAATTTTAGGGAGAAGTGACTTCTCCCTCCAGGCAATTTAGGGCGAAGTGGGGAGACTTTAGGGAGAAGTGGGGAGACTTAAGGGAGAAGTGATATTTCTTGTGTGTCGTAATCGCATCGTTTGGGATAGAACACCAGGCCTTTTTCTGTCCATTTTGGGAAAAAGACCCTGGATAAATTGGGAAAATTTGCGTCGTAAAATTAGCCAATTTGGGAAGAAATTTAAGTAGCAGTCCAGCTAAGAATCATGCAAAATGATAAAAAAGTGATTCATGGTATATCACAGATTTTGTTAATATTGTGTGTGTGGAGTTGTATGGTGAAGTTTATGAGTGATTTGGTATTAATTTATCACATCTTGCAATCTCTACTTCATATTATTGCTTTGAAATAATTTGAATATGTGAGATTTTCCTATACAGTCCCATGTAAAATACTCCTACTTCAAATCCAATTATCTCCGATGAGCACGGGTCTTAGACAGAAATATATATATCAACATAAAGAGGACAATACACTCTATAAAATATCAAAAAATAAAATATGTAGCCTAGTACAGGTTTTGAGTAAATTTGGTTTCTTTTATAGGGTTTTGAGCCATACTATCAAGAAAGATAACTCTGTCCTGCTTCACAACAGTTGTTATGTGACTGAAAAACGTTAATATGTCTCTTTTTAATGCAAAATGACCTATATCTGTGTCAGTTTTCTCTTTTAAAAATATAAACTGACTGGTTTTAATTCAATAAAATGGAATCGATAACAATATAAATAAATATTTATTTATATTTTATTCACCTCTATACTGAAACCCAGAAATTGTTTACATCTCGCGTACTTCCTGTTAACCAAGATATTTTAACTTACCAGCTTGGATTTGACATTTCATCAGTTTTATATCGTACATATCATATTAAGCTATTTCATAAACAGTTTAGCAAGGATGTGAAGATATGTATATGAAAAACAGTGTACGCAGACTAAAGACAGGTCCGTAAAGTGATAATCATGTCAAATGTGGAAAGTCGGTATTCAATGCAGTTTTACAATCATTCTGATTTTTGAGGCTTACAACAGAGAAACACAGAGAGAAAAATCGGTCAGGCTTTTAGATTATAATACAGACATTTCTTATAACATACGGGCATTAAATTTAACGTTTTGAAAATGTGGAAATCAACAAACAACTTGTGAAGCAGATCATTTTCGGGACTTTTTTCAAGTAACTTTCGGTTTGTCTACATGCAAATTTCGAGGTATATTTCAAGGAAGGGAAGTTGACTCCGTTGTGTTTTCATCCTCTACACACTGAGAAATGGGAAACACTCAGAGGAATAAGTTACCAGCCAAAAGATACTGGAAGATCATGAAGATTTATTTAATTCCTGTTAGCATAGGTAATTTCTGTTTTGATAAATATAGTATTTACTTTCCCACATATTCATGCATTTTGACACCTTTGCAGCAGACAACTATTGTTAATATTGCCACAAAGTGGAAATAAAATTCACAACATAATGACTTGTAACAATGTTTAAACCATTATTTAAAAATTCTATTTTACTTCCAGAGATTTTTCATATTTTTTTCTGGATTTTTTCAAAGTAGTCTGCTGCAGATTTGTTGTATGCAGGAAATTGTTAATTTACTGTTCAATTACATGTTTTTTGTGTATTACTTTCTTCATATAGTTATGTTTTTAAAGCAGCTAGACTCCATCTGTTGAATACTAAAATATGTATTTGCTAAGACTGAGTATTGTGGAGGTCTTATATACATCTGTTGCTTGTTTTGAGAATAGTTCAGTCTTATAATAGTTTTATCACAACTCATTTCTCTTATTGGAAGAAAACAACTAGTTACAAGGGTTCAAACTTAATCATTATTATGCAACATAGCTTAGTTCTCATATGATTTCATTGTTACTCATGGCTAGGATATGTCAGTATACTTATGTATGAATAACTTTTCAACAATTCATCTTTTAAACCTTGATTTAGTGTTTACAATTTCTAATACCTCATGCAGCAGAAGACTTCTGAAATTAATACACATGTGTATTGTTGAACCTCTATAAAAAAAAGTTCAAACTAGTACTTGGATCCTATCTAGATATTACTTATTACATATTTTCTTTCAGATGTTTTCAAAGCAAATTACTATCACTATCAGAATTTAATATGCTATACATTACACAAATATATGTCAAACATCATAATAAATGTGTGTCTAGATATCTATTTTTATTTGATTATATATTTTTCAGATTAACTATGTGATGTGCCTTATTGGACAACATGGACAGGACAGTTACCCTGCACTATTGGTGGACACCTATGAGAGCCTAATACTTTCTCAAGTGACAGATTCACAAGATAGAAATTCAAATTTCAGAATAATCAATTGAACTTGAATTCATACATAGAAACTACATTGTAGGAGAGTGTTCACTTTATCATTATGTGTCTATGTATATTTACCTAGATATGTATTCATCATGCAACAGTAGAATTTACATGGATAATATAATTCTCTCCCAAATTGTTATACATGGTAAAAAGGGAAGAGCATTTTGAAACTGTATACAAAACTGTACAGTTGATTATTTTTTATAAACATTTTGCTTCAACTTCAGGAATTTGAATAACTATTTGAATTAACAGATTATCAACACTGACAAATTTAGCCTATTTCCACATTTAACCAACTTTGAAAACATGTTGGCTAAGATTTGGAAAATCTTTATAAATTTATTAGAACTTGGGAATCAATTTGAAAAAAATTGTTCCAAAAAAATAAATATCTCATTAAGAGCAATGTCTATTTTGCTGCAATGTTTTAATATATATACAACATATCTGCAGCAGACGAATTTGAAACATCTTTGCAAAAACATGGAAAATCTTTATTTATATAAATGAAGAAATAATTACTGAAAAAAATTGAAAATATTTTGACAAAAGGTGAAATTGCTTGTTTTCATTAGTTGTCTGCTGCACGGGCATCCAAAAGCGTGTATATGTGGGAAATGGTTAAAAGATTTGATGCATATGGGTATGCTTGTTTCAAACAGGTTAAGAAGCATAAACCTGAAAAATATAAGGAAAATTGTGACAAAATATAACTTGGATTTGGAAGAATAGAAAGCATTATTGGAAAAAGAAGTAATTGCTCATTATGAGCAATTCCTTTTATACAGCTATGATTTCAGATGTTTAACTACATGTATACCGCTGCAGAGGCATCAATTTAATTTCTAACAGGCCTTGTTATACTTATTGAAAAGAATGTGAGACAAAGATATTGTTATATATTGTTATGTTTTGTCTAAATCATATTCATGTATGATTTTATTATTTCATGACAGGGCACTTTCTATCCCTGTCAACTATGACAGTATGTAGAAGTGCTCTTTGGCAGGACAAAGTTCCTGTCCTTGAAGTTGTACTGGTTAGTCATCAAGGGATCATGTATAAGTGCACTGTTGCTCTGATATAGCCAAAGTTCTTTTGAAAATGTTCTAAAACACAAATAACCAGAATGCAGGAATATTATTTTAAATGTATAACTGTCTTTTGTTGAGCCATACTTATGGGATGATTATTTGACTGATTTGAGGTTAATCTCATAATGTACAGAGCTATATACTGTACATGCCAGGTGCATCATTATTCAAGATTTGTGTTGACATATATCCACATATTTTAAAAAAAACATGTGCTGGTTTATAAGAATTGGGGATCTTTCAAAAGGTTTAAGCTCAATAAGTTTAGTTACTCTTAACTGATTTTGATCAAATATCACAGATAATTGCTCATTCACAAAGCTATCTAATGATTAGTTATTGGGGTCACAAATGTTGAGTATGACTAATTTTTAAAAAAAAAACTTCAGATGTAAATGGCTTTTTCAGAAAGCTAGCTCTGTATTGTAATTTAGGTCTTATCAGGTCAAGGTCTAGGTCACTTACTAAAAATAGAAACGTTTTGATTTCCACTTAATTACTTCAGTTTTTCCTGACAAATTGTAATCAAATTTAACAGATAGCTACATTATACAGAAAGCTAGCTATTGATGGCATTTAGAGTCACTTTGGTCAAGGTCATTGTTACTGGTTATTTTTAAGATGAAACTCTATAAGAGGCCACACATATCATGTAATCCTACCAGAATATTCCTTTTCATAACATTTTAATCAATGTTAGAATGGGTCATGTGGGGTCAAAAGCTAATACACTAGGTCAAATTGTTGGACATTGTGAACACTTTGGTGGCCACATTTTCCATTCAATCTCAATCAACTCTCTAATGTCCTTAAATTTAGCAGGGAGGTTGGGCATGAACACATATGATTACGGTCAAAGGTCATGGTCAAAGTGACTTTGAACACAAACAATTTTTCTTATTGATCCGACTTATAAGCTCCCATTTCATGCCAATTTTATTCAATCTTCCAAATTCAATCTTCCAAATCTCCCGGACAATGTGACACTCAGGGGCTCATAATGTTTGACAAATTTATCTGTCGATATATATATGTGATGTAATGAAATACTATTTTATCAAAATTTACCTTTTTTTTTCAATTCAACAATTTCAGTCTATATCCATTTTTTGGGATTGCAATATTTACATGTACATCACATAAATAAGATTTGTTTGTTACTATAGCAATAGTAGAATCTAAGTGTCCACTGTGATTGAAAACTGAATAAACGTAAATATTTTATTTTATTAATATATAGGCAGATTATCAACGATAACAGTTAATTTTCACAAAATTATTCAATGAATTACTTCTGTTATACTCTTTAGTTAGCATGTTTCCTTAGTAACATGTTTTTATTAGGTGTTTTTCTTACAAACATTTATAAACCTTATTTTAAGAAAGATTTTAAAATTGTACTTATTGTTGAAATGAAAATTATGTAGTCTCGTACTCCCATTTCCCTGGAATTTCTAGTTGCAATGGCAACAAGAAGTTTGATATTGATTTAATATTTAATGATTTTGAAAGGGGGCATATAGGAGAACCATTTGTGGAACTTAAATATTTTTATGCCACATCAATCATAATTCTATTTAGAATTTATTTCCTTGAGCAAGAAAAAATTGATAAAATACCACAAGAAAAGATGACAATTTTTTGAAAATTCTATACCAGGCTACATTCTTTTTTTTTATATATGTTTGTGACAAAGGTCAACTCGCACAGTGTAATCAATCAAATCACTTCTATCCATGTGCTCATTGGAGATAACAAACTGATCAAATATTGACATTTTTGGGCTTTTTTTCCTAGTGAAAAATAATGGTAAGTTGGTTGCCATGGTAACCGAATGTCTATTCATACTCTTGATAAGTTTTTAAGATGTATAAAACTCTGTTTTTTATAAAATAATGTATTTATATTATAGGATGTCTTTCATTATTTCTTTAATTTGCTTTCAAAATGATGCACATTTATGGTTTTAAAATCCAAAAATCAGCTTGTTCGTAAGGTAAAGCTGTAACCATGCATGACAACCACTTTTTCTTTTTGTGCAAATTTTAATTATTTTTGTTCTCATTTTGACCTTTGACCCCCTTGAAATATGAGGTACAGGCCTGGGTCTTTTGCGCGACACGCCGCCTCGCCTCATCATGGTGAACGTTTGTGCCAAGTTTCTTTGAAATCCTATGATGCATAAGATGCAGGCCGGACAAGGTTAGGTGGGACTGACAGACAGACGGACGGACAAACTCATGGGAAAGTACTTGTGGGGTTATTTCCTTTGATGTTTTATTGTGGGGTGCACCCCACAAGTATGCTATTCATTCCGTAATTACATCCCTTTTACGGAATGAATAACATTAATATGCAAATAAAATGCCCATTATAAAAGAAACAAAAAAACTACTTATCTAAGTGTCTTAATAAGGGTGGGCACCCCACAACTACACATGCGGACTCACGGACGGACGGAATTGACCAAACCTATAGTCGCGAAACCGATCTTCGATGGGTAGGGGACTAATTACTGAGTAGAACACACTTTAGAGGATGTCACCTTTGAAGTTGTGTTGCATTTGGTGCAGTGATAACTGAGGAAATGTGGTTCGAATATAATCAAAATGTTAACAGGTGCGTGCAAAGACGGCAGACAGACGCAACACAGAACGTTTAGTTTAGCAATAGCTTGACTATCTTTCTGCCAGTGGACCTTAAACTAACAAAAAGCATTATTTACATTGTTTCGGTTCTGAAAAGTTTCTGAGTAAGACCTCATAAAGCTTGTATATGCTAAAAGAGAATAATCAGTTGAGAATGAAAATTACGAAAACACCCGAGATAAGAAGCCATTTTAAAAAAAATCTATACTAGGCTACATATTTTTATTTTTGATATGTTTTGGCCAAGAGCCAATTCCCAACTTATAATCAATCAAATTGCTTCTATCCCCGTGCTTATCGGATATAATGATATGTTAAAAATGTCATATTTTGAAAAAAAAATAGTTTGAAAAATTATAGAAAATTGGTTGCCATGGTAACCACTTACCCATGTATACATCCAAATTTTGATATATTTCAAAAAGCATTATTTACATTGTTTCGATTCTGAAAAGTTTCTGAGTAAGACTTCATAAAGCTTGTATATATGCTAAAAGAGAATAATCAGTTGAGAATGAAAATTACGAAAACACCCGAGATAAGAAGCCATTTTAAAAAAAATCTATACTAGGCTACATATTTTTATTTTTGATATGTTTTGGCCAAGAGCCAATTCCCAACTTATAATCAATCAAATTGCTTCTATCCCCGTGCTCATCTGATATAATGATATGTTAAAAATGTCATATTTTGAAAAAAAAATAGTTTGAAAAATTATAGAAAATTGGTTGCCATGGTAACCACTTACCCATGTATACATCCAAATTTTGATATATTACAAAAAGCATTATTTACATTGTTTCGGTTCTGAAAAGTTTCTGAGTAAGACTTCATAAAGCTTGTATATATGCTAAAAGAGAATAATCAGTTGAGAATGAAAATTACGAAAACACCCGAGATAAGAAGCCATTTTAAAAAAAATCTATACTAGGCTACATATTTTTATTTTTGATATGTTTTGGCCAAGAGCCAATTCCCAACTTATAATCAATCAAATTGCTTCTATCCCCGTGCTCATCGGATATAATGATATGTTAAAAATGTCATATTTTGAAAAAAATATATTTTGAAAAATTATAGAAAATTGGTTGCCATGGTAACCACTTACCCATGCATACATCCATATTTTGATATATTACAAAAAGCATTATTTACATTGTTTCGGTTCTGAAAAGTTTCTGAGTAAGACTTCATAAAGCTTGTATATATGCTAAAAGAGAATAATCAGTTGAGAATGAAAATTACGAAAACACCCGAGATAAGAAGCCATTTAAAAAAAAATCTATACTAGGCTACATATTTTTATTTTTGATATGTTTTGGCCAAGAGCCAATTCCCAACTTATAATCAATCAAATTGCTTCTATCCCCGTGCTCATCGGATATAATGATATGTTAAAAATGTCATATTTTGATTTTTTTTCATTTTGAAAAATTATAGAAAATTGGTTGCCATGGTAACCACTTACCCATGCATACATCCAAATTTTGATATAATTTCTTAATTCATTTAATGTAATAGTATAAAAAGGAAAGCATTTATATTCTATAATGTTTATGGTAATTTATCTATTTTCAATATGAAATGATGCAAATATAAGGATTTCAGGGCCTAAATAAGCTTGTTTTTAAGGTAGAGCTGTTACCATGGCAACGGATTGAATTTTGACCCGCAACATGTCAAATTTATTAGTTTTACATCATTTTGAATCTATTTAACAAAAAAAAATAAAGATTCTAGACTATGGATGAATCGCCCCCTGCATGATTCTTAGCTGGACTGCTACTTAACCGCTTAAACTCAAATTTTGGGAATTTTCATTGTTAAAAGAACAGGCTTTCTTATCTAAGTTGTATATAAAACAAACATTTTAATCTACAATTTCTTATATGGACTGTTAAATAGACACAAAATATTCAACATTTCTGACACAAGGGACAATAATAGCTAGAATAATTCAAAGAGCTTCCAGATGAGCATTGGGAAATTAGGTGTACCATTTTATCATGCATACACTCATTCCTACAGCTATTCTAAAATATTAGACGTGTACATGCACATTCATTATGTTATTTTTTTACTCTCACTTTGCATGTAACTTATTAACTGGAAAATTTTGACATTTTGACATTTTCCAGTTAATAAGTTACATGCAAAGTGAGAGTAAAAAAATAACATAATGAATGTGCATGTACACGTCTAATATTTTAGAATAGCTGTAGGAATGAGTGTATGCATGATAAAATGGTACACCTAATTTCCCAATGCTCATCTGGAAGCTCTTTGAATTATTCTATGTGAAATAAGTTTTGAAGGGTCATATTTATAGACCATGTCTATCCAACAGCCAATTATCGTTGACAGTAATCTATCAGAAAAGATCGTCTTCAAAACATAAAATAAAACAACATGATTCCCAAAGAAACTTTACAAAGCGCTCACCATTGAGGGATTTGACCAGTGCGATGTCTATCGCCAGCATAAAAAAGTTGAATAACCATCAGACTCTCTTAGAAAGTTCTGACAGAAGGGCACCCGATGATGTGTCAAACATGGAATTTAACCTTTTCGATCTGTTAGAATCTTTTTTTCTCATTTTGACGCAGTAATATTTACTACTTGCGATACTTTGGTGATGATGCATGGATAAACGTTCATAAAACGAAAGTCGACGATCATCACATGCTTTATATTAATCAACGATGAATCCGAGAATATCCAAACGCATTGTTTTCATGTTATTGCGCGACAATTTTTCGTAGGTACTCCCGATTGGTAATTTCTTTTTTGATTGGGAAAAAAAGTTATATTTTGCTTGGAGAATGTGAGAATGGAGATAGTCGGACCCGTGGGACCTATAGAAAAAGGCCTGCATTTACATGCAGACGGGTTCAACGCTGTCATTCCCTATCATCTAGTGCGGTTTATATATAATCAGCGATAAAATCCGAAAATACCGAATGTAGTTTAATTGAAGTTTATTTTGCGGCTTCACGACAGATTCACGGTAAATGTATACGATTTTTCGTAGGTGCTTCTGATTGGGATTTTTTTTGTCAGATTGGGAAAAAAAGAGTATATTTTGCTTGGGGAACGGGTCCGATAGTCGGACCCGTGGGGACTATAGAAAAAGGCCTGAACACATTTACTAAAACAAAGATGAATGTTTTATCATTTTATTTTAATTATGATTATAAATCAAAGATGAAACAAGCATATTAATTAAAAAAGAAGCACATTTTGAACACTGACAATATCACATGAAGTTCTAAAATTGTTTTTCCATATGAGTAGTTGCGATCCGAAAATTGTGTTCTAAAGTCGCCGAAATTATTAATGAAGCTACCTTTTACTCGCCGTCCATTAGGTAAAGGTGTCAGGCATTTTGTAAAGAAGTCTGTCGTAAGTGTCATAAACAACGTAAATGATTTGTATCGGCCAAACATACACACTCTTTACAAGTAGAATTGAGGTATTGTCTTTTGATAAAATTCTCATTTTCTCAATTATTGAAGACGATTATATCTCATTAACCATGAACAGATTCACAATATTATTTATACTATTGAAAGGGTTAAAACATAATTCGACTTCCATCTCATTTACATCGGATACGTATTTAATGTTTTATCAGGGAGGCGTCATAATATTTGATATGACATTCGGTTCTTTGATTATGCAAATTGGACTAATGGGCACGCTTTTGATTGGACAATCAGTTCTACGTCATTGTGCGTGTTAAATGATTCGATTCTTCAGCATATGTACACTCTCTGTAGTCAAATTACAGATTAGGCAACTGTGTATATCGAGAACTGTATTTATAAATTGATTCGACATGGTGTGTGACAGATTCTTCATTTTTAACTTACATTAAATTTAAAATACTTCAGTTTTAACAAATTGAATGAAAGTTTACTTCAATATCTGTTTAACCCTTTCCCTCATACGACAATTCTGATGCAGACGACTTTGAACGTATTTTGTCAAAACATGGAAAATCTCCATAATTGAATGGACAACCTATGACAAAAAGTGGAAAAGATTGTGGCAAAAGGAGAAATTGCACTATGTTTTCAAAAAGCCGTCTGCTGCAGAGGCGTCAGAACTCCCTGAACAGATAATGCCTGAATCAATTGAAAAGGAAACTTTTTTCAGCAAGGTCATTGAATTTCAAAACTCTGGTTCATGTACCTTGTCAACTCTGACAGTGGTGCAGAGGTAGAGCGCCGGCCTCTTGTACCAAACGTCCTGGGTTCAATTTCCTGTGATGAGGAGCAGGTTCTGCCTTTTGGATTTTTCCACACAAATGCACGAATACTGGTTAAGTATGCCGGAAGAAGACTTCGAGTCTGATTAATATAAGTTTAAAGCTTGTTTCGAAATTGATGTAAAATAAATAAGTTAACTCATGACTTGAAAAAATTAAGGGATTCTGATGAAAATAAAAATAAGTCTTATCTGTACTGCTCTTGTAACTTTATTACACATTGACACTTTGGTTTTAATTTTGTTTTATGAGTGTTTAACACCGTTTTCAACATTATTTATTTCAATTTTATCACGGCGGCAGTAGGAGATGTGCCTTGCCCAAGGGCACTCCACCATGACCGTAGCACCGCGACTGGGGATGCCAAATCCCCAACGTTAATCACTCGGCCGAGGTGGATTCCCTAAGACGCTTTGGTACTCAGTATTATTCAAATGATAACTTCAACAAGCACTCCATCTTATAGCATGAATTTGCATGTAACATAATGGAAAGTCGTTGCTACTTGAGCTGTATTCTATGTTAAACAGTCAGTCTGCAGGATGTGGTATTGTGTACTGGAGTCTGAAACTTAGTCTTTTACGTTAGTAGGATGTCGGTAGGATTCTCAAGTAACATTAGCCCTTTCACACATACAAGCGCTTTTTAGCGCCTTTGCAGCAGATGACCTTTAAAATCATTATGACAAAAGTAGAAATGGCTCAAAACAAGCAATTGCTCCATTTGTCACGTTTTCAACTTTTTTCAGTAATTATACCTTGTTTATCCCTTTCCCTCATATAGACGCTTTCTGACGCCTCTGCAGCAGACGGCTTTTTGAAAACATAGTGACAAAAGAAGAAATTGCACAAAACGTGCAATTTCTCCTTTTGCCACAATGTTTTCCACTTTTTGTCATAGATTATCCATTCAATTATAGAGATTTTCTATGTTCTGACAAAATACGTTCAAAGTTGTCTGCTGCAGAAGTGTCGTATGAGGGTAAGGGTTATATAGATGTTATTGCCCTGGGCTTGACATGAAGGCGTGTCCATTTGCCCAGGACAAATAAAAGTTGAGTCTGGGCTGGATGTTTTCTCAAGTAAATGTAGTTTTCCAATCTGGCAAGTAGAAATGAATTCATAGACAAATATGTTATTGTCACTATTATAAGATCACAAAATCAATTCATAGAAATATGTTATTGTTACAATATTAGATCACAGCCTGTCGAGATAAATCTGTAAAATTCATGATAAACAGCTTCGAACAAATAAAGGATAATCAGAAATGCAAAACGGAATAGTTCACAAAGAAGATGCCGTGGCGTGGTGTTCCGCGTCTGTAAACAATTGCTTGTGAACGCGATACAGTCTTCAGTTTTGATTGTAGTTAACTTAGATATCCATGAGAGCTCGGTTCCTTTCGCAATCAGCCTGACGCCCATGCAAGACTTGATTATGGCCCTTGAAATTGTCAAAATTGCTATAATAGAGCTTGTGAACACAATAGAGGCTTCATTTACTATTTGATCTTCACCTAACTTACACAGTAGTTAGGTATCCATGAGAGCTTGGTTCCTTTTGCAAACCAGCCAGATCCGGCCATGCAAGACTGAATTATGGCCCTTGAAATTGTCAGATTTGCTATAATAGAGCTTGTGAACGCGATAAAGTCTTCAGTTTTGATTGTATCTCAATCAAACTGATACAGTAGTTGGATATCCATGATAGCTCGATTCCTTTCGCAAACCAGCCAGATCCGCCCATGCAAGACTGGATTATGGTCATTAAAATTGTTAAAATTGCTATAATGGAGCTTGTGAACACAATAGAGGCTCCATTTACTATCTGATCTTCACCAAACTTAGATAGTAGTTAAATATTGATGAGAGCTCGGTTCCTTTCGAAAACCAGCCAGATGTGCCCTTGCATGCCATGATTATGGCCCTTGAAATTGTCAATATTGCTATAATACAGCTTGTGAGCACAAAAAATCCTCCATTTACTATCCGATCTTAACCAAACTAAGATAGTAATTAAATATTGATGAGAGCTCGAATCCTTTGGCAAATCAGCCAGATACGCTCATGCAAGACTGGATGATGGCCCTTGAAATTGTCAAAATTGCTATAATAGAGCTTGTGAACACAAAAGAGCCTCCATTTACTATCCGATCTTCACCATACATGTACATGCTCTAGATTGAAAATGACCAAAGAACCATACCAGTAGAGCATAGGCCCTCATGGGCATCTTGTTTAGCTGAACTGAGCACAAAGGGCTCAAGTTGAGTTATTGTGATCGCGTTTTGTCCTGTGTGCGTCCTCCATCAGATCATCTCCTCAGTAACCAGGGGGTGCATTGTGATGAAACTTCACAGAAAGCATCCTCTGAATGACCTAATCAGAATACCTTCAAATTTTTGGGATCCTTGTTGAATCAATCGAAAACAAATTTAAAATTCTTCTTCTTCTAAACTGGTTGGCCGATTTTCAAATAATTTTGTTGAAATATTCCTTGGATTACCTACTTTCATATTCCTTCAAGCAATGTTGATTGGTTGAAAAACATGGACGCCAGGGGGCGGGGCTGTTTTGCCTTATATGGTTAAAGTGAAAACTTAACGATCTTCTCCGAAAGTGTCGGGCCGATTTTCAAATAGTTTTATACATAATTATGTTCCTAGAGTGACCTTCTTTGATTTCCTCTTTTGTCACTATTTTTTCAAAAAGCCATCTGTGGCAGAGACGTCAGAAAGCATCTATATGAGGGAAAGGGATAGTGGACTGTAGGATATGGGTCAATCCATGGGGAGATGTACATCCTTGTAGTCTGACCAAGATCTCCACTATTTCCAAATAACTTATATTATAAGCTTGTTAGAAACTTGTTAGAAGTAGATTTTTGATTATGATAACACAGAGCAGAGTACGGCTGTTCAATGATTTTTTTGTGACAAAAGGAGAAATTGATCAAGTGTTTGCAACTTTTTTCATTAATTGTACATTGGACCTTATTATACCCCGTTCAAAGAAGAGGGGGTATATATTATAGGAGTCAATGTTTCGGGCTGTCTGTCTGTCGGTCGGCCGGAAGCCATATTTTGTTCTGCCTATTTCTTATAAACCACTAGGTGGAATTCAATAAAATTTTACATGAAGCTTCTATACCAAGAGGAGGTTTGCATATCCTAAAGGTCTTGCAATTGCATACTATTTTACAGAGTTATGGCCCTTTTACTTATTAAGTTATGGTGTAGGTCAAGGTGCTGTTTTGGAGGTATTTATCATCTTCGGTAATAGTTCAAGTTTTGATTTTGCCAATATGTTTTCAAAGTTGTATGCTGCAGATTTGTTGTATGTGGGAAAGAATTAATTTAGAAGTTTCTGTCAGCATGAATTGTGTGGATTATGATAAGACAGCAGCTCAGGCTGATCAGTGATCTGAGCCTAGACTGTTAAGAAGTTTTCCCATGGATAAGCTCATTTATGCATTTCTCCATATTGTTGTCAAAACAAAGAATATCAGGTAAATTGTTATATAATATGAGAAGAAACACTGAATAGAAATATATTGCATTTCTTAAAAAGTTGACTTGTTAGATTTTCAAAAAAATTCTTCAGTTGTTTCAACTTGGACAATTTACTTATTAGATAACGTTGGTTGGAAAGTGTTACAGGTACATTGTATATATTGCCAATATTGTTAAATTTTTATATAACGCTCACCCTCTCCCACATATAACAAATTTGCAGCTGACGACTTCGAAGATTTGTTGGCAAAAAAATGGAACTTTCTTTAAATGAAAGTATTTGAAATTAATGAATACAGTTGGAAAAAATTGTTGAGAACCTTATCCCTGTGAACAACATTGTTTTCTAAAGTGTTCCTTTGCAGATAAGTCAAACTGTGTCTTTATGTGGAAAATGGTAAATGTAAGAGTCTAACAGATATTTGTTTACAGAAGGCTATTTTTAAATGGAAGAGTTTACCCAACATGATATGAATTATAATACTTGATATTTTAAACATTCACTGATTTACCCTTTCCCACATACAACAAATCAGAAGCAGACGTCGTTGATAACGTCTGTGGATATGTGGAAAAGTCCTTTGAATGTAAGTAGTAATATAATGAAATAGTTGAACACATTGTGGCAAAATGGGAAATTGCTTGTCTCAACATTTGCTTGTTAACACTCTAGAGGCAACATTTTGCATCCAATCTTCATGAAAGTTTATCAGAACATATATCTCCATCAAATCTAGGCCAAGTTCGAAACTGGGTCATGTCGGGTCAAAAACTAGGTCACTAGGCCCAAAATCTTGTTAACACTCTTGAAGCAGCATTTTTGGCTTGAGCATGTTAAAACTTTGTCAGAATGTTTGTCTTAGTGATATCTAGGCCAAGTTCGAATATAGGTCATGTCGGGTCAACAACTAGGTCACTAGGCCAAATTGAAGAAAATCTTGTTAACACTCTGGAAGCCACATTTTAAACTTGAGCATGTTGAGACTGTCAGAAAGTTTGTCTTGATGATATCTAGGCTAAGTTTGAATATGGGTCATGTCCGGTCAAAAACTAGGTCACTAGGCCAAATTTAAGAAAAATCTTGTTTACACTCTGGAAGCCACATTTTAAACTTGAGCATGTTGAAACTTTATCATAAAGTTTGTCTTGATGATATCTAGGTCAAGTTTGAATATGGGTCATGTCTGGTCAAAAACTAGGTCACTAGGCCAAATTTAAGGAAAATCTTGTTAACACTCTTGAAGCCGCATTTTAAACTTGAGCATGTTGAAACTTTATCAGAAAGTTTGTCCTGATGATATCTAGGCCAAGTTCGAATATGGGTCATGTCATATCAAAAACTAGGTCAATAGGCCAAATTTAAGGGAAATCTTGTTAACACTCCGGAAGCCACATGTTTGGCTTGAGCATGTTGAAACTTTGTCTGAATATTTGTCTTGATAATATCTAGGGTAAGTTCGAATATGGGTCAGGTCAGGTCAACAACTAAGTCACTAGGCCAAATTGTAGAACAATCTAGTTAACACTATAGAGATCGCATTTTTGACTTGAGCTGCTGGAAATTTTGTCAGAAAGTTTGTCTTGATGATATTGCCATTTGCGCTAAAAGAGTTATGTCTTAAATAGCCCATTCTCAGGTGAGCAATTCCAGGGCCTCATGGCCCTCTTGTTTTCAAAAGTAGTCGACACATTATGACACATCTGTAGCAGGCAACTTCTGAAAATATTGTGTTAAAAGAAGACTGCTATTTTTACTTTTGCTACATTGTTTTCAACCCTTATTAATGAATAACCATGGATTTATTGAGATTTTTATAGTTTTAGCTCAACTGGCTGAAAGCTGAAAGATAATGTCATGGCAAAATATCCTTCGTCCTTCTGTGTGTCCATGTGTCAACTGTTGGCTTCAATTGACTTTTACTCTCTAACCAGTTGGCCAATATGGATGAAACTTCATAGTTAGCATCCTCCCAAGGTCCTCTCATAAATTCCTTCAATTCTTTGTATCCATGACCACCAGGCTTTTTTTGTCTCATATGGCTATATATATATATAGTTCAATCTTAAAAACACTCTTCTCCGAAAGTATAAAGCGAGATTGTTGCAAGCAATTTTTGATTGCTCAAAAACATGGCAGTAGATAATAGACCATAGCTCTATGTAAGGGGCGTTTTGCATGCTCTAAAATCCTTATTTGACCATCTAATCCTATGTTGTGGGTACTCGAAAGAATTATTATAAGTATCATAGGGTTTAGTTGGTGTTAACCCTTTCCCTCATATGGATGCTTTTTGACGCCTCTGCAGCAGACGGCTTTTTGAAAACATAGTGACAAAAGAAGAAATTGCACAAAACGTGCAATTTCTCCTTTTGTCACAATGTTTTCCACTTTTAGTCATAGGTTATCCATTCAATTATAGAGATTTTCCATTATTTGACAAAATATGTTCAAAGTCGTCTGCTGCAAAATTGTCGTATGAGGGAAAGGGATAGGAAAGATATTGTGGGGAAAAGAGCTGTATACCCCTCCTTACTTAGACCTCTGGTACAGACTGATTTCTCTGCAATGTAGTGACTCTTTCTGGGGATAGGAGAATCAATGTAAATAAGTCAGAGGGGTTTGCTCCAATGTTAAATTGACCCTTTCCTAAATAGTACACTGCTGACATATTTTGACTCATCTGCAAAAGCTTACCTTTAGAATAATTGTGTTGAAAGTAGAATTGATGTCTGGGGCAAACATAATGGAAAGTCACTACATTTTGTAAATGTAAGTATGATAATTAAAACATAAATAATGAGCGATATCTCCTTTTACCACAATGTCTTCAAATGTCCACTGCTGCAGATTCGGTAAAAGTTACATGGGAAAGGGTTAGCGGTGATTTGGTTTTATTTTTATATGTTAATTAACCCTTTCCCTCATACACCAAATCAGCAGCAGACGACTTTGATCTCTATAAATGAAGGTATATTTACTGATAAAGGTTGAAAACATAAAGGCAAAAGGAGAAATTGCTCGTTTTGCAAGAAATTCCACCTTTTGACACAATGTTTTCAAAGTCATCTGCTGCAGAGGAGAAAGTGTCTGTATTTGGGAAACGGTTAACAGAGTAAAAGGTTAATTGATAGACTGTTACTAAACGGTTTTGAGATGCGGAGGAGTAAACTTATTCTGATGCTCCACAACTATTCATTTAAGACCTTTTTCATGGTACTCAAAGGAACTTTCTCATCCGGACAATACTTTCGAGTATCCAAAGCATATTGGTTTGGAGCTGAAATAAGAATTTAACCCTTTCCCTCATATAGACGCTTTCTGACGCCTCTGCAGCAGACAGCTTTTTGAAAACATAGCGACAAAAGAAGAAATTGCATAAAACGTGCTATTTTTCCTTTTGCAACAATGTTTTCAACTTTTTGTCATCCATTCAGTTATGGAGATTTTCTATTTTTTGACAAAATACATTCAAAGTCGTCTGCTGCAGAATGAGGAAAAGGGTTAATAGTATGAAACACACACCTTATCTGGAGCTTTGTCAAGGAATGTTATGTATGCTATACTCCATTAGTCAGAGCTCCAGATGAGGGGTGTTTTGCATGTTCTAACATCTTTTTGTGACCCTTTAACCCTAGATTTCGGGTACTCGAAAGAGTTTTCTCACTAAGTAGATTCTTTTGAGTACCCTCAACATAGGGTTAGATGATAAGAGAGATATTTGGGGGAGAAAGAGCTGTATACCACTCATTATCTGGACCTCTGCCATTCGTAAATACAGAGGCTGTTTCAGGAAAGTGCAGTAAATCAAGCCTTTTCCCCTCAAACTCTTCATATATACTCTTGCAGGCCAATTGTTGAAGGTTAATCATTAGAATAAGATCAGCAAGCTGATTGTAGTAAGTACATACATGTTAACAACTTAACATATTTGATACCAGTAGTATTTCGTGGAAAATACATGTATCCTGGTTTTGAAATTCTCGTATTAGCCAGAACTGCTGTATACAATACAGGTGCATTCTTTGCTTTGTAATGCTTTGGCAATTCCAGCCAAGTTTAACCCTTGCACACATGCAGACACTTTATGACTCATCTGCAGCAGACGACTTTTTAAAACAATACAACAAATACAGCAATTTCTCCAATTGCAACTTTTATTTATTATATTTTCGTTTCTCTGTATTTTGCAAATATTTGCCTTCATTTAAGTACTCTGCTTCTGGCAATATTTTGATGCGATGTCTGCTCCAGTGTTGTTAATCACTTATATCAGGGAATAGGTTCATTTTTAGCCCGATTATTTGAAGAATATGAGAGCTATTCTACTCACACTCCGCGTCACACCTTGGTTATGGTTTTGCATGCAAGTACACCATAGCTCAGTTACTACTAGATGTCTTGCATTGAAACTTTCTACAATGCTTCCCAATTGTAATAACCAAGTTTGATAACTCTATCCTGCATTTAATGCAAGTAATGGCCCTTTTAATGCCCCCGGAATCACCGATTCGGTGGGCATCTAGTTTTTGGCCTGTCTGCACGTCTGTCTGTCTGCACAAAAAACCTTTAACCTTGACCACTACTTTTGAACCATAACAGGTACGACTACCATATTTCACATGTGTATTTCTTGTGACATGACCTTTCTGTCAGTACCAACATTTTTGACCTTGCGACCTTGACCTTTGACCTAGATGTTGCCATTCTCGAAAAAACCTTTAACCTTGACCACTACTTTTGAACCATAACAGGTAAGGCTACCATATTTCACATGTGTATTCCTTGTGACATGACCTTTCTGTCAGTACCAACATTTTTGACCTTGCGACCTTGACCTTTGACCTTGATGTTGCCATTCTCGAAAAAAACTTTAACCTTGACCACTTCTTTTGAACCATAACAGGTAAGGCTACCATATTTCACATGTGTATTCCTTGTGACATGACCTTTCTGTCAGTACCAACATTTTTTACCTTGCGACCTTGACCTTTGACCTAGATGTTGCCATTCTCGAAAAAAACTTTAACCTTGACAACTACTTTTGAACCATAACAGGTACGGCTACCATATTTCACATGTGTATTCCTTGTGACATGACCTTTCTGTCAGTACCAACATTTTTGACCTTGCGACCTTGACCTTTGACCTAGATGTTGCCATTCTCGAAAAAAACTTTAACCTTGACCACTACTTTTGAACCATAACAGGTAAGGCTACCATATTTCACATGTGTATTCCTTGTGACATGACCTTTCTGTCAGTACCAACATGTTTGACCTTGCGACCTTCACCTTTCACCTAGATGTTGCCATTCTCGAAAAAAAACTTTAACCTTGACCACTTCTTTTGAACCATAACAGGCTACCATATTTCACATGTGTATTCCTTTTGACATGACCTTTCTGTCAGTACCAACATGTTTGACCTTGCAACCTTGACCTTTGACCTAAATGTTGCCATTCGGGGGCATCAGTGTTTCACAAACACATCTTGTTTGACATAGAAATTCTGGTTAAAGTTTTGTGTGCAACTACATTAAGAATCCATATCTCAGAATTTCCTTTATGCATTGCTTTTAAACTTAATATAACCCTTCCCAACCATCACAGCTATGTAAACAATCATGTTCCATAACTCTATTCTGCATTTACTGCAAATTATGGCACTTTTTTTACTTAGATATTCCGGTTTAAGTTTTGCATGCAACTACGTTAAGAATCCATACTTATCTTAGTAGCTACTTGAAGCATTGTATTGAAACTTTATACAACCCTTCCCAATTTCAGAACTATATACACAACCAAGTACGATTACTATATCCTGCATATAATATAAATTATTGCCCTTTTACTTAGTGCAGTATGGTCTGAAATTGTACTAGTCACAAATGTACTTTGGTTTGTTTTACTTGAACCCAACTTGAACACATTTTTAAAGTATTTTTTATTAATTAAAAATGACCAAGTTTCAACCTCAAAATATATCAATATCAATTATCTTTAGTAATGTCTGCAGCAGACGACTTTGAAAGTTGTCTTCTGCAAATGTGTCGAAATGCATCTGCAAGTGGGAAAGGAATATTTATGTGTATGGTATTGTTTGGACTGCATAGATTATATTTGGTCACAGTTTATGTGAAAACTTGTATTTTTTTCTCTGACAGGTCAAGTCTTCGGGATCAATTTAGAACTACTTAGTACTGCACCTAATGATTGACACTTGTTAGGATAATGACAAGAAAACTCTCAATCATATAAGATTAACCTTTATCCACAAACAACAAATCTGCAGCAGACGATTTTGAAAACATTTAGTAAAAAAAATCTACAAATTAAAGAACATTTATTGAACAAAGTTGAAAACATTGTGGGCAATTTCTCCTTTTACCTCAATGTCCTCAAAAGTTCTTCTGCAGAGGTTTCAGAACAGCTAGGTCTGTATGAGTGAGAGGAATAACCCTTTCCCACATACAATAAATCTGGGGCAGACGACATTGAAATTTTTTAAATAAAAACATAGAAAATATCTGTAAATGAATGAAGATCAAATTACTGAATAAAGTTGAAAATATTGTCACATGATTGTGGCTAAGGGAGGAATTGTTTTGAGCAATTTCCTGCTGCAGATGCCTCAGAAAGTATCTACATGTGGGAAAGGGTTAAAGGTTAATTAAGGAAAAAAGTAATGCCATGTTCGTAATGGTTAGTCTTACTATGTTGTTAGTAAAAAGTATAGATGACTTAGGCCTGTCATGAGCACTACAATGTGATGTAATCATCAACATTTGACTATAAGTCATAGGGATATGACTGTCTACGTCATTAACTTAAAGTGTACTCGCTTAAGTACTACAACAGCCATGATCGCACACTTGACCAATCAATCTTTAAATGTAACCCTTTCCTGGTAACAACAATTGCTCATTATAATTATTTTTCCTTCACAATGTTTTAAAAAAGTCATCAGCCGCAGATGCATCAAAATGTGTGGGATAGACTAGTATGTCTGGCAACCCTCTACAGAGATTGTTCCAAGTTATTTATGTAAAAAAAAAAACACCAAGAATTTTGGCTTCTGTTTTTATACCCCCTTCGAAGAAGAGGGGGTATATAGGAGTCACTGTGTCGGGCTGTCTGTCGGTCGGTCGGTCGGTCGGAAGCCATATTTTGTCTGGCCTATTTCTTACAAACCACTGGATGGAATTCAATAAAACTTTACATGCAGCTTCTTTACCAAGAGGAGATGTGCATATTCTAAAGGGGTTACAATTGCATGTTATTTTACAGATTTATGGCCCTTTTACTTATTAAGTTATGGTGTAGGTCAAGGTGCTGTTTAGGGGGTATTTATCATCTTCAGTGATAGTTCTAGTTACTTTTGTTGTGTCAGGTGATCAATATGGGACAATTATGATCCCTTTGTTTCCAATCTTTTAAAAAGTCATCTGCTACAGAATAGTAAAAAAGTTTACTGTACTAGCAGTATCAGGCAAAAGGTTAATTTATTTTTTTAGCTCACCTGCTTATGGTGAGTTTTTGTGTCCCCCTTTTGTTTGTAGCAGTCATCAACAATTTGCTTGTTAACACTCAAGAGGCCACTATTATCATCCAATCTTCATGAAACTTATTCTGTTTGTTTATCTTGCTGATTTCTAGGCCAAGTTGAATGTAGGTCATGTCAGGTCAAGAACAAGGTCACTATGCGGAATTGGAGGGAAGTCTTGTTAACACCAGTGTTTGCTTACCTGACTGCAAAATGAGTTATTGTAATTAGTTATGTGGTTTACTTTAACCCTTTCCCACCTATGGACGCATTTCGACGCATCTGCAGCAGTCGACTTTTAAAACATCATGACTAAAGGAGAAATTGTTCAAAACGAGCAATTTTTCCTTTTACCAGAATGTTTTCAACTTTTTTCAGTAATTATACCTACAATTACAGAGATTTTCCATACTTTTTAGTATACATTTTTAAAGTCGTCTGCTTCTGATTTGCTGCATGTGGGAAAGGGTTAACTCAGGTGAGCAATCCAGGCCCTCTTGTTTTAATCAAACTCAGGTCATGGTGGAGTTCCCTTGGGCAAAGGACATTTCTTAGCCTAGTACTGGTTTTTTACCCAGGGATCATGGTTAAACAAACCTGGTATGTAGGCAGAGCTACAGATAAGTAGCATATTTGCTTAAAAAAGCAAAAGAATTGTCAAAAACATAGTAAAAAAAAAACAATTCTTTTTCTAAATCTAAGGTAAATAAAGCAATTGTTTACATTTGTGTTGCTTAAATAATTTACATCAAAGGGAATCAAACAAGATCCCAATGGAAGAATAAGTATCTATGGCCTGATGTGCATACAGATAAAACTAATTTAAAGCAAAACTAAATTAAAAAAGTGTCTGGGTAAATAAGGGATCCCCAAATATATAGATTTGCTAACAATTTGAAGCATTATTTAAACAACATTGAAAATTGTAAGAAAAGTAGAATTTGCTCATTACCGTAAATCTCCCTTTGACACAATGATTTCAACTCTGTTAAAAACAGTTGTACAAAAAAGCAATTTGAAAACAAGTGATGGGTTAAAATTATCCCTGTTTTTCAATAAAAAAAATGTTATTGTCTGAAAACAAAGGGGGAAATACCCAATTCACTGAAAAAGTTATCTGTAGCCCTGCACGTAGGGATAATCTGTACTCATGAAAGCTGCAAATGTGTCAAAATCAAATTGTATGTTGGAAGGGCTAATCTCCATATCATAATTCTCATGTCTTGTTTACACATTGGCATAAAAACTGTATGTACACATTATCCAAACTTTCTTTTATAAAGTTGTTTTGCGGTTGTATTGTAGAAACAAGATAAATAAAAAATATCAACTAATGAAAGTACATCATGATGTATGAAATCAACACAATTATACATTGCAAAGAAGTATAAAGAACTTGTAGCCAGCAATCCTATGTTGATATGCATTAATATGAGCTGATGTGGTGAAATAGGAATTTAAAAGCTTTTTAGCTGTGTAATCTATCATAGAACATAGACTCCTTAACCCTTTCCCATCTGCAGCAAACGAAAAGTGACAAAAACCTGAAAATTCTCCATAAAAGATAGCTTAATTGTTAAATAAAGTTGTATACATTGTGGCTAAAGGAGAAATTGTTCATCATGAGCAATTTCACCTTTGCAGGTGGGAAAGGGATTAATTAAATGTCTGTATGCAGATGCTTTTTGAGTCACTTTGAAAACCTTTCAGCTGAAGTACCGGTAGCTTATGGAGAAATTGCTTATAATGAGCAATTTCTCCCTATGTCAAAAGATTTTCAACTTTTTACGAAACATACTCTTGTCACATATAGAGATTTTCAATATTTTATCACAGATGTTTTCTATGTACTCTGCTGCAAATTGGTTGTATGTGGGAGAGGGTTTATATATGTCATGTCGGTTAACCCTTTCCCTCATATAGACGCTTTCTGACGCCTCTGCAGCAGACGGCTTTTTGAAAACATAGTGACAAAAGAAGAAATTGCACAAAACGTGCAATTTCTCCTTTTGCCACAATGTTTTCCACTTTTTGTCATAGGTTATCCATTCAATTATGGAGATTTTCTATGTTTTGACAAAATACGATCAAAGTCGTCTGCTGCAGAATTGTTGTATGAGGGAAAGGGTTAAAGGAGTCTGCCAGGGCCAGGTGGTTAGCGCCAGAGCTTTTGGAACCAGGCATCCCAGGTCAGATCCCAGTTGCGGCAGATGGTGGAGTGCCCTTGGGCAATGCATATTTCTTAGCCTTCGACTGGTTTGTTTCATGAATAAAGGGACTGGCGCCATGATATAACTGAAATAATGTGTAAAAATATAATAAAACATGCATACAAACATCTCTGAATTCTTTAAGAAGATCATGAATCTTAAAATGTTGGTCTGTTGGGCAGTTAGTTTAATTAGCTGACCAGTCAGTGGATCTTTATCCCTTTCTCACATAAAGACATTTTCTGATGCCTATGCAGCAGATGACTATTGAAAACAATGTTACAAAAGGAGAAATTGCTTAAAACAAGCAAGTCCTTTTTCCACAATGTTTTCAATTATTTTCAATACTAATACCTTCAATTATTGATATTTTCCACATTTATTGAAGTTTTCAAAGTCGTCAGCTGCAGGTTTGTTGTATGTGGCAGATGGTTATGAAATATGAACCCCTCGATACAAAGATTGATCTTTGGAATAGTATGAAGAGTGACACGTCTGATAGGGATCTTTCCTGTTTGCCATCTAGTCTTTCAGACCTTACGGAAGCTCCTGAAGAAAATACCACTTTTTCCCTCATACAACACATCTGAAGCAGACGACCACGAAAATATCTAAGCAAAACAGCAGAAAATATCAACTAATGAAAGTGTAATTGTTGAATTGTGGCAAAAGGAGAAATTGCTCATCATGAGCAATTTCTCCTTTTGTCACAATGTTTCAGAAGTTGTCTGCTGCAGAGGTGTCAGAAGGCGTCTGTATGTGGGAAACAGTTACTTTCAGCATTTGCAAGATTGTTCCTTCACTCCTTGTGGAATCGTCTATGAAGTTTGTTCAAATTTAATTCCATTCAGTTGGAAAACATGGGCGCCATGAAAATCATTTGGCACAAAGGTTCCTTTGGGTGACTCTCTACCATGATTATTAAAAACTATTCTACCATGATTATTAAAACTATGCTGATCTGTTAATAAACATAGCCACCAGGGGGGCAGGACTCGTTAGCTCCACTGGCTGAAAGCCAGTCGAGCTTATGTCATGGCGAATTGGAGATTTTATTTTTGCCTTATGGCCGTGGAGCGATACTGGCCCTCTTGGGCCTCTTGTTTTGCTTATGTATAGAATAAAATCTTTGAATACTTCTGAATTTCTAGTTCATCAGGTGAGCCACATTGAACCATCATATACCTCTTGTTTCTTTATTACTTGCAGGTTATAAGTAAAGAAGATGATCAAAACTGGTTTAAAGCAGAGTGTAATGGTAAAGAAGGCTATATTCCAAATAACTATATTGAAATGAAACCACATCCGTAAGTACTTACATATACTTAGTTGTATTTTTTCACCCGGGCATATCAAAGGTAAACCCTTTTCCAAATACAATAAATCTGAAGCAGACGACTTTGAAAACATCTAGGAAAATGTGAAAACTCGCTATAAATGATAGAACATTGTGGTAAAAAAGAGAAATTGCTGAGTATGTTTTCAAAAGCTAGCTTCGTTAAAGGCGTCAGAAAGTATCTATACAGTATGTGGGAAAGGGTTGAATTTTATAATTTGTTTTCCCTTGCCAAAGGCGTATGGGAACTTCAGTTTTGTGTCGTTTGTCCAGAGCCATATCTAAGGTATGGTAAGATGGATTTAATAAACCCTTTCCCACATACAGTAATTTTTGCGGCAGATGACTTTGATAACATTTTTGCACAAATGTAGAAACTCTCTATAAATCAAAGAAATATTATTGAAAATAGTTGAAAACATTGTGGCATATTGATAAATTGCTTGTTTTGAGCAACTTCTCCTTTCATTACATTGTCACAATAGTCATCTGCTACAGATGCATCAGAAAGTGTCTGTATGAGGGAAAGCGTTAAAACTTTATGGAAATATTAACCGCCATAGGGTCATGCTATGCTGCAAGTTTAACTATGATTTTGTCAGGAGTTATGTCCCCTTGAACTGATATTGTACTTTTACTGTATATCATGGTTAATATCACAATAACCTATTGAAAACTCTATTGGCCACATTTAACATCCGATCTTCATAATAAATTTAATGTTTAACCCTTTCCCTCATAAGACAATTTTGCAGCAGACGACTTTGAACGTATTTTGTCAAAACATAGAAAATCTCCATAATTGAATGGATAACCTATGACAAAAAGTGGAAAACATTGTGGCAAAAGGAGAAATTGCACGTTTTGTGCAATTTCTTCTTTTGTCACTATGTTTTCAAAACACCGTCTGCTGCAGAGGCGTCAGAAAGCGTCTATATGAGGGAAAGGGTTAACAGAATCATCATCTCAATTAAATGTCGGTCAAGCTCCAAATTCAATAACTAGGTCAAATGTTAGAAAGATCTTGTGGATACTCTAGAGGCCACATTCTACATCCGATCTTCATAAATGTTCATCAGAACAATCATCTCAATCAAATGTCAGTCAAGCTCCCAATTCGATCACTAGGTCAAATGTAAGAAAGATTTCGTTGATCCTCTAGAGGCCACGTCTTACATCCGATCTTCATAAATGTTCATCAGAACAATCATCTCAATCAAATGTCAGTCAAGCTCCAAATTTGATCACTAGGTCAAATGTAAGAAAGATCTTGTTGATACTTTTGAGTCCACATTTTATATCCAATCTTCATTAAAAATTTAATGTTCAGTTTACCAGAATCATTATCTTAATCAAATGTCAGTCAAGCTCCAAATTCAATCGCTAGGTCAAACGTAAGAACATCTTGTGGATGCTGTAGAGGCCACATTTTACATCGATTTTCATAAAGGTTTATCAGAATAATCATCTCAATCAAATGTCGATCAAGCTCGATCACTAGGTTAAACATAAGAAAGATTGTGTTGATACTCAAAAGCCCATATTTTTCATCCAATCTTCTTGAAAGGGTGTCGGAACATTCATCAATTACATGAATCAAAAATTAAACTTGTAAACCTCTTTCACCTAATACAGACTTTTTGACACCCTTGGCTTGCAGCTTAATAGTTAACCCTTTCCCACATACAACAAACATGCAGCAGACGACTTTGAAAACGTGTATGCAGAAGTATGGAATATCTCAACAAATTAAAATTGTAATTGCTCAGCTTAAAAGAGTTGAACACATTGTGGCAAAAGGAGAAATTGCTTGTCTTGAGCAATTTCTTCTTTTGTCACAAGGTTTTCAAAAAGGTTGTCTGCTGCAGAGGCGTCAGAAAGTGTCTATATGTGGGAAATGGTTAACATGATGAAAAGGAGAAATTGATTATGAAGTTGTTTGTAGCAGTTTCTCAATTTCACCTTTACCACTATTTTCAACCCTGTGTCATAACTAAAGGTTGCAATATCAAGGATGTGAAAATATTTTCTCAAACATTTCAAATGCATATGGATGAATACTTAAAATCTGATCTAAGGTTTTGTAATATATTTTTTTTAAACACATATGAGCCTTCCTGCGAAAAGCATTATTATGTCCTCTGCGTAATGTATCGACCCAGATCAGCCTGCGCAGTCCGCATAGACTGATCCAGGCTGACACACTCCGTCTCAGGGAAATAGAGGTATATATAGAGTAATGATTTCTGAAACAGGAAATCCACAGGAGGCAAAAGTGTCTATCCAGGTCAGCCTGCGCGGCATGCTTAGGCTGATCCGGGTCGATACTTTAAACAGAATCCACAATGTTGGTTTTCTTGCGGGACGGCACATATGATATGTGATACGAGTTTGCCTCAATGTGGTAGGTCGCAGGTTGGAAACTACTTTTAAAAATGGTAGTAATGTCTTTCATTCCTTGGCATTCAGGATTGTGAGGTAAGTTTTATGACCGACTCACTAATGTCAGAATAAATGGATTAGTAGTATTGGTAACTTACCCAGGAAATCCAGGTGTGAAAAAGCCGGGGGGGGGGGGGGGGGGTATATAGCGTCAAAAAATAGAAAAATCTATAATTAAAAAATGAATTTTTGCCGAATATTATTATTTTAAAATTGTAATTTTATATTTTTGGGTTAATCTGATTTGTAAAACGTCTGAGGAAAACATAACATTTGGAAACTTGGAATTATAATTTTGATACATTGAAACAATATGTTCATGTATCACTGAAAAGGGTTAATTAGACTTTTGCTTATCTTTGCAAGTGCTCTTTTATTTTACTTAAATCATAAATCACACAATGATTTGCATTTTTACTCTTAAACAACATACACTTTCCACAGGGAAAATACTTCTTGTTAACAAATTGTTAACTTCCAAATTGCAAATTTAAATTTAAACCAGTATGCAATTTTAATTTAGAAACGATAAGGAAATGAAAGCTGGAATTTATAGCCGTTTTTGTTTTATCACTGTAGTTGGTTTGTTGGGAAGTGTAAACGAATTGAAGCAGAAGACAAATTATTAGAACGAAGGCCTGATCAAAGTTTTGTTCAGCCGGATGGTGCATTCTTAATACGATATAGTGAAAGTGCACCCGGAGATTTTTCTATGTCAGTCAAGTGAGTATTTAGGACCATGATGCCGTGCACAATGTAGCCGTCATGTTGTATTGTTGTCATTTTATCATTCAGAACACTAGATAAGGGATCTTGTTTACACTTGGCCCTCCTTTAAATCCTGTTTTGAAGGGTTCTAGAATTGCAACTTACCAAGGAAGGTTATCTGTAACCTTTTCATGTATGATCTGTGCTGTTGGTATTTGGATAGACAAATTCTGCTGAATACCAACTTACTTTGAAGTTTTTCTGATAGAAAAGATACATTTTAATAGGCTTCCCTTTTCTAGAGTTCTGTTTGGAGAATTAGTTCATTTATGCACCTGCAGATTGTTGTACCTCATTTTGCTGCCCCCATGTAAAAGTGTTAGCTGCCTTATTTATCATTAGTGTAGAGTTTCTGTCTAATACTCTGTTATCATTAAATTATTCATTAACATTTTAAAATCTTGCACATTCATTAATAATTGAGGCCTGTTTAACACTTTACCACATACATAAAATTTGCAGCAGACATTTTTTGGTAAGATCTCTATAAATAAAAATACGATCATTGAATAGAGTTGAAAACGTTGTGGGAAAAGGCGAAATTGCTTATTTTTTTCTTTTTGCCACAATGTTTTCGAATGTTGACTGCTGCAGAGACATCAAGATGTTTCTATATGTGGGAAAGGGTAGATAAACTGCATTGTGATAGTAATACAATTGCATATAGAAGCATGGTTTCACATCAATTAGATCAATCAGTCTGGTCTTGTTTTAATTTTGGAAAAATATTGAAATGTGTAAAGAACACAAGAATCATTTAGAATCTTATAAATCCTGATATCATAAAGATCTGTTTATTACTTATAGTCAATTAATTTCAAATTAAAGCAATGCTCTGGCCTTCTTTTACATGTGGGCAATAATTCATGTGGCGACAACAGACTGCAACAAGCATAAGTGATCTATATTGTCTCCAGGCGTTTTTAGTCACATTATTTTGTTTTGTTTCGTAATCCTGTTGTCAATCTATAGATGGTATAAGGGCAAAATGTCCAGAGCCGATGCAGAGCAACTCCTATTAGAAAAGCAGGGTCGTAAATGGTGTCAACCAGATGGCGCTTTTTTGGTACGTGGTTGCGAGAGTCAACCTGGAGAATTTTCTATTTCGGTCAAGTAAGTTCATTCAGCGCCAATCTGTTCAACTTTTCAAAACTTTGTCTATCTCAAAGATGGTTATACTCTGCATTGTACTATAAAAAGCTTGTCTCAATGAGATAAAAAAAATGCTTGCTTTTTCCTAACATTTTGGCCAGAACATTTCCTGTAGTGAATTATTCTTAAGTTAGTCTGGTGCATGCATTCAAATTGGTGTAGATAATAATCAGCAGTCTTTTCTCTAAACCTAAATACCTATTTATTGATATCTTCTTTCTTTATATTAGCTCTTTGATATTGTGATCTCCCTTTGTCATGTGTCCGTCAACATCCTCTCCTTTGTAACCAGTAGGTCAATTAGGATGAAACTTCACAGAAATCCTTAACAAAATTCCATCGATTTTGTTTTGATCCATGCAGAATTCTGGTTTCTATGGCAACTAAAAAAAAAAACTTCCCCTCCCAAACTGGATGGTGGATTTTTTTAGCTAACCTAAGCACAAAGTGCTGAAGGTGAGTTATTGTGATCGTCCGTCGTCCGGAGTGCATCGTAATCTTCTCCCCAGTAACCAGTTGGTCAATTGGGATGAAACTTCCCAGCAAGCATCCTCTCAATGTACTCTCCAGAATTCCTTCAAATTTTTTGGATCCATACATAACTCTGGTTTCCATGGCAACCAAACGAAAACAAACTTTAATTTTTTTCTTCTCACAAATGTTCAAATAATTTTGTAAAATGTTACTTGGGTAACCTTTTAATTGATTCCTTCAAGCCACATTGATTGGTGGAAAAATGTGGGTGCCCGGGATGGGGACGTTTTGCTTTATATGGTTAAAATTCTTCTGCTCCGAAAGTATCTGGCCCCATTTCCAAATCATTTTGTAGCAATGTTCCTTGGGTGACCCTCTATAAGATTACATCAAGGAACGTTGATGGGTAAAAAATATTTTTTTATTGTAGTGACAAATCACATTGCATAATTCAGGTGAGTGATCGAGCACCATCATGGCCCTCTTGTTTGTTGCAAATTTATAACATTTGCAGGAAAGAACAAAATGTCTTTATACATGAATGTTTAAAGTCAGGAATATTCCTTTGATGGTCCTTTATCCTTTGTTCAAAAACTAATTCTATGTTCAAGCCTGATTGATAGGTCATGGAAACCAGGGGTTACCAGAAATGGGGTTAAGTGACACAATTTTAAAATTCTTCTTAATAGAAAGTGTTTGCCTGATTACCTGCTAATTTGCAATGATCCTTAGGATACCCTCTACCTTTTTTAGCTCACCTGAGCTTTGCTCAAGGTGAGTTATTGTGATCGCCTTTTGTCCGTCGTCCGTCGTGCGTCAACTTCTTCTCCTCAGTAACCAGTGGGTCAATTGGGATGAAACTTCACAGAAAGCATCCTCTCAATGACCTCACCAGAATTCCTTCAAATTTTTGGGATCCATGCAAAATTCTGGTTTCCATGGCAACGAAACCGAAAAAACTTCAAAATTCTTCTTCTCCCAAATTGGTTGGCAGATTTTCAAATAATTTTGTAGAAATGTTCCTTGGATGACCCTCTATCAGATTCCTTCAAGCCGTGTTGATTGGTCGATAAACATGGCCGCCAGGGGGGGCGGGGCTATTTTGCCTTATATGGCTATAGTGAAAACTTAAAAAATCTTCTCCTCCAAAAGTGTCAGGCCGATTTTCAAATAATTTTGTAGAAATGTTCCTTGGGTGACCCTCTATCAGATTCCTTCAAGCCATGTTGATTGGTCGAAAAACATGGCCGCCAGGGGGGGCGGGGCTATTTTGCCTTATATGACTGGTGCAAACTTAAAAAATCTTCTCCTCCAAAAGTGTCAGGCCGATTTTCAAATAATTTTGTAGAAATGTTCCTTGGGTGATCCTCTATCAGATTCCTTCAAGCCATGTTGATTGGTAAAAAAACATGGCCGCCAGGGGGCGGGGCTATTTTGCCTTTTATGGCTATAATGAAAACTTAAAAAATCTTCTCCTCCATAAGTGTCAGGCCGATTTTCAAATAATTTTGTAGAAATGTTCCATGGGTGACCCTCTATCAGATTCCTTCAAGCCATGTTGATTGGTCGAAAAACATGGCCGCCAGGGGGAGGGGGGGGGGGGGGGGGGGGGCTATTTTGCCTTATATGGCTATAGTGCAAACTTAAAAAATCTTCTTCTCCAAAAGTGTCGGCCCGATTTTCAAATAATTTTGTAGAAATGTTCCTTGGATGACCCACTTTCAGATTCCTTCAAGCCATGTTGATTGGTCAAAAAACATGGCTGCCAGTAGGCAGGGCTATTTTGCATTATATGGCTATAGTGAAAACTTAAAAAATCTTCTCCTCCAAAAATATCTGGCCGATTTTCAAATAATTTTGTAGAAATGTTCCTAGGGTGACCCTCTATCAGATTCCTCCAAGCCAAGTTGATTGGTCGGAAACTATGGCTGCCAGGGGGCGAGGCTTATATAGCTAAAGTGAAAAAAAAAAAAAAAAAATCAGGTGAGCGATTCAAGGGGCCATCATGGCCCTCTTGTTAATTAAAGTTTATTAATTGTGTGAACAATATGGCTGACTGGCTGCATCAGAAAAGGTTTTAAATGACAATCTTTAAAAAAAAATCTTGAATCTGCTTGTTTGATTTAAAGCTAATTGTGCAGAAATGTTAATTTGCCAAAGTGCTCAGGTCATGTGATCTATTCAGGTCCACATGGCCCTTTTATTCTCAGAAACTGTCAAGGATGATTCTTTGCATGTGTCTTAATTTTGTTTGGTGTATCCCTTTCCCTAATATGATTGGACTTGGGTTTAAAAAATGAATGTATCTGTTGAAAATAATTGTGTTAACTCTTTCCCTCTTAAAGACACTTTCTGATGCCTCTGCAGTAGACAGCTTTTTGAAAACATGTCAACAAAATAAGAAATTGCTCAAAACAAACAATTTCTTATTTTGTCACCATGTTTTCAACTCAATTCAATTATTGTACTTTTATTTAAAGGGAGCATCTAATTTTTTTTCGAGTATGTTTTGAAAGTCGTCAGCTGCAGATTTGTTGTATGTGGAAAAGGCTTAATTAATACACTATATAATGTAAGAAAAGGAGAAATTGCTTACAGTACTCCTTGTGAGCAATTTTCTGTTTTCAATCTGTTTCGTTTTTAGCTTACCTGAGCTTTGCTCAAGGTGAGTTATTGTGATCGCCTTTTGTCCGGCGTGCGTTGTCCGTCGTCCGTCGTGCGTCAACTTCTTCTCCTCAGTAACCAGTGGGTCAATTTGGATGAAACTTCACAGAAAGCATCCTCTCAATGACCTCACCAGAATTCCTTCAAATTTTTGGGATCCATGCAAAATTCTGGTTTCCATGGCAACGAAACCGAAAAAACTTCAAAATTCTTCTTCTCCCAAATTGGTTGGCAGATTTTCAAATAATTTTGTAGAAATGTTCCTTGGATGACCCTCTATCAGATTCCTTCAAGCCGTGTTGATTGGTCGCAAAAACATGGCCGCCAGGGGGGGCGGGGCTATTTTGCCTTATATGGCTATAGTGCAAACTTAAAAAATCTTCTCCTCCAAAAGTGTCAGGCCGATTTTCAAATAATTTTGTAGAAATGTTCCTTGGGTGATCCTCTATCAGATTCCTTCAAGCCATGTTGATTGGTCAAAAAACATGGCCGCCAGGGGGCGGGGCTATTTTGCATTATATGGCTATAGTGAAAACTTAAAAAATCTTCTCCTCCAAAAGAATCCGGCTGATTTTCAAATAATTTTGTAGAAATGTTCCTAGGGTGACCTTCAGATTCCTTTAAGCCAAGTTGATTGGTCGGAAACTATGGCTGCCAGGGGGCGAGGCTTATATAGCTAAAGTGAAAAAAAATTAAAAAATCAGGTGAGCGATTCAAGGGCCATCATGGCCCTCTTGTCTTATTTAAAGGCATTCAAAATTGTTTGTATCATCGAAAGGGTTATATACACAACATTCTTAGTCTTAACACTCTTTGTTTTTATTAATACTTCTTTACCCATTCTGACTTGTATGAAGCAGATGAGCACTCTAACATTTTGCCACAACATTTTCAAGTTTTGTCTAAATAGTTCATTACAGCAATGTCTATAACCCTTTCCTATATACAACAAATCTGCAGCAGACGACTTTGAAAACATCTAGGTAAGAATGTCGATATTCTTTATTAAACAAATGTTATTTATTAAATAGAGTTAATAACATTTTCACAAAAGGAGAAAGTGCTCATTATGAGAAATTTCTTACACCTGCTGCAGCATCCATTGAGGGGAAAATTTCTCCTTTTGCCACAATGTTTTCAAATGTCATCTGCTGTAGCTGTGTCAAAGTGATTCTGCATGTGGGAATGGGTTAAACATAAGGAACTTATCCTCATAAATATATCCGTTGCATGACTGAAAAGGATGATTCATATACATGTACATGTATATTTATAATATCCATACATGCACAGAACTGTTAAATAACCCTTTCCAACTTGAAGACGCATGCTGTTGCAGCAGACGACTTAGGAAAATATTGTGGCAAAAGGAGAAATTGCTCGTTATTAGCAATTTCTGCTTTTGCCACAATTTTTTTTTCAACTCTATTCAATAATAATACTTGCACTTATCAAGAGTTTCGTTATTTTTGTCTAGATATTTTCAATGTTGTCAGCTGCAGAGTTTTTGTATCTGGGAAAGAGGCTCACTAGTGCTGTAAGAACTTGATTTCTCCTTGTCATTTTCAACTTGTATCCATCCTTATATTTGTATGAATTGCTTATTAATTCCTTTCTTAATATAGAAAACTTTTCAAATTTTGCCAGGCTGGCAGACAACTTTTGAAAACTTGTTAAAACACCTGAGCTTGAAGGTCTCACGGTGAGCTATTGTGATCACATTTTGTGCAGTCAGTTGTGTTTCGTCAACAATTGCCTTATTAACACTCTTAACACTCTACAGCAACATTTTGCATCCAATCTTCATCAAAGTTTATCAGAACATACATCTCCATTAAATTTTAGCCAAATTCACAACTGGGTCATGTGAGGTCAAAACCTTACTCACCAGGCCAAATTGAGGGAAATCTTGTTAACAATAGAGTTCATTTTTAACTTGTGTATGTGAATTTTTAGGTCATGTCTGGTTAAAATCTAGGTCACTAGGTCTAAAAAATGCAGAAAAATATGGGTCATGTTGGGTCAAAATGAAGGAAAATATTTTCAACACTCTAAAAGCCACGTTTTTAATTTGAGCATGTTGAAACTTTGTCAGAATAATTGTCTTATTTTGAAGTCATAGGTCATGTCCGGTCAAAAACTAGGTAACTAGACCAAATACGAGAAATAACTTGTTAATACTCTTAGAGCCCGTACTTTTTGATTCAGCAACTTGAAACTTTGTCAAAATGTGTTGATGATTAGCATATATCTAGGCCAAGTGCAAATGTAGGTCAGTTTGGTTTTAAAATAAGGTCACTAGGCCAAATTGAAGAAAAATCTTAACACTCTGGAAGCCATATCATGTTACAACTAAATCAGAATGGCTGTTTTGATAATATCCAGGCCAAGTTCGAATATGGGTCATGTCCGTTCATTAACAAGGTCACAAGGCAAAATTGAAAGGAATTATGAAACCTCTATAGACTGTTATTTCTATCTACATACCTTGGTGATATTTGATGAGAAGAAGGCAAGTTTGAAACTGGATCTGATGTGGTATAAAACCAGGTCATGATATCAAATTTTAGCAAAATCTTGTGAACTCTAATTAGAGACCACCTTTTGTATCCAATCTTCATAAAAATCCATCAAAACATTTTACAGTTGACTCTATTGAACCTAGTTTAAACTGGGTCACATGAGGTCAAAACTAGGTCATGGGGTCAAATCTTAGGACAACCTTGTAAACACACTTGTGGTCATATTTTTCTTATAAGCTGCATATTATTTCTTTTGAACATTTTTCTTTATCATTAATATTGATCATACATGTTTTTTGAAACAGGATCACTTCTGGTCAAAAGCTAGGTCACCCTTCAAATCGTAGAAATACGTGCAATAGACATTACATATTTTATCTCCCAATTTTAAGCTTGACTTTTGAAAAAAACGAGAGCTATTGTCATGACCCTGGCGTCGGCGGCGGCGTGGTCGTCCGGTTAAGGTTTTTTGTTTAGCTCAGCTTTTTTTTTTTCTGTTTTCTCCCTATCAGTCGAGCGTCTGTGCCGTACGCGGTGCTCTTGTTATGCTTGTCAGTGCATTTGCCTCTAAAACCTTGGGGTCAGTTTTGAAACTTTTTGGTCAAATACTAGGTGACTATTATGACCCGGTTGTTCTTACATTGTTCTGATAAAAAAAAATTACCTTTAATCATCTACTGCCACAGCAATACTTAAAATATGTGGAATAAGAAATTTCTAGTTATGAGCGCTTTCTTATACTCACATTTAATGCGTTGTTTGCTTTTCTTATAAAGTTTTCTTTCATGCTTTCTTCTGAAACCTTTTCCCACATACAGACACTTTCTGATGCTTCTGCAGCAGACTTCTTTTGAAAACATTGTTCATTATGAGTAATTTCTCCTTTTGCCAAACTGTTTTCAAAAGTCATATGCTACAGATGCATCAGAAAGCGCCTATTAGTAGGAAAAAATTAAATTGCAATTAGGCTCTTATACAGTGGTTTAATCAACATGATTGATTCAAATTTGCCAATGTTTAAACCCTTTCCTACATGTAACAATTTTGCAGCAGACAACTTTGATGATATTTATGCACATAATGTGGAATATCCCTACATTTCAAAGTACATTTTTTGTATGGAAAGTAATTCTATAATTGAATGGATAACCTTTGACTTAAAGTGGAAAACATTGTGGCAACATGAGAAATTGCTTGTTTTTGAGCACTTTCTTCTTTTGTCACTATGTTTTCAAAAAGCTGTCTGCTGCAGAGGCGTCAAAAAGCGTCTATATGAGGGAAAGGGTTAAAGGACAGTTACATGTTTGCAATGAATGTACATAGTAAAGGATACACTTGATTTAAAAGGAAATTTGATTGTATCTCATTTCCGCATAAGTGGTATTCTGTTTATTGTTCAGAGAAATAGATAACAAAAAAAGTAATTTGAAAGACTGCGAAATAAAAAAAAAGAAGATTTTTAGCTCATCTGAGCACAAAGTGCAGGGTGAGCCATTGAGATCACTGACCGTCCATCTCCGGTCGTCTGTCTGTTCACATTATCCTACAAACGACTTCTCCTAAACCAATGAACCAAATTACAAATAATTTCACAGGAATGTTCCTTAGATGGTTGTACAAACAATTTAATTCTATGGATAACTTTGATTGCAACAGAAAGAGGGAAACGTACTAAACAATTATTTTGCGCAAATATTCCTTGGATGACCCTCTACATTGCCGACAGGGGGCTGATCTTCTTTTCCTTATATGTACATGTATATATACATGTATTATGAAACTTTAAAAATCTTCTTGTACAAACATATACGCCTGATTTTAGAATAATTTGACACAAATGTTCTTTGGGTGACCATTAAATTTTACTAGTCTAATATTGATTAAATTATTACGATTCATTGATAAATATGACCACAAGGGTGCATTGCTTGTTTTCCTTGTATGCGTATCATAAGAGCATTGAAAACTGGAATTTCTTTTAAATCTGGTGAGAGATTAAGGACCATCATGGTCTTCTTGTCTAGGTATTTCCATAAAATCCATTCCCAATTGAAGATGCATTAACCCTTTCCCTCATACGACAATTCTGCAGGAGACGACTTTGAACATATTTTATCAAAAAATAGAAAATCTCTATAATTGAATGGATAACCTATGACTAAAAACGGAAAACATTGTGGCAAAAGGAGAAATTGCTCGTTTTGAGCAATTTCTTCTTTTGTCACTAAGTTTTCAAAAAGCTGTCTGCTGCAGAGGCGTCAGAAAGCGTCTATATGAGGGAAAGGGTAAAGACACATCTGCAGCAGACAAATCTTTTGAAAATTTGAAATATTTGGCAATAGGAGAAATTTTTGCATAATAGGCAGGCAATGTTTTCAATAATGTTTGATTTATAGAAATTCTCAAAAAATTTCCCTGGAATGATTTCAAAGAAGACTTTTGCAGATTTGTTGTATTTTGGAAAGGGTTCAAACTTTCCTATGTAAAAAGGTTTCCTGGTGTATTCCTTTACCATTAACCCTTTCCCTCATACAACAATTCTGCAGCAGACAACTTATTTGTTCAAAAAATGGAAAATCTCTTTAATTGAATGGATAACCTATGACTAAAAGTGGAAAACATTGTGGCAAAAAGGCGAAAATTGCTCATTTTGAGCAATTTCTTCTTTTGTCACTATGTTTTCAAAAAGCCATCTGCTGCAGAGGTGTCAAAAAGCGTTTATATGATGGAAAGGGTTAATAATATGACATGATATTCTCAGATTAGCCTTTTTTGAAAACATTCGAGAAAGAAAATGAAACATTTTGAAATTTGGAGGCATAATTTTAATACAGAGTTGAAAACAACACATTTAGAGGTTTTTTTTATTTCTGACACCTCTGCGGCAAACGGCTTTTTGAAAACAACAGTGACAAAAGAAGAAATTGCTCAAAACAAGCAATTTCTCCTTTTGCCACAATGTTTTCCACTTTCAGTCATAGGTTATCCATTCAATTACGGTATAGAGATTTTCCATTTTTGACCAAATATGTTCAAAGTCGTCTGCTGCAGAATTGTCGAATGAGGAAAAGGGTTAATGCAGACGGCGTTTTGAAAACATAGTGACAAAAGAAGAAATTGCACAAATGATTTCCACTTTTTGTCATAGGTTATCCATTCAATTATGGAGATTTGCTATGTTTTGACAAAATACGTTCAAAGTCGACTGCTGCAGAATTGTCGTATGAGGGAAAGGGTTAATGCAGACGGCGTTTTGAAAACATAGTGACAAAAGAAGAAATTGCACAAAACGTGCAATTTCTCCTTTTGCCACAATGTTTTCCACTTTCAGTCATAGGTAATCCATTCAATTATGGAGATTTGCTATGTTTTGACAAAATACGTTCAAAGTTGTCTGCTGCAGAATTGTCGAATGAGGAAAAGGGTTTATGCAGACGGCGTTTTGAAAACATAGTGACAAAAGAAGAAATTGCACAAAACGTGCAATTTCTCCTTTTGCCACAATGTTTTCCACTTTTTGTCATAGGTTATCCATTCAATTATGGAGATTTTCTATGTTTTGACAAAATACGTTCAAAGTCGTCTGCTGCAGAATTGTCGAATGAGGAAAAGGGTTAATGCAGACGGCGTTTTGAAAACATAGTGACAAAAGAAGAAATTGCACAAAACGTGCAATTTCTCCTATTGCCACAATGTTTTCCACTTTTTGTCATAGGTTATCCATTCAATTATGGAGATTTGCTATGTTTTGACAAAATACGTTCAAAGTCGTCTGCAGCAGAATTGTCGTATGAGGCTAACGGTTAATTAACATACAGCAGCTGAATTTGAAAACATTAAGTCAACAATATGGAAAATCTCTATAAATGAAAGAACAATTATTAGATAAAGTTAAAAACATTGTGACAAAAGGTGAATTTCAATTTATCTTTTTCACACAATGTTTTCAAAAGTTGTCTGCTGCAAAGGCATCTAAATGCGTCTATATGTGGCAAAGGGTTAAGCACTGCTCATTTGAATTTTGATGACAAGTTTCTGGAGGACCAAATTCTAGTTAATTTTGATAATAGCAGAATAATTGTTGATACATTACAAACACAATGGGCCGGTCATTTAGAAGTCAATAATCAGTTGGATCCTAAGCATGAATGCTTTTTTTCCCGCATGTGTAATACTTGTGTCTAGTTTGGTTTTCCTGAATCACAGCTCATGAAATTTATTTCTATTTCAGATTTCAAGATAACGTTCAACATTTTAAAATTTTAAGAGATGGAAATGGCAAATATTTTCTGTGGATTATTAAGTTCTTCTCCATAAACGAATTGGTGGATTACCACAGAACTGCTTCAGTCAGCCGGCACTCTCCCATTCTGCTAAAAGACATGATAAACCCGTTGGAAAATAATGTAAGAACTCTTATATATATGGCAATTAAAGCATCCGTCTTGAAATTGTGAGATCATGGTTAAGATCCCAGTTCAGGCCTTCAATCTGTTCACATGTGCCGACACATTTTGATAACATGTTGGCAGCTGACATTGATGAAAAAGGAGAAACGGGTCATGATGAGTAATTTTACAGCAATTTTGTAACTCCATTGGCTGAAAGCCGGTTGAGCTTATGTCATGGTGAATTGTCATGTGTCCATGCGTCGTCAACTTTTGGCTTTTAACCCTTTCCCTCATATAGACGCTTTCTGACGCCTCTGCAGCAGACGGCTTTTTGAAAACATAATGACAAAAGAAGAAATTGCTCAGAACGAACAATTTCTCCTTTTGACACAATGTTTTCCACTTTTAGTCATAGGTTATCCATTCAATTATAGAGATTTTCTATTTTTTGACAACATATGTTCAAAGTCATCTGCTGCAGAATTGTTGTATGAGGGAAAGGGTTGAACTACTTCTGTAACCACTGGGCCATCCTCTCAATATCCTCCTAAATTCTATCTTTTTTTTTTGATCCATGAACAATTCTGGTTACCATTTTAAACAAAAGAATTGTTTTAAATTCTTTCCGATAATTTTTGTAGAAATGTTCCTAGGTTGATTGGTCAAAAATCATGGCCACCAAGGCGCGGAGCTGTTTTGCCTTATATGGTTATAGTTGAAACTAAATCTTCTCCTACAAAAGTGTAAGGCCGATTTTCAAATAATTTAGGAAATGTTCCTTGGGGGTGACCCTCTATCAGATTCCTTCAAGCTATGTTGATTGGTCAAAAAACATGACTGCCAGGGGGCGGTGCTGTTTTGCCTAATATGCATAGTCAAAACTTTATAACAAATGCTAACAGTAAGGTCAAATGTGAAACTGATGTGTACTTTTTTATCCAACATGAACCAGAGGCTCAGAAGAAGTTATTGTGACCGTTATGTGTCCGTCGTCCGTCAGCATTTCGCTTCAAACGACATTACGTCCTAAAGCACTTGGACAATTTCGATTAATTTTTACAGGGATGTTCCGTGGGTGGTCCCATTTCAAAGTTGTTCCAAAAAATTTAATTCCGTGTAGAATTTGGATTGCTGTGGCATCAGAAAGGGGGGAAAATGCCAAAACTTAAAAAATCTTCTTGCCCAAAAGTACAGGTCCGGTACAAAAGCACTGGCCCGATTTAAAATTAGTTTGGCTAAAAACGCTCTTGTTAGCCATATACAATGATTGTTCAAATTAAACTGTTAAATCAGGAAAGCGATGTTGTACCGTAACGGTCCTCTTGTTTAGTAGGTGTTTTCAAAGTCATCTGTGGTTGATTTGCTGTTTGTATGAATGAGTAAATATTTTACTTTTTACAGAAATGTTGTCGAGCGGAATACGACTTCCAAGCAAACGGAGAAGGCGAGATTGATTTGCACAAAGGTGATGTATTAGAGATTCTCGAAGAAGTGGATACACATTGGTTGAAAGGTATGAACGAAAGGTCACAACATACAGGACTATTTCCAAGAAGTTATGTCAAGGAGTCTTAATGAAAAAATAACCCAGTATTTGTGTTAATTGTGATCGTGACATTTGACAAAACTCAATCAGAATACACGCATAAAGAAAAAGTGATCTATAGTTTTGATTGCAAAATTTAGACTTTGTGAATAGTTTTATAACAGGGCAGGGTTTGACACTAGCAGTGTCGCTCTGTCTCCAGGACAACAAACAATTTGGAGGAACATCCACAGTTCTCAAGACAGTAGTTCTGATAGGACGCTTATTATACACCCACAAACGAAGGAATGAACTTATGGGTCTGTTGGCTTTTATGACGATAAAAGAGTTGATGGATTTAGATAATATTTGTTACATAGGTTTAAGATCGTACAATACAGGTCAAGTTTGCCTTGCCAATTTTTGCTTTAATTATTGCCCCCTTTTTCAACTTATATTGGTATAGAGTAATGATTCCTGAAACAGAAAATCCAAAGGAGGCGAAAAATATCAATCCGGGTTAGTCTTCGCGGCATGCTTATGCTGATCCAGGTCGATACTTTACGCAGAGTCCACAATGTTGTAACGGCTCATATATATAGTGAAAACAAATGTTCTTTGGGTAACCCTCTCTAGGGGGCTGTGCTCGATTTCCTTATGTTTTTATAGTAAGAACATTGAAAATTACTTTTAAAAATTCTATTGAATCAGGTGAGCGATATAGGACAATCATGGTCTGCATCACTGTATAACTAATTCTTGAGAAAGATGCCTGATTTAATCCTTTTCCTCATACAAACACTTTCTGCGACAATGCAGCAGACGACTTTTGAAAACGTTTTGGCAAAAGGAGAAATGGCTCATAATGAACCCCCCCACAAGGTTTTCAATTTCATTCAATGATTGTTATTTAATTTATAGAAGAATTTGATATATTTGACTGAAAACTTTCAATAATTGCCTTTTATAAGGAAAAGTGTTGAGACAATTTTTGCTCACCTGTATTGGTCAGAAATGATGAAATATTTTTAAAATTTGTATCAGGAATTGGATTGTCCTTAAGAAATGATTGTGAGAGTGAAAGTGAGAACTTAATACTTTTGAGCTGTCCTCTAGAAGAACCAACCGTAACCCTTTCCCACCTATAGACGCATTTTGAGGTGTCAGCAGTAGACGACTTCTGAAAACATCGTGACAAAAGGAGAAATTGCTCAAAATGAGCAATTTCTCCTTTTGCCACAATGTTTTCAACTTTTTCATATTTTTAAGTAACAGTAGACATTTCCAAGGTCATCTGCTTTAGATTTGCTGTATGTGGGAAAGGGTTAATCTATTGCCACTTGCAGACACATCTGAAGCAGGCAACTTTTGAAATGATTGTGGCAAAAGGAGAAATTGCTCGATATGCCACAATGATTTCAACTATGTATATATATATAATGATTATACTTTAATTTATAGAGATTTTCCATACTTTTTGCCTAGATGATTCAAAGTTGTCTGCTGCAGATTTTTTATATGTGGGAAAGGGTTAACATATTGATGACCGGTTAAGGTAAAGGCCTGTCTGTGCATCCATGCAACTGGTGCCTGGAAACCTATGATTAGTGCAGAACTAGACAAAGTGCATGAATATGTAGGTTTATCTGGATCCTCACTGGTTTTAACCCTTTCCCTCATATAGACGCTTTCTGACGCCTCTGCAGCAGACAGCTTTATGAAAACATAGTGACAAAAGAAGAAATTGCACAAAACGTGCAATTTCTCCTTTTGCCACAATGTTTTCCTCTTTTTGTCCATTCAATTATGGAGATTTTCTATGTTTTGACAAAATACGTTCAAAGTCGTCTGCTGCAGAATTGTCGTATGAGGGAAAGGGTTAAATGCCTTACTGGTAACCATTTCCCACTCCTGACACATTCTGACGTATTTGCTACAGACGATTTTTGAAAACATTATGGAAAAAAACAAAACAAAATGATCACAATGAATGATTTAAAATTTGTCTGCTGCACATTTGATATAATGTTGGAAAGGGTTAAGGATAGGTTTTCGTTTATAACCATTTTTCTTTACTTGTTTAGCTCGTTTAAATGTGTGGCCTTCAACTTATTTTAGATGTGGATTTTGCTGAGACTGTAACATTTGCTGTTCACAATGCTTCTAAAAAGCAGTTCCTGTATTAATGTAGTGAAGTCAAAGCTCTAGATAAGGGGCGTTTTTCATGCTCTAAAATCCTTATTTGACACTCAAACCCTATGTTGTGGGTACACAAAAGAGTCGTCTCATAGAGGCGATTCTTTTGAGTACCTACAATATAGGGTTTGGTTGGAAAATAAGAAAGATAATGTTGGAAAAATATAAGTTTACTCCCCTTATCTAGACCTCTGTCAAGTAATCAAATGAATCATGTTTCACAAAATACTAACCTTCCGGACTTTTGGACTAGCCAAGATCACTGATCAGCATCAGCCTGTTCCTCTTTGCAGTCTGATCAGGACTATTTTGTTAGTATTGTAGTCAACCAAGCATCCTGGAAACCTGAAGAAAGGTTTTAACCCTTAACTGCTGCTGAGGCGTCAGAAAGCTTCTATATGAGGGAAAGGGTTAATGAAAATCTTTCTATACCAGTATGCAATTTTACAAGAGTTGTCATCAGTATCTAAACCAAAAACCTCCAAAGGTTTGTTTACTTATCACTTGATCCAAAAAGGTTGACCATCTTTGAATTTCACCGTCAACCCTGACCCACATACCACGAATCTGCAGCAGACGACTTTGAAAATATCTCAATTATTATATGGAAAATCTCCCTTAATGAAGACATAGTTATTGAATCGAGTGGAAAACATTGTGTCAAAAGAAGAAATTGCTCGTTTTCAAAAGTCGTCAGCTGCAGAGGTGTAAGAAAGCGTCTATATGTGGAAAAGGGTTCAAATTGACAGCGGATTGGTCAATAGATCATTCGGACAACTGCACTTGAAAATAGGAAGACGTTGTACCTCCGGACTGTTTTTTGTCTAGGTTACCTATTTAGACTTGTTTGTACAAACATTCACCAAGATACTGCGTCTACCTATTTTCAGGTGTCAAAATGATGTATGTATTTGTCTGCGGTCAAACAATTTTCACAATACTGTATTTTGATTGTCAAAATACATGTTAGGCTTTATCTTATTGACTTAGACCATCTGGTTTATGCAAAAAGATATTATAGCCCCTTATTGTGAAAATGGAAATATTTAATGTTATTATGTACATGCCTTAACCCTTTCTCTCATATAGACGCCTTCTGACGCCTCTGCAGCAGACGGATTTTTGAAAACATAGTGACAAAAGAAGAAATTGCACAAAACGTGCAATTTCTCCTTTTGCCACAATGTTTTCCACTTTTTGTCATAGGTAATCCATTCAATTATGGAGATTTTCTATGTTTTGATAAAATATGTTCAAAGTCGTCTGCTGCAGAATTGCTGTATGAGGGAAAGGGTTAAAAGTGTGTGAGTCAAGCTGTACTGTAATCATTGTCAAGCCAACTTTTATTGATTCTCCATTTATCCATATTTCATTCTTCTACCCTTATACGTTTTGTGTGTTATGAAAACAGTTTGAAAAGTATGAGTATGAAACTATGAGTACTAACTTGTTTTCCACCTTTCAACATTTTTTCACCTTTTATGTTCTATGGAAGGTATTAATCGGATGATATGAAAACTAACCACAGTTCATTTTCGACCAGGGTGGAATGTGACCAGTTATGAAGCTTCTTCTGTTCAATTATTCTAAGAAATTAAACGGCTCTCAAAAAGTGTTGTACAAGTTGTGTACTTTATGATCAAATAGACTAATTGACTGCCTGTCAATCTAGGGGTTGTGGTTTCAAATCATGGCTTGACCACTACTTCTTTACAATATATGACAAAAATAACTGTCTACTAGAGTCATTCCGCTTTCACCAGTGGGCTAAATAGTCTTATGTTGGAAAGTAGCCAGTTGATCTTGAAGAATGTTGTGTGGAGTTCTTGTGCAAGGAAGCCAGGAAACGCATGTAAGGTGAACTGGCCATTGTGATATAATTAAAATGGTGTAATTTACACAAGACACAAATATCCTACGGTTTGTTTTGGTGATGCAAGGCTTATTTCAAAATAAGTTATTTTGCTAGAGAATTCTGTAACCGTTTCCCTATATAACAAATAACTGTGGTACCTCTATAAAAAACTGTCTCTTTATGATATTATCCCTTTCCCACATACAGACGCTGGCTGACGCCCTCTGCAGAAGACAACTATTGAAAACATTATTGCAAAATGAGTAATTGCTCATATTGAGCAAATCCTCATTTTGCCACAATGTTTTCAACTTTATTAAATAATTGATCTTTCATTTTTAGACAATCCATATAGTTGACTCAATGTCTTCAAAGTCGCCTGCTGCAGATTTGTTGTAAATGGGAAAGGGTTATGAGGAAAGGAGCAATTGCTTTTATTTGTAGTCATCTAAGGCAGTCCTTATCAGGGGAAGGATAAGGGGGAAAATCTGTGACAAGTTTTTCAACCATGTATATTACATACAGAGAATCAAGTCTGATTAACCTTTTCCCACATACAACAATTCTGCAGCAGACGACTTTGAACATATTTTGTCAAAAAATAGAAAATCTCTATAATTGAATGGATAACCTATGACTAAAAGTGGAAAACATTGTGGCAAAAGGAGAAATTGCTTGTTTTGAGCAATTTCTTCTTTTGTCACTATGTTTTCAAAAAGCTGTCTGCTGCAGAGGAGTGAGAAAGCGTCTATATGAGGGAAAGGGTTAACCTTTTCCCACATGCAGATGCGTATCTGGAACAGACAATTTTTGAAAGCATATAGTTGAAAGTAGAAATGCTCATGATGAACAATTTCTCCCATTGCCATATTGTTTCCAAACCTATTTTAAAATTGTATCTTCAGTCATGGACATTTGTCAGACAACTACAAAGTTATTTGCTGTAGATTTGTTCTACGTAGGAAAGTGTTAATTGAATCAAGTAGAATATATTGCCATAAAGATTGTCACTTTCTTTGAGTTTTGAGTTCTTGTTAGTTTTCTGATGCTGGGTTTGCAATAAGCAATGAGATGTAGATAGTGAATTTTAATTTTAGTGTTTAACCCAATTCTCACATGCAGACATATTAGGGGATAATTGTGAGATATTTACCATAATATGGCATTTATAATGCAATATCTCTTGGCAAACTTTTATCAAATGCTGTCATTTGCAAAGGTAAAGTTTGAAAGATAGTGTTTAATTATACCTCACATTTCTATCTTGCAATGCCTTCCTTCCCTCTGCAAATGATCAACCCTTCTTTGACAGCAGTGATTTTCCAACATACAACACATCTCAGCAGACGACTTTGAAAACATTTGGCAAAACTGTTGAAAAAGTCTTTATCATGTGTAGTTACTACATTTGCTACAATGTTTTCATAAGCAGTCTGTTAGAGATGCGTCAAAATCTGTCTGTAAGTGGGAAAGCGTTAACCCTTTCCCTCATACAACAATTCTTTAGCAGACGACTTTGAACATATTTTGTCAAAAAATGGAAAATCTCTGTAATTGAATGGATAACCTATGACTAAAAGTGGAAAACATTGGGGCAAAAGGAGAAATTTCTCCTTTTGTCACTATGTTTTCAAAAAGCTGTCTGCTGCAGAGGCGTCAGAAAGCGTCTATATGAGGGAAAGGGTTAATCGGGTTCATGGTTAATGATGGAAGTTCGTGATCAGACAACCCATTGTATCATCTGATATTTGAACAGTGTACAATGTTTTCTAAGGACATTTGTTGTCTTCTGTCAAATAAACTGTTATACTGATATAATAGTCATCTGCTTTAACCCCGCCCTCATACAGATGCTTTCTGATGCCTCTGCAGCAGACGGCTTTTTAAAAACATGGTGCTCAAAACGAGCAATTACTCCTTTTGCCACAATGTTTTCCACTTTTAGACATAGGTTATCCATTCAATTATAGAGATTTTCTATTTTTTGACAAAATATGTTTAAAGTTTGTCATATGAGGCTTTTAAAACATATACCAGTAGCCTTTAGGTAAAAATATGAAAAATCTTTGTAAATGAATGTAAATAATTGAATAGAAAATTTTGCAAAGGAAGATATTGCTCTTTATAAGCCATTTCTTCTATTGTCTCAATGTTTTTCAAAAGTCCTCTGCTGCAGAGGCGTCAAAATGCGTCTATATGAGGAAAATGGTTAAGATTTCTTGTTAAGTGCCAGGAATTGTAGGCATAACTTTTATACAGATTTTATACCTTTGTGGGTAAAGGAGAAATTATCATATTGAGCAATTTCACCGCATCTCAAAATATATTTAGAAGTCATCCATTGCAGAGGTATTAACCCTATTCCACCTATAGATGGCTTTTTGAAAACATGATGGCAAAAGGAGAAATTGCTCAAAACAAGCAATTTCTCCTTTTGTCACCATGTTCTATTCAATGATTGTCATTTGCAGGGAGTTTCCGGGTATTTTTTCAAAGTAGTCTGCTGCAGAATTGCTGTATGAGGGAAAGGGTTAACAATGTCTGTATCAAGGGTGAAGGTTAGGATGTTAGACAAACAAATCTGTGATAATGATCTTTGATATTAAATACATTCACCCTCTCCTTAATGCAGACACATTTTGAAGCATCTGTTGCAGAAGACTTATGAAAACATTGTGGAAAAGGAGAAATTGTTCATGATAAACAAATTCTACTTTTGCCACAATATATTTTCAATAAATATACATTCTTCTATAGAGATTTTCCACTTTTTGGCCTTGAGATTCTAGGTTGTCTGTTTTTCGAAGAAAAAAAGTCTGGTTATTGTGATACCCTTGGTGTCATCGTTGTTTGCGTCACGAAACTTAACCTTACCTCACAACTCAAAAACATTATACATTTTCAAATGAAACTTGGTACACATGTTCCTAGTACAATACACTTGTCTATACTAAGTCACATAGTCAGTAACATGCCCAACTCAGCAGTGTTCTTGTTAATATTGTCCGCTGTAGATCTGTTGTATGATGGAAAAGGGTTAATTGCTGTACATCTACTTTTGTTTTAAAATACAGTTCAAGGATTTGCTTTTACACTTTTTTTCTTTTCTTTTGATGTACATGTATCATATTGATAAAGAGTTGAACCTTTCCCACATACAACAAATCTGCTGCAGACGACTTTGAAAATGGCTTCTATGGAAAAATATGTAAAATCTCTATAATTGAGGTATAATGACTGAAAAAATTTGAAAACATTGTGGCAAAAGGAGAAATTGCTCATTTTGAACAATTTTTCATATTGTCACTATGTTTTCAAAAGTCGTCTGCTGCTGATGCTTCATAATGTGTCTATATGTGGGGAAAGGAGAAATTTAGCAATTTCTTCTTTTCCCACAATCTTTGCAATAGTTGTTGCAGAGCCGCAAATGTGGTCTGTATCAGAAAATGAGTTTAGTTGGTAGAAATAAGATATGTATAACTCAAATGATAGTACCAAAATTTCGACTGGGGTGATAAAAGAAAGAAATGTGTTGAGTTGCAACAGATTCATTGTAACCGTCTACTATTGATAACCGATATAAATATGTATCATTTGCCCAAAGATCTTGAACCCTTTCCCATATTCAAATTTTTTGCAGCAGACAACTTTGAATAGATATTGACAAAAACATGAAAAATCTCCATGAATGGGAGTTAAATAATTAAATAGAGTTGATAACATTGTGGCAAAATGAGAAATTGCTTTTTTGAGCAATATCTTCTTTTGCCACAATGTTTTCAAAAGTCGTCTGCTGCAGATGCGTCAACAAGCGGGAAAGGCTTAAGTTAGTCTGTTGTTGATTTTTTTATAAAGTTTAATCCTTTCCCACATATAGAAAATCTACAGCATATGACTTTGAAAACTTCTTTTCAAAAACAAGAAAAATCTCTGTTAGTGAAAGAATAATTATTGAATAGAGTTAACAAACATTGCGACTAATGGAAGAATGCTCTTTTCACCTTCAGTAAATATGTTTTTGAAAAGTTGTCTGCTGCAGAGGCATAAAAATGAGGGATAGGGGTTAAGAATATTCCTCATTTTCATGTCTGGATGAACAGAGTTGAAAGTCGTGACAATTGGGAATACTGGGGGGAAAATATGACACTACTCATATCCTTTTGTCTGATTGGCCCTACAGCTGAATGTTCATGCCCTTTGAAAAACAACTATGGCTTAAGTAAATATTTCTAAAACCAGAATTTCTGAATAAAGATCATGGAATTATAATCCAATTAAATTTATGAGGCTTACTGCATATTTTAACCTGGATTGTTTAAACAACTAAATTATTTAGTCATCAATGTATTTTGCACATGACCACCAGTATAATAACTTTCCAGATTAACCCTTTCCCTCATATAGACGCTTTCTGACGCCTCTGCAGCAGAAGGCTTTTTGAAAACATAGTGACAAAAGAAGAAATTGCTCAAAACGAGCAATTTCTCCTTTTGCCGCAATGTTTTCCACTCTTAGTCATAGGTTATCCATTCAATTATAGAGATTTCTAATTTTTGACAAATTATGTTCAAAGTCGTCTGCTGCAGAATTGTCGTATGAGGGATGGGGTTGTAAAATTACCATTTGTAATAAATTATTGATACCATGTCTCTAACCCTTTTCCACTTGCAGACATAACTTGATGCATCTGTAGCGGACGACTTTTGAAATTGCTGTTCTAGCAAAAATTGAAATAGCTCATTAGTGCAAACAACTCTCATAATTTATTCTTTTATTTGTGGAATTCGAGTCTTGAGATTATCCATTTTTTTGGCCTAAATGTTTTCAAAGTCTTCTGCTTCAGATTTGTTGTATGTGGGAAAAGGTTAAAATTAGATTCAGATAATTCATCATTTACCAGAATTAACTTAATTTTGTTTTGATCAATTTCTTCTTTTGTCGCCATGTTTTTTTAAAAGCCATCTGCTGTAGAGGCGACAGAAAGCTTCTATTTGAGGGAAAGGGTTAATAATGTATAATATGTTCCTTGTACAAATCCTCCCCTTTTTCATCCTTCATTTCAGATTAACCCTATCCAACATGTGACAAATCTGCAGCAAGCGACTTTTAACCTTTTCCCTCATACGACAATTCTGCAACAGACGACTTTGAACATATTTTGTCAAAAATTAGAAAATCTCTATAATTTAATGGATAACCTATGACTAAAGTGGAAAACATTGAGGCAAAAAGAGAAATTGCTAGTTTTGAGCAATTTCTTCTTTTGTCACTGTTTACAAAAAGCCATCTGCTGCAGAGGCGTCAGAAAGCGTCTATATGAGGGAAAGGGTAAAAACAACAGGGCAAAATATGTGGTAAACCTCTTTAAATGAAAGTTTAATCATTGAATAGAGTTGAATTCCTTGTGGCAAAAGGAGAAATTGCCCATTAAAAGCAATTTTTCCTTTTGCCACAGGTTTGTCAAAAGTTGTCTCCTACAGAGGTGTCAGAAAGCGTCTGTATTTGGGAAGGGTTAAGGTATATTTAATGCTTCTTATGTAGATCCAAATGTACTATGATAAACCTTGTTAGGAAGTGCTTAGAGTTTGATTTTCAGAAATTGTTAAATATTCTTTTTGAGCATTTTTCATTTTGTTACGAGTGTGTTTACATCTTTGTCTTCCATATTTTGTATAAATTTTGCTTTCAATTTATGTTGTTTATTTTACAACCGAGTTTCAAATAAGAGGAGCAAAACCAACTGTCAAGAGTTTTGTTAACAAATGTTATATTTCATTGATCCCCGCCCCATATCGTCTTTGCCTGTATGTTTCGAACATCTGAATAATAGAAGCTTGAAAAGTTGAAATTAAACTATACATTATTAAAAGTCTAGCACACTTATTGAGCAAGAACTGCATGTCAATCTTTCATTTGCCCTTGTCATGTGCTGTGGCTTTGACATTAGATGTCAGCTTTGTCGTTAAAAGAAACTAACTGGAAAATGAGCTTTTATGTAGGAAAATGGACAATTGTAACCAATGTAGATCCAAATCAGGATGTGCATTCCCACAGTCTTATCTGGATCTGCATTTTTGCTTATTAACCCTTTCCCTCATATAGACGCTTTCTGATGCTTCTGCAGCAGATAGATAGCATTAGATAGCTTTTGTAAGTGGGAAAGGGTTAAAGAATCTTCTTTTAAAACTCTAAAAGACTGACAAGATTTTTGAATTTGTATGGATTAAACTACACAAGGGACTGATTTCAAAACATACATTTCTTTTTCTTTGTAGATTCTCAACTAATTTTTAGCTCGACTATTCGAAGAATATGAGAGCTATACTACTCACCCTGGCGTCGGCGTCCACGTCACACTTTGGTTAAGGTTTTGCATGGAAAGTACTTAAATACTACATGTATTGCATTGAAACTTTCTACAACCCTACTAAACTGTCACACCTATGTAGATTATCAAGTTAGATAACTCTATCCTGCATTTTATGCAAGTTATGGCCCTTTTTACCTTAGAAATTCTGGTTAAAGTTTTGCGTGCAAGTAAATTAAGAGTCCATATCTCTGTATTTACCTGATGCATTGCATTGAAACTTTCTACAACCCTACCCAACTATCACACCTATGAACATAATCAAGTTAAATAACTATATCCTGCATTTAATGCAAATTATCACCCTACATTAAAATCCATTATCTCAGTAACTTATATAAGCAGTGGAATAGTCGAGCGCGCTGTCCTCCGACAGCTCTTGTTAAAAGATTTCAATAGAGAATTATAAACTATGATTTCTTAACCCTTTCCCACATACAGACACTTTCTGACGCCTTAGGAGCAGTAAATTTTCGAAAACATGGTGGCGAAAGGAGAAAATGCCCATAATGAGCATTTTCTCCCCTTTCCCACTATGTTCTCATTTTTATTGAAATAAATCTTTCAGTTGTAGATATTTTTTCATAGATGTTTTCAATGTCATCTGCAGCAGTTTAGATGTATGTAGGAAGGGGTAACAACACAGTACCCTCCTTCTCTGGTTTCCTGTTTAACCCTTTCCCTGATGTTACACACTGTTAGAACTGTTAATCCTTTCCCACATACGTCAATTATGCAGCAGACGACTTTCAATACATATTGACAAAAACATGAAAAATCTCAATAAATGATAGTTTAACTATTAAATAGAGTAGCAAACATTGTGGCAAAAGGAGAAATTGCAGGTTTTGTGCAATTTCTTCTTTTGCCACAATGTTTTCAAAAGTCGTCTGCTGCAGATGTGTCAAATTGCGTGTACAAGTATATTTTTAACCCTTTCCCTCATACAACAATTCTGCAGCAGATGACTTTGAACATATTTTGTCAAAATATAGAAAATCTCCATAATTGAATGGATAACCTATGACAAAAAGTGGAAAACATTGTGGCAAAAGGAGAAATTGTGCGTTTTGTGCAATTTCCTGTTTTGTCACTGTTTTCAAAAAGCTGTCTGCTGCAGAGTGGCAGAAAGCGTCTATATGAGGGAAAGGGTTAAACACATAAACACATACAAAACTTGGCATACTGTAAGAAGGTTTACAGAATAGAGTCAAAAGCATAATGGGAATATCATTAAGGTGAGTCTTCCTTTTTCAGATATTTATTTCCAAAACAGACCACATGAGTTTCATTATCAGGGAATCAGTTCAGAGCAAGTGTAACTAAAAATTTGAATGTCAGGTTCCTACTTCTGCATATATACTGCACAAGGTGTTTTTATTTTGTCTGTATTTTGTACATATAGTGTATAGATTACTCCCCCTAGTTCCCAATTCCCCCTTACAAATAGATTTATTATGACAAGTTATAAATCTTCTATCTGTATAATGTTCTTTGAAGAGTGCTTGTTATGTATGTAATTATGTGAATTGAATGAAAGTATTGAACTATTAAATGTAATTTTGTAGTTTTTCTTGTCATATTATTTGTCATGGATGATTTGTGTGACCTTACCTATGGTCCACCATTTGAATGCAACAGGAAAAGGGAGCCTTGCATGCTCAGGCATGAGCTATTGTGAAAACCCATCGATGATTCATTGAAATCTTCTTCTGAGCTACTGGTCTTAATTATGCAATGTGATATCAAATGCAAAACACATCAAGACAATTATTCTGACAAAGATTCAACATGCTCAATTCAACCTCCAGAGTATTAACAAGATTTTTCTTCATTTTGGCCTAGTAACCTAGTTTTTAACCCAATATGTTTAACCACTATTCAAACTTGGCCTAGATATCATTAAGACAAACATTCTGACAAAATGTCAAGCTGCTGAAGCAAACAATGTGGCCGTTAAGTGTGTGTAAAAAAGAGTTTCCTTCAATGTGACCTAGTTTTTGACTCGACATGGCCCATATTCAAACTTGTCCTACATATCAAGCCAAACATTCTAATCAAGTTTCAACATGCTCAAGTTAAAAAGGCAGCCTCCAGAATGATAACAAGATTTTCCTTCAATTTGGTGAAGTGACCTAGTTTCACACACAATATGACCCATATTCGAACTTGACCTAGAAATCATTAAGTCAAACATTCTTACAAAATTTCAAACTGCTGGAACAAAAAATACAAAATTTTCCTTCAATTTGGCCTAGTGACCTACTTTTTGACCTGACCTGACCGATATTCGAATTTGGCCTGCACATCATCAAGGCAAACATTCTGATACAGTTTCAACATACTCAAGTTAAAAAAAATGGCCTCCACAGTGTTAACAAGATTGTCCTTAAATATGACCTAGTGACCTAGTTTTAGAACTTGGCCAAGAAATCAGCAACATATACAAACTGAATAAGTTTCATGAACATTAGATGATAATAACGGCCTTAAGAGTGTTGACAAGCAAATTGTTGACGGAGGACGGACAAAAGGCGATCACAAAAACTCATTGCTAAAAATCACACAAATTTTAACCTTTGTGACCCTCATATAAAATTGTTTCAACCTTTCCGGGCCGTTTATAAAGATATCCACCTGGACTTAAATTTTTTTTTTTTTTTTTAAACGACTTCTCCTAAATAACTGGTCCAATTTCAAAATAAGTTCACACAAATATTCCCTGAGGAGCCTCCTACCATCATTCTGGTCCGTGGCACAAGACGGCCACCAATGATAAAATAAGAAAAGTATTGTATAGACGACTCTTAACCCACTGGCCTAATTTTAATACAATTTAATTTATTGAATTGAGATTTCCAGATTTGGCGGATTGTCCTATTCCTTGTTGACCCTTATCAGATTCCTTTAAGCCATGTTGTGATAAGTCAAATAACCAGGGGCGGGGATGTTTTTCTTTATGGCTCTAATGAAAACTTTATAACAAATCTCCCAAACTGGCTGGGCGATTTTTAAAAAATCGTTGGATGAGCCTCTTTAAGATTCCTTCAAGTCATGTTGATTGGTTGATAACATGGCTGCCAGAGGGAGGGGCTGTTTTGATAGATATGGTTAAAGAAAGGGAAACAAATAAAAAAAATCTTCTGGAAGTATCTGGCCTTTTGTAAAAATGTTCCTTTGGTGACCCTCAATAAGATTATTACAAGTCATGATGATTGGACGAAAAACATGAATGCTAGCAGAAGTTGCTGTTGGCCTTATATGGCTAAAGTGGAAACTTTTAAACTATTCGGCTGATTTTTCAAACATTTTTTAGAAATGTTGCTTTAGTGACGCTCTACAAGATGTCTTCAAGCCATGTTGATTGGTCCAAAACATAGCCACAAGGGTGCAGGGCTGTTTTGCTTTATAGTGATTTAAGTTTTGCCTTATGGCATTGGAGCAGGTACTGGCCCTTGTGGGCCTCTTCTTCGTCCCACATGACCCGGTTTAGAGTTTAAAAAATCAGTTTTCATATTTTAATCCTATTCATCTTGGCCAGTTCACTTGCCCATGTGTTTCCTGGCTTGCACAACCAGTACTCTGGCTGCAACTGGCTGCTTTTCTACATAGGCTGTAAGCTTATTGGTTGAAGACGAACGAGGCTTGTCCTATTGATTGTTGTCAAACATCTGAACTCGCAATGCCTGGATCAAGAGCCCGCATCGCTACCGACTGCGCATCAGTGACTCGGCTCGAGTGTAATGGGTACGCTGGCTCAGAACCCTTGTTCAAAATCTGTAAATCCTGGTACAGTGCAATGAAAACTGCTGAAGTTGTGATTTAGAAATGTATTGTTTAGATATAATTATTAAAACCGAAATATTTAATAAATCTAATGAATATATGAGTAATGGCCCACAAAACTAGTGTATCAGAAATATGAGTTGTTGTAATAGGATGAGAGAGTTAAAGCTTCCTTCATTGACGTATCGAAGATTCAATATAAATATTTGTATTGAACAATGAAGCGAATTTACAACATATGAAAACGTAATTTTTAAAAAAAATGTACTGATAATCAATATTTTTTCTGTTAACAGTATAGTGAATATAGAACAAAGTACATTTTATTATTATATAAACCTTTGACCACTAATAAGTTATTATTTGTCCCAGCTTTGATTGAACACATATTATCATGAAAATGAATACAATATGTATACAAGTAATTATGAGAAAAATACGAGGGAAAAAAAACATACGACATAACATAATACTATATGTTAACTAAACACTGCATTTATTAAAAGGCGTAAACAATGATTAAATGAAAACAATATACATGTATATGCAGAATTTGGAAAATTCAGATGAAATATTAAGTGCTATTTTGTCCTCTGATTTTCATAATATATTACGGAACAGACGATATTAGACTAATCTGCATCAGACAGGTATTATAATCATCTGCAAAAGTTGTGAAGCTGCTTGTAATGACTAATGACTCCCTTTCTCACACATTTTTGACAAAGTTTTGTAAAAAATATTGTTGGAGTGACTGACCACTGCAGACATAACCTAGCCCAGTCTTTATTTATCAACCAGGAAGGAATCCGCCGTGGCCGAGTGTTTCGAGTCGGGGATTTGGAACAGGGCGTCCCGGGTTCGATCCCTAGTCGCCTCTCTGCTTCATTGTTTGGCACCGGAACCCGGGAAATAGTAAGTGCATTCTTCGGAATACGCATTCCACGTTTGTCCTGACCATGGCTTCAAATATAAGCTATTTGAAGGGTGTTGAACAAGGTACTTGAACACGTTAGAAAAGGAAATAAAGAATGAACAGTCCATTTTGCATAGCGATACGGAGTCATTTTTGAAAGGGAATAAACAATTGGTAAACTCGCTGTTTGCGTCGAAAAACGTACTGTGATAAATTGGAAAAGCAAACTGAAAAAGTGGTGTTCTCATCGCCTCGGTTCTGTCGGAGTGACACTTGGCAAGGCATATTTTCCTAGCCCGGTACTGGTTTGTTTACCCAGCGATCATGATTAAGTGAACGGTTGCCGTGATATAACTGAACTAATGTCGAAATGGCATAAAACACCGATAAAGAAAAAATAATTTGTCAAACAGATCATGACTTAGTGTGCTGTCGCCGGGATATAACAGAAATAATGTTGAAAACGGAGCAAATCTGACTATAAAACCAGTTATTGGATTTACTCATTCAATTATTGACTACTATAGCAGACAGGTTTCGTGACAATGATTTCAACTCTATTATCATATACAGGACTATGATCATAAATACTTTCATTCAATAGAGATTCTCCATATTTTTTGCCATGTTGTTTTCAATGTCGTCGTCGTGTTGTCTGAGGGTAAAGGTTTACTAATCTCTGAAGTAGAATAATGCTAAGTAGATTTGACAAACATATTTATGTCAGCTTAATTGTCACTGTTTCAAACAATTTAATAAATTAATACTACTTTTGACATGTATAATAAACAATATCAAAATGTAGGACTAACTAAAATGTATTTTTTGTAGAAAAAGCCGTGCAAACAAATATTTGTCAACGTTTTCAAAATAGCGATTAGTTGTCCCAGTATAAACTGACAATTGAACGAGCTAGGGGTCGGAAACGAGGAATCGAAACCGAGGAGTCGAAAAGTCTTGACTACCTTTATAGACGTGGCTAAACTTTGTTGTATCAGGGACTACTAATACGTAATACGTATTAGCCGTTTCTCTTTCCCTCATATGGACGCCTCTGCAGCAGAGGGCTTTTTGAAAACACGTCAACAAAACAAGAAATTTCTCCTTTTTTCACTATGTTTTTAACTCTATTCAATTATTGTACTTTCATTTTAGGGACTTTCCGGGGTTTTTTCCAGGTAGGTTTTCAAAAGTCGTCTGCTGCAGATTTGCTGTATGTCCGAAAGGGTAAGTAGTTGCTGGTTGTATATGGTTGCAAAAAGTGGCGACTAAGACCAAAAACATGTACATTGTATCTTTGTATTTGTAAATATTCCGATCTTGTAATTCTACTGAAACACCGTTAATGACGTCACGTATTTACATGTGATGACCTAGAAACTGGAAAACTTTCCTGTGAACAGACCTCGAATATGCTGTGAAGTAGACAATACAAGGTAAGATAAATACAAGTTATTTCTGCAAGAGACATTGCAGAATACTAAAATAAATGCTAACTCACAAATTAATGTCGAAATCCGTCTTCGTTGTGGCCAAACCGACACTCGTATGCATAGCTACGTCATAGCAAACAGCTGATTTGGTGACCTGCAAATGTCAAGATTCTAAAAATGGGAACATCACAAGAATTCGGTCGAATATTTATGTAGTACCATTTATGTAAAAGGACTTTATAGCTTTTTTTTGCTTTCACTCAGATTTGTGTTTTTGGGCATGATGCACATTTTATGGGAAGAAAAAATATATAAAAGTATTGCTCGATTTAATTAAACTTGATATCAAAGTCCAATTGCATCAGCACACCTACTCAACTGTGACCTAGTCTCAATACATGGACCCGTATATTGCATTGTGAACAGTCGTTATATAACATTGCATTCCAAGTATAGAAACCAGGACTACAGTACACCCTTCTACCAGTCCATGTTTCTTTCCTCCGAATGCAATTCGAAATATTGAGACTAACCCTTCTACCAAATATAATTATAATAAGGCAGGGTTCGTCAAGTCGCTCCAGTAGCCATTGCCTAAAGACCTTCTAGAACGACTGTTCACCAAAACGCGTAATAATGATGTGTAAAGGCTTTAAACTTTAAAGCGACCCTTGCACTGTTCCTATCAACTTCAGAAGTGGCTTTCTTGCAAGATGGCACTACTTTAACCTTTTCCCACATGTATACATTAAACTAGTCTAGGTTTCTGTACAAGGAATGCAATTTTATATTTTGACTGTTCGCATCCTACAATGCAATATGTAACGGCGATATATTGAGACTACTCCTTTTGTCACAATGTTTTCAAAAGTCATCTGCTGCAGATGCGTAAAAATGTGACCATAGGTAGGAAAGGGTTAACATTGATTTATCTCCTCAAACTATGAAACACATGCTGTATGCATACATCGCCAGTGGCTGTATGACTCCTTGGCAACTCTAAAGATTTTATAGGTTTTGTCTAAATTGTGAAATGAATTTTAAAACTATTTACCAATTTTTCATTTAAATAATGTCAATTTGTAAATGACATTCTGTTAGATTAATATTATTAAAGTTTTACTATTATGACGGTAATCATGAAACAATTACATTTAACTGTAGTAATAAGATCAACAAAACACTAAAAATAATGTCATGCAAACTGTCTTTATCTTCAGTTCTGTTTTAGTGTATTTGAGACATGTTCAATGTTGTGTTGTATTCAGTATTGTGTAAGTTTTAGATGTACTTGTTCTAGAAATTTGTTAGAAATTAGATATAAACGTGTATATTTCAATATATCAATATATCAATCAACCGTAGCCAGAGATACCTGTCTCTGGCTGGTCTGGTTGATAAGGCGGTTCCACTAGGTGTCAAGATGAGTAACTCTTTATTAACCACTAGAATATTATGAAACCTATTAGAGTTGTTTCCCATAATATGACTAGGGAATCAAGTATCAATAAAATTCAAAGAATATATATATCAGTAATTAACTTATTGGCCGGCTTGATTCAAGCAAAATTAGGAAAGGCTATACATGTAGTAATTAATTGTAAACTGATAAGACCTGTGCTCTGACCTAAGACAGGTCTTTTGTTTCATTGTGTAAATAGTATCCACTATTATCTTTCAAGCATTCAAGCTTCATTGAGACTTAATTCTACAGTTTGACTCCTTGCTACATTTGGTCTTTATGATACATTTTGACTTCATTCTACATTTGGACTTCATGTAACATTTGAACTTAATGTTGCATTTGGACTTTATTCTACATTTGAACTTTATGTTGCATTTGGACTTTATGCTACATAATGTACTTTTTTCAGGTAAAAGAAAGCATGATAGATGATATGAGTTTGATCTTGCACAGAAATTATAAAGATGCCCCTAGATAACTAACAATTAAAAATGTCAGGCCGTCACACAAACAAACAGACGGCGAGTGCAGAGGGGCTAGTGTATAAATATATCTTGTCTGCAGGATCCTCTGTAGTTGCTGAAACAGGTATTATGAACATTTTCTATAGTATATCATTCGTTTTGCAATACTTCTGCAGCAGTCTTTTGACGTGTTCAAAAGTAATACGTAATGTCATTCAAATTTGTAATTCAAATCAAGGTTCTTGTGTTACATGTAACGCCAAAATATAACTTTGTAACACATTTTTGTAAAAGATGGTGAAGAGTAAAGCCTTTTTCGCTGTTACAGAAATCTGCAGTTGACAATTTTAAAAATATGTAGGCAAAATTATTGAAAATCTCTATAAACTAAAGTATAGCATTGACATGCATCCGCATATGGAAAAGGTATAAAATGAAGAGATATTTAGTGTTTAATTTTCTATAGGTTTCCCCTGTATGCACTTGTAGTGATCTGCAGTACCTGCTTTATTATATTTCAGTTACATTTCCACTTGATTTAACAAAAACCCGACTTCAGATACAAGGAGAGATCAGTGTGACAGGATCAGCAACTGTGTCCCATACGAAGCGTGGCATGTTTAAAATACTACATGGAATAGGTACACCATACAACTTACTTAACCCTTCTGCACCTACATGAAATCTGCAGCAGATCATGACTTTAAAAGCTTGTAGGCAAAGCTATGGCAATTTTTTTAAATGAAAGGATGATTATTGAAAAGAACTGAAAACATTGTGTCAAAAGAAGAAATTACTCAATCTGAGCAATTGCTTCTTTTGCCACATTGTTTTTAACAGTCATCTGCTGAAGATTCATCAAAGTGCTACTGTAAGTGGGAAAGGGTTAACCGATTACCATATGTATTATCTATAGTGACGTCTGCTTTGAAATTGTCTGATAAAAACAGTATATCACTTTGAAATTTGGTAGGGAAATTTGCTTCCTGTGTTGAAAAACATGGTTGGAAAAGGAAAAATGCCTGATTTTGGGTGCTTTTCTGTTTTTAAATATTTATACGCCTGTCTCCATAGATATATAATGGAAACAACCATCCAGTGTTGTAAGGAAAAAAAAGAAAGAAAAAGCGGACTCAGTGGGACTGGAATCTTTACCAACTGATATTACTAACATCAACATGTGTATGCCAAGACGTAATATTCATCCCATGCCATCTTTCAGGTGATTTATTCGCAATAAAGAAGATATAATAGATGAACAAAGTTGAATGGTCATGTATAAACCTAGATTTAACCATTTACCTGAACTTATATTCGTTTCAGTAATGGATTTTTTTCTCTTTCTTGTTTTCAGCAACAGAAGAAGGCATCCATAAATTATGGCAAGGTGTAACTCCGGCATTGTCCAGGCACATAAGTAAATATATATAACACTAGTTATCAATGAGACACATAATATATATCATTATTAATCAATTAGACACATAGGTAAATATTAGGGATGGGACCGAGTACCCGAGTACTTGGTCGGACGTCCGAGCACCGGTTATCAAAATAGGTATTTGATTACTCAAGTCGAGTCCCGGTAGCTCTGTCAATAACAACAGGGGCTGTCAATCCAGGGGTTGTGAGTTTGAATCCCTGCTCGGCCAACTTTCTTTCCGACGTTTGACAAACGTCATTGCGAAATGCGTTTTTCGTCTTCCACCAATGGGCTAAGTCTATGTGGAAAAGCAGCCAGTTGCTTGGAAAGATTGTTGTGTGTAGTACTGGTGTGAGAAAACCAGGAAACACATGAGTAGGTGAACTGGCCGCCGTGATATGACTGAGAAATTGTTAAAAACGGCGTTATACCCCAATCAATCGATTACTCGATTATTTATTTTTCATTTTTTAGCTCGACTTTTGAAAAAAACGAGAGCTATTGTCATGACGCTGGCGGCGGCGTGGTCGTCCGGTTAAGGTTTTTTGTTCAGCTCAGCTTTTTTACTGCTTTCTAACAAACTACAACTGTTAAAGTCACTAAACTTCATAAACATAGTCATAATATGTTAAATAATAAAAGTATATAGCTGGAAATCTTTATTTGTTTCACTTAAAACTTCAAAACGTAAGGTTACGGTTTTTAGATCACCTAGAGCCAAAGGCTCAAGGTGAGCTATTCTGATCACTCTGTGTCCGTCGTCCGTCGTCTGTCGTCCGGCGTTAACTTTTAGCTTTAAACATCCTCTCCTCCTGAACCGCAAGAACAATTTTCACCAAACATCACAGGAATGTTCCTTTGGTGGTCCTCTTTCAAAATTGTTCAAAGATTTAAATTCCATTGAGAACTTTGGTTGCTGCGGCATCAGAAAGGGGACAAAATGTCCAAACTTTAAAAATCTTCTCCTCCGAATCTGCCTGTCAGATTCAAATATAATTTGGTAGAAATGTTCCTTGGGTGACCCTCTATGAAAATTGTTCAAGCCATACTGATTGGTCGAAAAACATGGCAGTCAGGCGGCATCAAAAAAGGGGCAAAATGACAATACTTTAATAAAGCATCCTTATAAAAGTGCTTGTCTGATTTAAAGATAGTTTTGTAGAAATGTTCTTTCATTGATCATCTATATACTTTGTCAAGCCATATTGATTTGTTGAAAGGCATAGCAACCAAGCAGCATCAGAAAAGAAGTAAAATTAACTTTTTGCTTCAAATGACATATGGTTATTAGATTGATGGTCTAAGGGAGGTAACACTTGGCAGAGATTCTGCCAAGTGTTACCTCCCTTAGACCATCAATCTGAGTATTATGCAAGGGGGCAAAAGGTCCAAACTTTAAAAATCTTCTCCTCCGAATCTGCCTGTCAGATTCAAATATAATATGGTAGAAATGTTCATTGGGTGACCCTCTATAAAAATTGTTGAAGCCATACTGATTGGTTGAAAAACATGGCAGTCAGGCGGCATCAAAAAAGGGGCAAAATGACAAAATTTGAAAATTCCATTTTTATGCAAATGCTTGTCTGATTTTAAGAAATTATAACATGAATCTTACTGTAATGATCCTCTATTTAATTTGTTTAAGCCGTTTTGATTGGTTACACAATCATAGCAACCAGGCGTCATCACAAAAGGGGTAAATTGAACTTTTAGCTACAAATGACAACCATCTCCTACCATTCCAATAGACCAATTACCACAAAACATCACAGGAATGTTCCTTTGGTGGTCCTCTTTCAAAATTGTTCAAAGATTAAAATTCCAATGAGAACTTTGGTATCTGCGGCATCAGAAAGGGGACAAAATGTCAAAACTTTAAAATTCTTCTCCTCCGAATCTGCCTGTCAGATTCAAATATAATTTGGTAGAAATGTTCCTTGGGTGACCCTCTATAAAAATTGTTCAAGCCATACTGATTGGTCGAAAAACATGGCAGTCAGGCGGCATCAGAAAAGGGGCAAAATGACAAAATTTGAAAATTCCATTTTTATGAAAGTGTTTGTCTGATTTTAAGAAAATATAATACGAATCTTACTGTAATGATCCTCTATTTAATTTGTGTAAGCCATTTTGATTGGTTACACAATCATATCAACCAGGCGTCAACACAAAAAGGGTAAATTGAACTTTTAGCTACAAATGACAACCAACTCCTACCATTCCAATAGACCAATTTCCACAAAACATCACAAGAATGTTCCTTTGGTGGTCCTCTTTCAAAATTGTTCAAAGATTTAAATTTCATTGAGAACTTTGGTTGCTGCGGCATCAGAAAGTGAGAAAAATACCCAAATTTTAAAATCCTTTTCCTCCATAATCTACTTGTGCTATTGCAAGATAATTTGGTAGAAATGTTTCTTAAGTGACCCTCTAAATAAACTGTTGAAGCCATATTGATTTCGTTGAAAAACAGGGCAGCAAGGCAGCATCAGGAAAGGTGCAAAATGACAAAAACTTTATAATTCCATTCTTATTAAAGTTCTTGTTAGATTTCAAGATATAAATGGCCTTTACTGATAAGCTGTTTCTTGAGAAGTGTCCACTCCTTTCAGTTTCATTTGCACTCCCTGATAAAATTTTCCAGATATTTGCAGTTAAATATTTGCTACTAATTTACTATCAATTAGGTGATCGATTTAGGGCCATCTTGGCCCTCTTGTTTGTTAAGCTGAGGTTTTTGACAATTTTTTACTCTTGATTTTTCATATCTTAAAAACTTTTCTTTTTTATTGCTTGAAACTTCACAAACTTGCTGAGTGTCTTAAGTTGACCTTATATAACAAGTTTCATAACTCTGTGTAAATAGTATTGACAAAATTATCTCCCCATTTCGATTTAGAAAATCTACTTTGAAGGGAGAAAAATGGTGATAACTGAAACACAATTTAACCTATAGCTTTGAAACTTCCTAAACTTATTCAATGTCTTAACATAACTTGATACAACAAGTTCCATAACCCTGGACTTAATATTGACCAAATTATCCCCACTTTTGGACTTAGAAAATCTACACTGAAGGTGTTGTCATCCGGTTAAGGTTTTTTATTAGCTCGACTTTTGAAAAAAATGAGAGCTATTGTCATGACCCTGGCATTGTCGTCTGCGGTGGTGGCGTGATCGTCCGGTTTAGGTTTTTTGTTTAGCTCATTTTTTTTTCTTCTCCCTATCAGTGACTGCGTCTGTACCGTACGCGGTGCTCTTGTTCTATCTTTCATCTGTATAAAAGTATGTTAAAGTAAATAAAAATTTAAAATGTATTGAATCTGTTTTTCTTATTGAGTTACTAAAGAAGTCGGTAAATCAGTGGTGAAGGTAAATTAAACAAACAGCTAACACTTTTTCGTCTGAAGATGGTACTTAATCCATTTTAATTGGCGATTTGATTGCAATCGCATATCCTTTATGTACAACGTGACAAACAGGTAGTCATCGATATCAATATAATCTCCAGTCAATTAGCAACCATATGTCAAACAACGTGTCAAACAGGGAAGGCCGTCAGTTTTTCACACCTTCGTCGTAATAGTGCTTTCAATTGTCAACACGTTTTAATTGGATAGTTGTAAGAAATACACATCAATATGATTCGATAAGAACTGTTGCAATTGTTTAAGTAATTGTTCGTCAAATCATTAGAACCATCTTCTATCATTCTCATCTATTCGAACGAAAGGAAAACAACAAAATTACAACCATGCCTCCTGCTAAATCCGCCGTCTTGATAATTTCAAGCTCACAGTAGACGACAAGTACCGGTAGATGACAAGTTAGTTGCATGCATGAACCTGTTAATTCGAAAACCGAAAGAAAAAAACCCATTCTGATTGTTGATTTATGTTCCTTATTTTCATAGATTTATTAAATGTATTGTTTATCATTCTTGGTATTGTTTTCCATCCACCATTTGACTTGCTTTTTTCCCCGCGACTTTAAAGAGATATACTGTCTGCATCCAAACGTTTGGATGTTTACGCCAATGCAAATTCTGGATGTATTTGTTGAATTATTTTGTTTTCATATTTTTTAAATATCAAATATTAAACGTAGAGGCGAAAACAAACGCATGTTTGTTCTTATAAAATCAATTCAAATTTAGTGCACGAGCACAATACTATTCTGAGAGACAAGACGTTTGATGAACGAATTTACACAACGTGATTTCTTGCGAGTACCCGAGTACTCGATCGGAAGAGTTCACAAGTTGAAGTACTAATATCGGTACTCGTTCCCATCCCTAGTAAATATATAACATATTATCAATTAAGACACATATGTAGATATATAACATGATTTATCAATTAGACACATAGGTAAATATATAACATGATTTATCTATTAGATACATAGGTAAATATATAACATGATTTATCAATTAGACACATAGGTAAATATATAACATTATTTATCAATTAGACATATAGGTAAATATTAGGGGTGACTATTGAGCCCAAAAATCACTATTGCGATAGTATTGATTTTCAGAAAGTACCATTGCAATAGTTAAACTATTGCACAACTAATATTGTGATGCATTGCAATACTATTGCTTTTATTGAACTTAATAAAAGTAACTATTCTGAAGTCTAATTACAAGGAATAAAAGTATCAAAAAGAGAATTTTATTGTTTATCTTTTATTTAAAAACTTAAAAAGAAACCCTTTGCTCTCAAAAAGAACTTAATTTTCCAGCTTACACATAAATAAGAACATTTATCACTTTTCAGGCAACAACATTTGTTCACAGACAAGTAACATGGTCTTTTCTCTAAGAAATAAAAGCATATCTGCATATTTTGATTCAATGTACTACATGAACCAATACTATCGATAGTTCCAACCACTATTGCGATAGTTATTGATCTTCAGTTTTACAATCGATGCATTACTATTGCCCTCGTCACTATTGCAATATATCGATAGTTTGAACTATCGCTACAGGCCTAGTAAATATATAACATTATTTATCAATTAGACACATAGGTAAATTTAAAATTATTTATCAGTTAGACACATAGGTAAATACTAGTGCTGTAACGAATACACTAGGTGGTGAATACGATACATATCACAAATAAAGGATAACTAATATTAATATTTATTCACAAATACTGTCATGAATTGAAGAACATGTAAACACAAAAGAAATCGGAATTCAAATGACTAAAGAACGTATAATGATTGACTAGTAAGTCTTGTCACTCTTCTGACAAATAAAATCCAACTAGAACAGTATAAAAGTTAATAACGTATTTGACTATTTGCCCATAGTCCATAGCACATGTTCCTCAAAAGAATATCAACTTAAATACTTTCAGTTCTTTGTTTTGACTAGATGCATACACAAGGGATGTAATTCTGAATTAAATGTAGCATTAAACTAATTCTTACCCGATTTCATGTCTACCAATTTTGCAGATTGTAAGCAATGGAAAGTCTCTCTTGAGTCCTTTCGGAAATCCGAAATGGTCTTAGACAGCAGACGTTTATTTTAATATTTTCAATTTCCGCGGGGTTTGCCATATTTTTGTTGTCATTAAATTGGAATTTTCCCAACTTTTCAATTGAATTATAATTCCAAATCAATTTAAAAAACACATTTTAAACACAAACAAATGTATGTCGAAATACATCGTAGCGAAGACAACATCAAATATATTTTGAGGAAATGATAACAAAATATGTCGCAAAATCAGTGGTCAGCTGTTGTGGGTAGGGTACTATATAAATATAGCCCCGAATGTGCTATGAAACTGAAGAGGAATGCAAGTGGGACAAAACATTTGTAATGTTTGTAGTTAAATTAAATTGATTTTAGTTTAAATCATACAGCTTTGGATTATATTCGTAAATATTCGGTTCTGGATGAGGCGAATAACGAATATGTTTCGGGCAGACCTGTATTGGGTTATATCGAATATTCGAATGTAGCGTTACAGCCCTAGTATAAACCTTAATATATTTATCAAGTTGCAATGTTTTCATCTCTAATAGAATTCATCTTCCAAAATTTAAGATATGAGACAAATTTCTAGGCTGTTTTTAAAGCAGATAACTATAGAAATATGACATCTGGTAAATGGTTAGTAAAGCTGATCTATTTACAGTCAGAGCTCTAGATACGGGGAGTTTTGTTCCTTCTTAAATCATTATTTGACCTTATAACCCTGTGGTGTGGGTACTCAAAAGAAACGTCTCAGTGAGATATTGTGGGGAAAAGAGCTGTATACGCCTCCTTATCTGGATTTCTGTACAGTTGTTTAATTTTACAGTATATACTGGAGGCAGGATGACAATCTATGAATTTCTCAGGGATTCTGTGTTTAAGAAAAATGCAGATGGCCTGCTACCACTGTGGTATATATACTCTATTTTATTACATGCCCATCATAAATACAGGATGAATATAACAAGTAAAATTACATGTTTCCAAATTTCACTGGAGTGTTATAAGGAAGCGGATTCCATAAGTAAATATTAGTCAGTAAATTAGGCATTTCTGATAGTTTTTACCCTTTACCTTCTGCAGACCCATTTCAAAGCATTTGCAGATGACTTTGGCAAACATTATGGCAAAAGGAGAAATTCTTTTTGCCTAAATGTTTTTTCCTCCTTTCAACTTTCATTTTTAGATATTTTTATACGCCCGTTTTGAAAAAACGGATTGTATTATAGTTTTACCTGCGGCGTACGGGCGGTGGGCAGGTGGGCGTCATCCAGTATGTTGTCAGCTCAATAACTTTAGAAGCCTTTGTCCAATCATCACCACATTTTGTCAGAATGTGTATTGGGATAATATCTCGGACAAGTTCGATATCTAGCCATATCGCTTTAGTCAATCAAGAGTTATCGCCCTTTAATTTTAGAAATTACCCAAAATTGGTCTTGTCAGCTCAATAACTTTAGAAGCCTTTGTCCACAATCATCACCAAAGTTAGTCAGAATGTGTATTGGCATAATATCTCAGACAAGTTCGATAACTAGCCATATCGCTTTAGTCAATCAAGAGTTATCGCTCTTTAACTATAGAAATTACCTAAAATTGGTCTTGTCAGCCCAATAACTTTGTCCTATCATTACCAAATTTGATCAGAATGTGTATTTGCATAATATCTTGGACAAGTTTGATAACTAGCCATATCGCTTTAGTCAATCAATTGCCCTTTAATTATAGAAATTACCTAAAATTAGTCTTGTTAGCTCAATAACTTTAAAAGCCTTTGTCCAATCATCACCAAATTTTGTCAGAATGTGTATTGGCATAATATCTCGGACAAGTTTGATAATTAGCCATATCGCTTTATTCAATTGAGAGTTATCGCCCTTTAATTACAGAAATTACCTAAAATTGGTCTTGTCAGCTCAATAACTTTAGAAGCCTTTGTCCAATCATCACCAAATTTGGTCAGAATGTGTATTGGCGTAATATCTTGGACAAGTTCGATAACTAACCATATTGCTCCAGTCGATATAGAGTTATTGCCCTTTAATTATAGAAATTACCTAAAATTGGTCTTGTCTTGGGCAGAATATCTTGGTCAGGTTTGATAACTTACAACGTTATCTTAGTCACTACACAATTATGTCCCTCGAAATGGCCAAAACTGTACTAACAGTGTCTGCTCTCTAAGTTTGGCTGACGTACAACCAATTACCACTATACTTGGTCTCAAAAAAACAGGACAGGCGTATTTTGTAACATTTGGTGCTCTTGTTTAATATATATCCCTAAATGATATATTAATGTAAAATTGTATGATGTAATTTTAAGTTTTTAACCTTTCCTTTTCAAAAGACAGATGAAGTTTAATACCACTGGAATTTTCAGAAATCTTGTTAAGAGAAAAGGATAAATTCAGCTGTGCTCCCGGAAAACTTACGTTAGCATATTTATTACAACGTTTAACCCTTTCCCACATACGATAATTCTGCAGCAGATGACTTTGAAAACATAGTGACAAAAACCTGAAAAATCACCATAAAAGATAGCTTAATTGTTAAATGAAGTTGAAAACATTGTGGTCAAAGGAGAAATTGCTCATCATAAGTTGTCTGCTGCTATTGCTTCAAAATGCGTCTGCAGGTTGGAAAGAATTAATCCTTTCCCTCATATAGACGCTTTCTGACGCCACTGCAGCAGACGGCTTTTTGAAAACATAGTAACAAAAGAAGAAATTGCACAAAACGTGCAATTTCTCCTTTTGCCACAATGTTTTCCACTTTTAGTTATAGGTTATCCATTCAATTATAGAGATTTTCCATTATTTGACAAAATATGTTCAAAGTCGTCTGCTGCAGAATTGTGGTATGAGGGAAAGGGTTAAAAAAGACCAGCATGTGCTACCATGATAAAGGATCCAAATGGATAGTGCTTTACAGACGTTTAAAACGGTTTTTTAAAACTTTCTATGACTAAATATTGAACAATGGCGATGCCAGATCAAACTGCTTGGATGCTCTGGTCGCAAATGCCTTACAGTTCGTTTCTCGCAGAGTTCTACTCAATTACTGTTAATGCACACTTCCTCCTTTTCCTTTAACCCTTTCAGCGCCGAATTGTTTAAAGTAGACTCTTCCATGTTCAAACTCGGACGACTCTATTTTCATGTTATAGGATTTTTGGAATAATGTTTTAACTCACGGCCAAACAATGCAGATTTCAGGTGAGACAGCTTGTTACGAGCTGACTCACCTGAATCTGTATTGTTTGCAAAAAAGCTCAATATTGCCTTTGGCGCTGAAAGAGTTAACTCTGTCTGTAAATAAAACTAGTCAAATATTTTACTTTTTCACTCATTTCCATAGAGGTTTTCAATTTACTATATATCTTAAATCAACATATCAGGTTTATATATTTTTAAAACAGGAAAGGTGCCTTGTGTGGAACTTTAGCAGGGTCATTAGGGCAGCTGATAGCAAGTCCAGCAGATCTGGTCAAAGTGCGCATGCAGATGGAAGGCCGACGCGGACTGGAAGGTTTACCTCCAAGGTAGTCTTCACTTATTCAATTGAATCGACAAGAAGTAAACTAGATCTATGACCATTAATATCTCTCTTATTTTGTCACCTGCATTGTTAGGGTGACACTTATAGATCACAGACCTCTTCATCTTTTTTTGTCTGTTTCACTTTACCGATTTTTTGGCAAGTCGCACATATTTCTTCAAATACTTTTGTAATTGACACTTCGACACAATTCCTTTTTGAGGACTCAAAAAACTTAGGCTTTGCATTTTACAGTTTACAGTAATGTTTTGATTGAAAGCCAAACAAGAAAGCCAAAAAAGAATTTTGAGCAAGTGCCTTTGTTTATCGATTGTATTTATAGTTATAGATCATATTCTTATTTAGATTGCATTGTCAAAACAAATAAACAGTAGGGGCCAACCACATGTGACAATTCTACTTTATCACACCAAAATGGAAAGAGGAACATGGGAACTTCTCAATACTATCCCTTTAACCCTTTCCAACATGGAGCAAATCTGCAGCAGAAGACAATCATGGAAAATCTCTATAAATGAATGTATAATTACTGAACACATTTGAAAACATAGTGGCAAATGCTTAATTTAAAATTTTGTCACAATTATTTCAAAAGTCGTCTAATGCAGATGCGTCAGAATGCGTCTACAAGTTGAAAAGGGTTAAAACATAGAATACAATATACATGTGGATTGTTTATGATTTATAATGACTATAATGATTTTTGTGGCTATTGATTTGACAATCGCCACAATGCTAACAGAAACACCAACAACGAAAACATTTACATTGTCAGTTTTGTACAGCCCGTTGACTTTTTATTCCTTACTGCAAACCAATCATCCGTTAATCCGCCAAATGTATAGTTCCATCAGTGATGCAGAGACACGACTAATAATAATCATGTCAGTGCTACTTTGGTACCGGATTGACACTAAGATTTGAGATTTATTGAGATAATATCTGCATAGGGTTAAATTATGTAAATATTATCTTTCTTCATGTTTGGGCAGATAATAAATATTATTGCGCGTTCTATAACTCGCTTAACAAATTTCAGGGTGTTCAATAAGGACCGGCACCCGGCGAATCATCTCTGTTTCGTTTTGTCAAAATTCTGTGCCACAATCAAAAAATTATTAAAGGTGTTTTTAAAATATATGAATAAATAGTGTTCTCAGGAGTATTCTGAGATCGCTGCTAGCACTCGCCAAAAGTCGACGATTAACGATGACTTATGCTTTGTTTTGGTGTCTTCGACAAGGTTCGCATCTTAATTCCCGACTTTCATCAAATCATTTGAGGGCTTTGAATTACGACAACTGGCAAACGCTTGCGGGTCAATGTACTAAACGCTCGTTTAGAATACTTTGATTATAGCAGAACGAATATGGAACGAATGGTAAAGGCCCAGTTTGATGTGTTTTGTTTCGTTCATAGAGTTGATTACTTACAGATGACCGAGTTGGTGATGGAAAGAACCTTGAAAAAACTAACATTATTCTACTAACAAAAGATGCATCTTTTCTCAAATTTACCCACACCACAGTGCACCATTTTTGAACACCTAGATACTGCTTTTTTCTTTACGATCGCCACTACAGTGCCATCGGTGCTTTGATTTTGATAATGCAACTATTATCAAATTTTATTTATACATACTGGTACATGCATTTTGTTTATTATTATTCAGAGTGAAAAATAGTGTCCATGCCTTAAGAACGATTGTAATTGAGGATGGTGTGAGAGGTTTATGGAGGGGATGGGTACCTAATGTTCAGAGGGCAGCTTTAGTTAACATGGGTGGTAAGTCATATATGATCCACATCCAGCGATTTTTGGTTTTAATGTAACTGCGTACAGTTAAAACACAGGTAAATCTGTGAATGCAGGCGGTCCTCACTTTCCACTTAAGGGGTTTCCTGGCATAAGTGCATCTTCTGACAAAAAAGCCTAGCAGTTTAGCCCCACTTGTCTTTATGAGAAAATTGCCAGATGCAGCCCATATTTTATAACAGAGCCTTATTCATTTAGGATGCTAATCACTGAGTTTTCAATTTACAGAACTGCATGATGAGCCTTTCACTGGGATAATAAAATTTAGCTAATTTATGAGAAATTTAGATTTTATTCCATACTTTCAGAACAAAATGCACAAAGTTTGTCAGAAGTTTCAAGAAACTTTCTGTGATTAAATGGCAAACAGTGTTGAGCTAGATGAAACTGTGCATATTGTTAGGTTAATCTGGATCTACAATGATTGCAGATTCACTTTGGTCCCTTAGTATGAACAATTTCATACAATGTTCATTCTATCGATAACTGATCTTTATATAAACATATAAATGGGAGAAACAGCAATTGAAAACAAAGTGGAAATAATACATCAGATATAATTTCCCTTTTTCCCTACTATGTTTACTAATAAGTAGTATTATTCATGGAATTTACATTTGCCTCAGCATAATTTTAAAGTTAGACACATGGTTAAAAGTTGATTACTGAGACACAACTACTCTTGGTCATCTAAAAAAGTTTTTACACATATACTAACTAACCGTTTGCCTTTTTAACCCTTTCCCACCTGCAGGTGCATTTTGATGTGTTTGTAGCAGAAAAGATTTTGGCTTAAGGAGAAATTGCTCATTATGTGCAATTGCTCCTTTTACCACAATGTTTTCAAGTCTATTCAATAAATATGTTTTCATTCATAGAGAATTTTAATATATTTTCCAACATGTTACAAAGTTGTCTTTTACAGATTTGTTCTATTTGGGAAAGGGTTAATATTCACAACAGGCAATGTTTTCCACTGTATCTTAAAAATATGCTCTCTAAAAGTCTTTGTTTAGAAAAAAATATTAGAAGAAAGAGTATATAAAAAGCATTTATGGTAATAAGTAAACCTTTTTTAACCGTCAAAGAACAAACCTGCAGCAGTCAATTTTCAGCAGGGAGTTCTTTATAGATAAAAAGTTAAGAATAGATTAAAAAGCGTTGCCCGCTATGAGCAATTTCTCAACATCCTTCAATGTTTTCAAATGTAGTCTGCTGCAAAAGTGTAAAAGTCACCAGCATATTGCAAAAGGTTTCAATAGATATTATAAGTTGACGGTAGATATTTGATTGGATATTTTAGATCTTGTGACTTATGACACAACCAAACACATGTTGTTAAAACATACAGAAATACCAGACACTTGGTTACTTCATGGATTGTCAAGGTAAGTCAATACAAGAGAGCTTTTTAACCCTTTTCCTCATACAGACGCTTTCTGAAGCCTCTGAAGTAGACGACTTTTGAAAACATTGTGGCAAAACAAGAAATTGCTCATAATGAGCAATTTCTCCTTTTACAACAATGTTTTCCACTTTTAGTCATTGCTTATCCATTCAATTAACCCTTTCCCTCATACAACAATTCTGCAGCAGACAACTTTGAATGTATTTTGTCAAAACATAGAAAATCTCCATAATCGAATGGATAACCTATGACAAAAAGTGGAAAACATTGTGGCAAAAGGAGAAATTGCACGTTTTGTGCAATTTCTTCTTTTGTCACTATGTTTTCAAAAAGCAGTCTGCTGCAGAGGCGTCAGAAAGCGTCTGTATGAGGGAAAGGGTTAAAGAGATTTTCCATTTTTTGACAAAATAGGTTCAAAGTTGTCTGCTGCAGATTTCTTGTATGTGGGAAAGGGTTAGATTTTTCTGCTGCATAATGCATGAGAATGTGTCTGCTTTAGAGAAATGTTTAAATCTGGGACACTCAATGGTTTCTTTATTCTTGTGGTTTAATGTGTTGTAGGAAATGCATTGAAAGCAATGTCATAAGGGGAGCATTAACCCTTTCCCATAACAGGTGCTTTTCGATGTATGTGCAGCAGATGATTTTTGTAAACATTGTGACATGAGGAGAATTTGCTTAAAGCGAGCAATTCCTCCATTTTTGCCCAATCTTTTCAAATCTATTTAATAATTACACTTTCATAAGAAGATATTTGTTATATTCTTCTTAGATGTTTTCAAAGACATCTGCTGCAGATTTGTTGTATGTGGGAAAGGGTTTAAAATAGTTAAAAAAGTGGGGAAAAGAATTACTCCTTTTTTAGCTCACCTGTGCACGAAGTGCTCAAGGTGAGTTATTGTGATCGCCCTATGTCCGGCGTCCGTTGTCCGGCGTCCGTCGTCCGTCGTCCGTCGTCCGTCAACATTTTCTCCTCTGTAACCGGTGGGTCAACTGGGATGAAACTTCACAGAAAACATCCTCTCAATGTCCTCACCAGAATTCCTTAAAATTTTCGGGATCCATGCATAATTCTGGTTTCCATGGCAACGAAATGAAAAAACTTCAAAATTCTTAAAAAATCTTCTCCTCCGAAAGTGTCAGGCCGATTTTCAAATAATTTTGTAGAAATGTTCCTCGGGTGACCCTCTATCAGATTCCTTCAAGCCATGTTGATTGGTCGAAAAACATGGCCGCCAGGGGGGGCGGGGCTATTTTTCCTTATATGGCTATAGTGCAAACTTAAAAAATCTTCTCCTCCGAAAGTGTCAGGCCGATTTTCAAATAATTTTGTAGAAATGTTCCTCGGGTGACCCTCTATCAGATTCCTTCAAGCCATGTTGATTGGTCGAAAAACATGGCCGCCAGGGGGGGCGGAGCTATTTTTCCTTATATGGCTATAGTGCAAACTTAAAAAATCTTCTTCTCCAAAAGTGTCAGGCCGATTTTCAAATAAATTTGTAGAAATGTTCCTTGGGTGACCCTCTATCAGATTCCTTCAAGCCATGTTGATTGGTCGAAAATCATGGCCGCCAGGGGGGCGCGGGGCTTTTTTGCCTTATATAGCTATAGTGCAAACTTAAAAAATCTTCTCCTCCAAAAGTGTCAGGCCGATTTTCAAATAATTTTGTAGAAATGTTCCTTGGATGACCCTCTATCAGATTCCTTCAAGCCATGTTGATTGGTCAAAAAACATGGCCGCCAGGGGGCGGGGGCTATTTTGCCTTTTATTGCTATAGTGAAAACTTAAAAAATCTTCTCCTTCAAAAGTGTCAGGCCGATTTTCAAATAATTTTGTAGAAATGTTCCTAGGGTGACCCTCTATCAGATTCCTTAAAGCCAAGTTGATTGGTTGGAAACTATGCCCGCCAGATGGCGGGGCTTATATAGCTAAAGTGAAAAAAAAAATCAGGTGAGCGATTCCAGGGCCATCATGGCCCTCTTGTTTAACTCACCACCCGCTTTTCAAAGTGCTGTAGGTGAGTTATTGTGATTGCCTTTTGTCTGTCGTCCGTCAACATCTTCTCCTCAGTAACCAGTGAGTCAATTGGGATGAAACTTCATAGAAAGCATCCTCTCAATGACCTTACCAGAATTCCTTCAAATTGTTGGGATTCATGCAGAATTCTGGTTTCCATGGCAACAAAACTTTTAACAACTTTAAAAATTTTCTTCTCCCAAAACTGGTTGGCCAATTTTCAATTATTTCCGTAGAAATGTTCCTTGGATAACCGTTTATCTATCAGATTCCTTCAAGCCATGTTGATTGGTAAAAAAAAAATGGCCTCCAGGGGGCGGGGCTATTTTGCTATACATGGCTAAAGTGCTATTTTGCCTTACAGGCTATTGTGAAAACTTAAAAAATAATTTTGTAGAAATGTTCCTTAAGTGACCAACTATCAGATTCCTTCAAGCCATGTTGATTGGTTGAAAAATATAGCCACCACAGGGCAGGGCTATTATGCCTTATATGGCTCAAGTTAAAACTTAAAAATCTTCTCCTCCAAAAGTGTCAGGCTGATTTTCAAATGTTCCTAAGGTGACCCTCTATCAGATTCCTTCAAGCTATGTTGATTGGTCGAAAAATATGGCCACAAGGGGGTGGTGAGCGATCCAGGGCCATCAGGGCCCTCTTGTTCCAATATCAACCCTAAAAATGTATTTCCATTGCAAATTTTGTGATCAATTTCTAGTATGTTTGTTACAATTAATAATTAAGAAGATTTATCAAGTAATGAATTCAGATGTCTTTTACAATTCATTATAGTGCCTGTTCAGGAATGGTGGCAGCCTTGTTATGTACTCCCGCTGATGTTGTTAAAACAAGATTTATGAATCAACCTATTGAAAACGGAAGGTGAGTTATTGATATATTGTTCTGATCACTTACCTTGTTTAATATTTCCTTGTAAGGCAATGTGGAGAATGTATAGCATTGCTGCCATGAATCTGGCCCATGTAGCTCAGTCAGTAGCATCGTTGGCTGTCAATCCAGGGGTTGTGAGTTCGAACTCCAGTTTGGCCAACATTCTGTCTGTCGTTTGACAAGGACAGTCATTGTGAGAAGCATTGACAAGGAAAGTCATTGTGAGAAGCATCATTCTTTTTCCAGTCTATGTTGAAAATCAGCTTGGAAAGATTGTTGTGTGGATTACTGGAGTGAGAAAGCCAGGAAACAAAGTTAAACACCAATCAATCCATCAAAATGCTATGAATCTGTGTGAAGAGTGTGTGTCCATGTTTATTTATATTACAAGTAAAATAAATCACATCTGAATCTGTTTCCATTTAAATATAGTACTTTAGAAATCAGAAGTATGGAATTCCACAATTTGAATCGGTCCTTTCTATTTAAATCAGAAGCCAAACGTCACTTATGTTACAAGGGGGCTCTACACTGCCTTTGTTATTTATCAAGACAGTTAGTGAGTTTGAGCTTGAATTATAACCCTGAGTGTCTCATTCATCATGGACACAACTTCATGTATGTTGTACTGTTTTTAAGTCATCTACGAAACTACAGGCTAAGAGAAATAGACAGAGAGAGAGAGAGAGAGGGTAATTTTGTACTGCCTCAAGAGCAGGAGACTAGTATTTTGTTTTCAGTCGGGTCATACTAATTAGATAGGAGTGGCTTCCTTCCTGGCTACTGAGAACTGCAAGGATATTGATTGATTGATTTTTATGCCCCCCCGGAATCTCCGATTCGGGGGGCATATAGTTTTTGGCCTGTCTGCACGTCTGTCTGCACGTCTGCAAGTCTGTCTGTCTGCAAGTCTGTCTGTCTGCACAAAAAAACCTTTAACCTTGACCACTACTTTTGAACCATAACAGGTACGGCTACCATATTTCACATGTGTATTCCTTGTGACATGACCTTTCTGTCAGAACCAACATTTTTGACCTTGCGACCTTGACCTTTGACCTAGATGTAGTTTTTGGCCTGTCTGCACGAAAAAAACTTTAACCTTGACCACTACTTTTGAACCATAACAGGTACGGCTACCATATTTCACATGTGTATTCCTTGTGACATTACCTTTCTGTCAGTACCAAAATTTTTGACCTTGCGACCTTGACCTTTGACCTAGATGTTGCCATTCTCAAAAAAAACTTTAACCTTGGCCATTACTTTTGAACCATAACAGGTACGGCTACCATATTTCACATGTGTATTCCTTGTGACATGACCTTTCTGTCAGTACCAACATTTTTGACCTTGCGACCTTGACCTTTGACCTAGATGTTGCCATTCTCGAAAAAAACTTTAACCTTGGCCATTACTTTTGAACCATAACAGATACGGCTACCATATTTCACATGTGTATTCCTTGTGACATGACCTTTCTGTCAGTACCAACATTTTTGACCTTGCGACCTTGACCTTTGACCTAGATGTTGCCATTCTCAATTTTTTTTTTAACCTTCCCCACTTCTTTTGAACCATAACAGGTAAGGCTACCATATTTCACATGTGTATACCTTGTGACATGACCTTTCTGTCAGTACCAACATTTTTGACCTTGCGACCTTGACCTTTGACCTAGATGTTGCCATTCTCGATAAAAACTTTAACCTTGACGACTACTTTTGAACCATAACAGGTACGGCTACCATATTTCACATGTGTATACCTTGTGACATGACCTTTTTGTCACTACCAAAATTTTCACCTTGCGACCTTGACCTTTGACCTAGATGTTGCCATTCTCGAAAAAAACCTTTAACCTTGACCACTATTTTTTAACCATAACAGGTACGGCTACCATATTTCATGTGTATATCTTGTGACATGACCTTTCTGTCAGTACCAAAAATTTTCACCTTGCGACCTTGACCTTTGACCTAGATGTTGCCATTCTCGAAAAAAACTTTAACCTTGACCACTACTTTTGAACCATAACAGGTACGGCTACCATATTTCACATGTGTATTCCTTGTGACATGACCTTTCTGTCAGTACCAACATTTTTGACCTGGGGACCTTGACCTTTGACCTAGATGTTGCCATTGGGGGGGCATCAGTGTTTCACAAACACATCTTGTTTTTTTATGTTTAACTCTGCTTTCATTAATTTTTAACTCCACAGTCGAGCTTATGTCATGGCGAATTATGCATGCGTGCGTCCGTTAAATTTTTGCTTGAAACAAATTCTTCTCCCTAACCACATGGCCAATTCTGATGAAACTTCATAGAAAGCATCCTCTAAATGTCCTCTCCTAAATTCCTTCAATTTTTTGGGATCCATGTAAAGTTCTGGTTTCCATGACAACCAAAAGAAAAACTCAAAAAATCTTCTCCTCCAAGCCAAGTTGATTGGTTGAAAAACATGGCCGCCAGAGGGCGGGGTTATTTTGCCTTATATGGCTATAGTAAAAACTTAAAAAAACTTCTCCTCTGAAAGTTTCTGGTCGCTTTTCAAATAATTTTGAAGAAATGTTCCTAGGGTGACCTATTATCAGATTCCTTCAAGCCATGTTCATTGGTCAAAAACTATGGTCACCAGGGGAAGGGGCTATTTCGCCTTATATGGCTATAGTGAAAACTTAAAAAATCTTTTTCTCTGAAAGTGTCGGGCTGATTTTCAAATAATTTTGTAGAAATGTTTCTAGGGTGAACCTCTATCAGATGCCATATTGATTGGTCAAAAAACATGGCCATCAGGGGGCGGGGCGGGGCTATTTGGAAATTCAATTTTTGCCTAATAGCTGGGAGCGATACTGGCCCTCTTGGGCCTCTTGTTCATTTATATCATGCATTTTCTGGATTAGTTACCAGTACTACTTATCCATTTATCCTGGCACCAGCTAGTCAGCCTTGATGCTAACCCCGCCACCCTGAGCTCCAAGGAGGGCAGCCACTAATTTAATTTTTAAAGTATTTGGTATAACCCAGCCAGGGATCAACCTGCAATCTAACACACTGAGACAGGCACTCTACCACAACACCTACAAGGCAGTGAATTGCAAGGATAGCTTAAGGACTGACTGATGCCCAGTTTCAGAATAAAGTTACCAGCAGTGCTGAAATTAACGGAGGAAATTTCATGATATAACTGAAATTATGCTGAAAGCAGCATAATACACCATTTGATGTTTAACCCTTCCCCTCATACGACAATTCTGAAGCAGACAACTTTGAACATATTTTGTAAAAAGTAGAAAATCTCTATAATTGAGGGGATAACCTATGACTAAAAGTGGAACATTGTGGCAAAAGGAGAAATTGCACGTTTTGTGCAATTTCTTCTTTTGTCACTATGTTTTCAAATAGCCATCTGCTGCAGAGGCATCAGAAAGCGTCTTTATGAGGGAAAGGGTTAAGAAAGTAATGTTGTGTTTTTTTGTATTTTCTTACAGACCACTACTTTATAAAGGGTCAGTTGAATGTTTCCTTAAAACTGTGAACCAAGAAGGATTCCTTGCTCTGTATAAAGGTCTTTTCCCCACTTACTGCAGAATGGTAATACATTTTTAAAACACTATATAATCACTTTTTATCTTAATAGTCTTTCAGATAAACAAACATTATGTTCATGTGTCTACAATTTGTTGATGATATTATCAATTGATCTTGCCTTTGGTTCTCAGAAAATCAGCACAAAAGATTAAACATGCCTTAGTATCCATGCTTGGTATCCAAATAAAAACTATAAGTGTCTTAAAACCCATGAACAGTGTAGGAGCCAGATCAGACTGTTAAAATACCCTGTCTGATATGGATGTACACTTGTCGCAAATGAGGTATGTTTGCTTTGTGCAGAGTGCTTCTCAAATATGTTCCTTATACAGAAGACTTTTGATGCCTCTGTGGCATACCTCAATTTTTAAAAACATTGTGACAAAAGGAGAAATTTCTCATGAAGAGCAATTTCTACTTCTGCCACAATATTTTCAACACTATTCAATATATAACCTTCACTTTTAAAGATTTTTCATTTTTTTACCTCACTGCTTTCATTCTTTTGCTACAGAATTGTTGTATATGGAAAAGGATTAAACATCATTAATGATTCAATATTTGTTTTCTCTTTCAGGCTCCATGGTCTTTAACATTTTGGATAACCTATGAAGAACTGAGAAAACTGACCGGCCATTCATCCTTTTAAAAGAGCTGTGGATTATATCATTCTATAGTTTATTGATCTGTTATATTAACAGACGTGACTGTGATGTATATCCTAAAAGTGCTGAAAATGTAATACATTTTCTCAAATTAAATATTCAAAATGCTTCCATATTTTGATATTCTATCGTAAAGACAGGGATATATTTACTAATACGTCATTCAATAGCATTGACGATATGTGACAAAAACAAATTTAAAAAATGTCTCATTTTCCTTCAATGCTTTTGAAAGTCATTTGCTTCAAATTTGTGGGCATTTTGGGTATTATAAACAGTTCTTTTATTAAAAGAAATATAGATTATTTTTCTTCTGGGAAAAGTTTAAAACAAAGAATTTTTAGCATGGATTTTAGGTTAGAATTGTGTGGAAAAACTACAGGAACTATGACTAAGATTTTACTTGTTTTGAGCAGTCAGCTGCTGCAGATGAGTATGACCCTTTCCCTCATACGACAATTCTGCAGCAGACGACTTTGAACATATGTTGTCAAAAAATAGAAAATCTTTATAATTGAATGGAAACCTATGACTAAAAGTGGAAAACATTGGCAAAAGGAGAAATTGCTCGTTTTGAGCAATTTCTTCTTTTGTAACTACGTTTTCAAAAAGCTGTCTGCTGCAGAGGCGTCAGAAAGCGAATATATATGAGGGAAAGGGATAAGATTATATCATAAAACTTGAATTGTGCTGTAAGGAAGACTAGTGGGGTTGATATTCTTCCCTTATATTAGTGTCATAATGTATGTTATAGTCATTTCACAGACAGCAGGAATGAAAATTGTGTTCATTATTGAATGATTTATTAATTCACAATCCAAGCAAAGTCATGTCCGTGATGATCTGATGGTCAATCTGGTCGTCAAATAGTGTGAACTCCTTCCACTTGTGATTATGATAATGTTATACTCCAACCTTTTCTAGATGTGTCTTCCTAATAAATCCACACTATTAACTTGTACCATAGTTTCAAAACAGAATAGATTGGATACTGTATATTTTGTGTTTAGATGTTAGAGATTGTGAATATATTATTGCAGAAAAAGGAATGGCTGGGACAGCGATTCAATTTAATTATGTGGGATTCCAGAGAGTTCCGTAGATTTGTTTCATGTATTTATGATAATAGCATATCTTGTTGCAAAATTTGATACCTATAAGTAGGGTGTTGAATTGTGCCCACTTAATCAATTCCATGCAATGTTAATATTGATTTGAACTTGGGATTGATATTTCATTGAATAGCATATCTCAAGAACATTATGATCTCCTCTGATTTTGTTTTTAACATTTATCATCGTTTGTATTAACCATTGGCCTATATTATATCTGTTACTGTTTCCTTTCAAAGCATCTTAGGAAAAGGAGATGAAAGTTGAAAATTTGGAACTATTTTGAGTTAGAAACATTGTTTGAAAGTGAGGCATTGCCCATTTTGATAATTTTACCTTTTTTTCCTGAATTCCTTTCAAAAGTTACATAAAGTATCAAAAGTGGTTTTCATCAGATGATTTTAACTATTAGTTGGAAAGAGGGGATTATAATAATAAGTTATTCCTTCCTTTCCAACATTGTTTTTAAATCACTATCGAAATATACATATGTACACATTGTTAAAAAAAAATCATCCTCAGAATGTTTTCAAATAAGAAGACAATAAAATGTGATATTATGTGGATCAGTCAAAGATCAGCTTGAACTGATATTAATTTACAATCAAGTTACCCTAATCAAAAAAGCTTTTGTTAGTTAACCCTTTCCCTCATACGACAATTCTGAAGCAGACGACTTTGAACGTATTTTGTCAAAACATAGAAAATCTCCCTAATTGAATGGATAACCTATGACAAAAAGTGGAAAACATTGTGGCAAAAGGAGAAATTGCACGTTTTGTGCAATTTCTTCTTTTGTCACTATGTTTTCAAAAAGCTGTCTGCTGCAGAGGCGTTAGAAAGCGTCTACATGAGTGAAAGGGTTAAGTTTTTATCTTCATTGAGATATATCTTTATTTTTAGCTCACTTATGCACGAAGTGCAAGGTGAGCTATTGTGATCACATTTTGTCCGGCCGTCGTCCGTCGTCAACATTTCAGCTTGTTAACACTCTACAGGCTACATTTTGCATCCAATCTTCAGTGTATCAGAACATATATCTCCATCAAATCTTGGACAAGTTCGAAAATGGTCACTAGGTCAAATTGAAGCGAAATCTTGTTAACACTCTGGAGGCCATATTTTCAATTTGAGCATATTGAAACTTTATCAGAATGCTTCAGCATGAAATTTTGTCAGAATGTTTGTCTTAAAAATATCTAGGTCAAGTTCGAATATGGGTCATATCGGGTCAGAAACTAGGTCACTAGGCCAAATTGAAGGGTAATCTTGTTAACACTGTAGAGGCCACATTTTCAACTTGAGCATGTTGAAATTTTGTCAGAATGTTTGTCTTAAAGATATCTAGGTCAAGTTTAAATATGGGTCATATTGGGTCAGAAACTAGGTCACTAGGCCTAATTGAGGGAAAATCTTGTTAACTCTGTAAAAGCCACATGTTTTGCTTCAGCAGCTTGAAATTTGGTCAGAATGTTGAGCTAAATGATATCTAGGCCAAGTTCGAATATGGGTTATGTGGGGTCAAAAATGTGGGGTCACTAGGCCAAATTGAAGAAAAACACTTTGGATGCCTTATTTTTTGCTTAAGCAGCTTGACATTTTGTCAGAATGTTTGTCTAAATGATATCTAGGCCAAGTTCGGATATGGGTCATGCCGGGTTAAAAACTAGGTCACTAGGCCAAATTGAAGGGTAATCTTGATGTAAGTCAAGTTTGATCAAGGGTCATGTTGGGTCAAAAAGTAGGTCACTAGGTCAAATTGAAGGAAATCTTGTTAAAACTCTAGAGGCGGCATTTTTTGCTTCAGAAGTTTGAAATGTTGTCAGAATGTTTGTCTTAAAGATATTTAGGTCAAGTTTGAATATGGGTCATATTGGGTCAGAAACTAGGTCACTAAGCCAAATTGAAGGAACATCTTGATAACTCTGTAGAAGTGTCATTTTTTGCTACAGCAACTTGACATTTAATGGGAATGTTTATCTAAACAATAGGCCCATGAGGGCCTATGCTCTACTAGCATTGATCTGGCTTGTTTCAAAAAGGAACCAATATGTCATCAATATTCAAATACCATCTAAGTTTGGTGAAGATCAGATAGTAAATGGAAGCTCTATTGTGTTCACAAGCTGTATTATAGCAATTTTGACATTTTCAAGGGCCATAATCCAGCCATGCATTTTAGAAATGAACCAAACTCTAATGAATATCCAACTACTGTATAAGTTTGATTGAGATACAATAAAAAATAAGGACTGTATCATGTTAACAAGCCCTTATAGCAATTTTGATAATTTAAAGGGCCATAATTCAGTCATGCATGGGCAGATCTGGCTTGTTTTCGAAAGGAATAAAGCTCTCATGGATATCTAACTACTGTATAAGTTTGGTTGAGATACAATAACAAATAAAGACTGTATCGTGTTAACAAGCTCTATAATAGCAATTTTGACCATTTCAAGGGCCATAATCCAGTCATGCATGGGCAGATCTGGCTGGTTTTCGAAAGGAACCGAGCTCTCATGGATATCTAACTACTGTATAAGTTTGGTTGAGATACAATCAAAAGTGAAGACTCGTGTTAACAAGCTCTTTTATAGCAATTTTGACCATTTCAAGGGCCATAATCCAGTCATGCATGTGCGGATCTGGCTGGTTTTCGAAAGGAACCGAGCTCTCATGGATATCTAACTACTGTATAAATTTGGTTGAGATACAGTCAAAAGACTATCGTGTTAACAAGAAATTGTTTACGGACGGACGCACGCATGCACGGACGACGGACGAATTGCCACGACATAAGCCCTTCTGGCCTTTGGCCAGTAGAGCTAATGATATCTAAGCCAATTTCGAATATGGATCATGTAGGGTCAAAAACTAGGTCACTAGGCCAAATTGAAGGAAAATCGTGTAAACACTTTGGATGAAATTTGGTCAGAATGTTTGTCTGAATTATATCTAGGTCAAGTTCGAATATGGGTCATATTTGGTAAGAAACAAGGTCAATAAAGGAAAATATTGTTCAAACTCCGGCATTTTTACTTTGAGCAAGTTGAACATTTGTCAGAATATTGTCTTGATGATATCTAGTCTATGTTGGAATATGGGTCATATCAGGTAAAAAAATATAGATCACTAGGCCAAATGAAGGAAAATATTGTTAACACTGTGGAGGTTGCATTCAGAATAATTGTCTTGATGTGTTTTGCATTGCAGTACATTGTATAATTAAGGTGAGCGATCCAGGGCCATCATGGCTCTCTTGTTTTGAATTTATGATGAAGCATTAACATTAAGTTTTTTTCTTCTTTCTTGTGACGATAGATGACCCTTTCCCACATACAATCAAATCTTGAAAACATTGTGGCAAAAGGAGAAAATACTCAGGACGAGCAGTTTCTTCTTTTGCCACCATGTTTTCAAAAGTCGTCTGCTGCGAGTATTTGGACTTGGGGAAAAGATTAAGGAACTGTGCATATAGACATCAGTTTATTGGACTTTTAAAAATGTCATAGGAAAAAGAATTGCGTATATAAAGCAATAAATAGTTCATGCCCAGTTATCATTGGTTGTAATGTAATACATGTACTTGTGATAGCTTCTTTTTATAAGGGTGGCTGAAATGAATGAGAAAAATAATTTTAAAAATAACTAATTTTACATGTATGTGTTAAATAAGTGCCTTTCCCTTGTCAATCAGGAATTTCCTTGTTAACCCTTTCCCTCATATAGACGCTTTCTGACGCCTCTGCAGCAGATGGCTTTTTGAAAACATAGTGACAAAAGAAGAAATTGCACAAAACGTGCAATTTCTCCTTTTGTCACAATGTTTTCCACTTTTTAACATAGGTTATCCATTCAATTATGGAGATTTTCTATTTTTTGACAAAATACGTTCAAAGTCGTCTGCTGCAGAATTGCCGTATGAGGGAAAGGGTTAACACTTTCCCAGCTACAACAAACCTGCAGCCGGCGACTGAAATTATCTAGGAAGAAAATGAAAGCTCGTTATTATTATTTCACCCTTTCCCTCATACGACAATTCTGCAGCCGACGACTTTGAACGTATTTTGTCAAAAAATAGAAAATCTCCATAATTGAATGGATAACCTATGACAAAAAGTGGAAAACATTGTGCCAAAAGGAGAAATTGCATGTTTTGTGCAATTTCTTCTTTTGTCACTATGTTCTCAAAAAGCCGTCTGCTGCAGAGGTGTCAGAAAGCGTCTATATGAGGGAAAGGATTAAGGTATTTTATTGAATACTGTTGAAAACATTGTGCAAAAATGTTTTCGGCTGCAGAAGCGTCTACATGTGGGAAAGGGTTAAGTGAAACAAACAGATTATTTTAACCCTCTCTCACATACAACAAAACATTTTCAAAACCTAGTCAAAATGTTGAAAGTGTATAATTATTAAACAGAATTAAAACATTGTGGCAATAGGATGAATTGTTTGTTTGTGAAAATGCCTTAGTATTTGTTGCTATTTTATGAGTATTACAATCCATTCATTTAGTATCCTAAATCAAGATAATTATGTAAGTTAAGTGATGTATAATAAGTAAATGACAATCTTACTTTAAACTATTGACCTGTCAAACATGTAAGAGTTCAGTTGTATATGTTAACCCCTTCCCCGCATATAAACGAGCAATTTCTCTTTTTGTCACCATGTTTTCAACTCTAGTCAATTATTGTACTTTCATTTAAAGGGAGTTCTCAAATGTGTTTGGATATGTTATCAAGGTCGTCTGCTACAGATTTGTGGTATGAGGAAAAGGGATAACAGGGAAGACTTTAAACACCTCTTAAGAATCATTATTCTTGTACATATTCCTTTCCAACATACAATACATCTTTAACCCTTTCCCTCATACGACAATTCTGCAGCAGACGACATATTTGAACATATTTTGTCAGATAGAAAATCTCTATAATTGAATGGATTACCTATGACTAAAAGTGGGAAACATTGTGTCAAAAGGAGAAATTGCTTGTTTTGAGCAATTTCTTCTTTTGTCACTATGTTTTCAAAAAGTCGTCTGCATCAGAAAGCTTCTATATGAGGGAAAGACTTTGAAACCATCTAAGGGAAGTTATGGACAATTTACATAATGAAAATGAAATTATTGAATAGAGTTGAAAACATTCTGTCATAAGGAGAAATTGATCATCATGAGCAGCTTGTTTCTCACATGAGCAAGAACTGTTGGGTGAGCTATTGCAGATGCATTTGTAACATACTTGTTTTGAAAGTATTGTGGCAAAAGGAGAAATTGCCTCAATATGTTCATCTCTATGCAATTAATGTACTTCCATATTTAAGAGATGTTTCACTTGCTTGCCTAAATGTTTCCAAAAGTGTCTGCTTCAGATGTGTTGTATTTGGGAAAGGGATTAAAATAGCCTTAAATAATTATAGAGCAGTCAGCAATGGATTTAATACGAGAAGTGTATAGGGTATATCATAATTAGACTGCCAGAAGTACAGACTGATCTTGGTTTGCATTGTTAACAAATACAGCTTTTTTGTTAATCTTTATGACTTAAGTAAATTTTGTTATTAACCCTTTACCAAATACAGACGCGTTCTGTTACCCCTGCAGCAGACGACTTTTAAAAAATTGTAGCAAAACAAGAAATTGCCCATAATTAGCAATTTCACACTTTGCTACAATGTTTTCAAATTTATTTAATTATTCATTTTTTATTCCTAGGGGTTTACCATATTTTAACCAGATGCTTTCAAAGTTGTCTGCTGCAGAATTATTTTATGCGGGAAAGGCTTTAAGTTGCATGAAGCAGAAAAAGGATTCTGATAAAAATTACGTGTTGATAAATAAACTTGTATCTTTTCATAAAAGAGTACAACTTCCCCTTACCTGTCTGTATTTAATTAATTTGATAATTATATAATATATCTGATACTAATCTTCTGTATATCATTTTGGGTCCAACTTGAGATGAACGTTTTTACCTCTTGTAAGAGCATTACAACTTTTATATTGATATTTTATTGTATACCGGTACATGTATTTACAGGCAAAAAACAAAACTTTGAAACAGGATATATAAATCAAAGTTGACCTGTGAGCTTGTCCTCTTAAACCTTTCCCATATACACATAAATCTGCAGCAGACGAATATATAATATCTATCACAACATATGGATAATCTCATTTGATAAAATATAATTATTAAATAGAGGTACAAACATTGTGGTTCAAGGAGAAATTGCCTAATTTTGTCCAAAGTAATCTGCTGCATTTGTTTCAAAATGTGTCTGCATATGGGAAAGGGTTTTACATTAAGCATCCAAAAAGCTTAAACTTCGGTTACTTCAGTATTATCAAATGTAGAATTCATTCCATTCATATTGATTTGTTATTGTATGTATAATGATGACTTTATACACTCTGCAAGATATCTATGCCTTTTGACAAAACGTTGAGCATAAGATTTTTGAAAACAGTGTAGTAGATGTTTTCAAAAGTTGTCTTCTGCCTGGGTATCAAGGATTGGGACGATGATATTAGTCAGTGTAATCTGGTGGTGTCATTTACATATTAGACTGGCAAAAAAATTAATTTTGTGTTAACCCTTTCCCACATACAACAATTCTGCAGCAGACAACTTTTAAAACATATTGGCAAAAACATGAAAAATCTTCAGGAATGAGAGTTTAATTCTGTATTAGAGTTGAAAACTTTGTGGCAAAAGGATAAATTGCTGATTATGTGCAATTTCTTCTTTTGTCACTAAATTTTTCAAAGATCGTCTGCTGTAGAGGCGTCAGAAAGTGTCTGTATGAGAGAAAGGGTTAAGATTGTTCTTCATTAGAATAGCAAAACCATAACAGTTACAGACCCTTGCATCTTTACCAACCATTCATGGAAAGAAAAACAAGGAAAAACGCTAAAACCAACTGTGTAGCATTTGTGACCAGTGTAGATGTAGATAAGCCAGCACAATTGTGCAGTCTGATAGCCGTATCCATTTTTGTTATCCTTTGGTAAATCACCAAACAAACATGAATGTGCAGGCAGGTCTTTCCGTATTATTATGTGATGGTTGGTTTCCTGAAAGGGGACTGATACATGGTTTCGAACATTGTTTAGTTAAATTTAAATATGAAAATCAACTCCTTTCAAACAAGGTTCCAAATGTTAAGATAAATTCTAAATCACTAAACCTTATATAATAGTTTTATCCTCATCTGTTTTATTAACCTGTTTAATATTACATGAAAATGTATTTTGGCACATCTGCAGCAGATTAGTTTTGAAAACATTGTAGCAAAAGGTGAAATTGCGCACGATGAGCAATTTCTCCTTTTTACACACTTTTTACAACATTATTCAATAATTATACTTTCATTTATAGTTTCCATACCTTGTTTTAGATGAAGATTTTTGCTGTATGTTGGAGAGGGTTAATATGCGATGAGGAAATCCTTATTTAGAATTATAAATTTCATACAAAGTTGAAAAAATTGCGGGAAAAAAAGAAATTGCTTCTTTTTTTAAAGCAATTCCTTCTTTTCCCACAATTTATTTTTTTAAGTAATTTGCTGTAAAGGTATCAAATGTTATCTGTTTATGGGTGAGGAAGGATTAACAAAATTTACCTCTTACATTTTTATAAATTATTTTCACTTTGTAAAGGAATATTGTTTGGTGCAGTGATTATCTGAGCTGCATAATTATATTCTGTATAAAAGACATGTTAAGACATCATTAGTAGTTTTCCTTGTTCTTGGAATACCTTCCTGACAGAGTAGGAATATATAAAACTGTTAACCCAAACGTATCATTTGTGTAATCCGGGTCCAATTCCACCAACATTAATTAGCGCCAAGTAATACTTAAATACTTAAAAGCATATTTCACCATTCTTATTTGCCTAATAGTTTGTAAAATATTAATCATGGACTGCATTTTAGTAAATGAATAAGTTGACATAAATAGTTACCTTGCTGATTAACAATAAGTGTCAAGAAATGAAATAGTTTGACCTTTTTATGAAGGAATCAAAAAAGATAAAATACGCTCTTAAGTATTTAAGTTATTATTTAGCGCTATTAAAGTATCGTTGGTGGAATTGGGGCCTGCTTTGAAAATAGAGGAGGGAAACCATTTTAATCTTCACTATAACAAGTGAGACATTGATACAGAGTTGAAAACTCTGAGGAAGGGAGAAATGGATCCTTATGAGGAGCAATTTTCTCCTTTTCCCACAGTGTTTTCCAAGAGTCTGGTTGCAGAGGTGTCAAAAGTTGTTTGTATCTGGCAAAAGTTACACCATTATCGGATGATTATTTTTAGTTCTATCTGCTTTGAAAACAGATGTGTGAAAATTGAGAACATCTTGAAAAGTGGAAGAATACTCTTAAGACATTGTTGAAAATGTAGGTTACCACATTATTATCAATGAAAGGGAAAATGGCTGAGTGAGTGTCTGGCTGTCCTAAAGAGTTGACCCATATCGGATAAAAATGTGGAGCAATTAGTTTTCCTGCCACAATTGTCTGTGCAGGTATCTGAATCTAAGGAAATGCCGGTGTATCAATTGTTTGTTATCAAATAATTGCATTAAAACTTCAAAGTGGAAGTGTCACATTCAAACAGTATAGTCTGAGTTGTGTTTGCCCTAGGAGAATCCATACTAGTACTGATTGTTCTGCTTGTAATACTGACATAATTCAATCGCTTGTGCACCACTGTAAAGTGGTACTGGGAAGTGTCACTTAATGATATCCAGAATTCATCCTGTTTGTGGATATGTCACAAGTACATCTAGTTGCACAAAGTGTAGTACTATTATCTGCTTCCATAGGCAAGCTCAATTTTAAGCATAAAGTGGAAACAACCGAGACAAGCGAGTGATGTGCCTGTGCCTGATATGATCCAATATAGGTGAGATTCCTAGGTGTGTGGCTGTAGAGCATATCTCCTGGCTCTTGGAGCAAAATGACAAAAAGAGAAATTGGCTGAGGAAAGGGCCAAGGAAGACATGCTTCTCAGTTGGTATAGAAGCTTGGAGGGGTTCAATTTACTGAGCTAGAAGTAATCTAGGTCATTATACTCATAGGTTCAACTATGATACAACTTCATTTGGGGACAGAATTCTTCCATAATTCACACTGCTTTATTGTCAAGCGAGTTTTGACGGTTTCAAGTTTCACTGATCTAAGTGAAAGGTCAATGTCATAGTGACCGATACATCTGTAGGCAATGACCTTGAGAGGGGATTTCAGTTGGCGGTTATGCTCTTGTTAGTTCCTCCTATTCCAACAACAATTTGAGGCGTTTTCAAATAACATGGCAGATTTATACACCATTATGAAAAGATAAAATGTGTTGAGCAAATGAGCCAACTGGACTTGGTCAAGGTCACACTTTGGGTTTCGAGATCATGGGACTATAATTTGGATAAGCTCTTTTTAGATTGTTCAGCATTATGATCTGGCTACCCCTTATTATACCCCCCACAAACAAGTTTTTTTTTTGGGGGGGTATATAGGCCTGTCCATATGTCTTGTAAGCGCAACTCCTCCTTAACGGCTGGACCGATTCTAATGAAACTTTACACAGTTGCAGTACACAACCTGAGGATGTGCATGAAGTAAGATTATCCCTGTCCGTCCATATGTCTTGTAAGCGTGACTCCTCCTTAACGGCTGGACCGATTCTGATGAAACTTTACTCAGAAGAGCTGAAAACATTGTGGCAGAAGGAAAAAAGTGTACATTATGAGCAATTTCTCCTTTTGACAATGTTTTCAGAAGTCAGCTTCTGCATATGCATCAGTAGGATGGAAAGGATTAAGTCAATTTCATACTATCTAGCTAATGGGAATTCACTTTATGTCCCCTTCATAACTTATAAATCACGGGAAGGACTTTCAAATAGCTAAGCAAATAGGATCACAATAATGGCATAATAAGATGAACCAAATACTCGATGCCACTTGCACTGATCAAGGTTATGACTAAACTTTGTATTAGCTCTGCAACTTTTAAATCATGGGCAGGATTTTCAAATAACTAAGCAAATATATTCACCCAAATAAGATGCCAAGTGCATGATCCGTCAGGCTCTGTTCAAGATCAAACTTGGCATTTTAAAGGTCATGTGACTATACTGGTGTCAGATTGTTTTTGAATATCTCTATAAATGCCAGAAAAATGGAATAGAGTTGAAAACATTGTAGCCAAAGGAGAAATTGCACATGATGAGTAACCTTTCTTCTTTTGCCACCATGTTTTCAAAAGTCGTCTGCATTCAAATGTGATCCATATTGGAGAGTTAAACAAGAGGCCCAAAAGGGCAAGTACCGCTCCAAGGCCATTAGGCAAAAATTAAATCTCTAAACGACCATAAAAGGCAAAATAACCACGCCCTCTGGCGTCCATGTTTTTCTCATAGAGGGTCACCCAAGGAACATTTCTACAAAATTATTTGTAAATTGGCCCGACAAGATTTTTTAAGTTTTCACTATAACCATATACGGCAATCTAGCCTTGCCTCCTGGCGGTCATGTTTTTCGACCAATCAATTTAGCTTGAAGGATTCTGATGAGGGGTCTCCCAAGGAACATTTCTACAAAATTATTTGAAAATCAGCCAGACACTTTCAGGAGATTTTTTAAGTTTTCACTTTAGCCATATAAGGCAAAATAGCTAATTTCTTTCGGTTGGCATGGAAACCAGAATTGAAAAATTGAAGGAATTTAGGAGAGGCAGTAAGAGGATGCTTCCTATGAAGTTTCATTCAAATTGGCCAAGTGGTTAGGGAGGAGAAGTCGTTTGAAGCAAAACGGACGGACGGACGCACAACAGACAATTCGCCATGACATAAGCTCGACTGGTTTTCTACCAGTGGAGCTAATAATTGGCATATCAGTTACCTGGTTCAAACAAGAGGGCCATGATGGCCCTTGAATCGCTCACCTGATTTTTTATTTTTTTTTCACTTTAGCTATATAAGCCTCGCCCCCTGGCAGCCAGTTTCCGACCAATCAACTTGGCTTGAAGGAATCTGATAGAGGGTCACCCTAGGAACATTTCTACAAAATTATTTGAAAGTCGGCCAGATACTTTTGGAGGAGAAGATTTTTTAAGTTTTCACTATAGCCATATAATGCAAAATAGCCCTGCCTACTGGCGGCCATGTTTTTCGACCAATCAACATGGCTTGAAGGAATCTGAAAGTGGGTCATCCAAGGAATATTTCTACAAAATTATTTGAAAATCGGGCCGACACTTTTGGAGAAGAAGATTTTTTAAGTTTGCACTATAGCCATATAAGGCAAAATAGCCCCGCCCCCCCCCCATAGCGGCCATGTTTTTCGACCAATCAACATGGCTTGAAGGAATCTGATAGAGGGTCACTTAAGAAACATTTCTACAAAATTATTTGAAAATCTGCCAACCAATTTGGGAGAAGAAGAATTTTGAAGTTTTTTCGGTTTCGTTGCCATGGAAACCAGAATTTTGCATGGATCCCAAAAATTTGAAGGAATTCTGGTGAGGTCAATGAGAGGATGCTTTCTGTGAAGTTTCATCCCAATTGACCCACTGGTTACTGAGGAGAAGATGTTGAAGATTTTTTAAGTTTTCAATTTGGCCATATAAGGCAAAATAGCCCCGCCCCCTGGCGGCCATGTTTTTTGACCAGTCAACATGGCTTGAAGGAATCTGATAGAAGATTACCCAAGGAACATTTCTACAAAATTATTTGAAAATCGGCCTGACACTTTTGGAGAAGAAGATTTTTTAAGTTTGCACTATAGCCATATAAGGCAAAATAGCCCCGCCCCCCCGGCGGCCATGTTTTTCGACCAATCAACATGGCTTGAAGGAATCTGATAGAGGGTCACCCAAGGAACATTTCTACAAAATTATTTGAAAATCGGCCTTACACTTTCGGAGGAGAAGATTTTTTAAGTTTTCACTATAGCCATATAAGGCAAAATAGCCCCGCCCCCCCTGGCGGCCATGTTTTCCGACCAATCAACACGGCTTGAAGGAATCTGATAGATGGTCATCCAAGGAACATTTCTACAAAATTATTTGAAAATCTGCCAACCAATTTGGGAGAAGAAGAATTTTGAAGTTTTTTCGGTTTCGTTGCCATGGAAACCAGAATTTTGCATGGATCCCAAAAATTTGAAGGAATTCTGGTGAGGTCAATGAGAGGATGCTTTCTGTGAAGTTTCATCCAAATTGACCCACTGGTTACTGAGGAGAAGAAGTTGACGCACGACGGACGACGCACGACGGACGCCGGACAAAAGGCGATCACAATAACTCACCTTGAGCAAAGCTCAGGTGAGCTAAAAAGGGTACAAACAAGAACAATAATGATCAAGACATTTAATAACCAAAAAATATTAAAACATCTAAGTTGATGACATTGATGTGTCAAGTTGAAGCTATAGATTCCATTTTACAAAACACAAAATTAAATTAAATGAAAGGAAAAGAACATTTTTTATAATTGTACCTTAAATTTTTAACACGCATGAGAAACAGCTATAGTTAGGTTTCTGCAGGCCCAACAAAATCATTTCACAACAATTTTGGTTGGTCCTTTCATGATACAGACAACTTGACTTGACTTAACTTAAGTATTAAAGTACTCCTTTTTATGAAAATGAGAAATTGCTGATTTGACAATTTCTCATATTTCTGCCATGTTATATTTAAAAATAAACTTTTTCAATTCTGCAAGTATTTATCCAGATTTTCCCTCCGATGTTTTCCATTTGGACAACATGATGTTTATTTTTATTGAACCAATGATACACAGAGGCAAATGGGTAAATAAAGGTTATGTATGTGTAAAAACCAACTGAAATAAGGTAAGTTTACGATACAGAAACACAAACAAAATAAAGATTGTTGTTCTCACAAAACATGTGGCACTTAGATAAATAGACATATTTTCCATCACAAAATATACATGGACATCTATTCTTCAATTAGTGAAGGAGATATGTCGTGCAACAATTCGGGGTATGGTAGAAAAACCAGTGGAAATGCAATTCTATTATTTTGTCAGAAGGTACATCGTATTCATCTACATGAAGGCTCTGGTGAGACTACAGTACTTATGCATAGGATCAGCTGAAATTTCACGTGAAACAAAACCTCATTTCACCAAATACTGCTTAAAGATATTGGCAGCATACAATTCTCAAAAGCATGACTGAACAATTCAAACTGAACCTATTTTGATTGGTTAAATAGAAAATTTACTGATATTTCTTTTCAAAAAAAGATTTCAATTGCCATTTACAGTGAAAGATTCAGTAAAATATGTGTGTACGCCAATAGTCATTATACATTAGTTATAAACCTAAATTTCATTTTAACACCCACCGAACTTGAGAACATTTAAAGTAAGTAATATCAAATCTAGGCAGCTATATATCATCAAGGGAAAGTCGAAACATTTTCTTTTTAAATATTCATTTCTAACTTTACGACAATCTTTAAAATAAGTCATTACCTGAATACCAAGTAAAGTTTTAAAAAGAAAAAAGCGACCTTCACATGAAGGGGACATTAAAGATGTAAAATAACGACAGATTGCTTTTAATTCCTCTCCACAAACATTGTTTTCAGACGCCTCTGCAGCAGACAGCATTAGAAAACACTGTGGCAAAAGGTCTCCTTTTCCTCAATCTTTCAGCTTTCCTTTTCATTTATAGGGCGTTTCCACATTTTTGTCTACATCTTTTCAAAGTCTGCTGCAGATTTGCTATATGTGGGTAAGTGTAATAAAATAATTATATCAATATACCTTCAACTTCACATTATCCTGTTCATGACACAATTAGTGTACAGGGACCAATGAATATATATATATATATGTGTGAGCTGGGTTCCAGGAAAAGCCTCGGCTTGTGTAGCTAATTGGGAAATAGTGCAGATCAAACTGCCTGGTTGATCTGTTTCTACACTGGTTAAAACAACCCTACATAAGGTTGGTTTTCCAGAAGTCATCTTCAGTTTTCAGAAAACCCCACCACAGAGCTATTGCAACTACTGGTAGTTAAGAATCAGATCAACCTGCAGTTCAGTTTGCATTGTTACTGTATTCCAGTTGGTCATGGTTTCAAGATTCTTCCAACAGTGTAATTTTTTAATCAGATAGCAGGCAGATGTTATCTATGTATTTAGTAGGTGTTTCTGCAATGCAGCTCATATATAAGCGATGATGCATGAATTCCCATCTTCAGAGGATTCAAAACAAAATCATGTTAGAATAAAATTGCATATTTATGAACCCTTTCCCTCATACAGACGCATTTTGACACCTCTGCAGAAGACATATTTTGAAAAAACATTGTGTCATTCAATCATCATTTTCAGAGATTTTTTATATTTTGCAAATGATGTTTTCAAAGTCATCTGCAGTGGTTGTTGTGTACTTGGGAAAGGGCAAGGGTTAAAACTTGAATTAAATAGGGGCATAGCCATTCTGTAAAGGGTTCCAGGTTGGACTAGATGGAAAACAGGGCTGATCCTGATCAAACTGCATCTAGCATCCAGTTCTCTGCTGATAGTAGGTATTTGTGTGACATGGCTCAGACCCTCGTTTTCGATTGAAGAGCCAAGTTTTACCCAGGCAGCCTTGTTCAGATCCATTCTATTACAGCTACAGTTAAATACACTTTGGAAAATGTAGTAATTAAACAATATGATTAATTAGTACATAATCCAAAAATTAATAATTATTTGTTGTTTTAGCTTGGCTTCATACCTGAATTGTTTTCTTTTTTAAATTTGACATTGACAATGTACAAATCTTTATGATTATGTAAAGAATGAAGCAAAATTTGTACAAAATTAACACATGTTTTAGAATTCTCTCCTGTGATATTTGTCTGGATCATAGTATGATGTGACAACAACACGATTTGAAAATTTACGTCCTGTAAGAGCTTGTTGGGCCTTCTGACAGTCTATCATCGAATTAAATTCAACGAAAATCTGAAGAAAAAAATAAATAAATGTACATGTTTTTGCCATTTTCTTTAAGGAAAATGTAAATGTATATTAATCTTTACCCACATAAAGACTCTTTTTGATGCCTCAGCAGCAGAGGACTTTAGAAAACATCCGTGTCAAAAGGAGAAATTGCTGAAAACGATCAATTTCTCCTTAAGCCACAATGTTTTAAACCCAATTTAATAAAAAAAATCTTTTATATAGATTTCGACATTTGTGCAAAGATGTTATCTGAAGTCTGATGCAAAATTGTTTTATGTGGGAAAGGGTTAATAATTAAAATGTCAACTTGTGTCTTTAAAATACAGATATTTACAATTCAATTCTTTCAAAAGCTACAAACAACTATTACCTCACCCATTTCCCACATGCAGATGCATTTCGACTAAGCTGCAGAAACTAAATTTTAAAAAACATTGAAATAAAAGGAGAAATTGCTCATGATGACCAATTGCTCATTTTACCACAATAATTTCGACTCTATTCAATAATGACACATTTTGTCTAGATGATATCAAAATCATCTGCTGCAGAATTGTTGTATGTAGGAAAGGATCAAACAATACAACTTAGAATCAGTACAAGACAAGTTAAAAAGTATGACTTGTAATATATCAAAGGGTCATTTTGTTATATATTTTGTTATCCATACTAAATAAAATCCACCATTGAAGAAATATTTAGGTTAAAAGTTGTTTCATTTCAAAGGGAGCAACATCTCCTTCTCCATCAATGTTTTCAACCATTCATAACAATCTTACTTGCAAGGCATATGCTGCAGAAAATGTTAGAAACCCTTTCTACTATGAGGAACAGGGTCAACAAAATAAATGTATCCATACTAGGCCCAGGATATCCGGCTTTGTTCAAACCAAAAACACTTGCAAAAGTAAGTACACAAGTATGCAATATAGCTTAATGCAGTGATCTGCCAAGCCCTTGATGGGTGATTATTTGAAAACAAGGCCTCCCTATGAACGTCCTTTTGAAGTTTTGGAAGGAAAACTATTATCCTGGGCAATCTATATAGTACATATGAAATAAAGAGAAAATTGCACAGGCATATACCTTTCCACATCCTGGCACTTCTATCCCCTTGATGGGTCTGGGTATTTCCAGGCTCTTTACTATACCATATTTACTGCATTCTTCTTGTACATCCTCCAAAATATCTGAAAGTACATGTATTCATGGTAATGAAATACAGAAATTAATTTTAGTCCTATTTGGAAATGTTATCTTAATGAACATTTTCTCATTTTGCAACAAAAAAGTTTTTCAACTTTATTTAAGTACATGTATCTGTTGTACTATGTGGAAAAAAATACAGTTGACACATCAAAAATGTGATATATTAGCCTTTACCTGGAAGATGTAATTTTGAAACTTTTCAATCTGCAGCAGACAGCATTATATTTATTAAGTTAAATGAAATTGAAGAATTGCTCACATAAAGCAATTACTTAGAACGTTGTGCAAAGTTTTCAATGCTTATTTTTGCTTACCTCAAGATATTTTCAAGATGGATTACTATTTATTTAGTCTCACTTCATGCATGATGGTTTTAACTACGTCTTGTTACAAAGTGATGTAAATGGAGTAAAAAAATAAAAAATACCTTCATATTCATCTTCATTTTCCAAGTCCTCTGGTATAACCATGTTCATCAAGCACAATATTTCTGTTGGAGGTCCAGCACCTTGGTTGAGGTTCAAACCTGGCACCTGGACCTGTACAGGGGCGTTCTGGGCATTCTTCGCACCTAAACTTGCTCTCTGGACAATCAACTTCTTGTCTCCTAGCTGCATACCATTCAACCCAGCACATGCCTGCAAAAGAAAAACAAAACAAATATACAGTAGGTATTAAAAATGATTACTTTATACAGTCTCTTTTCTAAGTGTATAATTATGTGATATATATTTCTCAATATGGAAAGCAACTATTAACTCCTTGGAAGATTTGTAGTTACTATCTACATCAAATAAAACATAGATCTTCTAACTTTTTTTGCACACTTCCTGTTTAGCATAAACAAGTAACTTCCTCAAAATTTCCACAATGCTTTCAACTGATGTCATAATTATACTTTAATTTAACTTCCTTTTCTTTTTTAGATGTTTTCAAAGTTGTCTGCTGCAGATGAATAGAGTTAACTTTTCAGATCATGACTTCCAAATTGAATTGTTGCCTGATCATTATGATCGGGGCAAAATGTTGAGTGGGAGCAATTTCTCTTTTTTCACAATGTGGTCTGAGGTCTCTGTAAACAAAACAAAAATTGCAGTTCAGTTGTAACAATGAAATGGTTGAAACCCATACCTGGTCAGTAATAGATGGACCTCCCATCACCTCTACATATTCACAGAAAGCGTATCCTTTAGATAATCCTGTAGCACTGTCTTTTACCAAGTTGAACGCCTTAAGTGGACCGAAGGAAGTCAAAAGTTCTTTCACCTAAAATGAAAGGACCACACCAAAATTAAATCTTGCAGTCTTTATTAATTAATGACTTTTAATAAAATAATTCTGACATTTAAAAATCTCATTATTGAATTGAAATTTAACCTTAATATTTCAAACATGAACTCTTGATTTGGTTCTGTATCAAACTTTGCTAAATAAATTGTTAAGTTCAATTTTAATTTTTCATTTCAAAAGCCTATTAACTCGTGCATACTTTCAAGTCATTCTTTATCATTTATTTAACATGAGTATTTTCAAAACGTTTTTCCATTTTTAAATGACATGATTTCTGAAATTAAGGATATTGTTAAATGTTAAGAATTTATGTTTTCTTTTTACTTAAGTCATATATAAACTTTTTTCAAATGTTGATATGAAATAGAAGTATATCCTCCATACAAGGAAGATTATGTAAATGTTTAAGAATTAAATAAATTTTTTACTTACCTTGCATAAAAAAAATGATATAAATGACAATTCTTTTGTATATGTTCATACAGGTTCATACAGGGGAGTGATATATTACTTGAAGGTCATTTTTCTTGTTTTTAGGTCTTTATCACTTTTCGCATTGATATGATGCATATGAAGCAGACGACTTTTGAAATAACTCGCGCAAAAAGAGAAAGAGCCATTTGCCACAACAAAATCAACTCAATTCAATAATAATAGAGATTTACATATTTTTGTTTTGCCTGTATGTTTTCAAAGTGGTCTGCTCGGACATTTGGGACAGCGTTATCAAGAAAAATATCTTAATGTAAGTAATAAATGTAAGACCCCCCCCCCCCCCCCACAAAAAAAAAAGTTCAATGATTATTTGAAATAATCAACCCACCCTGAATTCAGGACAATTCAGCTATTTTATACAAAGTATGGCTAAACATTTTCTTAATTGGGACACAGTAAAGGTGCCCATGCAGGTCAGTGTTAATGTTTGGTTGAAGCAGATTGTGGCATAAACAATTCTAGATAAAAGGGTTAGTGGTAGCTCTACTAGTATATATATATACATTGTTGATTTATTTGAATTATTTCTTATACCAGTAAATAATTTTATTTCTAATAGCGGTCAGAGTCAATTTAAAATTGACAACTTACTATGAAGTCCCGTTAAAACAAGAGAATTTTCATTTCTTCATTTTTATGTGACCGTTTAAAAGCATCACTCACTTGATTATTTTAATCATGTATTTCTGTTGTGTCAAAGAGAGGGTCAGAATGAAAACTAATAATTTTAATGTTTTTTTTTTATCATAATGAGGAAAGATAAACAATTCTATGGCAATCTCTTATGTAACATTACATAATGAAAAAACAACAACGTCCAGACATTAAGCTTACTGTTTTGACAGTATTTGTGCCCCCAAAAATCATTTAGTCTATCTGATAATAGCTGCCTAAATTATCTGTGTACAGAATCTTTTAATAGTAAAAAAACGCATACTATCATTCATATTCTTAACATTTCCCCTCATGCAGATGACCATTAAAAACATGCTAAAACAAGCAATTTCTTATAATTTAAAATGTTTTCAACTCGGCATTGAAATCATACAATTTTCTAAAGCAAACTTTTTCAAGGCTGACAACTCTTAACATGTCATCCAAAGTAAAGCTCAGTCAGACAGCAAATCAAGTGAGTGATTTTCATTGATGAATATATTTGGGATTTTTGTTTTTATCTTAATCAATTTCAATAGAAATAGTTTTTAAAACACTTGTTAAGTGCCAATTATACTACACAGCAAGTCACAGTCATAATTGGGCCAGATTCTGTATTCATTCTAGTTTGGGTTTAATATGTCTTACGTGAATAAGCACTTGCCTGGTAGCCTTGATGCACATATAAGTAAACTCAACCTCTTCCCCTACGCTAGGGAGTAAAGGGGGAAGAAAACAGAAAACAGATTAATATGTGTTTGAAAAAAACAGACATACAATGTATACAGTTCATACTTAAAATAAAGTACCAAAGGAGTAGTCATTGTAAAGAATTGTTTCTACCCAGTACAGTTATTCCACACAATTCACAAATGTGCTATTCTTTTACTTTCTATTCTCTTGCACTAAACCTTCAAGTCAGACCTATACCTTAATTAAAGTTTATCTACTACATCAAAAATTCTTTATCAAAGTAATTTCATAACATAGAATATTTATTTTTAAATTTAACAATTGCTGTCAGATTAAAATTTCAATTATAATTGAACAAGTAAAATATGCAATATTCAATACAATTGCTGAAAAATAAGTTCCCTGAAAAGAAATCCTGAAAAAATGAAACCTGTCTGGTGCCAAAGAAGTCCTGAAATTTTAGAAAACCCTGCAAACTAATGGCAGTAACATTGTCAATTAAAAAACTGTTAATTTACTGTTCATGTATTCAAACATTTAGAAAATTGGAAAAGACATGTTCCCAAAATATTTCTGTCTTAAATCTATTGATTCATTTATACTTGATGTATTTGTGTCTGTTATTTTTAGAAAATATTGAGCAATTTCTTCATTGTACAAAATTAAAGAACAAATTGTTTCAGAATCTGAAAAAAAAATACAGGCCCTGCAAGAGAATAGCACGAGATTGTGGTGGAACAAAGAGATAGACCTCCAGGCTTCCTCCCTTTCACCTGAAACTACCTGTAAGACATGATATTAACCCAAATATCGTCAGCCTTCTGTCCATACATATGTGTAATGTCCGAGTCATGTGACAATACAAAACCCAGTTACCGCGGTAACAAGAATGCTTACCTGGTCCTCATTGAGATAGTTAGGCAGTCCACCAATAAAGATTTTGTTGGCCGAATCCTGAACAACAGTAGACACCACACCTGTAATCACATTGTACATTTGATTATCAATCATGGCCAGCTGTATTTCATGGATTTTGGCAACAAATGGAGAATAAATTAGTTAAATTAATGTAAACAACTACAGTTGAAGTACTCTCAAAAGTTGTCTGTCATAAGTGAACAAGTATTTAACTACTGAAAATAATAAAAAGGCTACTCTTCCCAGCTAACTAATATCTTGTGAAGACAAGATTAGTCCATTTCAATTAAGAGTATCATAATGTATGACTTTTTTGTTTGTTCCTTTTGTGTGTGTGTGTGTTAATTGTAATTTGTGTATATATTGTAAACATGACAAGAAGCTATACAGTTTATGTCAATACAATTATTGTCTATCGTATCATAGCCTTACAAAGTTGTTTGTTTCCTTTTTACAGTAGAGATTCTCATCAAAAGTTCAGTCTTCTGATGTGCATGTGTCAACCAAAACTTTTTTTTCTTATACAACAAAAGTTTTAAAAAAATTAGCTTTCCAAAATCGGTTTTCTTCTTTTTCTTAAGATGTCACATCCAACAATTGAAATTGTTTAATCTTAAATTTGAATAAAAGTAACATTAACATCATTGAAAATGTGTGAAGTAACAAATGGAGAAATTAATGAGCAATTTCAATTATTATTTTCTCCATTTGCCACAATATTTTTAACAGTATTCATCTATTATACTTCTATTTACAGAGATTTTTCATAGTTTTCCCTATAATTTCACAAAGTCGTCTGCTGCAGATTTTTTGAATGTGGGAAATGGTAAATACTGTTTTGCACATACCTGGTACATTAACAGTAGGGTTTTCAGCCATACCAGGAAGGACCTGATAATCTCGGGGTCGTCGAATCTTCAGAGATTGACCTTGAAAATTAATACCATCAAACGCCATAGCTTGTGTTGTTTCATCAACTGATCGGAACTGAAAAAATTAAAAATTATAATTGAGAAGAATTTCAAAGTATCCTCACCTGCCAGATACATAAACAACAAGAGCATCAGAACTTGGAAGGTTCTGTAAGACAGCACATAGTATTTTTAAGGATCATAAATTTTTAAAAAATTATCAAAATAATCATTATAAAATAGGATGAACAGCAAGCACCTGTTTGAGACTGTATTAAACGAAATATCACCAATTCCCTATACCTTTTGTATGATCATAAGATAAATAATTTATATAATTATTTCATTAAATATTTGATTCGGTTAAATATCACATTCGGCACCTAAATAAATATACAGTATGCTTTTTGGCCGCGGAATTTTCTTATGCGCGATCTCACATACTGCCTAAAATACATGTGTGAAAGTGAATTTGTTAACGTAATTTACGTAACATGTTACATGAGTGGCAACACTTGGCAGTCTTTGCACTATTCGCCAATGGAGTCAAGGTTCCTCCGTAAAGCAGAATCTATGTGAATCCTATACCAAGGATACACAGGCATTTCGTTTTATACATGTGTGACAACTGTGTTAAGGACGGTTTTCCTGGACCACCTGTTAACAATTTTTAGAATATTTTGAAGATTTTCTACAAAGACATTTCCTATCGAATGACTCAATTGACCTTCTCATACTTACTTCAACAAAGGCAAAGTTCTTGTCTAAGTTGATCTGTACAGCAATGACTGGATTTCCTTCTGCCTGAGCTAAACCACTAACCTTCATCTGCTCATTGAAGAAGGTCATCATAGCGTCCTACACAAATAAAACATTTCATATTTAATATTAAATGTGCACAATCACAGACCTACTTAACCCCTTTCAACATATGACAAATCTGCAAATAAAATTGTAATAATTGAATAGAGTTGAAAACCTTGTTGGAAAAAGGAAAAATTGCTCATTATGAGAAATTTCTCCTTTTGCCACAAGATTTTCAAAGGTTGTCTGTTACAGGTATCAGAATTTGGGAAAGTGTTAATATGTAGTAAACTGGTCTTTAATGACTAAGAAAGTTCTTATGAATACTCACAACTAAAGGTTTAGAGGTTAAATAACAATTTTAGAACATGAAGTATGCATCTCCAGTTCTGCAAAAAGTTCTCTGCCATTGTTATAAGCCCTGTCATCCATGCAATGACATTCATAGCAATTGTTCCCTATTTGTTTAGAGCCAATTCATAATACATCTTTAGTGTTGAGCAGACATTGTGAAACTAGATTCCATAATATGATCGCACAACATTAACCCTTTCCCTCATCCAGGGCTGTACAAATCCCATAGCCCGACATCCGGGACAAGTCATAAATCGCATCAGGCAAGTGGCTTATTGCAACATCTCGGTCCCGGACAAGTGGCATTTTCCAAAAATCCACATCCAATTTACGTAACAGTGAATGTAAATTCCTGTGTCTGGTAGCCCGGCTTAATTACTAACACACATGTCTGTCGTGTATATATTTGACTGTATGTTACATGCGAAAAACCACTTGCGCATGACCATAACAAATCAATAACAGTAAGCGGAGTTACCCACCTGTCAGATCGATTGATTTCAGCCAACCGAATCGCGTCAGTAATAATTGATTAACATGATATATATGTATCCAATAAGGCTGTCCAATCATAAGTGACAATTGTTATTTCATGAATGCTAGGGAATTACCTATGGATCGGTCTCATTAAAATATTCCCTTAAATGTATTTTGATCCATATTTCTACTTTCGGTATGCGATGTTTGCAAACTAGTGCAAACCGGTTCAGAAAGACTTGGAAGAAATTTTTGCCATGCAGAAGTCAAAGACTTAATGTGTTATTAGGTCTTTACAGAAGTTAATAAAATAAATCCAAATTAAAGACAATACGACGACTGCTAAAAATTATCTTGCCGTTTATCAATTTGAAATACCTCCAAGATCGACATAATATTCGTAATATCAGGGACACAAAGAAAATTGTTTGGAATGAAATATATAAATGATTCCCCCGAGTATGATAATTGCCCAATCACGGCTTTGTTTACCAAAATGAATTAGCATAATCGGCGGGGAAAAAAATCATATGACTTAATAGTTGCGATTTTATTGGATGAAATGAGAAATTGGGCGAATGACATTCGCGACCTGACGACCCCGATGTTTACATTCAACGCTGTTTACCGACTTCTAATTCTCAAAGTAGGGAACCATGATTAACATTGCACAATCATCAAAATGGCGGCTATGTTGCGAATAATACCGCAACACCAATCTGACGTAAGTACACAATCTGACTAAATGTGAATGCGTAGCGTTAATAGGAGATGATTTTAATGAGATTGACCGCAACACATGAAACAAATTTAACGTTTTGTTGTCTTTCATTTTTTTTGACAATATTTTTTTATTTAATAACTACATTGAACCCGATAAATTTGACTTTTGGTTAATAAAATTGAATTTATGTAATATGTCTTTCTTTGTAAAACTGACCCTTGTATTGTACACTGTCCTGTTTCGGTGAGGGACCTAAATTGGTGACCTTATTATTTTGTTATCTTCAATTTGATAAGTGCTATTGCATCATTTGACTATGTTGTCTCAAGTTTAACATTTCTGTCAATAGCTTTTGAATCTTTTGTAAATATGGATAAAATACATACATTTTATGCAGAATATTTCAAATAACCTTGTGAAAAATAATCTCTTTTCCAAATTTCATTTTTTTAACTGAATGCTGCACTACAGGTCTTTTGCAATAATGTTATTTGAATTGGTCACTACCCTTAAATCATGTACATTGTGTGCTCTTAATGTTATCTGTATACAGAACTAGAAAAAAACCCACTAAAAAACGATTAAAACACTCAAGAAACCGCAATCCGGGCTACCACACAATTCTTAAATTTGTCGCATGTTAAACTTGGTATGCAGAAAAGTGGGACAAGTGAGAATCTTAGCAGGACAAGTGGCATTCTGAAAGTCACTTGTCCTGGACAAGTGGCTGAATTTTTTTTTTGTACAGCCCTGCTCATACGACAATTCTGCAGCAGACGACTTTGAAATCTCTATAATTGAATGAATAACCTATGACTAAAAGTGGAAAACATTGTGGCAAAAGGAGAAATTGCTCAATTTGAGCAATTTCTCCATTTGACACAATGTTTTCCACTTTTCGTCATAGGTTATTCATTCAATTATAGAGATTTTCCATTTTTTGACAAAATATGTTCAAAGTCGTCTGCTGCAAAATCGTTGTTTGAGGGAAAGGATTAATAATTGTTCTTTCATTTTCAGAGAGTTCTGCTGCAAATTATGTGTATGTGCGAAAGGGTTAAAACTGTAATTATGTCCATAATTTCCAGTGTGTGTAACTGGTCAAGTCCAATCTAATAACAATACATAACTTAGTGAAGCAAGGAAATAAGTGTAAAAAGGCTCATCTAGAAAATAAAAACTATTCTTACTTCAGTCACACCAAATGGAATATTGCCAACATAGAGTCTTCTTGCTTGTCTGCTGATAGCACTGCCAGCAAATGGTACTGTTGTGTTGGTCAGGTTTGTGTTGGGGATTGGAATTGTTTGAGGGACTTGTCCAGCAGCTATAATAAAAGTATGAAGTGGAAAGGATTAAAAGAATAACATAGGGACAGAGCTCAATGTAAGGGGCGTTTTCATTAAACAATATTATCTTACTTTGCAATCAATACAAAAAGTCACAAACTCTTGTAAGTCTATTGCTATTTATGAAAATATATTTATAGTATACATGCCAATTTGATTGTTTTATTGGTGGTTTTTTAGTTTTCAACATTATTTCAGTAATATCAAGGTGACAGTTATTTTATTCATGATCCCTGGGTAAACAAACCAGTACTAGGCTAGGAAAAATGCCTTACCCAAGGGCACTTCATAATTGTGGCGACTGGGGTTCAAAATCAAGACACCACTTACCACTCAGCCATGGCATATTCCACGTGCCAATTTGAAAATGTTAGTATTTTTTGCAATGAGTATATTGTTTGTTTAATGCCATAAAATATTTTTTTGTATTGTATAACGAATAACGGCTAGATTTCCTTTCATAACATATTAACATGAATTTCGGTATTTGGTGCAAGGATTAAACCATTCCCTGACAATTATGATATGTTTAAGTGTGTGCTTTGAAAACATTCGAGAATAAAAAATAGTACACTTGGACAACTTGGAAGAACTATTTTGATATAGAGGTTTGAAAAAGAAAGTGGAAAAAGGAGAACTTGCTTGTTTAGTGCAATGTCTCCTTTTCCTACTATGTTTTCAAACAGTTGTCTACTTCAGGGTTATCATTAGTCATCAGAGAAAGGATTGGCCAATTGGAAAGGACAGGTAATAATAAAGTATAATGAAACAGTATCTTTACCACTACCGGTACCTTGCATGGCCTTGTACTGCATAGGCGTCATATGTTCAAACCCTACTGGAGGTACATCCCAGTATTTGTAAGGTTTCCTCTTTCTTGCCCTAGGGCGTTCTCTTGAACGACTGAAAGACAGCAGTAATTGTTGAATTATTACAAGGTAAACAAGATATCCATGTCATCATCTGAGACATTCAAAAAGAAAACTACATCTTAGGATCTACACGACTGAAACCGTGACTTTGACAGCAGCAAGGTTTAACCTCAGCTAGCACTTCTGAAAGTCATAATCTGCTCTTTGCTGTCCATACATGGGACCTTTTTTCATTTAATATAATTTGTAAAATTTCTATCAATAAAGTTGTAGGGAAGGAAAAGTGATTTGGCCGAAAGGTCTGGTCCTAAACGTCCGTCAACCTCTACTCAATCGAGTCTAATTGTAGGTTTCTTAACATTTTCCTTAGAAGTACATGCTTCATCAGACATCTTTTTAAATGTCTTCTCTTTCGCAAAATTATCCTTTTAATTTGAAAATATGTTCTTTGAAAAACAAGGTGGCAAAAGGAGAAATGCTCATTATGAGCAATAAACTCCATACCTCATTTTTTTTTTAACAAACAGTTGAATGCTGCAGATGCTCCAAAACGGTCTGCAAGCGGAGAAGAAAGAGTGTCCAGTTTCCTTCAATGAAAATGAGCTTGAAATACCATTTAAATAAACCATGTATTATGAATACTAATGAGACTGTGAGTAACACACTTCATTTTACCTTCTAGATTTGTGTTTCCTACTTGCGGGTTTTTCACCACGAGGAGAACGAGATCTGTGTTTTCTCTCTCTACTTCTTGACCTTCGATTACGAGATCTTGACCTTGATCTCCTTCTTTCTTTACCCCTATCCACCCGTTCATCATTTCCTAACAAAGAAAACAACAAAATAAATAAACATTCACATGAAATAAACATCTTTATTAATGTTTTTGTTTAAAAAAAATTCAGATATACAAGTATTCAAAGTGTATCAATGTCCGAAACTGTTGTTAATTTTTGTCATGAGAAATAATTTGAATTTGCAATAAATTATCCGGAAATGCGCATCCGGATACTACTACAATGAAAGTAACTCGTACAGATAAAATGTTCATTCATTTTTATTTGTTTTGAGGAAATCATCCAGCAAATGTGGAACAAACCTTTATTTTCCAGCATAGGCTTTTCGTCAACTTCGTAATCTGCCATATTTGATGATTTTTTGTCGATTTTTGTTCAGATAACGCGTACCACGTCCTAAAACTATTTTATCTCCCTTGCCCTCGACTGGTTCTGATACGGTGGGTATAATATCTCCGAGTGGGTAAAAAACCCGAGTGAACAATATTTGGATTATAAATTGGCTTGTCAGATATTTTTTAAAAAGTGTTATATATTAATTATGAACATGATAGAACACATAGGGTGTATTCAGATTTTTCTCAACGCAACGACTGTTCGGCGAGTCCTAGTGGAAATTGATTCGGCTGTCGCAAACATGTAATTTGAGTTCTTGGTGTTCGTGATCCGAAGCATTCAAAGAACGACGCTACCAATTTACAGGAGTTTGTTAACACTTCGCAGTTGACTGCTAGTACAAAGTCACCGTCACTTTTCTACATCCCTGAATCTACATATTAATACATTTATATGTCTCTGCATTAAATCATTCATGATATCAAATTAACCCTTCCCCTCATATAGACGTTGTCTGACGCTCTGAAGCAGACGGCTTTTTGAAAACAAAGTGACAAAAGAAGAAATTGCTCAAAATGAGCAATTTCTCCTTTTGCCACAATGTTTTCAACTTTTAGTCATAGTTTATCCATTCAATTATAGAGATTTTCTATTTTTTGACAACATATGTTCAAAGGCGTCTGCTGCAGAATTGTTGTATGAGGGAAAGGGTTAAACAGGTATCAAAGGGGAAAAAATACCAATTGAATTATCCAGGGACCGTATTGTACCGACCATGAATTGTCTAAGGGACGACATATAAATCAATAAACCAAGATGTAAATATTACCCAAACAATAGTACAATCGTTAATCATGATGACATTGGATATGAGAACATTCCCCATTTTCAATATGTTTGCGTAGATATTTTAAAGTCGTCTGATGTAGATGTGTTGTATGTGGGAAAGCATATTGAATTAAAGTAAGTTCTGACAATATATCCGTCAATATAATTTGTCTTGCCTATAAAATGTCTCATATTATAAATTCAATCATCCATCATGCATTATATCAGTGGTGCGAGGAGAATTTAGGTAACAATTGTGCTCGATTAAACGCTTTATAGCCTAGTCCAAGGCAGGGTCTTTCAAATAGTACTATACAAAGGGTAGGTACATCCAGATAAGTGAAAACGGTTTAAGCTAAAAAAAAATAAAATATGCCACAAGCAATCTCATAGGTATAAACTATAAAAAATAACCGAAGCCGAGAGTAAAACAATTTGAAATGCAAGATTTAAAACTGTTTTGGGTAAAAAAAGCCAGAGGTCGTAATGTCATAAGTAAACATGCTAGATGTGAAACTGTCAAAAGTTACAACAGCACATGCCGTAATACCCTATGTAGAAATGTCATATGTAAAACTGTCGTTTGTAAAACACCAGATATCAATATGTCATAAGTAAGTGAATAACTGCCATATGCAAACATGCAAGAGATGTTGTAACATCAAAGATGAAAATGCCAGATGTTAAAACCGTTAAGAACCAGATGTAATGTATATGTTAAACCGTTATAGGTAAAATGCCAGATGTAAGATATATGTTACTGTATGCAAAACTGTCATAGTTAAAATTACGGATGTGTTGTATATGTAAAACTGTCATAGGTTAAAATGACAAAGATCAAATGTCATCGGTAAACATGCCAAATTGTTATTTTCTTCAGAAGAAAAATCCCACCTGAACATAACATTATGATAATTAAGCGTAGAGTCTTGATGGAGTCAAACATTATGAAACATTTACGGGAAATATTTTTTGAAAGTAACTTATTATTTATTTTATGATTTAGGCTTTTATCGTCTTTCACAAAAAATGATAGGCCTACATTGCATTGTGAACTAATGCAGGCAAACCAAAACGATTAAAAAGGAAATGTTATATGTTTGTGAATATATTGATGATGGCCAATTAAGATGCCATGATATAAATGACTAACTATGTAGTGGTGCAGAGGTAGAGCGTCGGCCTCTCACATCAAAGGTCCCTGGTTCGAGTCCCGTGATGAGCGGGTCCTGACTTTGGGATTTTTCCACACAATCGGCGCGAGTACTGGTTAAGTATCCAGGAAGCAGACATCGAGCGTGATTAATATAAGCTTAAAGCTTGTTTCGCAATCGATTTAAAATAAATAAGTTTAAACTAACTATGTAGTGAAATTAAATAAAATCTATTTTTAAAATAGTTTTGTAAGCAACTACGTTTATTATTGACGTTTCGACCTGTCGAGTCGCGTTTTCCTTAACGGAAACAGGATTCCATTGTTTTCCTAAAAACTTGTATGAAATATATTTGTTCATGCACAAAAATATAAATTATATCAGAAACTTATAAAAGCATGTACAGTATTGTCTCTGGCCTTTATTATAAAATAATCAAAAAATAAAAATAATGATCTTTTATCATTGGCTTAATAATAATTAATAGATCGTTTCAATGTTTTCTCATCTTTTCTTGGAAGAAGATATACATATATGCTATTGAGTCCTTGTTTTGACCATGTCGGTTTCGATGTTGCCAGTTTTCGATAGCTTCGGTTAGGATTTTTACCTGTCCTAAATTAACAAAATATCTTTAAACCAGTCGCCAATTAGTTATGACGTTATCCTATAAATCTAAGTCATATATATTTTCATTGGTCAATACTGTGGAATTAAGAAGATTTTTCCCGAATTAACCAATAGAAGACGATGTACCATGTCCGTCATGGATATGACAGACGATAAAGATGGAAGGTAATCGAGACGAGAGCAATAAATGTATCTTGATTGCAACACGTTTTATCGAGCAAGAATCCTACGAAAAAGCTTTGAAATATCTAAAAAAAGCGGAGAGACTCTATCCATCACAAAGAGCTAAAGGTTTGTTTGATTTTAAGCAAACGATGATGGAATTTTAAGAAATTAAGTCGAGTATGCTGCGAATGCGATTTTCTCTCGGATACAACATAGAGAGTGTGAAGAAATCATCAGCTAGATTGTTTAATTCATGTGGATTTTGACAGTCTGGGTCCTTTCCCTTTCCAAAATTAGGGCCTTGGCTTTTCCCTGTCATTCACTTTTTTTCTTAAGGTTTTCTTAAAAAAAAAAAAAAATGGAAGTACTGTATGTTTTCTTTTTTAACAACCTTTGGTCCTTAACACATTATGAAGTGGAGGATACCTTAAATCTCATGATGTGAGTTCTTGTGATGCAAAAAGTGATCATTCACAGAGTTCTTTGCAGTGAACAGCATTCTATTCCATACTGCTGATCTAAACATTATTCTTGTAATGAGGCTGCTGACTATGGAAACGGGCCAAAATTTTTTAATACTAATGACTGTTTTAAAAGACCCTTCAGGTGTGGGGACATCCAATGCCCAACAAAGGTAATTTTATGTTCATGCATAGGTGTACATGTCAAGCCATCTGTGGGCATCTTGAAATAAGTTGAAATGAATAGAAATGTTTCACTAAATAGAACAGAACAGCACCTTATTCATGAATAAATGACTTGAAGACATATGGTTGATCATCAAAATACAACATATATCCTGACACTGAAGCATCAGTTCAGTGAGTTGTAATGCTATCCCTTGAATCCTGAACACCAAGGTGGGAAGCCATCACTACCATTTTAAAAGTTTTGGTATGACTCAACCGGGGATTGAATCCTGATCTCCCATTCCATAGGCAGACACTTACCAATCGGCTACAGCTGATTCCTCAGATGATTTATTAACTAATGTAAATAGACATAAACAAAATGGAATCTTACCAAAGCATTTATCAGGTAATAAGAGAGGTGCTGTGGGGAAAATAATTTACATCCATTTATCCAAGGCTCTTATTTTTATATATTTATAATTTTATTGTTTAACCAGATCTTCTGGAAAATGTACAACACAAAATGGACAGTGGGGATAATGATGGAGAAGAGAAAAACGACACCCAAGAGAAAGACGATGGAGTGAGGAAACGTAGAGGGAGTTTTGGTCGTGCAAAATCCAACTCAGGTCAAGAGAATGCAACAAAAGAAAAGGACTACTCAGAAGAACAGTTCGAAGCTGTTAAAAGGTTGTTGTCATAATGAATTTGATTTATAGTTTAATCTTTAATAACTTGTATAAAACAAAAAATTGTTTTGAGCAATTTCTTCTTTTTTCACAAAGTTTTCAAAAATCAGTCGTCTGCTGCAGAAGCGCCGGAAAGTTTCCACTTGTGCGTCGGCGTTGCAACTTGTGGTTAAAGTTTTGCATGCAAGGCTTTTACTCACAAACCACTGATGCTATTGCTATAAAACTTCACACACTTATTAGACATCATCAAATGACCTTGCAGGACAAGTCCCAAAACTCTATATTAGATTTTGACACAATCATGCCCCTTTTTATACGCCCGTTTTGAAAAAAAACGGATCGTATTATAGTTTTACCTGCGGCGTACAGGCGGGTTGGCGGGCGGGCGGCGTCCAGTATGTTGTCAGCTCAATAACTTTAGAAGCCTTTGTCCAATCATCACCAAATTTAGTCAGAATGTGTATTGGGATAATATCTTGGACAAGTAACTAGCCATATCGCTTTAGTCAATCAAGAGTTATTGCCCTTTAATTATAGAAATTACCCAAAATTGGTCTTGTCAGCTCAATAACTTTAGAAGCCTTTGTCAAATGATCACCAAATTTGGTCAGAATGTGTATTGGGCTAATATCTCGGACAAGTTCGATAACAAGCCATATCGCTTTAGTTAATCAGGAGTTATTGCCCTTTTATTATAGAAATTACCCAAAATTGGTCTTGTCAGCTCAATAACTTAAGAAGCCTTACTAGTTAGTCCAATCATCACCAAATTTAGTCAGAATGTGTATTGGGATAATATCTTGAGCAAGTTTGATAACTAGCCATATCGCTTAAGTCACTCAAAAGTTATCGTCCTTTAATTATAGAAATTACCCAAAATTGGTCTTGTCAACTCAATAAGTTTAGAAGCCTTTGCCCAATCATCACCAAATTTAGTCAGAATGTGTATTGGCATAATATCTCGGACAAGTTTGATAACTAGCCATATTGCTTTAGTCAATCAAGAGTTATCGCCCTTCAATTATAGAAATTACCTAAAATTGGTCTTGTCAGCTCAATTACTTTAAGAGCCTTTGTCCAATCATCACCAAATTTGGTCAGAATGTGTATTGGCATAATATCTCGGACAAGATCGATAACCAGCCATATGGCTTAAGTCAATTGAGAGTTATCGCCCTTTAATTATAGAAATTACCTAAAATTGGTCTTGTCAGCTCAATAACTTTAGAAGCCTTTATACAATCATTCCTAAATTTGGTCAGAATATGTATTGGCATAATATCTCGGATAATTTTGATAACTAGCCATATCGCTTTAGTCAATCGAGAGTTATCCCTCTTTAAAGGAATACGCTTGGCTGAGTCTAAACTATATCCCTTAATAGCCCTACAGTAATGCATCATTTTGATGTAATTAATTTTGTTTTATATGCTGTAACTACCAAGATATATGCTTTTAAAGTTTGTGTTTTCACGTCGTGTCGATCAGCTATGGGCGCCGCCATATTGGTCTATTTATAGCTTACTGTGACGTCATAACCCCTCATTCGTTTTTCACTATAGGTACAGATTAGAAAATTTTCAGATCGCCATCTTATCTTTTAAACAGTCAAAACGTCGAATTGATAAACAAGAAAAAACGGGAGTCAAAACGTCGAAAGGGAAAATGTATAGAATAATTCTTATATATGCTGTTTTATAAAGTTTTACCGCACAATGTGATAAGACAATACTACAATTAAATAAAATATCTTTAGTCATATACGAAACGTACATTTTCGAAACTTTTCTGTCAATGCAATTATAAAGGAGAAATTAAATAAAAGGAATAAACAAGAACACATCATTGAATGATTAACTTTTAATTTTAGTTATAAAGCCGTTTAAAGTAATGACGCCTTCTTAATATTTTCAATTAGATTAAATAATAATCAGTACAACACAAACTTTCTAATGCAATACCAGAAAAGGAGAAACTGCACAAAAAAAAATCCCTCAAATAAACAATAGTCGATGCCTTATGAAAACGTGGGGAGAAAAGAAGCAGTTACTTAATTACAGCATATGGCTGAGAAATTGTTAAAAACGGCGTTAAACCCCAATCAATCCCAAATACAGATGCTTTCTGATGCCTCTGCAGCAGACTGCTTTTTGAAAACATGGTGACAAAATATGAAATTGCTCCTTTTGCAATCATGTTATCTATTATTAGTCATAGGTTTTCCATGCAATTATTGAGAATTTCTGCAGCAGACACTTTTTGCCAAAACGTTTTCAACTCTTTACATATATTATATCCTTCAACCCTTTCCCTAATATAGACAATTTCTGATGCCTCTGCAGCAGATGGCTTTATGAAAACATAGTGACAAAAGAATAAATTGAACAAAACATGCAATTACTCCTTTTGCCACAATATTTTCCACTTTTAGTCATAGGTTATACATTTAATTATAAAGTTTTCCATTTTTTTACAAAATATTACACAATCTGTTCAAAGTCGTCTGCTGCAGAATTGTAGTATGAGGAAAAAGGTTATTACAGGTTTACCCAAAATTTGCTTAGATGTTTTCAAAGTGGTCTCCTTGAATTAAAATGGGGATATGCATGAATGATTTTGATATTTATATGACTGTAAAAAAGAATGAAAATCAGGAGAAAGTAAAATATAACATTTATTGTTATTATCAACTGATTTATTTTTAATAAATGTTCTTGCTTATAAATGGCATTTCTTTTAATTACAAAAAAACTACAAAAAATTATGACCCATACTGTGCAGAGGGTGGTGTGCTTGGACTGACCCTTGCATAACAAAAGAATACTATCATTGATTGACAGTACTTTATGGTTGGTCCCCTGCTGTGTGACCATCTGGCTGTGATGTACAGGCACACTAGTGTGTTTTATGACACTTTGATGTAATCTTATCAGCTTGTAAGTTACTTGATGATAATGATTTTGATTTGACAATTTTTATAATTTTGAAGAAAACAAATGATTTATAAATAATAGTGATTCTCTATTCCAGTAAAACAGTGTTTCTTAACTGAAACTGTCCATATAATGGAATAATATTTATTGATAAAAATATCCTTTATTGAGAGTTCCTTATTTTGGATTTTATAATTTCAAAGTCATATGCTGTAGATTATAAAGAATTATATTTTAATTTATGCTAAATGATCTTCACACACTACCATATGTTTATAGTCACGAAATGTTTCAATCCGAAGTTTTCCATTTTTCAAATTGTCAATCCATTTTTTGCACAATTTTCTCTCTTTAATTCCCTTTTCAGGTTTCGGAAACCGAAAGAGGCTTTTCTTGCCATTTCCCTGTCTGTTTGTGCAGTGAATTGCCTGGCACTGAGGCATTGTTCATTCGCTTGTACAAATTCCAGTAACAAAACTGTATGGTTTTCGTAACACTACCCCACCCACAATATCCTTCACGAAGGGGTCATGATTTAGTCGATTTAGTACACTACAGAAACAAATATATGCACCAAGAACTCTTATTTGAGCAAGTAATTTTACGTTAAAGTATTTCACAAACTATTATAAATTCTTTTTATAGTTACGATGTTTAATTTTTAATTTCGACCACCGGCTATGTGTATACTTTACTGTGTGATAAATGAACCGATGAGGGGTTATGACGTCACGATTCTTATCAGAATGTCTCGCGATCGACTGATAAGCAAACAATGGCCCGCCCATTACCGGAACCGAAAAGCACTTTTAGTCGTCTTAAAATTGCAATTTCTTGATTATAAGGTGTTTGTTAATGAAATGCATCTAAAATAAATTTAGTTGAGATCGATATCTTTCATATCAAAGCGGGTTGTTTTCAGCCGAGCGTTGTCCTTTAATTATAGAAATTACCTAAAATTGGTCTTGTCAGCTCAATAATGTTTGGAGCATTTGTCCAATCATCACCAAATTTAGTCAGAATGTGTATTGGCGTAATATCTTGGACAAGTTCGATAACTAGCCATATTGCTCCAGTCGATAGAGAGTTATTGCCCTTTAATTATAGAAATTACCTAAAATTGATCTTGTCAGCTAAATAACTTGTAAAGCCTTTATTCGATCATCACCAAATTTAGACAATATGTTTATGGGCAGAATATCTTGGTCTTGCATTTTTATACAGCCCTTTCCAACCATCTGATCACACCTATATAAACAATCAAGTTTGATAACTCTTTCCGGCATATAATGCAAATTATGGTCCTTTTTTAGCTTAGAAATTCTGTTTAAAGTTTTACATGCAAGGTACTTTCATAGATATATCTCATTAACCACTAATGATATTGACTTGAAACTTCATTCATGTCTTCAGGTGTGTCAGATTGTTAGATAACTCTTGTATGAATTAAGTACAAATTATGGCCCTTGTTTGACTTTGACAATTTGGTTCAAGTTTTGCATGCATTGTACTATCATGCAAATATCTCAGTTACCACTCAGGGATTGATTTAAAACTTCAATATAGTCTTTAAAGGTATCAAACAATCAGGTTAGGGAACTCCTGAGTGAATTTATTATAAATTATGGCCGTCTTTAGCTCGCCTATTCGAAGAAATAGGGGAGCTTATGTAGTCACCCCGGCGTCCACGATGGCGTTGCCAGCTTGGTCAAACCTTTGTGTGCAAGGTCTTTTCTCAGACACTGTGTATGCTGTTGCTTTGATACTTCACAAAATTATTCAGGGTCATTAAATGACCTTGTATGTCAAGTGCCATAACTCTGGAATGGATTTTGACTGAATTGTGCCCCTTTTTGGACTTAGAATTTTGGTCAAACCTTTGCGTGCAAGGCCTTTTCTCAGACACTGTGTATGCTGTTGCTTTGAAACTTCACACACTTATTCAGGGTCATTATATGACCCTGTATGTCAAGTTCCATAACTCTGAAATGGATTTTGATTGAATTGTTTCCCTTTTTGGACTTAGAATTTTCAAAACTCCTTACCGTTACGTACATTTTTAGCTTGCCTATTTGAAGAATAGGCGCGCTTATATAATCACCAGGTTGTCACTGTTGTGGCACGCCTTTTCGAATAAAAGGGACGCTTAAGTAGCCACCTAGGCGTTGGCGTCTGCGTTGCCAAGTTAAGATTTGCATGCAAGTATTGAAAATTTGTGATATCTCGCAATAAATAATAGTGTGTGGTTTTATCTGATACTTTAAGTCTTCGGTATTATGTTCACTATCGGAATACATTGTATATAAACAAATTTACAGATTTAAAAGGCCCAAAAGGGCCTGTATGGACCTGGTTAACATTTGCATGCAAGTATTGAAAAGGTGTATTATCTTGCAATAGGTGATTCTGTGTGACTTTACCTAATGCTATAACGGTTCTGAAGGAGGCCCTGATAGGCGAGCTATTTTGTCCTCCGATAACTCTTGTTGAAGTTAGAAATTTGGGTTAAAGTTTTGCATGCATGGCCTTTTCTCACAAACAGCTAGCAGATGCTATTCAAACAAGACTTATCCAACTTGATTTATAGTACTGTACTATCAAGCCACTATCTCAGTATCAACTGTTGTCTATAGTATCAAATTGCAAAATAGTTGAGCATACTGTATTGCGGACAGCTCTTGTTAAAACCTATTTTCACTTGATCATTATAATGTAGATCTCTGCTAATTTGTTTTTCAGGATAAAGAAATGCAAGGATTATTATGAAATTCTTGGTGTATCAAAAGAATGTTCTGAAATGGATTTGAAAAAAGGCTATAGAAAACTAGCATTGCAAATGCATCCCGACAAAAACAAGGCACCAGGTTCTACTGAAGCCTTTAAAGGTAATGTGATGGAAAACACACTGTCTGGGAACTTACAATTTCAGAATCTGAAGATTACCAAGATTAGTCCAGTGTTCTTTAAATTAACCCTTGCCTACATAAAACAAATCTTAGGAGCTGACTTTGAAAACATTCGACAGGGAAAAATAAGAAAAATCTCTATATTAGATGAAAGTATAATTTTTTGATAGAGTTGAACACATTATGGCAAAATTAGAAATTGCTCATTATCATCAATTTCTCCTTTCAAATGTCATCTTGCACATGCATAAACATATGTCTGCAAGTAGGTAGAGCTAAACTACAGGTTATGTTATTTGAATAAGTTCGACTGAAAGTTATTAATCCTTTTCCTCGTTTGTCATTAGTTTTACATTTTTAGCTTGACTATATGAAGAATATGAAGAGCTATTACAGTCACTTGTGCGTCAGCATTGCAGCTTTGGTTAAAGTTTTGCATGTACGGAACTATCATGGACATATCTCAATTAGCAATAATGATATTGACTTGAAACTTCATGCATGTATTCAGGGGTGTCAGACAGTCATGTTAGATGATGCAACCACTTGTTCATGGGATTGCTTTGAAACTTCACATACTTATGGCACAACTATGACCTTGCAGGACAAGTCCCAAACCTCTACATCAGATTTTGACACAATTATGCCCCTTTTTGGACTAGGAAAGTTCGGTTAAACTTTTGCATGCAGGGTACTATCATGGATATATCTCAGTAAACACTAAGGATATTGACTTGAAACTTCATTCAGTCGTCAGGGGTGTCAGACAGTCAAGTTAGATAACTCTTATATGAATTTAGTACAAATTTTGCCCTTGTTTGACTTTGAAAATTTGGTTAAAGTTTTGCATGCAAGGTACTTCACTTTTTGAATTGGACATCATCAAATGACATTGCAGGACAAGTCCATAAACCCTACATCCAATTTTGACACAATTATGCCTCTTTTTGGACTTTTTGAAAGTTTGGTTAAAGATTTGCATGCAAGGTACTATCATGGATATATCTCAGTAACCACGACTGATATTGTCTTGAATCGTCATTCTCATGTCATCAGGGGTGTCAGACAGTCAAGTTAGAAAACTCTTGTATGAATTTAGTACAAATTATGGCCCTTGTTTGACTTTGAAAATTTGGATGTTGAAAGTTTTGCATGCATGGTACAATCATGCATATATCTCAGTAACCACTCAGGGATTGATTTAAAACCTCAATAAAGTCTTTTAAGGTATTAACAATCAGGTAAGGTAACTCCTATTCAAACAAGACTTTTCCAACTTGATTTTATAGTACTATACTATCAAGCCACTATCTCATTTACAACTGTTGACTAAATTATCAAATGGCCAAATAGTTGAGCATGCTGTCTTTCGGACAAATCTTGTATTGTTTTGTCACTAAATATTTTAAAAAATACATGCATATAATTTAATATAATGAAAGATAGACAAGTTTTAAAAATGATTGCAAAGCAGTGACTGAGAGTAGAAATTATTACAAAAAAACTTTTTTCTCAATAAGATTTTATTGACTAAATTTTAAATTTTATGAAATGAAGAAAAAAACTCGCATATTTCAACCAGTTTGTGAATGAGTAATGTTTTTCAATCATCAGCTTAATGGCTATAAACCTGTTCAACATACAAGAAATATGCAGCAGACGACTGAAAACATCGCCGGGTTTTAAATATGGTTAACCTCTATAAACGAAGCTTAGTGTATTGGTTTAGAGTTAGACCATACACAATCTGTTTCCTATCATAAGTCTTAAAGATACAGAGGTACAGTTTGAATTGAAATAATCTGAATAAAAGAATGGACATTTTTTATTACTGCAGGTATAGCACTAAGACACATTGTTGGAAAAGGAGAAATTTGCTGATTTATTCTAAATGTCTGCTGTAAAGTTACAATAGGTGCCCACTGTCGGCTCTATAAACCTTTCCCACATAGAATGAATCTGCAACAGACAGTTTTGAAAACATCCGAGACCAAATATCATTTAATATGGGATAATTAAACGCAATTTCTCCTTATCACAGATTATTTTTACAATATATAAAGTTGTCTGCTACAAACACATCAAAAAACATTTGCATATTGGAATTGGTTTTAAAAAAAATACTATCATATGATATTTCAGCTGTAGGAAATGCATTTGGTGTGTTAAATGACCCATCTAAGAGAAAGAAATATGATGTGTTTGGACCAGAAGAAGAACAGAGGCGTCCTTCGAATAGAAGTGGTGAATATGACTACAGTCATGGCTTTGAAGGTTTGTATAACAGTCTTTTTTAGTGATTCTTACTTCAGGCAGAACAAATAGTGAAGTAAATACTACTTTATGATGTCGAAGATTGTATTGGTATGAGTACGTTTTTCTAGATTCCAATTTCATGGGGATGAAGCCTAGAGAGTACAAGTACATTCAATGATTCAGGCATTCTGGTCGAGAATTATACCAAGAAAGCTGAAATCTGAAGAACAGCCTCCCAGATTAGGATGCATGATAGTCTTTCACTTTAAACATTTTAGAAAAGAATGTTGAATCAATCATAGAAAATATTTAAATATATACAAATTAAAATAAAATATTAAGAAAATGGAATGTAGAAAACTAAGTTGAGTAAGAATAACTTGCTCTTAAGGTTTTCAATATGATTCCAGACAACCTGCCAAGCCAACATTTAAGATTTTACGGCTTGATGGTAAAAGATGAAGTTTCATAGAATTTTCATAGAATGAATGTTGGTCAAAGAGGGTATTCAACTTAGAACTCGAGATTTGTTAAATTTCATGATTATAAAATTGTTCAGTTGGATAATAGAATATATTTAATGATATATTAAATGAGAATTCTTTAATTGCAGGTGATATATCCCCTGAAGAACTGTTTAATATGTTTTTCGGTGGTAACTTTCCATCAGGTATGTATAAAACCATATTAATTAAGCCCTTTAATATATATATTACACTCACTCCTTATACAGATTTAAAAGAATTACATGAGAAAGGAAGTTGAGAAACAGTACCTTTTTTTATGAGATTCTCAAATTAGGCTGATTGAAAAATAATTGAACCTATACCAGATGTTTAAAATAATGGCAATGATTTGTAGCAAACATGCTAACTATGAAACATTGGATTTCAGGCCCTGTAGTTTGTATTGGGTGAAGTTTTATTCATTCTCGTCTGTCAGAGCATTTTGTATTTTGCATATCTTCCTTAGTACTTGTATTTGACCTAATATCATTTAACTTAATCCTTTCCCACAAACAGATGCTTTCTGATGCCTCTGCAGCAGAAAACGTTAGAAAACATTGTAACGAAAGCAAAATTGCTCAAAACTAATAATTTCCCCTTGTGTAACAATGTTTTCAACTTAATTAAAAAATTCAGTTTGGTTTTACAGAGATTTTCCATGATTTTGCTTTTATGGTTTCAAAGACATTTGTTGCATGTGAAAAAGTGTTAATGTGAATGGTATCAATACTCTTCTTAACCCTTTCCCATTATACGACAATTCTGCAGCAGACGTCTTTGAACATATTTTGTCAAAAAATAGAAAATCTCTATAATTAAATGGATAACCTATGACTAAAAGTGGAAAACATTGTGGCAAAAGGAGAAATTGCTCGTTTTGAGCAATTTCTTCTTTTGTCACTATATTTTCAAAAAGTCATCTGATGCAGAGGCGTCAGAAAGCGTGTATATGAGGGAAAGGGTTAAGCGATATGCTGAGCATTGGCATTCATTCAGTTATACTGGAGTTATTGCACTTGACATACAATTTTCATGCAGGGTACATATTTGGGGGATGTCCTTGTGGCATACATCTTGTAAAAATTCAGCATTGTGAAATCTACATAACTGACAATAAACGGAGTGTATTTTAAATTAAGTGTCCATTCATTTACATAAATATGTAAATAGGAGATGCTATTAACAATTTGTTTCACAGAGACATTTACATGACCTTTTTCAAGTTGTTGCCTTGAAAACATCAAGGAGAAATTTGTTAACCTACATACATATAATGCTGATATTGTTCATAAAGAAGTAGTTTTGTCATGAACACTTTAAGATTTTCTTTTCCTCTCAATGTTTTTTAGTACAATTGAAAAGGGTTGTTAACCCTTTCCCTCATACGGCATTTCTGCAGCAGACGACTGAACATATTTTTCTCAAAACATAAAAAATCTCCATAATGGAATGGATAACCTATGACAAAAAGTGGAAAACATTGTGGCAAAAGGAGAAATTGCACGTTTTGTGCAATTTCTTCTTTTGTCACTATGTTTTTTAAAAAGCTGTCTGCTGCAGAGGCATCAGAAAGCGTCTATATGAGGGAAAGGGTTAAGTATGCAAGTATTGAATGAGTACTGTTAGCTGAAATCTATAAAAAAAAAGTTAAAACAAGCTTACATAACATTATGTTGGTAGATGTCAACCTGTCTGGTTTACAATTAAAAAATTACAAAATTGTTTGTGGCTTCATCATTTAACCCTTTCCGACTGCAGATGCATTTTGACGCAATAGCAGCAGACGACTTTTGAAAACATTGAGGCCAAAGGTGAAATTGCTCACCCTCTGGCCACAATGTTTTCAAAATTATTTAACAATTAGGCTATCTTTTATGGAGATTTTCTCAGGTTTTTGTCACAATGTTTTCAAAGTCGTCTGTTGCAGATTTGTTGTATGTGGGAAAGGGTTAAACAAAAAAGAAAATTCTAGTATTGAACTATATTTTATTGCTGCCTGCCTTGCTAGAGTTACACTACTGGATAACTTCTCCATCTGTCTGTCTCCTTTTGACTGTCTTGGTTATAGTTCTGGTTATTGACAAGCAACACATGTGTTTCTTATAGCACTTTTGTTCTACTCCATTTTGTATTTTATTTTGTGTAGGTTTTGTATTATGTTTGTCAGATATTTTAATTGAAAAAACTGGAAACAGAAAAAGTTCTGAGGATGATATCTATATCATTGACATGTTTAAGAAAGGGGGATGGGAGGAATTTCGAATTTCATTTCATTAATAGTCTCTACTCATCATGTTGAACCTTTCATCTCTTTACCATGATGTAACTTTCACTCTTCCATTTGAAAATATTTAACTCTTTTCCATTTACAGAAAATCTGCTGCAGACCTTTTGAAAACATTTACATTGTGAAATATGGAATATCCATATTAATGCAAGTATAATTATTGAAAAGAGTTTAACAAATAAAAACATTGTGGCAGAAGGAAAAATGTGTCTGCAAATTGGAAATTGGAAATCCCTCAAATAGACACTTTCTGACACCTCTGCAGCAGATGGCTTTTTGAAAACATAGTGACAAAAGAAGAAATTGCTCAAAACAAGCAATTTCTCCTTTTGCCACAATATTTTCCACTTTAAGTCATAGGTAATAAATTTGTTCAAAGTTGTCTTGATGCAAAAGTCATCTCATACAGAGGCATCAGGAAATGTCTACATGAGGGAAAGGGTTAATAATTTATCATTTCAATAATAATGTTCTTTTACATTGATCTGCCTGTGTCTGATTTTTAACTGGATAATCTTTGGACCTACAGTACTCAAACTTGGCAGGCAGGTTGGACATGACCAGTGGATGACCCCTTTGATTTTGAGGTAATCTGTCAAAGGTCAAAGTTACAGTGAACTTGAAGACAAATAGAGGGGGGGATCATAATTTCTGACAAACATCTCTTGTTTCAATATTAATGTTCTGTTTATGTTTTAGGCGGTGTACGTCGTAGAACTTACAGACCGCAAAGGTCCCAATCCGATGAGGTAGTGTATCTCCCTGTATATGATAAAATAGAATTGTGCATGTCTTGTATAAAGTCAAATCACTTCATATCTAATCTATTTGATGATGTTCCTGATGGGCTACAAGAAAACAAACCATAGTGTATGACTGATAAGTGTAGCTAAAAGTATATTATACATGGAGATCCATGCTGTTTGATCCAAACGCACAATTTTTGTTTTGTTTCTTGAAATCTTCCATGATTCATTGTTTAATATTTAGTGCTACACCAGGTTAAACTGATGGCACATATTGATTCTACAATACTATTGTATCTACAGAGGTCATTAAGTGTGCTATGGTTTGTTTTCAGAGAGCACAGATTATTTAACCGTAATTGGTTAGCTTTATTGTCAATATGTTATATGACAATAGTTGGAAAAGAAAGTTTCTTTATTTAATGAATTTATAATGTCTAAGCTCACATCTAGAAAGTTGATTTTTAATCAAAACGATTTTAGTATGAAGTGGTTTGATAAGGGCTTTGGTGTTCTGCTATCTTGCTAGTGAAACTTTGTTGAATAATTTAAGGGAGGTGAAGATACAGAAATAAGCCCAAAATTCACATTTTAGTATTTGTTGAGAAACATTAAAACACTTTATGTAATCAACAAGGCAGCATGTGTCTTTGAAAAGATAATTTGATATTTTATCCATAATTGTTCATCTTTTATTTCTGTATAAAGCCTCTTGTAAAATTACATTCAATGTTTGCGCTAGTAAGTATTTACAGAGGTATAAAGGATTTTTCATGGTTGCTTCATTATTTTACAAACAGTATATCAGATTTTGTCAGTATTCAATGGAAATGCTTTGCTAACAGCCAACACAAATCCGGTTTTACCCTTAATGTGCGTTTGTGTGTATATGCTACAGACTCACAGCTGTACTCTTCTTTTTCTCTCTCTCACAATTCCTATACTGCGACTTCTCTGACATATTCATAATTCTTCTAATGTATATCCAAAAGATAGGATTCTGATTTTGAAGTTCAGGATATTTCGGTATAAAAACTCCAAAATACACACCTGTTGTCAAAATGAAGTATTTCACATGACATTTCCATTATATGCTCACTATTTCAGGCTCCATGTTAAAGAGGAATAAACTGAACAGTAGCAGTTATTATCTCCCCTATATTATGGGGAATTACTCCCACAATATTAACCAGATCCTGACCTTCATACAAAGAACTATATTATTATAACATGCATATTTTTCATAAAATTGTTGTAGGTTTCATGAAATTTCATGCTGTGGCAGAGAGCTTCAGATAACATTTTGGTTTAAAAAGTCTTCATTCCCTTAAATAATCATGAAAGAGTGAATCCCTACCGAAAGTCCAGCGCCTTCAAAGAAGAATGATTTAACTGTCAAATATATTCTAGTTTTGCTTTACATTTTACATTCATTTGGCCTGTTCCTCAGGTGGTCCTCTTTCAAAGTTGTTAGAAGAATTTAATTACATATAAAACTTTGGTTGCTGTGACATCAGAAAATGGGAAAATTGCCAAAACTTTAAAAATCTTCTTGTCCAAAAGTATTGGTCTGATTTAATAATTATTTGGCACAAATGTTCCTTGGGAAACCCTTTACCAAGATTGTTCAAATTATTTGGATCCAATAAAAAAAAAACATGGCCTCTAGGGGGCGGGGCTTCAATATTATTTTTTTTCTGCATTGGAATGTGTGATTATGCATTCCCATATCTTATCTGGAGCTCTGTATGGTATAAATGACACACAGTTTTTATTTTAAAAAAGTGTGTATGATATAATAATGTAAAGCTTAGAAAAAAAGGTCAGGATCTGGTTAATATTGTTAACTAATACCCTCCTTGTATTGATTCATATTGTTACCTACAGCATAGGTATCTGCAGGAAAATGAGAAGTCATTCCTTATCTGGTGCCCTATTTCTAATACTTGATCAGCCTGTTGTTTATCCAACTATGATCTCTTATTCTAAATTCAGGTAGTGTATATACAAGAAGAACGCGTCAGCCTCATACGCATCGACAGCATTTTAGATATTCTAGGGAAAGTCAGACTAATGATGTAAGTTCTGGTCCAATTTAGGAAGTATAAGGCTACTTATTCTAGAGCATGTGTGAGCAATGCTGTGCTGAAAAAAAGACCCTCAATGTTATAAATTTACTGTTTCCCTGAAATCAAACACTGCTGCAAAATCGACCAAGACACTTGAAGAGTTATGGACCCTTATTTAGGAAAATTCTAAGGACTTCAAGATTTGTTTGAATACATGTACTTGGCAAAAGAGATAAAACAGTGACTTAGAGTTCTTTGTAGTCCTAAAGCCTTGCAAAGCTAAAAAATGGTTAAACCCTTTCCAACAACAGACACATATTAACACATCTGCAGCACACAACTTTTGAAAACATTGTTGCAAAAGGAGAAATTGCTCATAATGAACAAGTTTCCTTTTTACCTCACCTGAGAACAAAGTGCTCAAGGTGAGTTATTATGATCGCCTTTTGTCCGTCGTGTGTTGTGTGTCCTTCAACATCTTCTCCTCAGTAACCAGTGGGTCACAGAAAGCATCTTCTCAACGATCTCACAAGAATAACTTAAAACTTTTGTGATCCATGCAGAAATTTGGTTTCCATGGCAATGAAACGAAAAAAACTTTCAAATTCTTCTCCTCCGAAAGTGCCTATCCAATTTTCAAGTAACTTTGTAGAAATGTTTCTTAAGTGACCCACTATCAGTTTCCTTCAAGCCATGTTAATTGGTCGAAAACTATGGCCGCCAGGGGGCAGGGCCTATATGGCTAGAGTGAGGAAAATCAGGTGTGCGATCCATGGCCCTCTTGTTTCAATGTTTTCAACCCTATCAAATTATTATAACATCATTCACAGTCTTTTTCTATATTTTTGTCTAGATGTGTTCAATGTCCTCTGCTGCAGATTTGTAGTATGTAGTATTTTGCCAGGCTATTTTGTGAATTCCTGCAGCAAATTCACTTGTCTGAAGTAAATATTGAAGTTTAACAATTATCTTCATGTTAAAACATTTCAGCACATCTGCATCTGTTGACTTTTGGAAACATTGCGGCAAATAAACAATTTGTCGTTTTACCACAATGTTTTCAAACCTATTCAATAATGACTTTCTTTCATAGAGATTTTCCTCATTTTTTACCAAGATATTTTAAAACGGATCTGCCGCAGATTTCTTGCATATGGGAAAGTGTTTAACAGTAATATAAAACTGATCACGCATAAAAGGTACTGAACTTGTATTGTCTGTGAGAGTAGTCATTGCTTTTGTGTTCTGCTAACTTAAATTCCTAACATTGTTTTGTTCTATTCTGTAACCTGTCCTGCATGCACTCAAACTTCTCATTATCCATTTATGCTGGAATTTATTTGACATAAATTCATCATTTTAATTTTTAGCTTGTCCAATTGACAACTGCAGTAAATCTATATTTCTAAACAAAATTTAGCTTATTCCCTTTATGTTTTCAGCTCTGCATCAAAACTCTACTTCCAATATTCAGATGTTAAACTTTTTTCTCTAGATGTTTTAAACGGTTTACTATCATACTTATTCAAAAAAGATTTTTAAAAACGGATTGTATTATTGAAACACCTGCAGGTGGGTGTATCATGTTTACAAAAGTTGTTTTCTCACTAATCTTAAAATTCCTTATCTGGTCTTCACTAAACTTGGTCAAAATATTTATTAGGACAATATTGTATCCGGGTTTTATTTCCAGCAAGATTGACCCAGCTGCCTCAAGAGTTATTGCTCCTTTACCCTTTCCCACATCCAACATATCTGCAGCTGACAACCTTGAAAACATTTAGGCAAAATTATGGAAAATCTCTGCAGAATTTGGCTAAATATTGAAAAGAAACACATTGTGGCAAAAAGGAGAAATTGCTCATCATCGGCAGTTTCTCCTTTTGCCACTATGTTTTTTCAAAGTTGTCAAAATGTGTCTGCCAGAGGGTTAGTTGCCTGTAGTGAAATTTATATAAAATTGCTTTTGTTCCCTCTCAAATTTGAACAATTTCTGTGATCTTCACCAAATATTATCTCAATGTTTATTGGCAAGTTTGTTTTCCAACCAGATCGCCCGAGGCACACAAGAGTTTCCCCTTACTTTATGAAATATTGGTAAAATAGCTTTGTCTGCTCTCTTACTGAACAAGTTCTGTGATCTTCACCAAATGTTGTCACATTGTTTATAAGGACAATATATCTGTGAATTTTGATTTCAAGTTTAGATCTTCTTTAACATGCCCGAGTTTTTATTGCTTCTTAATTAGTGAAATTAGGAAAAGATGGTTTGATCACTTCTTATATCTTCACCAAACTTGGTCTAAATGATAATGGTGATGATATGATATATATCAGTGTAGTTTGATTTCAAACCTTATTGCCAAAGCCAACCAAACTTATGGCCTCAGAATTACAGAAATTGTATATGTTGGCCTGATGATATCCTCCTACATGAGCATTCTTCTTCACAAATCTTATACATGTAGTCAACAATGTGGTTAACCCTTACAATGTTACAGATAACTTTAAATATTTAGCTGCTTCCATGCAATAATTGATAAATTTACATTTAAATGATTACCTGATGTTATTAATTAAAAGTCTGCAACTTTGGAAGTAAAAGAGGTCAAATATTACATCTTGGAAGTTGGCTAGAGGTGTTGTTAGATTTGAAATCATTGTTATAATTCAATTTCTTACCAAGTCACTTAACCCTTTCCAATCTGGTGACACATTTTGAAGCATCTGCAACAGACAATTTTGAAAATACTGTGGCAAAAGGAGAAATTGCTGATAATGAGCAATTTTTCCTTTAGACATAATGTTTTCAACTTTAATAATTTCACTTTCACTATAAGATATTTTTATTATCTTAAACAGATGTTTTGAAAGTCATTTGCTCAATATTTGTCATTTGTTTGAAATGGTTAATGAAGTTATTGCATAATGACAGGCGTATATTGTGATAGTCTAGCCCTCTTGTTAACCCTTTCCCTCACATAGACACTTTCTGACGCCTCTGCAGTAGACGGCTTTTTGAAAACATAGTTGCAAAAGAAGAAATTGCTCAAAATGAGCAATTTCTCCTTTTGCCACAATGTTTTCCACTTTTAGTCATAGGTTATCCATTCAATTATAGAGATTTTGTATTTTTTGACAAAGTATGTTCACTCGTCTGCTGCAGAATTGTCGTATGAGGGAAAGGGTCAACCAGGGTAGAAAGAAATATTTATAACACAAAAGAAATATTTATAACACAGAAGATTTAGCTGCATTTAGTTCTGTGTCATCATCATCTTTTATGCATGTAGGATATTTGCCGACAAACATATTGCTCGACACAAGTTGCATATATGTGTATTTAGATGTTTTGTATATAAGTCAAGTTTCATCATCATGCCATGTCACTGATTATTCTTTGATGTCTGTAGTGCTGATTAACATCTGGCTTTGTAGATTCATATTCCTAAAAATGTAGAGCTCATATTGTTCAGAATTTCCCAGCATATTTGAGGGAAGGTAATCCTCATGATTTGTTTTTAGCTCACCTGAGCTTTGCTCAAGATGAGTTATTGTGATCGCCTTTTGTCCGGCGTGCGTCGTCTGTCGTCCATCGTGCATCACCTTCTTCTCCTCAGTAACCAGTGGGTCAATTGGGATGAAACTTCACAAAAAGCATCCTCTCAATGACCTCACCAGAATTCCTTCAAACTTTTGGGATCGATGCAGAATTCTGGTGGCAACGAAATGAAAAAGACTTCAAAATTCTTCTTCTCTCCAAGTGGTTGGCAGATTTTCAAATAATTTTGTAGAAATGTTCCTTGGATGACCCTCTATCAGATTACTTCAAGCCATGTTGATTGGTTGAAAAACATGGCCGCCAGGGGGGGTGGGGCTATTTTGCCTTATGTGGCTATAGTGAAAACTTAAAAAATCTTCTCCGAAAGTGTCAGGTCGATTTTCAAATAATTTTGTAGAAATGTTCCTAGGGTGACCCTTTATCAGATTCCTTCAAGCCAAGTTGATTGGTCGGAAACTATGGGGCTTATATAGCTAAAGTGAAACAAACAAAAAAAATCAGGTGAGCGAACCAGGGCCATCATGGCCCTCTTGTTGTAACAGGCAGGCTTTAACACACTGCTGATGAAACATCTACCTCTCGTCAGGTGGTTAGAGCTTAAGATGTGGGTGTTATTTCTGGTCTGGTCAAACCAAAGACTTGTTTAATGGTAGGAATGGCTTCCCACCTTGACACTGAGGGTTGCAGGGATAGCATTAGGATTCTTTTTAATAGGACTGACTGGTGGAGTGATGCTCTATATCAGTTGCCAGCAGCACTGGAAATTTACCAAATTAATGCCCAGATATGACTGAAAAACATGTACCAGTACTGTTGAAAGTTGCATACAAATAAAGAACATCCTCGGATAAGGAGAATTTGTGCATGTGTTGCTCAAAATATGTCAATGCATTGAATTTGTTTCTCACTATGAGCCAGAAGAGTCTGCTCAGCTGCAGATGTTGAATAAGTTGGGGCAACTATTTACTTAATTTATTCTAAAAGTTATTTTCAGGGAATACATCAGGAAATTATTCTTAACAGGTGTCAAATTTGAAGTAAAGTTTTGATAAAGGGGATAACATCATTGGAAAAGGAAATGCCTTGTACAATTTCTACCTTCACCACATTGTTAAAAAAAGGGAAAAAAAAGCCTGTTGTAGAGTCATTAAAACGTGTTTTTATTAAGATTTTTTCACTAGAGTAAAGTTAAAAATGATAATAGAATTATTTTGTCCTTGTTTATTTTCCAGGGAGGTGCAACATTATTACTCCAGTTGGCTCCGATACTTTTGTTAGTGTTTTTATCCCTTGTAAGCAGTTTCTTTGTGTCTGATCCAGTGTATAACCTTCAACGCTCAGAGTAAGTACCAAGTTGTTTTCATTTTACTTTACGAATCATTTAGAATTTTTTCAGTAGCAGCTGCTTTATAAATATGTGACAAGAAATATTGCAACATCTAAAACATTTGACATATTGTTGATAAGGAAGTGGCAAAAGGAGATATGGCTTATTATTTGCAATTTTTCCTTTCCTTAGTGTTTTCAAAAGCTGTCGGCTGTGCAAGATGACAAATGTAATCTGCATCAGTAGTCATTGAAATTAACTTTAAAAATTCACTGGATCGAAAATCTTAAATGATTGGCTATATTGTATACATTGTATTCCATGATAATTGTAAAATTACACTGGTCCGAACCAGGGACCAAAGGACCACTGCTAAGTTTGCTAAGTTTGCAGGTTTTATTGAGGAAAGGGACACAATATTTGTTACTCATACAGGCAATCTGCCTTGACCTGATGATATTTCCTGTATACCAAGGATTTCAGCAGTAATAAAAATAAAAAATGCATTTTGATATCGTGACTTCAATTTTGTGTTATTGCCCATACTTATTAGAACAATATGATAATATATTTCTATGTTAACAATTGATAGCTTGTATTATAGCTCATTCGCTATTATTTTTCAGCAACATTCTCAGGATGTTAAAATGATCAAAATTCAATGATCTTTCAAAATAAAAAGATATAAAACTAAAAAATACATATAGTTTTTGTTTTCGTTAGCTTCTAACACTAGACTTATTCATCTCACTTGAACTACATTTCATATTTTCTTTTCAGTCGGCATTCTGTACAGAGAAAGACTAACAACCTACGAGTTCCATATTTTGTTAAACAAGATTTTACATCTAATTTTGCGGGTGATTTAAGGCGTATAGAAAGACAAGTTGAAGATGAATATGTTTCAAATTTAAGATCAAATTGTTGGAGAGAGAGAAGTTATAGTAAGTTTTTTTTCTAACTTTATCTAACTCCATTTTCAGCATGGGAATTACATTTACAGTATTTCATGGCGGCCAGTCGGCTAACCAAGTGTTTCCTGATGTTTTTGTACCAGAACTTCATACAGCATAGTTCCCATATTGGCTTCGTTCCAGCTTTTCAGTTCTTTGGTGAAAAATGGTTGACCCTTGTCACAACTCGTATCGTAATGACTTTTATAAGTCAATCTACAAAAAAAATAAATAGACAAGTAGGGATTTAAACTCACTACTCCTGGAGCGATTGCCAAAGGCTTCTGCCTTAGCAATAGCAGCTCAACTTAATACATGTACATGATAAACCCAAATCATTCGAGTTATTTCATGATTCCTTTAAAATAGGCATGATATTTTCTAGATGAAACTACTTATATCTTTGAGATAATCTTTGAAACTGCATGAAATATTTAAAGATAAATGTCTAAAAAAGATGTTTCTTTTTTATCTTTTCAGAAGAAAATATGTTGTGGAAAGCAAGAAATTACGCTGATGCAAAATTATATGAACGAGCTCAAGATATGGAAACACCATCATGTGATCAGTTACAAAGACTATATGGATGATTTATAGTGTTTTAGAGTATTTAAGCCTTATTTCAGCAGGGATCTTATATCACCAATGTTGTGATGACCAGTTATACATGTCTCTTCATTGGACAAAATAATCCCACGCCCTTCTCTGATTGGCTCCTGGAATAATCCAATCAAAAATTGTTATTGGTACTGAAACTGTCCAATCAGATTTAGTTATTGGTCCTGGAGCTATGAAGTCAAATTAAGTTACTGGTTCCAGAATTAATACCCTGTTACCCAAGAAATATCCACTTAAATAATTTTAATTATACAATTTTATATTTATGCCAAGCATACCAGATTTCAAATTTGATATTAAGGGTTAATCCTAAAATTTTCTTAATGAAAATTTAAGTATTGTCTGTTTTAAAACAAAGTAATTTTAGTATAGATCAGAAAACATGGGTAAAGGACTAATTGTTCCTTTCAGACATTTTGTCCTTTTCAAACCATGATTTCACAAATCTTCATCTGCATATGCATTAAAAGTCATCTATATATATCGGAAAAGGTCAAGAAGGAAAAGATAGTTTTGAATATGATATTATATACAAGTTCTTTCACAGCATATATACCATGCGGAGAAAGATCGAAACATCTCATAATTTTTAGCTCTTTTTGTTTCACGATTCATTTAACTCGTGCCATTTCTTAACCCTTTCCAACGTGCAGACTCACCTGCAGCAGGTGGCCTTTAAAAACAATGGAGAAAAAGGAGAAATTGCTCATAAATCAATAAATATACTTTCGTTTATTGAGAATTTCCACAATCTTGCTTAAATGACTTCATATTTGGTTGCTGATGATTTATTGTACATTGGAAAGGTTTAAAACGGGAACGAGTTTAAATGCACAAAACCTTAAAAAACACAAGAAAATTTCAACTGTTTTTGATGCCATCGCCCCATTAATAAAACAACTAAGGGTTATATTTTTAAGTGTATTTCATTTGGTCTGTAGACTATACTGTTATAGATGAATGCATACGTCAAGGATTTGTATTTTTATCTTTCTCGGAAAGCCATAATTGACTTTGAGGTTATTATTTAAGGTCTATTTACCATTGGGTGGGGAAATAAACTTATAACCGATCAATATATAAAATGTTAAGTCTTAAACATACAGTCCCCAATTGATTGCTACTACAGTCATAGTCACTACACTCTTAAATTGATTTTTACTAAACCCTTTCCCATATACAGACACTTTCAGATGCCTCTGCAGTAAACAACTTTTGAAAACATTGTTGAAAAAGGAGAAATTGCTCTATGAGCAGTTAACCAAGTCGTCTTCTGCATATTTGTTGTATGTTAAAAAAAGAAAAGGGACTGAGCATGTGTATCAATATCTTGTTTCTTCAACTTGACAGTAAGCGAATTATCATTCCAATATTAAGTTAAGGAAAGTTGTTCTTCATTGTGTATATACTTATTGCTTCATCTGTTATGATTCAATCCTTTTTGATCCTTATGTTTTTCATGTTGTTTTCAACCCTTTCCCACATACTATAAATCTGTGTTAGACTGTTATCAGATTTAATCTAGGCAAAATATGGAAATTCTCAGTTATTGAAAGTACAGTGAAAAATATTGTGGTAAAAGGAGAAATTGATCATTAAGAGCATTTTCTCCACTTGTCAAAATGTTTTTCAAAAGCTGTCTGTTGCAGATCTTTTAAAAACTTTCTGTATATGGGAAAGGTTTAGCGTTTAATTGCATTGAAAATAGATCTTGACAAAAGCATGAAATGAATATTGGAAAAGCTGGCTTTGAATTAATCATGTGTACATACCAATAGATTATTATGCAGAATTAACTGATTCCGACACAGGCTCTATTTCACCCTTTTGACATGCAGATATTTGTGATAAAATTTTGGACCAAGGAGAAGTTGCTCGCATGAGCAATTTGTCCTTTTCTGAAATGTGTTCAACTCTTTCATCAAAATAAAATTTGAAAGTTTTTAAATTTTAGATTTCGTGACTTGGCCATTTTACAAAAAGGCAACTCAATAAATATCATCAAGGTAAACAAACATTTTATTTTAGATACAACACAGCAGAATATTTAGTTGTTTCATTTTTTGCAACTTGTAACATTGTGTAGAAAGGGAGGCAAAATTGTAGGCGATTTACAATAATTAAATGATTTGAAGTATTTATTTTGTAGTGTAGAATATTTACTTAAAAAGTGATATTCACTTGAAATCATCATCATATTGCAATGTGTACAAAGTTTTTGATTAAAAAGTAAATTCATAAATTTTCAGTTGTTAAGATGAGGTCTGATATTTTGTTACTGTTTTTGTGTTAAAATATTCAAAGACTGGTACCTCTCCTGGGTTCTAATTCTGAGATGAGCATTTTCTGCCTTCTGTCTCCAGGAAGCAGTTATAGAGAATGATTTATGAAAGCTGGAAACTTGTTTCACATCGATGTTAAATGAATACGTTTAAACTAAACTTTTTTAAGTCAAATTGTAAAACTTGAAAAAAGTAAGAATATTTAAGTGATGAAAACATTTGAAAAGGAGATTGCCATTAATTTTGAGCATCTAACTTTCACTATATGTCTAAAAAATCTTCAATCTGTGTTGGTCAATGTTAAAAGCTCCCTGTATTTATAGGAATAACCTCGTAATTGGTCACATTTATATTGAATTAAATTATGAGGAAAGCCTGATTATTTAGAATTAGTGAACTAAATACCTATAGTTTGTACATTAAAACCTCTTCCCATAATGAGCAGTTTCTCTTTTTGCAACAATGTTTTTACCTGTATTTAATTTTTAGCTTGTCTGTTTTTCGAAGAAATCATGTCTGGTTATTGTTTCCGCGTCTGCGTCTTCACAAAACATACTTACCTCATAACTAAAAAAAAAAGTTCAACATTTTAGAATGAAACTTGGTACACATGTTCCTAGGTACAAAACACATAATAATACGAAGTCACATAACTCTGGCGTTTTAAAAATATTATTCAGTAATGCCCCAACTAAAAAAGCCGACAAAAATTGGTGTTCTAATTTAAGCTGTGCACTGGTTGAGCTATTGTTATTACTCATCGTCCGGGAATGTTCCCTTGGTGGCCCTCATCTGAAATTGTTTAAACCACTTTTTTCAGCTGCAGATTGCCATCAGAGCTAAAAGTAGAAACATCTTTAAACAACATCTCCTTAAACATTGACCCAATTTCAAAATAATTTCACATTAATGTGCCTTGGGTTGCTCTCTACTAAAGGTGTTCAAACTTGCACTCTGCTGCACAAGATGGCATCCAGAACCAAAATTAGAACAATTAAGTGACATTTAACACTAAAACACAAGCACAATGACAAAATAATTTCATGCAACTTTTCTTCAAATAGCCTTCTACCTAAATTGATCTAACCCTTGTGATACTATGCTAAGATGGTCGCCAGATCTACAGACATTGTGTGTCAAGTGAGCGATATAAGACCATTATGGTCTTCATGTTTGCCTGGATGGTTTTAAAATCATCTGCATGTTGGATTTGGGTAAATATTATTTGTATCACATTTGAAGGGCATGTCACTGAAGATTTTGAATATCAAATTGTTCTTATTTGTCTATATAATATATATATATATATAGCTGGCTATTTAGGCAGTATGTTGATCAACTTAGCAGGTTACTTTGAAAACAACTAGGCAAAACTATTGAAAAACTAGGGATATAAGCATGATTATTCGATAGAGTTGATAACATTGTGACAAAAGGAGATATTGCTCACTATGAGAAATATCTCTTTTAGCTAAAATGTTTTATTTAAAAAACCAGAAGATCACAGTAGACTTTGAATATCAGATCTTCATATTTGTCTATATATATCTGGCTATTTAGTCAGTGTTTTTGTTGATCAGTGTATTATATTTGTAAATTATTACCTTGTTGATTTTTTTTCTATTTAACTGTCCAAGTGTGTTATTCAGCAGAATGATATAAAAGTCACAACTTTTTTTCATGTTGTTTAATTATTTCTCTGTATTCCAAATTTGTGGACCACCCCCATGGTGTAGTGGTGGAGCGTCGGACTCGGGTGTAGGAGGTCGCAGGTTCGATCCCCAGCATGGTCATTCCAAAGACTAACAAGAGTGCCAGTGCCGCCACAAAATATAAAGATCAAGATTATTGCTTTTAACATGTCTGTATACATAAGCTCAAAATGAAGTCTGTGAGACCAGTTAGCTTAGCTGGAAGAGACAGGGACCTGAGATCATGGTTGCCTGGGTAGTAGGTTCGATCCCTGCAGGGGCCGCCGGGTGTTTCCTTGAGCAAAACAGTTTATCCACACTTGTTCAGAGTTGAAAGTCTTACTCTGCTTACCAGCCTAGCTGACTTAGGTATTAACTAACAAAAATCACTGTACCGGAAAATCCCTGCTTCATGCACATCTACCCATTATAGTCATGATATTGACCAAGTTTTGAAAAGATTCGGTCAGAAACATAGGAGGAGTTGCGTTCACAAGGCTTGCAATATCAATCAGCTACAGAGACTAAGTTACAAGGGACATAAATCTTGCAAAAATTAATGAACCGGAAAATCGCCGCTTCATGCACATCTACCCATTATAGTCAATGATATTGACCAAGTTTTGAAAAGATTCGGTCAGAAACATAGGAGGAGTTGCGTTCACAAGGCTGCAATATCAATCAGCTACAGAGACTAAGTTACAAGGGACATAAATCTTGCAAATATCAATGAACCGGAAAATACTGATATAACTGAAAAATTGTTGAAAGTTGTTGTGTAAAACACCATAAAATCAATCGAAACCAAAATTGTGAAAGAGATGGGTTCAGAGGTGTCCCCTCTAAGAAGCCGAATACTAGGCTTTTATTCCTGGTCGTGTCAAATACTTTGAAATGGTAGTAATGGATTCTCTCTTGGGTGCTCATTAGTGCAGAGGTAATTTAACCCTTTCCCTGATACGACAATTCTGCAGCAGACGACTTTGAACATATTTTGTCGAAATAGATAATCCAATTATGGAGATTATCTAAGTGGAAAACATTGTGGCAAAAGGAGAAATTGCTCGTTTTGAGCAATTTCTTCTTTTTTCACTATGTTTTCAAACAGCCGTCTGCTGCAGGCGTCAGAAAGCGTCTATATGAGGGAAAGGGTTAACGGATGATGCAAAAAATTACCAAGGAAATGTCATGATATTACTGAAATACTGTTGATTATGGATAAACACAATCCAAACTATTTCCTAGCCTAGTACTGGTTTGATTACCCAGGGATCATGAAAAAGAAAACTCGCTGTAATACAACTAAAAAAATTGTTCAATGGTGTAAAACCCCAATAAAACGAATCTATCCAAACAATCGAAATGTTTCATATCTGATTTCATTACGAAAGGGGTCCACATGTCTTTTCTCTTAGTCAAACAGTTTTCATCCGATCTTCACCAACCTTTGTGAATATTGTCTAGGCCAAGTTTTATTACCAGCCAAATCGCGAAAGGCACTTTTGGATTATGACCCTTGAATTATAAAAAATTGGCCAAATTAGCCGAGCATTATTCATCCAATCTTCACTTAACTTATTGAACATGTTTATGTGCATATTGTGTGGACCATGTAAAATAACCTACCAACTTTGGCAAGGCACCTGGATTATGGCCCTTGATTTATCAAATATTGCCCAAGTTAGCCTTGTCCACTCTCTAAGTCAGTTTTCAACAGATCTTTGATAACAAGCCAAACTGCCCAAGTCTCTTGAATTATGATCCTTGAATTATAAAAAATTGGCCAGGTCGTCCTAGTCACTCTCGGAGAGTTTTCATCAGATTTTCTCAAGATTTGCCAGAAATGTCTGGGTCAAATTGGTGACCAGCCAAATCAATCACCCAAGGCAATTTTGAATTTATCCCAAATTTGGCCAAAAAGGCCTTGTCCACTATTTTACTTCTACAGTTCATTTCCAAGCTTCATCAAACTTGCTGTGAATGTTTACAGACATAAAACCTCAGTTGCAATAAACAAAAATGTTATGACTCCCTTACGGGCATACTTTGTGACAGTTTGGCAATCTTGTTTCACAACGTTTTCAAATCTTTTCAATAAATAAACTTTCTCTGATCGTGATTTTTCATATTTTATGCATAGATGTTTTTAAAGTCGTCTTCTGCAGATGTGCTGTTTGTGGGCAAGGGTTAAGGACACTTTGCTAAAAAAGGGTAGGGTGAATTTGTCAATGAGCATAGAATTACATTTTTCTTTAAACCATTTCCGTCATATAGATGCTTTCTAACACATGTACAGCATACAACTTTTGAAAACATTGTGGTAAACGGAGAAATTTGTTTGTAATGAGCAATTTCCCTTTTCGCAACAACTTTTTCAGTTAACAGCAAAATTCTGTGGTTCTTTCTATTGTGCAAGTGATGTCACTTCAATATCCCTTTAACAGCTTAAAATTGTGTTTGTTTAACAAGGACTACTTTCTTCTGGCGACTTTGGTGGCTCAAATCTTCAGGCAAATGATGACTGCAGAATTTGTTAAAGAAAGCAATAAGCTCTGAAGAGCCCCTTGCTAAAGAGTAAAGTAATATTCTTAGTATGTAAGTTTTTGTGAATGCCCTTTTGTATACCATCAATAAATGATTAAAACAGCCTCTCCTCTGTAACAACTATGCCAATATTGGTTAAACTAAATAACATGCATCCTCTTTGTGTCCTACACTACATTTCTACAAATCTTTTGCATTTTTGATTGTTTGGAATGTAACACCATTTTCAATGATAATTCAACTGTATATCACGATGGCCACTTCACCAGTCTTGTGTTTCCTGGCTTTCTCATAGATCCTTCAAACGAAGACAATTTAGCCCACGTGTGAAAGATGATTGACAATAGTCACAATAACAATGAATGGACAGGGATTTAACTCAGAAATGTTACTTAATTTATACTTCTAAATCATATCGATTTATCTAAAACAAAGTTGTCAGTGGGATGATGCTATTATCAAATATATGCTTATAGCGATTTTTGTTAAAAAAATATTTCAGAACCATTTGGGTCGATTTTGATACTTCACGGAAATATTCCTCGGGTGACCCTCTGCCTAATTCCTTCAAGTGTCCCTTTAACAATTGATTAAATTGACTCCTCTGTAACCATTATGCCAATATATATTTAAATATGGAACAAGCATCCTCGTAATAAAGGTTTAGATTGATTGACTGGAGTTTAAAACCATTTTCAACGATAATTCTTGGTTGACCCTTTAGAAAATTCCTCAAGCCTTTGTTAATTGATTAATGTTGCAACACAAAATTGCTGACTGGAATTCCTGTCATATATGGCTCAATAGCGAACTTAAGAATTATAGGCGTTTACTAAGTAGAACTATTGCCCTTTAATCCTTTCCCTCATAAATACTTTTTCTGACGCCTCTGCAGCAGACAGCTTTTTGAAAACATAGTGACAAAAAAAGAAATTGCTCAAAACAGCAATTTCTTCTTTTGCCACAATATTTTCCACTTTTAGTCATAGGTTATCCATTCAATTATAGAGATTTTCCATTTTTTGACAAAATATGTTCAAAGTCGTCTGCTGCAGAATTGTTGTATGAGGGAAAGGGTTTCCAGCAGGGATATTTGTGTCGTCAGATCAAATTACGGGTTCTAATTTTTTCCATACATTTCTATTATAATGCTCAGCCAAAGAACTTTGATGAGCAATACATGAGCCATCTTACTCCTCTTGTTACCATTATTCATTTCAATGGATTTCTTTTTTTTAAGTATAATTTAATCCATACTCACATGCAAACGCATCACAACGCAGATGATTTTCGATAAAAAAGCGGCATCATTTTCGCTTTTTCCACAAATGGTTTCAACTATCTCAAAATCATACCTTTATTTATAAAGAATCCATATTTTTGTGAAGATAACTAGAAAATTAACTGCTGCAGAATTGTTACATGTTGGAAAGGATTTAACACTAATATTCATATCAGACTTAAATCTTAAAAAGTTCAATTTTAAAAGAAGACGTATGTCCCCTGTCAATATGTCAGTAAGTGACTTACAGCCAATATCTATATGAGGGCAAGAGCAAAATAAAACAATTGAATTTATACTTATTTTTTATTCTTATTAATAAAACAGGCTTTATAATACAGAATGAATTAAGAAATATTAACAATATGTGCAAACCAGGTAATAATCAGATATCTAAACAAGAGGACCAAGATGGTCCTATATCGCTCACCTGATTTAATTAAATCTAAGAAGTTTTTACAATGCACATATAAGGAAAACAAGCCCCGCCCGCTAGAGGCCATGTTTTTTATCGGATCCGAATAATTTGAACATTTGTGCCATATTATTTTTAAATAGGGCCAGAACTTTCGGACAAGAAGATTTTTAAAGTTATTACAATGCACATATAAGGAAAACAAGCCCTGCCCCCCAGAGGCCATGTTTTTTTTTATTGGATCCGAATAATTTGAACAATCCTGGTAGGATCCCTCAAGGAACATTTGTGCCATATTATTTTTAATTTCAGGCCAGTGCTTTTGGACAAGAAGATTTTTAAAGTTTTTACAATGCACATATAAGGAAAACAAGCACCGCCTCCTAGAGGCCATGTTTTTTATTGGATCCAAATAATTTGAACAATCATGGTAGAGGGTCCCTCAAGGAACATTTGTGCCAGATTATTTTTAATTTCAGGCCAGTGCTTTTGGACAAGAAGATTTTCAAATGCACATTTAACGAAACAAGCTCCCCCGTTGGCCGTATTTTTCAATGGATCAGAATAATTTGAACAATCTTGGTAAAGGGTCTCCCAAGGAAAATTTGTGCCAAAATAATTATTAAATTGGACCAGTACTTTCGGACAAGAAGACTTTTGGCAATTTTCCCCTTTTCTGATGCTGCAGCAACCAAAGTTCTACATGGAATTAAATTCTTTTAAGAACTTTGAAAGAGGACCACCTAAGGATCATTCCTACAAGATTATTATGAAATAAATCCACTGGTTTAGGAGAAGTTGTTTATAGCAAAAAGTCAACGGACGGACAAACGGAAGACGACAGACGAAAAGTGATCACAATGGCTCACCTCACACTTTGTGCTCAGGTGAGCTAAACATATGTAAAAGGGAGTACGATTATGAATGTTACATATCCAGAATAATTTCAGTTAAAGGGGTTTTGAAATAACTACATGTATATAGTTTTAAATCAATGTCATTCCATACTTGATTCTGTCCATGAGCAAAGTACAAGTTGACTGTAGTGAACAGTGAAGATTCAGATCAACCTGTACATCTGCAAAGTCTGATCTAGATCTAAACTGTTCAAATAATACCTGATGTGATATGAGATGATTCTGTCAAATTGTGTAGATTCGGATAAGACTGAGCATAAGGACAAGATGATCTGAACCTACACTGTTCTGATAAGTTTGAGGAGATGGACATGGTGATTTGAATCTAAACTGTACAGAATCACTAGCATGTATCTTTTCGCATGAACACTCCCATTTATTGCAAAAACAAAAGACAGGGGCCCGTATTTACCAACCTGTCTAAATTCGATTTTCTGACTAAATCTAAATTATTGAACTTAATTGCATCTATTTAGGTTTAGTCTGTATTCACCAAACAGACTAAATTGAAAATTGAACTTAATGTTTAGATTCAGATTAAGTTAAAAATGTAAATTGGAAAGTTTGGTGTATACGGGCCCAGGATTTCTTTGTTTGTTTGAATGGTGTTTAACCCTTTCCCTCATACGACAATTCTGCAGCAGACGACTTTGGACATATTTTGTCAAAACATAGAAAATCTCCATAACTGAATGGATAACCTATGACAAAAAGTGGAAAACATTGTGGCAAAAGGAGAAATTGCTCTTTTTGACAATACATTCTTTTGGCATTATTTTTTCAAAAAGCCGTCTGCTGCAGAGGCGTTAGAAAAAGTATATATGAGGGAAAGAGTTAACACTGCTTTCAACGGCATTTCATTAACAATATGGCATTTCCTGCATTAATTACAGTATTTACCAAAACTGCTGGTAAGTTATCCTGACATGACAATAGCAAATTAGAAGTAATGATATACTCAAAACCAGGGTTTCAACACCCTTTTTAAAAAAAATTCAGTCATATCACGGCGGCCAGATCACCTACTAATGTGTTTCCTGGCTTTTTCACACCAGTACTCCATACATCAACCTTTTCAAGCAAGTAGGTTCTTTTTCACATAGACTATAAGCCCATTGGTGGAAGACGAATGACGCTTGTCACGGTGAATTTTGTCAACAGCGGAAAGAATGCTGGCCGAGCTGGGGGAAGGGAGGGAAGCCAATAATACAATTTTTATTTTTATTTATATGACCCGATTCAAACCCTTATCACCGTATCCTGATAATCTGTAATCAGCGAACCAGTCTCAGGATGAAAACTATATATATGTACTGTACTACTGTAATTGACATAGGAAATACTGAGATATGACTAAAATATGCTGTAAAAAGCTGTTGTTCAAACAAATATGTAAGGATATATTTTAACCCAATATCAAATATGCATCTTTGCAAACATCTGTGAAATATCTTAGCATCTGAAAGAACTGATTTCTGATGGAGAACGGATTGTGCAAAATGATGGAAATTTTTCATCTGTGTTACCTTCAATTTCTCCTCTTTGCAAATGATTTCACAAGACGTGTTAAATGGTTTCATTGTCAATGAAAGATTTAAATAATAACATTATCCCATTCTACTCTACTGAGACTAAAATGCATCCTAACCCTTTTCCACTTATAGACCCTTTGTGCCGCCTCTGCAGCAGACGAATTTTGAAAACATTATGACATAATGAGCAATTTCTTCTTTTGCCACAATGTTTTCAACATTTTGAGGCAATTATACCTTCATTTATAGAGATTTCCTGTGTCTTTGCCTTAGACGTTTCGAAAGTCGTCTGCTAGAGATGTGTTGTATGTGAGAAGAGGGTAAAGGGCAGCATGTACACTGTTATTCCATATCATCCCCAATATCTAAATACACATCATATGCCTCTCTATTACAGTTTCCATCCTTGCTGAACACATATTTATGAAAGGTCCCATCAACGCAGATAGCTGGAAAAAAAAAATCAAAACAAAGATATACAGTGAAACCTGTGTATAAAGACCAACGACGGGAATACAACAATATGGTCTTTGTTCACAGGTGGTCTTTTATAGCAGGCTTATTTATACAGTAAATGAGTAATTGGGAAACTAAAGGAGTAGTTGCTATAGATAGGGAATCGCTGTCTCAACGTGGTCTTAAGCATAGGTTTGAAAGTAACATGTATTATTAGATTCGAGTTTACTAAAACATGATGTTATGTCAAAGCAGATTCCATTTCTTATTTTATTTCTTTCCCTGAATATGAAATAAATATTTTGGAATCAACCAAATTTATAACATATGAAGAAAATGGTAGTAAATCTTTGACTTCATGGGAATTATTTTAAATTAGAAGAAAACAATGTGGAAAAACAAGCAATTTCAGCGTTTATCTGGTTTACTCTATTTTTAAGAAAGAATTAAATTATTTTTTTTATATTCAAAAACTTTCAGGACAACACCTCACACTTAGTCGGTGAAAAAGTTTCTAGTATGTTAAGAATCACTGACATTTGGTGCCTAATCCAGGGTTTTGTCTACATATGTGAGCAAAACACAACTCAGCAACTACTTGCAAAAAAATACCAAAAACTGTCTCTTATTACTTCTGCTGACAGAAAAGGCTCAGACCAGCCTGTTAACCCTTTCCCACATACAGCAAATCTGCAACAGACGACTTTGAATGCATCTAGACAAAAATATGGAAAATCTCTATAAATGAAAGTGAAATGTGAAATTATTGAAAATATATGAAAACATTGTAACAATAGAAGAAATTGCTCATTAAAAGCAAAGTCCCCTTTAGCCACAAGATTTTCAAAAGTAGTCTGCTGTAAAATCGTTTATAGAAGCTACAGGGTAAGAGATCAGATTTCTGCTTTTACTCCTGCAAGTTTAAAAGTACAAACCTATCACAGATTGGTTGGCCCCAAAGGCACATACGCAGGCACATTCTGCTGGGACAGTGAAGTTAGCCAGACCCCACTGGGATTCCACATACTGGCCGAGAAAACCCATCTTCTTAAAACTGTCAACAAAAAAAAAAGATCACAGATGTATTGGATCTAGATTGAAGGCATGTCCTGTTTTTATAATCATGATATGAGACATATCAAATCTACAAATAGAATTTAGTAGATGCATAAAAAAACATAGTCTTTACAGAAGTCACACAAGAAATGGAGTCTAGAGCCTAACAAAGTCTGCAAACCACTTTTATTCTTAGATAAAAACAATTCTAGATTGTGACCTTGACCTTGACTTAATTAACCATTTCCCATCTGCATTTGAGAACTTTCGAAAATATTGCGGCAAAAGGAGAAATGGCTTAAAGTGAGCAATTTTTCTTTTTGCCACAATGTTTTTAACTCTATTCAATAATTATACTTTTTAGCGATTTTTCATATTGTAGCCTAGATGTTTTCGTCTAGGGTGGTTCTACCTGAGAAACACATAAAAAGTGTGACAATTGGGGGGTTGAATCTGGTTAATTTATTTGGAAACAAACAAGGAATTTATTTGGTGTATTTTGACCTAAGTACAAAGTTCATGTATTTACCTTGATCTTTTATTAAGTTCAGGTTCCTTTAGCGCAAAGATGTGTACAGTTCCTTTGTCACTAGAGGCACACAGGTAGGCCGAGTCCAGACTGAAGGAAATACTGTAATCATAAAATTATAGGATTGACTAGTGGATTTGTTTGTTCCTTTACCATATGCAGGACACATTTTCAAAAAAATGAAGCTAAAGTAGAAATTTCTTGTAATGAACTTTAAATTTGCTCATTAAACAACAATATTTTCAACTCTATTCAATAATCATACTTTCATTTACAGAAATTTAACAACCTTTTGTCTAGATATGGTGTCACAAGACATCTAAATTAACCCTTTCCCTCCTATAGCACATTTTGAAGTATCTGCATCAGACGACTTTTGAAAACATCTTGACAAAAGGAGAAATTGCTCAAAAACGAGCAATTTCTCCTTTTGCCACAATGTTTTCAACATTTTGCAGAAATTATACCTACAATTCTAGAGAATTCCATATTTTTTAGTGGACATTTTCAAAGTCGTCTGCTGCAAATTTGCTATATGTGGGAAAGGGTCAATCATTCCCTCAAACAGATGTTTCCGACGCTTCGCAGCAGATGACTTTTGAACACATTGTGAACGATTAGTGAGTTTTAGGGGCCCACTAGGCCTTATATCTTTTTCAACTTTATTAAATAATTATAATTTCATTTATGGAGATTTTCCATATGTTAACCGAGATTATTTCAGTGTCTTCTGCTGCAAATGTGTTGTATGTGGGAAAGTGTTAAGGGGGAGTAATAATGTACTGGAAGGGAAGTTAATAATTAGAACTAAAACCAGAACTAAATATATAAAAGCTTACTACACAACAAAACCATGTGTCTATAAATTTGTTGAACTCTTAAAAAGTGATAACAAGACAACATTGATGAATTTATCTTAATATATCCGAGAGGCATCTATTCTACGTTTGACTTTTATTCATAGAAATTAATCTGACATTAACCATGATTGAACATTTTGACATTACATTGTACCATAAAAAATTATGAAGTATTTAGTTAACATTTGTAAATGTCCATACTAATATATGTATGTGTTACAACAAATTAATGCATATAGCTCTTTCATAACTTTGTTTTGTATGTAACTAGAAAATATGTAAAGTTTACGTCACAAAATAAAGAATATCCGTGTATATCTTTAACCTATGATAATAGCTCACCAGTATAGTTTGGCTGGGTCAGCACCTCTACGTAACTCAATCAACTGTTTCCTCTGTCCAGTAGTCTCAAACACCCTTATCAAAGTTCCCTGGAATACAAAAACCTCAACACATGTATAAGATACATCAGCAATGCAAACCAGTTTGCAAAATGCCCTGAAAATCCGATTGAAGTTGAATTCCTTTTACAATGAAAGCCTTGAGTATGTACAAGTACTTAATTTAATAGAAATTTGGAAGAACAAAAATCAACCAAATCAACCATATTTTATTGAACAATATTATAAGAAAGAAAATAAGTTCTGACCTAAATTTGACAGTTTCCCACATGCAACAAATCTGCAGCAGACGACTTTAGAAACTTCCATAAATAAGATTTAAATTATCAAATAGAGTTGAAAACATTGTGACAAAAAGCAAAAACTGTTCATGATGCTACAGATGCGTCTACAAGTTGGAAAGGGTTGAACTCAAGGTCTTTGATGTTCACTACCTTATTCTTTAAGTATTCTTAACCCTTTCCCACTTGCAGACGATTTTTGAATACTTTGTGGCACAAGGAGAAAATGTGTTTAACTCTATATTCAATAATAATCATTTAATTCAGAGATTTTCCATATTTTCTCCAAGATGTTTTTGCAGGCGTCATCTGCTGATTTGTTGTATGTGGGAAAGGGTTAAAGTCAATGATTATAACTATATAAAGACTGTTCACATAATATACTGATCTAAATCATCCTTAGTGCTGAAACCCCCATAGACGGTTTTCTTGTTTAAAGACTCATTTCTTGGTTTCTCCCTGTGATTTGATTTTTAGAGTAGTCATTTTCCTGCCTATCAAATCATCTATTAGCCAATGTCTTGGAACTTTTCATTCAGTCAATTTTTGGGCGGTCCTTATTATTTTACCATTGTTTTTATTTCCTGAATGTTTTCTTTTGTACCTATATTTCTTCCTATGTTTTCAGGTGGTAGTCATTATTTTCCCTTTGTTTTCATTTAGTACTCATTACTTAAATGTTTTCCTAATTTTACTTGTTTTTACCCAATGTTTTCATTTGATACTCAATATCTGTATGTTGTTTAATGTCTTCTCCCTATGATTTCTTTTGTACTTCTTCATCAGTTACTTCAATAAAGACCTTATTCTCTGTTGTCAATCTCCATTTGTTAATTGTTTTAGTTGGTAGTTTTTTTTCTTCAATGTTTCCTTTGGTACCTCAGTTTCTTTCTGCCCATTCATGTGGTATTTATTTTTCTTTCTGCCCTTTCATGTGGTATTTATCATTTTTTCTGCCCTTTCATGTGGTATTTATTCTTCGCTCTGCCCTTTCATGTGGTATTTATTCTTTGCACTGCCCTTTCATGTGATATTTATTCTTCGTTCTGCCCTTGCATGAGGTATTTATTTATATTTATATCCTTTAATGTGGTTTTTATTATTCTTTCTGTCCTTTCATGTGGTATTTATTCTTCTTTCTGTCCTTGCATGTGGTATCTGATCTTCTTTCTGTCCTTGCATGTGGTATTTATTATTCATTCTGTCCTTTCATGTGGTATTTATTCTTCTTTCTTTCCTTTCATGTGGTATTTATTCTTCTTTATGTCCTTGCATGTGGTATCTATTCTTCATTCTGCCCTTTCGTGTGGAATTTATTCTTTGTTCTGTCCTTTCATGTGGCATTTATTATTTGTTCTGTCCTTTCATGTGGTATTTATTCTTCTTTCTGCCCTTTCATGTGGTATTTATTCTTCTTTCTGGCATTTCATGTGGTATTTACTATTATTTCTGGCATTTCAAGTGGTATTTATTCTTCTTTCTGTCATTTCACGTGGTATTTATTCTTCTTTCTGTCATTTCACGTGGCATTTAGTCTTATTTCTGTCTTGTCATGTGGTATTTATTCTTCTTTCTGTCTGTCTTTTCATGTGTCATTTATTCTTCTTTGTGTTGTCATGTGGTATTTATTCTTCTTTCTAAAGTGATGTGGTATTTATTCTTCTTTATAAAGTGATGTGGTATTTATTCCTCTTTCTGTTGTCATGCGGTATTTATTCTCCATATATATTTTTCTCTTTCAGTCTTAGTTTCAAACTTTGGCATATTTTTTCACCTTCCATGTTTTCATTTGGTAGTTTATACTTTTTCCAATGTTTTCATTATGTATTTTAATATGCAGTTGTTTTTTATTCATAGTTTAAACCTATTTCTATTTTCCATTTGGTAGAATATTCTATACGATTTCCTATGTTTTCATTTGGTTGTGCATACCGGTTTCTATGTTTCATTTTGGTAGTTAGAATTTCTCGAATTGTTTTCATTTTATAGTTTTTGCATCTTCCTTTGTTTTCATTTTGAATGTTATACTTCTCCCATAGTTTTCATTTGTATAGTTTGTTCCTCTTCCTTTGTTTTTATTCTGCAGTTTATACCTTTTCCTTTGGTAGTTTATATCCCTTCCTTTGTTCTTATTTTGTAGTTTATACCTCTACCTTTCTTTTCATTTTGTAGTTTATAATTCTCCTTTATTTTTATTTAGTAGTTTATACCTCGTAGTTTATACCTCGTAGTTTATACCTCTTCCATTGTTTTCATTCTGTAGTTTATACTTTTCCCTTTATTTTATTTAGTAGTTTATACCTCTTCCATTGTTTTCATTCTGTAGTTTATACTTCTCCCTTTATTTTATTTAGTAGTTTATGCCTCTCCCTGTTTTCATTTGGTAGTTTAAGCCTCTTCCTTTGTTTTCATTTTGTAGTTTAAGCCTCTTCCTTTGTTTTCATTTGGTAGTTTATACCTCTCCCTTTGTTTATATTTAGTAGTTTAATACCTCTTCCTTTGTTTTCATATGGTAGTTTAATACCTCTTACATTGTTTTCATTTTGTAGTTTATTCCTCTTCCATTGTTTTCATTCGATAGTTTATAAATCTTTCATTGTTTTCATTTGTGATCTTATACCTCTTCCATTGTTATCTTATTCCTCTTCCTTTGTTTTCATTTGGTAGTTTTATACCTCTTCCTTTGTTTTCATCTGGTAGTTTTTACCTATCCCATTGTTTTCATTGTGTAGTATATTCCTCTTCCTTTGTTTTTATTTGTTAGTTTATAAATCCTCCTTTGTTTTCATGTGTTAGTTTATTCATTTTCCTTTGTTTTCATTTAGTAGCTTTATACCGCTACATGTGTTTTCATTTGGTAGTTTATTTCTTTTCCTTTGTTTTAGTTTGGTAGTATTATACCTCTTCCATTGTTTTCATTCGTTAGTTTATTCCTCTTCCATTGTTTTCATTTGATAGTTTATACCTCTTCCATTGTTTTCATTTGGTAGCTTATACCTCTTCCGTTGTTTTCATTTATGATCTTATTCCTCATCTTTTGTTTTCATTTGGTAGTTTTATACCTTTTCATTTGGTTGTTTATACCTCTCCCATTGTTTTCATTTGTTATCTTACTCCTCTTCCTTTATTTTCATTTAATAGATTAATACCTATTCCTTTGTTTTCATTCATTAGTTTATACCTCTCCCATTGTTTTCCTTTGGTAGTTCATACCTCTTCCTTTGTTTTCATTTGGTAGTTCATACCTCTCCCATTGTTTTCATTTTGTAGTTCACACCCATTCCTTTGTTTTCATTTAGTTGTTTATACCTTTTCCATTGTTTTCATTTGGAAGTTCATACCTCTTACCATGTTTTCATTTGCTAATATTTCTTCCTTTCTATATTTTCATTCAGTAGTTTATTTTCCTTTCTATAATTTAGTCTGGCAGTTTATACCTCTATATACCAGGTTGTTTTCATTTGGTAGTCTATAAACCTCCTCCCATGCTTTAACTGTCTCTACCTATGATTTGGTAGTTAATACCTCTTGCTATGTTTTCATTTGTTAGTTAATTACATGTTGTATGTTTTCATTTGTTAGTTAATTTCATGTTGTATGTTTTCATTTGGTAGTTTATACATCTTGGTAGTTTTAACCTCTTCCTATGTTTTAATTTGGTAGTTTGCATACTTCTTCCAATGTTAAATTTGGCAGTTTATACCCTTCCCTTAGCTTTCACATGGTTAGTTTCTTACTCTTCCTTTATTTTCATCTGGAAGTGTTTGTTATTAATTCCCTTTCCTGTGTTTTAATTGGTAGCCTGTTCATACCATTTCCTGTGGATCCATTTGGTAGTTAATTCCCCTTCCAAAGTTTTCAATTGGTAGTAACTCCCTTTCCTTCACTTTTATTTGGTAGTCTCTACCTCTTCCTATGTTTTCATTTAGTAGTTGATACCTCTTTCATTGTTTTCATTTGGTAGTTTCTAACTCTTCCTTTGTTTTCATCAGGAAGCATATACTTCTTCCTTTGTTTTCAGTTGGTAGTTAATTCACTTTCCTATGTTTCCATTTGGTAGTTTATACTTCTGACTATGTTTCCATTTGGTAGTGCATACCTCTTCCTATGTTTTATTGGTAGTTGATTCCCCTTCCTATGTTTCCATTTGGTAGTTTTTTCCATTTCTTATGTTTTCATTTGGTAGTTTATTCCTCTTCCTATGTTTTCATTTGATAGCTTTTTCCCTTTCCTATGTTTCCATTTGGTAGTTTATTCCTCTTTCTATGTTTCCATTTGGTAGTTTATTCCTCTTTCTATGTTTCCATTAGGTATGTTTTAATTTGGTAGTAAATTCTCTTTCCTAAGTCTTTATTAAGTAGTTTATACAGACTCATTTGTTTTCTATTGGTAGTTTATTCCCCTTACATGTTTTCATTTGGTAGATAATTCCCTTTCCTCAATTTTATTAGGTAATGATCTTCCTATGTTTTCATTTGGTGATTAATTTCCTTTCCTATGGTTTTTCCCTGTAGTTGATCCCTTTCCTATTGTTATGTTTTCATTTGATTGTTTATTCCAATTCCTATTTTTCCATTCTGTAATTTATTCCTCTTCCTACATTTTCAATTGGTAGTGTATACCACTTCTTATGTTTTCATTTATGTGGTTTATTTCTTTTCCTATGTTTCCATCTTGTAGTAAATTTCATTTCCACTGTTTTACGTTTATTCATCTTCCTATGTTTCCATTCGATAGTTTTTTCCCTTTCCTATGTTTCCATATGGTAGTTTATTCCTCTTTCTATGTTTCCATAAGGTATGTTTTCATTTGGTAGTAAATTCTCTTTCCTATGTCTTTATTTAGTAGTTTATACACTCATTTGTTTTCTACTGGTAGTTTATTCCCCTTACATGTTTTCATTTGGTAGATAATTCCCTTTCCTCAATTTTATTAGCTAATAATCTTCTTATGTTTTCATTTGGGGATTAATTTCCTTTCATATGGTTTTTCCCTGTAGTTGATCCCTTTTCCTATTGTTATGTTTTCATTTGATTGTTTATTTCCATACCTATTTTTTCATTCTGTAATTTATTCCTCTTCCTACATTTTCAATTGGTAGTGTATTCTTATGTTTTCATTTATGTGGTTTATTTCTTTTCCTATGTTTCCATCTTGTAGTAAATTTCATTTCCACTGTTTTTAGGTGGTAGTTCCTTTTTTTTTTCATGTTCATTCATTTTCCAATGTTTATACCTCTTCTTGTGTTTTCATTTGGTAGGTAATTCCCTTTCCTATGCTTAATTGGAAGTTCCCTTCCTATGTTTTCATTTAGTATTTAATTACTTTTCCTCATTTCAGCTTGTAGTGCTATATTTTTTCTATGTTTTCATTCAGTAGTTTATTCCTCTCTCAATGTTTATATTTCTTAATGCATACCTCTTCCAATGTTTACATTTCGTAATGCATACCTCTTCTTATGTTTTAATGTGTATATTATCCCTTCCTATTTTTTCATTTGGTAGTTAATTCCTTTTCCTATATTCATTTGAAGTTTATTCCCCTTTCTATGTTTCCAATTGGTAGTGTTTACCTTTTTTCCTATGCTCCCATTTGGTTGTGCATACCTCTTCATTAGTTTTCAATTGGTAGATTATTCCCCTTCCTATGCTACATTTTGAAGTGTATACCTGTTCTTATGTTTCCAATTGGTGGTGTATACCTTTTCCTATGTTCCATTTGCAGTGCATACCTCTTCCAATGTTTTCATTTAGTAGTTCATTCCTCTTCATTAGTTTTCCTTGGGTAGATTATTCCCCTTCCTATGTTTCCTTTTGTTAGTTTATACTTCTTTCTATGCTTCCATAGTGCATACATTTTCTTATGTTTTCATTTTGTAGTGTATACCTCTTCCTATGTTTGATTGGTAGTTTATACCCCTTTGTATGTTTCCATTTCGCTGTGTTTTCCCCTTCCTATGTTTCCAGTTCATAGTATATACCTCTTCCTATGTTTTTCTGGTAGTTTATTCCCCTTCCTATGTTTTCATTTGGTAGTTAATTCCTTTTCCTGTTTTCATTTTGTAGCTTATTCCCGTTCCTATGCTTCCATTTTGTAGTTTATACCTCTTACTATATTTGCATTTCATAGTGTATACCTCTTATTACTTCTTATATTTTCATTTGATAATTTATACTTCCTTTCTTTTTGGAAGTTTGGGATAAGTATATATTGTCTTCATATTTGTACTTGTTCATTTCCCTATATTTTCCCTTGATAGCTATGTTTCTTTCTACATTTTCAGTTGGTGATAATTCCTACTGCTTCGTCTTTCACTTGTTATTCTTTTTCAGAATTTCATTTTGTACTTAATCTTCTCTCTCTTCTTTTAGTTGATAATTGTTTTTCTCACTGTGCTTACATTCAGTACTTATTCATTTAATGTTTAGGTATTACGGTATGCTATTTCTTACTTCTTTATTTTTCAATTGGTAGCGTTAGTGGGGATTGCATTTTAACTGATGCATCATGTCAAGATAAATACTACCTGTCAGGGCTCTCACTAGGCTAAATGTTTTGGGAGAAGTGACTTCTCCCTCAGGCAATTTAGGGAGAAGTGGGGGGACTTAAAGGAGAAGTTATATTTCTTATGTCATTGATATGTTTGTCATATGCTGTTCTCGGTGAAATGGCATGGGTTCCACCCAATGTCCGCCATTGGAAATCTGTTGTGAGCTATTGGTGTAACCTATGTAACTTATCTCGGCAGCGTATAAACAAGCGAGTAGCACTCTGGGCAGATGGTAGAGCTAATAAGTCTTTTAAAACTTGGTTCTTTTATGTCAAAGAACAGATTTCTAAACTTGGTATAGATGTGCGGCTAGACTTGAATTATCCCTTGCATAAACGCACTTTCGTCAGTGCTATACAGGAGCAGTTAATGTTGGCTTTTATTAATGATTGGATAGAGAGAATAAATGCATATGAAAGTAAAGGTGGCAAGGGCAGAAATAAGCTTAGAAACTATTGTAAAATGAAAAATGGTTATTTCACAGAACATTATTGTAAATTAATATTGCCCCCCACACATAGGTCAGCCTTGAGTAAATTTAGATGCGGTGTCGCACCTATTAGAATAGAAACTGGTAGGTACGAAGGTCTGGCTGAATACGATCGTCTCTGCCCATTCTGCGACACTGTTGAGTCAGAAATACATGTTTTATTTTATTGTAAGCTATATGAGCAAATACGTAAAGAATTGGTCGAAAAGGCCCTTTCGGTCAACCCGTCATTTGCCAGTATGTCTGATATAGAAAAGTTATCATTTGTTCTGTCAAATAGGAAGATAGCAAGATTTAGTGCCAAAACCTGTAATAATATTTTAAAAACGAGATTATTTTATTTGTGTAAATAGTCCTTTATCTGTTTATATGCCCGTATTTTAATATTTTGAGTTGTATTTTATTCGGTTGTACTTGTTTTATTTCATTTTAGGTTTATATGTTATACATAACGCATCTGTTTATTTGAAGTTGTACTTTACGACGAATGTTATATTTGTTTTATAAGTATTAACTTTTGTTTCTTATGTTAAGTTAACTCAATTTGATGTATTTATGCATGATTCCCCGATGGGAAATGCGTCGTATCTCCTTTAACATTTTTTAACTGTCAAGGTTTTGGGATGATCTCTTAGTCTCTTATAATTCTGTTTTTTAAAGAATGGCTTTGTACATTTGTTTGTTAACTGTGAATATTGTTTTATTATGTAACATGTACAAAGATGAGACTTTAATAAAGATTATATATATATATATAACTGGGACATTTGGGATACACTGTAACACATCCGTTTAAACAAAAATGAATGTTTATTTATTGGATTTTAATAATTATGACAAAGCAAAGGGTCGTTGGAGATACACATCTTTTTAAACAAAATTTAATGTTTATTTATTGGATTTTAATAATTATGACAATTGGTAAAGCTTCGTTGTCAATGTAATAAAAAATTCCAGACCAAAGAGGAGGACAAGTGGTTCGCAAATTTCTCGCCAACAATTTAGCTGTTAATAGCTGGAAATGTCATTATCATGATATGGTAGAGAAACATAAATTCATCTTATCAATATCTATCAAATCAGCCCTTTCAATACCCTCAAATTCTGCTTCAGAGTCGAAATTTCGAAAAATCTCGGCAAAAAAATTCATTGACATCCGCCATTTTGAAATCTCAGAAAGTACCTCTTCAGAATAAATTGATGACGTATTTATTATTTCAATTCTTACCAATCAAATACAATATTCGGGGAGCAATCCATTAGGATCAAGGCTACATAGATAGTGTCTTTTGCTTGGTTAATTTCAATTATTCGAGAACCGAATTAGGCGACATGTCGTGTGACTGTGATGATTTACAGCGTTTGATAACTTAGAATGAAATTGTTGGCCAGGTCGACTTCGCTTTGATCGAGTGAAAGTGCGAAGTCTGACAATTTAAGGCGACCACTTCGCTCAAGTCGCCCCCTCGCGAGAGCCCTGCCTATTGTACTGGTAAATTTCCCAGGAAATGGTGTGATATACCTAAAATACTGTTGAAAATGGCTCGCAATAAAATAATAATCAAACAAAGCTCCTTATGTATTTAGTAATTTTCTGTTTGCTAATATGTATACCAATTTGCTGTATTGAGCTATCAACATCAGCAATAAATGTTTTTCTTTTTTTTTCTTGAATGATTTTATTCCCTTGTTTCTGATAAAGTTGTAACAGTTTTACTATTTCTTTGTTTCTTCGTTCGTATTTGCGAACCCGCGTAGGCAGCGACGTGCTAGGCCTTGTGTGAGGGGAGCACTCCGCTGTTATTTCTAAATTTGAACTCAAAGAGAAATTTTTCCTTTTGCAAAAATGTTGTCTGCTGCAGATGCCTCAAAATGTGTCTGCATGTGGAAAATAATTTATAAGCTGTGCATACTTATACCTTGACTGAGGCTGTGGCTATCAGAGTGCCTGACTGGTTTATAGCAATACAGGCAAGCTCTGTTTTATGTGCGTTCACTGTCAGAGGGTGAGTTGTATGGCCCGGTAGGGTGTTGTCCAGATTCTGAAAATATAGACAGATGATGTACACAGCTATAACAAGACCTCGGGCTGAAGGTGTCTCGCCCTTCTAAGAAAATCAGATATTAAATGGTATCACTATGCAAAAAGAAAGTAAAGTTAATAAAATGTGAAAAAGTAAGTGTCTGTCGATGCATTGTTATCAACATGTCATGATAAATAATAAACTCACTACATGTGTATATATCTTAATATATTTATTCACACATGAAGTTAAGAGTGATCAATAATACTACATTAAATTGTAAATAATTGCAATCACTATGATTATGATAGTAAGTTTTTACACATAAAATAACAACATAGTAATTTTAAAATAAGTCATGGGAAAATATTATTGTACTGAAAAGCAGGGGTTGCTGAGATAAAAGAAAGGTTAAGTTTTGAGGTTAAGTTACCTAACAAAGGTCAAGTTCTGCACACTTATGACCTTGACCCTGACAACTTTGACGTTGACAGATGTCCAATGACCAAACAATACATCAGACAAAGTTTCAGAAAAATTCCAGCATGGGTTGTTGAGATATTAGAAAGGTTAAGTTTTGAGGTTAAGTTACCTAACAAAGGTCAAGTTCTGCACAATTATGACCTTGACCCTGAAATTTTTATTGTTGACAGATGTCCCATGACCAAACAATACATCTGACAAAGTTTCAGAAAAATTCCAGCGGGGGTTGCTGAGATATAAGAAAGGGTCAAGTTCTGCACAATTATGACGTTGACCCTGAAAATTATGACGTTGACAGATGTCTCATGACCAAACAATACATCAGACAAAGTTTCAGAAAAATTCAAGCAGAGGTTGCTGAGATATAAGAAAGGTTAAGTTTTGAGGTTAAGTTACCTAACAAAGGTCAAGTTCTGCACAATTATGACCTTGACCCTGAAAATGTTATTGTTGACAGATGTCCCATGACAAAACAATACATCTGACAAAGTTTCAGAAAAATTCAAGCAGGGGTTGCCAAGATATAAGAAAGGGTCAAGTTCTGTACAGTTATGACCTTGACCCTGAAAATTATGACATTGACAGATGTATCATGACCAAACAATACATCTGACAATGTTTCAGAAAAATTCAAGCAGGGGTTGCTGAGATATAAGAAAGGTTAAGTTTTGAGGTTAAGTTACATAACAAAGGTCAAGTTCTGCACACTTATGACCTTGACCCTGACAACTTTGACGTTGACAGATGTCCCATGACCAAACAATACATCTGACAATGTTTCAGAAAAATTCAAGCAGGGGTTGCTGAGATATAAGAAAGGTTAAGTTTTGAGGTTAAGTTACCTTACAAAGGTCAAGTTCTGCACAATTATGACCTTGACCCTGAAAATGTTGACGTTGACAGATGTCCCATGACCAAACAATACATCTGACAAAGTTTCAGACAAATTCCAGCAGGGGTTGCTGAGATATAAGAAAGGGTCAAGTTCTGCACAATTATGACCTTGACCCTGAAAATTATGACGTTGACAGATGTATCATGACCAAACAATACATCTGACAATGTTTCAGAAAAATTCAAGCAGGCTGCTGAGATATAAGAAAGGTTAAGTTTTGAGGTTAAGTTACCTAACAAAGGTCAAGTTCTGCACAATTATGACCTTGACCCTGACAATTTTGACGTTGACAGATGTCCCATGACCAAACAATACATCTGACAAAGTTTCAGAAAAATTCAAGCAGAGGTTGCTGAGATATTAGAAAGGTTAAGTTACCTAACAAAGGTCAAGTTCTGCACAATTATGACCTTGACCCTGAAACGTTTGAAGTTGACAGATGTCCCATGACCAAACAATACATCTGACAAAGTTTCAGAAAAATTCAAGCAGAGGTTGCTGAGATATAAGAAAGGTTAAGTTTTGAGGTTAAGTTACCTAACAAAGGTCAAGTTCTGCACAATTATGACCTTGACCCTGAAAATTTTGACGTTGACAGATGTCCCATGACCAAACAATACATCTGACAAAGTTTCAGAAAAATTCAAGCAGAGGTTGCCGAGATATTAGAAAGGTTAAGTTTTGAGGTTAAGTTACCTAACAAAGGTCAAGTTCTGCACAATTATGACCTTGACCCTGAAAATGTTGACGTTGACAGATGTCCCATGACCAAACAATACATCTGACAAAGTTTCAGAAAAATTCAAGCAGGGGTTGCCAAGATATAGCTATTTGTAAAAGCGGCCGGCGTCGCCGTCGCCGGAAAAGTGACTGCTATGTCTCACTCCACTATCGTGGGCGAGACAAAAATGATATTTATTTATTGACTTTAGCACCAGTTTATCTAAATTTTATGTGATATAATCATATAACAGAAATGCAGTTAAAAACAATTGTAAAACTCAAATAAATCCATCAATCTAATTTATTTTCCTATATTATAGATTCAACACTTTTCCCCATAGATGTTTTCTTAAATCCTTTAACCCTTAGCTGCAGGTACTAAAGAGAATTGTCACACTGAGGTGATTCTTTAATTAATATAACAGAAATTTTGTCACAATGTTTTCACAATGTTTTCACAAGTTGTCTACTACAAGCAGGGCTAAATGTGAAAGGGTTAAGAAATTTCTTCCTTAATACAAAAAATATTCAAAAGTCTGCTACAGAGGCATCAAAGGTCTAAGTACTATGCAAAAGGATCAATACTGTAAATTGAAGCTTAAATTTTGGACTATTAATTGTAATATAACTTGAAGCTTCCTGAACCCTTTCTCAAGTGCATTGACACATCTGTAGAAGACAACTTTTAAAAACATTGTGGATAAAGTAGAAAGTGTTCATAATGGGAAATATGACCTTTGTATCCAATCTGTTCAAATGTCTTAACTCTTTCACTACAATTCATGAAGTCGAATCTTCCATTCTTGGTCCAACAGGAAATTAGTAAAATAAAATGTCTAAGTGCCAAACAATGATGATTCCAGCTCGTTATCAGCTGTCTCACTTACATCTACATTGTTTGCAAAAACATTTAAATGCTTTGGCAGCGAAAGGGTTAAATAAATACACTTTCATTTTAACCCCTTTCCGCTTTTTGACGCCTCTGCAGCAGACGGCTTTTTGAAAACATAGTGACAAAAGAAGAAATCTCTCAAAACGAGCAATTTCTCATTTTGACACAATGTTTTCCACTTTTAGTCATAGGTTATCCATTCAATTAAAGAGATTTTCTATTTTTTTACAAAATATGTTCAAATTCGTCTGCTGCAGAATTGTCGTATGAGAGGGAAAGGGTTAAGGGAAATATTCAATATATTTGCCTTTATGTTCTCAATTTCATCTGTTGCAGATTTGCAGTGCCTTTGTGTGAAAGGGTTATAGGACATTTTAATGGAAGAATCAGTTTCTAAGAAAATGAGTAAATTGTGAAATTGTAATTTAACCCTTTCCCAATTACAACAAATATGCAGCAGACGACTTAGAAAACATTAAGTCAAAAACAAAGAAATTCTCTATTAATGAAAAATATCATTATTTGATAAAGTTTTCAAAAGTTGTTTGCTTCAGAGGCATTAGAAAACATCTGTAAGTGCTAAAGGATTGACCCATTCCCACCTGCAGATGCATTTTGACGCAATAGCAGCAGGCGACTTTTGAAAACATTAAGGCCAAAGGCGAAATTGCTCATGATGAGCAATTTCTCCTTTGGCCACAATTTTTTTTCAACTTTATTTAATAATTAAGTTTCTTTTATGGAGATTTTTTCAGGTTTTTGTCAATAAGTTTTGAAACCCGTCTGCTGCAGATTTGTTGTACGTGGGAAAGAGTTAAGAGTTACTGTAAGAGTTAGAAACTTTAGTGTGGGGATTGATCAATGGAATGTTACATACCACTATCTGTACACTGCCACATACATGGCCAGGAAATATCAAATAGGGACCATATGGGCTCACCTCACATAATCCTGAAACATGTTTACATGAACAAAGTAGATGTAGGTATTTACATGTACTATAACAAGATGGTTTCTTATTAAGGTATTATTGACATATTACTTAATCAGTCTATAAAAGTACAAGATTCCTGAAAGTTCTAACCCTTTCCAACATATAAATAAGAGGGCCAAGATATATCAACTGAGTTATAGTATAGTAGCAAATGCCACTGCGAATAAAGGTGAACATTTGCTCAAGAGTGGAACTGAACTGCAAATGAACAGCTTATCAGTACAGTACATTTGTAATTATGCATTAAATCTTTAAACAATTTGAACAAGAGCGCCAAATGTCACAAAATACGCCCGTCCTGTTATTTTGAGACCAAGTATAGTGATAATTTGTTGTACATCAGCCAAACTTAGAGAGCGGACACTGTCTGTACAGTTTTACAGATGATTGGATAAAGGCTTCTAAAGTTATTGAGCTGACAAGACTAATTTTAGGTAATTTCTATAATTAAAGGGCTCTAAAAAGGGCTCTAAAATAACTCTTGATTGACTAAAGTGATATGGCTAGTTATCAAACTTGTCCAAGATATTATGCCAATACACATTCTGACTAAATTTAGTGATGATTGGACAAAGACTTCTAAAGTTATTGTGCTGACAAGACCAATTTTGGGCAATTTCTATAATTAAAGGGCAATAACTCTTGATTGACTAAAGTGATATGGCTAGTTATCAAACTTGTCCGAGATATTATCCCAATACACATTCTGACCAAATTTGGTGATGATTGGACAAAGACTTCTCATGTTATTGAGCTGACAAGACCAATTTTAGGTAATTTCAATAATCAAAGGGCGATAACTCTTGATTGACTAAAGCGATATGGCTAGTTATCGAACTTGTCCGAGATATTATGCCAATAAACATTCTGACTAAATTAAGTGATGATTGGACAAAGGCTTCTAAAGTTATTGTGCTGACAAGACCAATTTTGGGTAATTTCTATAATTAAAGGGCAATAACTCTTGATTGACTAAAGCGATATGGCTAGTTATCGAACTTGTCCGAGATATTATCCCAATACACATTCTGACCAAATTTGGTGATGATTGGACAAAGGCTTCTAAAGTTATTGAGCTGACAACATACTGGACGCCGCCCGCCCGTACGCCACAGGTAAAACTATAATACGATCCATTTTTTCAAAACGGGCGTATAAAAAGGACCACCACAGAAACATTCCTTTGAAGTTTGGTTGATATCAGTCCATTGGTTTAGGAGGAGATGTCGTTTGAAGCTTAAAGTTCCTTTTACCCCTTTTCTTTTTCAACCAGTCAATATAATATGGATTAAACGTTTTATGTACAATGCTACGAAAGCCTATTAGGACCATCTGAGAAAAAAAAAATATCGTAAAGTCGTAATAACGCGAAAAAAGGCGTTATAATGCGAAAAAAGGCGAAGTAACGCGAAACAAGGCGAAGTAACGCGAAACAAGGCATAGTAACGCAAAGTAAAGGCGTAATAATGCGAAGTAAGGCGTAGTAACGCGAATAAAGGCATTATAACGCGAAAAAAAAGGCGTTATAACGCGAAATTAAAGGCGTATTAACGTTAATATAAAGCGTTATAACGCGAAATAAAGGTGTAATAACGCGAAAATAAACGCGTAATAACGCGAAATAAAGGCGTAATAACGCTAAACAAAGGCGTATTAATGCTAATAAAAGGCGTTATAACGCGAAAAAAAGGCGTAGTAACGCGAAAATAAAGTCGTAATAACGCGGAAAAAGGGCGTTATAACGCTAAAAAAAGGCGTAATAACGCGAAATAAAGTCGTTATAACGCCTTTTTAGCTATATATATAAATCGATTACTGCTTTGAAGACTCTTTTTCAACCATGGATCTACGACCCAGATCAACCAATTCGCTATGTTTTTTCATTGGCTGAGCTACAATTTACGACCCAGATCAACCAACTCGCTATGTCTTTTGAGTGGTTCAGCTACGATCTACGACCCAGATCAACCAATACGCCATGTTTTTCTCAGTGGCTGAGCTACGATCGACGACCCAGATCGACCAACTCGCTATGTTTTTATATTGGCTCACCTACGATCTACGACCAAGATCAACCAATTCGAATTTGTATTTCAGTGGCTGAGCTACTATCTAAGACCCAGATCAAACAATTTTCTATTTTTTTCAGTGGCTGAGCTACGATCTACGACCAAGATCAACCAATTAGCTATGTGTTTTGAGTAGTTGAACTACGATCTATGACCCGTATCAACCAATTCGCTATGTTTTTTCATTGACTTAGCTACGATCTACGACCCAGATCAACCAACTAAGTATGTTTTCTCATTGGCCGAGCTAAGATCTACGAGCCAGATCAGCCAATCCGCTATGTGATTTGAGTGGCTGACCTACAACCCAGACCAATCAATTCGCTATGTGTTTTGAGTGGTTGAGCTACGATTTACGACCCAGATCAGCCAATACGCCATGTGTTTTCATTGGCTGAGCTACGATCTACGACCCAGAACAACCAATTCGCTATGGGTTTTCAGTGGCTGAGCTACGATCTACGATCCAGATAACCAATTCACTATGTTTTTACAATGGCTGAGCTACGATCTACGATCAAGATAACCAATTCGCTATGTTTTTACAATGGCTGAGCTACGATCTACGATCAAGATAACCAATTCGCTATGTTTTTACAATGGCTGAGCTACGATCTACGACCGAAATCAACCAATTCGCAATGTTTTTTTATTGATCTGGGTTGTAGTTCAGCCACTCAAATCACATAGCGGATTGGCTGATCTGGCTCGTAGATCGTAGGTGAGCCAATATAAAAACATAGCGAGTTGGTCGATCTGGGTCGTCGATCGTAGCTCAGCCACTGAGAAAAACATGGCGTATTGGTTGATCTGGGTCGTAGATCGTAGCTGAACCACTCAAAAGACATAGCGAGTTGGTTGATCTGGGTCGTAAATTGTAGCTCAGCCAATGAAAAAACATAGCGAATTGGTTGATCTGGGTCGTAGATCCATGGTTGAAAAAGAGTCTTCAAAGCAGTAATCGATTTATATATATAGCTAAAAAGGCGTTATAACGACTTTATTTCGCGTTATTACGCCTTTTTTTTAGCGTTATAACGCCCTTTTTCCGCGTTATTACGACTTTATTTTCGCGTTACTACGCCTTTTTTTCGCGTTATAACGCCTTTTATTAGCATTAATACGCCTTTGTTTAGCGTTATTACGCCTTTATTTCGCGTTATTACGCGTTTATTTTCGCGTTATTACGCCTTTATTTCGCGTTATAACGCTTTATATTAGCGTTAATACGCCTTTAATTTCGCGTTATAACGCCTTTTTTCGCGTTATAATGCCTTTATTCGCGTTACTACGCCTTACTTCGCATTATTACGCCTTTACTTTGCGTTATTATGCCTTATTTCGCGTTACTTCGCCTTTTTTCGCATTATAACGCCTTTTTTCGCGTTATTACGACTTTACGATATATTTTTTTCTCAGATGGTCTTAATAGGCTTTCGTACAATGCCACTTGTGACTTAAGGAACATTTCTGTAACACTACCTTGAAATCAGACAAGAATTTGAATAAGAATGTAATTTTGCCACTATTCTGATCCCATCTGGTGGCCACGTTTTTCAACCAATCAATATGGCTTGAATAAATTGTGTAGAAGGTGACTCAAGGACCAATTAATTTGGAATTAGACAGGCAGATTTAGAATAGAAGAATTTTAAAGTTATGACATTTGTTCTCCCTTTCTGATGCTGCAGCAAACAACGTTCTGTATAGAATAAATATCCTTGAAGAATTATGAAAGAGGACCCCTTCAGTAACATTCCTATTAGGTAGGGCTGAAATTGAGCCAGTGGAAAAGGAGATGTCATTTGTATCAAAAAGTTAGTTTTAACTCTTTTCTGATCCTACATGTATGCTATGTCTTTCAATCAAGCATTTAGCTTGGACAATTTATGTAGAGGCTTTGAAGGAACATTTCTACACATTTATCTTGATCAAACAAGCACTTTCATCAGAACAGAATTTTAAAAAACTTTTCTGATTCCACCTGGCTGCCATATTTTTTCAATCAATCAATATGGCTTGAACAAATTGTGTAGAGTGTCACCCAAGGAACAGTTCTTTCAAATTATATTGGAAACCGACAAGTGGATTCAGAGGAGAAGAATTTAAAAGATTGAATATCCCCTTTTCTGATGGCACAGCATTTCCATTTGACAAAATCTACAGATGCCTTATGAACAAATCGTAAAAACTTATTATGTTCTTATTTCTCATTACTTTGCTTCTTCAGTACAATTGATACAGTTTCAATTTCAGCACATTTAAAGTAGTGTCCGTATATTTAACCCTTTCCCATAAGCAGAGACATTTTGACGCATCTGCAGCAGACAACTTTTGTGAGACATTGCTCATGTCGAGAATTTCTCCCTTTGCCACAATATTTTCAAATTTATCAAAAATGTGTACATTCATTGATAGCGATTTTGCATATTCATACTTTCATTTTTTCAGATTTTCTCATAGTCATAGTACAGACTTCTTGTATGTGGGAATGGGAAAGCGTTTTAATGGTATTAACCCTTTCCTACATACAGACCCTTCCTGATGCCTCTTAAAAACAATTTCTGCTTTTGCCATAATCTTTTCCATTCTATTCAATAATTAAACTTTTATTCATAGGATTTTTCATATTTATTACCAGATGTTTTCAAAGTTGTTTGCTGCACATTTAAGAAAAGGTCAATACACAATTTCAGCTATACCATATGAAAACCCACATTCAAAGGTATTGAAGTGGATGGCAATTAACCCTTTTCAGCATACAACAAATCTACAGTCAATCGCTTTGAAATATATAGATAAACATATGGAAAATCTCTATAAATGAAAGTATAAAAATTGAATTGAGATGTTAACGTAAGAGGCAAAATGATGAATTGCTTGTTACTTTTTACTTTTGCAACAAGATGTTAAAAAGTAGTCTGCTGCAAGTCGGAAAAAGTTATAAACAAAATTTTATTTTACAGTATTCCTGTAAGTGTGGTCATAACTATCTTAAAGAGATTTCTAGAAGGCTTACATATTTAACCCTTTCCCAGATACAACAAATCTGCTGCATACAGCTTTGAAATTATCTTAAGAAAAACATGGAAAATATCTTTATATAAAAGTTGAGTTTTTAAAAATGAGTTGAAAACAAAGAAATTGCACATCATGAGCAGTTTCGCCTATAACCACAATGTTTTTAAAATATGTCTACCGCACATTTGTCAGAAAGCATCTGTATGTGGGAAAGGGTTAAAGAATAAACAGAAAAGATCCTAAATTAATAAACAATCAGGGAGCCCCAAACTGATCTAGAACTTCACTGATTGCAAATTCTCTGAGGTTTGTTTTCCCTTCACCTGGCCCCTTTCATGTACTTACCTTTAGGATTATCCCTCGTGTCAAATGTGTGGAGTTTTTGGACAATATTCGGGAAAGTAAACACATGAACCTGATTTCGCAATACAACTATTAACCTGAAATTGAAATTTCAAATCATAATAATCCTAGACCGTCAAAGCACAGGCAATGTTCTTAAATTGTTTCTGTTTCTTAATAGATTGATTGACGTTTTATGACATTTTTAATCGTAAACATGGATAATAATCATAAACCATCAAAGCACAGGAAAACTTTTACAAATATTTCATTTCTTGATTGGAGCTTATTGCCATTTTCAACTGTAGTTAAGTTATATCATGGTGGCCATTTCATATAACAATGTGTTTCCTGGCTCACTCCCTTAGCTACTCCACACAACATCCTTTTAGTCTACGTTACATCATAAACTTTTTCCACATTGGTGGAAGACAAGTTTGACTTGTCACAATCACTGGAAATAACAAGAGCGTTGCAAGGAAAGAACAACACTCGTCTGCTTTTTATAAATCGAAAAAGGGGCATTACTGAATAATTATTAAAGTCAGAGTTATGTGACTTGGTAAAGACATGTGTACCAAGCTTCATTGAAAATGTTGAGCGTTTTTTTAGTAATGATGTAATTGACATCGACACAGACACCATGGGTATCACAATAGCTTGTCTCTTTTTCTTCGAAAAAAAGACAAGCTAATAAACACTCACAACCTATTTCATTTGAATTTTGTTTTGAAACTAACCACTTTAGGTAGGGTAAAAAGCGTTCCAATTACAGTGGGTTTTCAGAAAATATTATGCCACCGTAGCATATGACTTGAGGAGAAGGCAAATAAGCAAACACATGGTTATATCAATTTACCCCTCTGCCTCATTAATTTCAAAAATCTTACCATCGAAAAGAAATATATCAAGATACAAAACGTACCTGTCTTTTTTTAATCTCACAGCCTCAACAGGTTGAGCAAATGTTACATCCATGACTACACTTTTATCTGCATCTCCTTGACTATTATCCCATATCACAACTGTTATAAATAAACACACATAATGTACAAACTACAATAAAAAAAAAAAAAAAACATATATGCAACTGTTTGAAACATTTGACTACTTTCTCCTTACTTCATTTACAGTACCATATTTTGACGTGGAAACAGGAAAGATTTATACCTATATACCAGGGCTACGGAAGACCGAAATTTTGCCGGTTTGGACTTGTAAAAAATTCGGTCCAGATATTTATAAAATTTCTCCAATACCTACTCTTTATCTCACCGCGTAAACGAAAAACCAATTCAATCCTATAGACAGTACACGGTCATTGTTTCTAAAATATCGGTAACCCTTCGAGAGAGTCACTAACCATGACGTAAACAAAGATAAGCTGTCCGATAATCAGTCTAGGAGGTTGTGACAATCGGGTTATGTAATTACTCCCTTCGGTTTGATAGATAATGCATGGGTTAGAGGCTTCTTTATAAGTGTTTGCTAATTACTAGTTGATGAGTCTATATACATATGTGTATAAATGTTCCATAAACGTTAAATTTGCAGGAGACAACGGTGAAAACGCCTAGCTAAAAATGTCCCAAAAAACTTTGTTATCATTGAGTAGATTTGAAAACATTGTAGCAAAAAGGAAAATTTATCAATATGAGCAACTTCTCCTTTTGCCACAATGTTTTCAAAATGTGTCTATTGCAGAAGCCGATGAATCTTAAGGAAGGAAAGTGTTAATTTGCATTCACATGATGTACAATATTTTCTTTTGTTCGTTAATAAAATGAATGTATTGCAATTAGATTCCAGGATTTTAATCCTTTTAAAGTAGATACAGATGACATACTGGTGCCTTTATTGCAAACCCCTTTAAAAAATATTGTTGAAAACTGAACAATTGGCAAAAAAACAGTAAATAACCTTTTCTAACAATGTTCTTAACTCAATCAAAATTATAAATTCAATTTGAAAAATGTCATAGTCTTTTCCCAGAATGTGTTCTAAGCAAAAAAGAAATATCTGTTTTAACTCTAGATCAAAACCATGAAACCAATTTTTGAAAAGTGATATCCTTTTCATTGAATGTTTGCAAAGCAGACAATTCTTTAAAAACAAATTAGGCAAAGAGTCTAACAACCTTGAAAGTTCATCAATTTCCTGATTATTTACATTTAAGGAAAGATACTCATCTGCTATGAAATGATCAGTTTCAACATCAGGATTATTTTGTTTCACATTATCAGAACAGAACAGAACACAAACTTTACTATCTAAGCATTACAGGAGTAAGATATTTCAATCTTAAGATAAAAGTATAAAATTATTCAATTCTACATTGATTGTGCAGCAAGTTCTTACAACTTATCTTAACCCTTTGAAGGCTTTCCCACATACAGCAAATCTGCAGCAGACTACTTTGTAAACTGTTTAATTTCTATATTTGTAACTACATGTACATATAGTTATAAATATAGAAATTCTCTATAAATGGAAGTAAAATTATTGAATAGTTGAAAACATTGTGACAAAAGGAAAAATAGCTCATAAGCAATTTCTCCTTTTACCACAATGTTTTCAATAGATGCTTCCAAATGTGTCTGCAAGTGGGAAAGCGTTAAACACTCTGCCTTCTGAATACTCAACAGTCAACCAGGCATCAACCCAAGTGTGTGGGGACTGAGGTGGTCCCAAATTATGACCTTGTTCTCACAGGAATGGAACCATCTTGCAGGCAACTTCAAAATTCATATGGACAAACATAGGGAATATCTCTTTAAATAATGGTTTAATTTTACAATGGAATGGAAAATGCTGTGGCGATAAGAGACATTTCTCTTTATAATTTATTTCTTCTTTTGTCACAATATATTCGTTATTAATCTGCTGCAAAGGCTTTAGGATGTGTTTATTTGTGGGGGAGAGTTAAAAGCATGAAGCAGGAGCACTAACTGTGAGTCCCGATCTCCCACATTGTACATGTACACTATACTTACCAGCTTTTTCATCAAATCTGGGAACTGTTCCTCCACCAATCAGGGCTAAAATATTTGTCCTAAACAACATCTCTGAGGAAGCTACGCTGCCTACCACCTCTGTACCTATCAAATTTAGTAAAATTGTCAATTAGTGTTTACGGTCAGTTTATCTTTACTTTCTCATATACATTTGCAACGGACAACTTCGAAAACATCTAAGCGTAAACACAGAAATTCTCTAAAAGTAAAAGCATAACAATTAAACATTATGAGCAATTTTCAATTTTTTCTTTTGCCAGTGTTTTCAAAGTTTTCCAGTCCCAGATACAACAAATATGCAGCAGAAAATCATCTGCTGCATATGTGTTATATGTTGGAAAGGGTTAATCATTTGGAAATAAAAACAACTGTATAAGTGAATTATAAATTAAAATCTTTAAAAGGTTTTCACTCTTTTGAAAACAGCTAACTTATGTGCAACTCTAGTTTAGATGACACCAAAATGTGGTTGCAGATGAAGACTAAACAATGTTGAGATTTGATATATATTGTAATGCAGTTACATTGACGATGATTGTATTTGACATAATTAAAATTAGATAATATTATGTAGTTACCGAGGCATAACTTCTGTGTCAGGGGATCTACATTGTAGATTCTCAGTCCAGTTTCTGAAGCACATGTGAAACATCCTGGAACAATAAGTAGAACAATCAAACTTGGTCTCACAAATTCACATCAGTGAATTGTTAGCAAATATGCCCTTTCACCAGGCTTTCCCTGGTAAAATTAATATAATTAAATTATGTTAATATAATAAAATTAATATGTTATTAGAACTGATAACCGCTTATTTGTTACTGAGAAATGGACTCTAATGTAGTTGCATACAAAACTGTAACCAGAACTTTTAAGTCAAATAATAAAGAGCCATAATTTGCATTACATGTATATATGCAAGATAGAATTAACTTACTTGTTTATTTACATAGGTGTGCATTATGTGATGGATGGGAAGGGCTGTATCAAGATGTAATGCAAAACATCAAGTAGTTACTGTTACTAAGATATGGACTGTTAATGTAGTTGCACTCAAAACTTGATCTGGAATTTCTAAGTTAAAAAAAAGGCCATACTTTGCATCATATACAGGTTTAAGTTATCTAACTTGATTATTTACATAGTTGTGATAGTTGGGAAGTCTTGTAGAAAATGTCAATGCAATACATCTACTGTTCTAGTAGTAACTAAGGTATGGTGTAATATATGAATTTGGATGCAAAACATTAACCAAGGTGTGACGCCAACGCCGGGGTGAGGACCATAGCTCTCATATTCTCCAAGTAGTCAAGCTAAAAATGTAGAGATGTAACAACTTACAAAAAAGTAGAATTTTACCCGCAAACTGTTTCATTCTTATATCCCTTCATGTGAAACCAAAACTGGAGACACAGCTCTACTTCAAGTTTTCAAATTCTTATGAGTTATGAGCTCCACACCCTAAGCTGTTGGTACTAACAAGAAACGTCTCAGTGAGGTGATTCTTTTGATTACTATCCCCTTAACCCTTTCCTACATACAACAAATCTGCAGCAGACGACTGAAAACATCTAGGAAAAAACATGGAAAACCTCTATAAATGAAGGTATAATAACTGAAAAAAGTTGAAAACATTGTAGCAAAAGGAGAAATTGCTCATCATTAGCAATTTCCACTTTTGCCACAATGTTTTCAAAAGTTGTCTGCTGTAGAGGCGTAAGAAAGTGTCAGTATGTTGAAAAGGGTTGACATGAGTTTAATTGAGTTATAAGACAGATATTGGACAAAGAGCACTTTTATTCCCCTTTGGAAGTTAAGCCTCTGGAAATGCAACAAAGCTTCTGTCTTTGCACAGAACTTTTAACAAATGTTGTGTTTGTTTGTAATGCCACTGTTAACAATGTTTAAGTTATGTATTTCCTGGTTAAGTTACCAGTACTACTGGTCCATTTATCCTGACACCAGCAAGTCAGTGATAATGCTCACCACACCACGCAGGAGGGAAGTACTACCATTTTCAAAGACTTAGGTATGATCCGACCGGGGATCAAACCTGCGACCTCCGGCACCAAGGGGAATGCCCTACTAGTACTACTACACCACCAATGCGGTCACTTTAGAGTATTATGTTTTACATTTTACCTTGGTCCTGGTTGAACCTCAGACTCAACACTCCCCTCTTTTGAGTCATGTTGCCTGATATTTACACTCTACATCTTTACCTATAAAAGGATAAATATCACAATATTATTAACATGAGAGCTCTTTAAAGTTATCAAGAGTAAATCGGTTAATTAACAGATATGCTAGATATTTAAAGATCTTCTAATCTCTAAGTTACAGATTAGATATAAATTGCTTGAAATATTTCTGTATGTCAAAAATGTGGGTACATAAGGTTTTGGTAAATGGCAAGCTTTTTCATTTTCTAGATTGCATACATTACAGTCAAGTAACCCTTAGGTGATCATAACCAATAGCGGATCACTTTAATGTTCAAGACATGCTAACTTATTTATTAGACAAAATTATTGTGTATAAATTGGCAGGTAAGTACTTCATGGTACTATTTAAATACATAATAAAAATGATGCTTGTCGGAATTCAAATTCATCTGTATCATCTGAACATATGATGCAAGTGTTTACGTGACCCAGTTATTTCTACCTTGTTTTAAAGAGAACATTTGTTTTTCGCGGCAACAGCTATCGATCTTAATTATGTTAGTTATTTATTTTGACATTTTATGAAAGACAAATACATACACCTATTGAAATATAACCAATCATTCTCATTTGTCTTTGCATGTTTACACTGAAGCGATAATAGAATAGCTAGGTGAGTTACAATTAGCAAATCACCACTTTGTTTCCATGACTGAGTCTGAGAGGTTTTCTCAAAATTTTATTTTCAACAATTTAGCCATTCCCGAATATGCTAGTGATTAAATCAGAATTTCTATCAATATAAATCTGCAGTTAGATAAAATAGGACTTGTACAATAACAGCAGAAGTTTTGACAGCTAAAATGTTGCTTGAGATGACCCCCCTGATATCAGAAAGTCATGTGATCCCCTATTGCTACAATTGATCCGTTAATGCATCAATAACTTGAACTGGTAAACAACAGTCTGTACAGCTGTTTCTGTACTAAAGCTGAAAAAGTGTTTGTCAATTTAAAGGAAAATTATTTTACTTGTGGACTATAAACAACCAAGTTCCGAAACATTGACCGTTTCTTTTAAGCACTACGTTGTTTCGTTACTGATCCGTTAAGGGTAACTTGACTGTACTAGAGATTCATGTAATTCTAATAGAATCATGCCTTTTACATGATATGATTGAAATGTTATTATTTTCAAAGTATTAATTTTGCTCAGAAACTAACATAAAACACTGTTGTTTGTAAACCTTACACATTTGCAAACATTAACAATATCAGGGACGTAGATAAGAGGGATAAGTAACTAAATTATATACTAAAATATCACCCGTGCCAACATTTGTAGCAAGTAAAACTCAAAAACCATTCAAGATGTGAAAATAAAACAGATATTTTCTGGAAGTTTAAACATTCTTCTATTGCAGAAGATAAAAATATTTCAATATACTTCATATTTTAGTAGTATGTTATCCTTATGAGAAATGTCTGTCTATTAATTTTTGGAAAAAAATAATATAATTCAGAAATCCCAATATCAGTGTCTTTTAAACCAGTCATCGTTCCAAATACAAAGAAATTCCAGTTGTTCATTGTATTTCTAACTGAAGTTGAAATCTTAAGCTTTCAGAATATGTATGTTTTGTTTATGTGCCAAATGTGTCTTCAAAGTTTTATTTGCTACAAAATGTGAAAATTTGGACATTTTTATGTCTATGGGTGATATTTTAACCAGATAACAGGTGTACAGGTGGAGTTGCCTATCCCTCTTATCTATGTCCCTGACAATATGAAGAAATTAGGTTAACCGTTGTGTTTTGATATTTTCTTTTTAAATTTACAAATTTTCTGTAAATTTTACGCACAATCTGAAAAGAAAAACAAAATCTTAGAACTGATGATTAGATATTGCTTCCGTATTTGAAATCGAAAATGGAAATATCGATACAGTGACAGGATCCCGTCCGTCAAACTGCGTTGTTTACTTTTGTCGATGATTTCAAAGATTCTTTTGGAAAGTGGTGATCTTCTATCGTTTCAAAAGAAAATTGATATTTACTTTTAAATCAAGTTTGATTGTTGAAAGGGTTTTTAAATCAGATATTCCTACAACTATATAAGTCCACTGCTGATTGAGTAAAACGCAGAAAAAGGTTAAAAGACAGTAAATGGCGTTTTCCGTATAAAGGGAAGTAACTTATACGCATGTTATCTGATGGGCTCCAAACGTTTCGTAACCTCTCCGTTTCGTAACAGAAAAGAAATTGGCGGTTTGGTAACCGAACCATTTCGTACCCGGATACTGTTTGGCTGTTTGGGAACTGATACTCTTTTGTTGTACCCGAAAAAGTATTGGGCGTTTCGTAACCGATATCCAATTGAGCTCCTAATATTGCTCAATATAATTGATCTAAAGTCCTCTTTAATTTGTTGGAGTTACCACTATCACAACAGTGCAATAACATTGAGTATCTATACATCTGAATAATGTCGCCTAGGAGTCCATTTTTAAAAAAAATGAATTACACGACCTGAATATTTTGTGTAGACTCTCCTCAGGAATATTCCGTCGCAATATCTTGAAAACAGACAAGGGGTTTCAGAGGTGAGCAAATTACATTGTCTTAGGAATCCAGCTTCTTATGCAGGTTGCATTGTCGACCTAGTTTCGAAAATAATAGTAGCTCTCTTCAATTTATCAGAGGAAAATAAGTTAAAATATTCTCATTTTGTCTATTTTCTTATGCCACAGCAACTCGTCCTCACATTGGAAGCAGGTAAAATACAGAACACAGGCGTTTGAGTTGATTCTTCGAGAAAACTCGTTTCTAATAATAATGTCATGTCATATTCTTAAAATAGCATTGGTCATATACCCTATACTACACATATAGGCCTATAATTGTTATAATATGTTAATAGGCAAAGCCTAGGTCGTGTGAAAGCAAGAACAATTAATTAGTTAAGCACTGTCAGTCCCCCAACAAGAACCAAATTAAAAGGCCAATGGTAGAAAGTTACAAAACAGAATTTGAAAAACATATTGAAAAACCCCAAACCTATCATGCATTTAAGTTTAATTTGTACATATCTATTGTTTTTTTCTTTATTAGGTTAGGATTGTAACAGACTGTAAGATTTCCAAGGATGTTGATGGAAAACAACACTAGAAGGCATTGAAGAATGTTCTGATTTATTTTTACAAATGCCAGTTATTTGTAAACTTGTAATAAATATAATTGGTTACTAAAATACTCCACACAACAATCATCCAAGGCACATGGCCAACTTTGCATGATCTGGCTGAATGTATAATCTTGAGACAATTTAAGATGAGAACACTATACATACAGACTGAGAAAACTGTAATTTTTGACAAATATTTTAAAAATGTCCCATTTATAATGATGTATGTTGGAAAAGGTAAAGTTTAGCCCATTGCCTGATGTAAATTACTTGATTTCTGTGACTAATCTGAATACATTGTCGGAATTATGAGGCGCCGTTTTACTATTTATTCTTTATTTTTTTATATCAGAAAATACTCTTTATTTCTTGATATCAAGAAATCCATTTTCTGATATCAAAAAATCGAATTCCTGATATCAAAAAATAAGGAATAAATAGTAAAACGTATGAGGCGCCGTTTTACTATTTATTCCTTATTTTTTGATATCAGGAATTCGATTTTTTGATATCAGAAAATGGATTTCTTGATATCAAGAAATAAAGAGTATTTTCTGATATCAAAAAATAGATTTTCTGATATCAAAAATTCATATGACTGCTATTCTGACATATTCAGAAAAATAAACCTTAGATATCAACCCTTACCCACATACAGACTATAAATTAAATTTATATTTTAAATATTGTATTGTTATTACTTCTCGCAATAGACCATTTGACACCATAAAACCTGTAAAATAAAAATTTTCATCTATGATATTTCGTACGAGATATTCTAGGCTAGAATTTCTAATTATGGTATAACAAAAACAACAACAACAACTTGTCCAAATCGGGCACACATCTTGTGTAAGGATTTGAATTTCAAACTCAACGAAGCTATAAATAACGTCCGAAAATTAAATTTCAATAATCCTTCATTATCGACGGTTATTTTTCGTAGAATAACAACACTACTTTTTAAATGAGATGTCGGCTCGACTCGAATTTGGCCATGAGGTGTCGGCGCATCCAAAAAAGTGGTCGGCTTAACCGAAAAGGGGTCGGCGTAACTGGTTAACTGGATACCTTTGTGAGGCATCGGCAGCAGACGAATTTTGGAAATATTGTGGCAAATGCAGAAATTTGCCCATTTTTTTTAATATTCTCCTCTGAATTAACTTGTCTGGTACCAATAAATTATAGATTGTGGTTTAATGATTAATGTTATCATTGGATAACTCTCTACAAATGTAATCATATTGATTGATTGTTATAAACACGGCAATCAGACCGACCGTATAATAAAAAGAGGCAACATTACAACATTTTAAAACTACATTTTTATGAAAGTGCTTGTCTGATTTTAAGATAATTTAGCAGCGACTCGCTACATGTTTTAAGTCTTATTGATTGGTTGAAAGATGTAAAAACTAGGTGGGGTCATTTAATTTCCCCAAGACCATTAAGAATTTATGATCTTAGAAATAATTCAATCTGGCCTGATGCTTCATTACTTGTCTGTCATTGTGGGGATTTTTTTAGATAAATATTTCTATATGCACTTCTGCATCTCCTCTTAACCGATCACAATTCTACATTCTGTACATTCAGTACTTTGATTAAGTAATACACAATGTTAAAAATGAAAATCTTCTTGAAAATTGTCCTCGTGTGTATGCTTAAAAGTACATAAGACACACATAATACATGCAATGCAACTGTTCCTGATAGGCATTGGTTGGGATTTTAGGTTATATAGCTTTTATTTAATCTGCTTGAGACTTTGAAAAGCCTGATGAGTACAATAACATTGCTAATATAAGCAATTTCTTATTTTCCTACAATGTTTTCTTTTCTGTGAAATTGTACTATCCGACCTTCAACTTTATTCATGGAATTTCTCCAGGTGTGTTTAATTGTGAATAATCTAAAAAATAAAAACATTGTGTATTTTGTTGAAGTCTCGATTTATATAAATACGATCCACTAAAACATGTACTAGGATTTATATGTTTGGGCCTCTTTTCTTATTACGGTTTATTTCTTGTTTATATGAATAAATGGGGCTGGGTATCACTTTGGGGGTTTTCCTGGTGCATTCCGATTTTTATAATTTTTTGTGCGAATCACTATTGATGTATTTCCATTAACGCAAAATGGTGGTTTGCATGCTATGAGCATTTCTGACATATATCGGAAAAAAGGCTGGTGGTAATTTACTATGCAAACTGATTTTGAACTTTTTGCACTTATTTTCCATTTTTAATGTCTAAATTAATCAAAGTACTGATAGTACTAGTAACGAATTATTTTGAACATGTATTGTAAAATCTAATTTATGAATGCAATTGATCATGCTATTGCACAATTTAGTCTATTTTATTATTATTAATATTTTTGTCCAGAGATTTTTTTTATCAGTTGACAGTTTTAGTAAATGTAGCATTTCAACGGCGATGCGAGCGTTTAACATGCACACTAACTCTTTCACTGAGCTCTGCGTAAAGTCTGTCAAAACACCCATGGCATATTTGTGAGATTTACATTGTTAGTTCGATTTGTTTTCGTCACCAGGGGCGGATCCAGGATTTCGGCTTATATTATAACTATGTTTCATGTGAGTGAATTAATTATTATAAATCTATAATGTTTAACAAATCGCAAAAGAACAGTTCCTATTGGGACTCGAACTCGCGTCCATAGGTAGTCCATGATTAGAAGTTCTACACGCTCTCCATTACACCACGGTACTTTGATACGACGTTAGAGCGTTACTTTCGTATATATATATATAGCTAACTGAATGCGCGCGTATGTAAACCATGATCTATAATTAGAAAGCCCCCTTGATCATCGTTATCATGTTGGAAAAAGGAGAAACAACGGCGATGCGAGCGTTTAAAATGCACACTGACTATTTCACTGAGCTCTGCGTGGTGGCATATTTGTGAGATTAACATTGTTCTATACAGCGTGGGGTCGACTTCTAGTGAATGGGCATACGACTAAAATTCATACTCGCCGTATACGTACCTGCCGACAAATGAAATATATATGCGCGTACTGTTAATTTGATATTTTCTAGAAAATTGATTATCTATGATGATTCGATAGTATAATTATGACTTCACTGTATTGCAATAACACGTAGAAGTCATTTTAATATCGAAAAAATACTAGGACTATTTAGGTGCAGCGAATGTGTATTCTGAGCGGAAGTGTAGTTTAACCATGACTTCCGGAAACAAACACGATCGCGTTAACTGTATTATTTTTTGAGAAAAAATAATTCGTTAAAAAAGAATTGAATTTTTATTGAATTTTTATTGTAGGTAACACTTGGCATGAATCCAACAAAATAAATGTACATTTTTCTATAATTTGTAACATAAACATAGCTGACACCACTTTGGTCACGTGAAATGTTCCTTTTTTTGTATATTCTAACTTTACGGAAAATGTGCGTACGCATTTAAAAGGTGATGATATTTATTCATATCCAATGCACATATTGATCAAAGCGCCAATGGCACTGTAGTGGCGATCGTAATTTCTCCCTAGAAAAGTTAAACTGCTTTGAAAAACCGAGAGCAAAAAATAAACACAAAAAATGCTCATAAAGCACAATTTCTATATTTGCCAAACTGTTCAGTTGATACTATGATAATGCTCGATCTCCAACTAAATAAGCCTACACTTTCAGCATTGATTGCTAATTGACTCTAGAACGCACATGTATAAATTAACTTGTGTACACACTGACATATTGTCATTTTAACCCTTTTAAACCAGTATTATCATCTAGACGCTTTCGTATATTGCAACAAGTACAAAGTAAAGCGTTTATAATGTTGAGATTTAAGAACAATCGATTACAAGACTCGAGCTATTTAAAGAATCTTTTGGAATTTCCAGAAGACTTCTACTGGGTCATTGAGTTGAGAGTTCTTTGCAAGGCAGATAGAACGCGCAATGATATTTATTATCTAGCCGAACATGAAGAAAGATACTATTTACATAGTTTAACTCTATGAAGATATTATCTCAATAAATCACAAATCTTAGTATCAATCCGGTACCAAATGAGCACTGACATGATTATTTTTAATCCTGTCTCTGCATCACTGAAGGAACTATATATTTGTCCGTTTAACGGATGTTGGTAAATTGGTTTGAAGTCAGGAATAAAAAGTCAACAGGCTGTTCAAAACTGACTATGTAAATTGTTTCGTTGTTGTTGCCCAATCGCCACAAAAATATAGACGTTCACGATTTTAGATCAGTCTTTTCTACAGAGAGTTATCTACCCTTGAATATCATATTTTTAGTATTTAAACATTCATAGAGCTATAACTTTACGGTTATCATTGGATTTTCAAATAACTTGCCAAAATTGTTAATCGCTTTTAGAAAAAACGTCGAATAAAATTTCACGAATGTAGCTCAAAGTTCAAGATCACAATGCTACTACGAACATAGAAAGGATTTCACCCCCCATTCCGTCAAAAGCCGACTGATTTCGATATTGGCAGTATTTTGATTGATATTTCGGCTTTTCACGGAATGGTCGGGTGAAATCCTTTCTATGTTCGGAGTAGCAGGTAAAATACAATCAAAACATAAAACAAACGCAAATATTTATATTTAAACAGCTGTACAGACCAAATACATTTTTACGTGGATTGTGATTTGGTCGATTTAACTTCAATTGACCAAGACAGAGTCGCCACAATGTAACTTCAGTGTATTGTTGTGCATGCGTGCGTTCGTGCATTCGTTCTTGCAGTCCATGCTCATCAGCCCTTATTGTTAAGTGTGTGTCAATAACCGCGTTGTATCGTTAGGTCCGCTGTATAAACATACCCTATTGGTTTTATCAAATTTCAGCTTTCATAAACGAAATTATCGAGACGACTGAATATGAAACTTAACCTTAGTCATTTAATTAAACTTATAAACCTGAGAAATATTAATTGACTTATTTTTCTTTTTAATAGATAGGTAAATACACACAAAAGTGCTAAATCTTAAAAAAAAAAATAAGTATCCCATTTCGTAAGATAAAATTCTTGAAGCAAAATGGCGACGTCGAAAGGAGCAAACACGTACAACAGACAAAATTGGGAAGAATCGGTAGGTTTTTTGAGTTAACGGAGAAATGGTTACCTTTCTACAGTCATAATTCTTTCCGATGACTAATGGATGCATAAGTTTGATATGAAATGGGTTAGTTCAAGTCATGTTGGTGACAATGTGTACCCGCCGGATGATGGTTGTGTGGGTGGGGTAACATTTTCAACAGTCGATTTTTCAAACATTTGGCGATTGGAAAAACCGAAATAAACACTAATTGGATGGTTAACTTTGTTAAAGTGGTAACAATTTTCAAAGTTTTTTGTTAACAGTAAGTTCAAACTTATTACAAGCATTGTCGGACCACCTACTTGATTTGTTGTCGTAAATTTCCTGTTTACCGACAACTTCAGTGAAGTCTGATTTAAGTATTGCTTATGAACATGTTTATACAGTCATCATACTCAAGAAAGTATTTATACAGGGCTACCATTGCCGTCTTGATTCCTTTTATAATTCACATAATATTTTACAGCTAGATATACATCATAATACATGTCCACAGTTTTATTGACAAAGAAGAGATTTTTTTAACTGTTCAATAATCAATTGGAAAGCTTGGTTGGTAGTCTGGTTCTTTGATTTCAAGCCACTCAAGCTGCATTGTTGACGGATGTTGACCAATGCAGACTATGCGAAAATCGTCAGTCCTTCAGTCCTGACAGACATTTTATTCGGACTGACACATTTTCAGGCAATAATTGGTTGAACAAAGAGGAAAGTATATGAAAAATTAGCTTTCGGACTGACAGGTTTCAAAAGATTTTGTGTAGTCTGCAATGAGATGGCTTGAACAATCAGATGACAAACCTTTTAACCTTCTTGAAAATGTCGAAGAATTAACTTTAAAATAAAAAGATATCAATGTATTTTCCACTACAATGCTTTTTCAGACTTGATACTGATAGTGAGATTACTATTTTTATGTGGTATCTTTCTTCTATTTTAGGATTTTCCCATTCTATGCCAAACATGCCTTGGAGATAACCCATACATACGAATGGTAAGCATAATTAACCCTTTTCCACATACAACAAATCTGCAGCAGACGACATTGACAACATATGGCCAAACATTTGGGAAAACTGTACATTGAGCAATTTCTCCTTTTGCCACAATGTTTTCAAAAGTCGTCTGCCGCAGAGGTGTCAGAAAACGTCTGTATGAGCGAAAGGGTTAAAAGTTTAAAGAAATTAAAAAGGTTTTCTGGAAAGGGCTTGATTGAAAAACCCATGGCTTGATTATTAATATCTTGTTAAGGTTTGACGGCCTTGGTGGTGTTGTGGGAGAGTTCCCGCCTCAGAAGCGGGAGGTCACAGGTTTAATCCCGGGCTGGGTCATACTAATGACTTTTAAAAAGATAATAAATTATTAATCACTTTCCCAATGCACTAGGATTGTGAGGTTAGGATGACAACTGACTCTGGTGTCACTAGTGTCAGGTTATCCATTTTCCACATGTATACATCAAATCTGCAAGAGACGACTTCAAAAATATCTACTCAAAATTTTAGAATATGGAAAATCTCTATAATTGTAGGTATAATTACTGAAAAAAGTTAAAAACTTTGTGTCAAAATGGGAATTCGCTGGTTTTGAGCAATTTCTCCTTCTGTAACAATGTTTTCAAAAGTCATCAGCTGCAGATGCATCAAAATGTGTCAACAGGTGGGAAAATGTGAAATGGACCAGCAGTACTTGTATCTTACCCAGGAAATGCCTTGATATAACTGAAAAAATGTTGAAACTGCCTTAAAACACCAAATGAACTAGCAAGCGTTATTATTACTTCCCAAAGGTAGTCTAACTCTCTTTTTAAAAAAGATAGACAAGCAGTTATACATTACACAATATATCTCTTCTATTCAACACATTTTAAGTTTTAAGTTATAACTTAAATTGTGTTGAATAGAAGAGAATTCAAGAGATATATTGTGCACTGTATAACTGCTTGTCTATTTTTTTTTTATTAAAGGAGAGTTAGACTACCTTTTGGAAAGATATTAGTTTCTCACATATACCTGTAGACACATTTTAAAATTATTGTTTCAATAGGAGAAATGTTCATGATAAGCAATTTCTTATTTTGCAGTCTGCATATATTTGTTGTATTGAAGAACATGTTAAGTTGAAATTAAGTGGTCCATGATCTGTATTGAAAATAATTGTCAGACCTATTGGTATTAAACTAGCAATAATTGTCAGACCTATTGGTATTAACTTAGCAATTACTATGTAACTAGTAAAGTGTAACATTTAAAGCAATTTCAGAGCTCTTTAAGTTAGAAGGAGTTAAGATTATTTCATTTAATTTGACAATAAAGAAATAAGAAGCGTCAAAAGATTTGGGGTCTTGTTGCGAGTTTGTGCATCCACACAGTCTCACAAAATCCTTCACTCGTGACTGTCATGTCTAACGTTAACCTTAGAAAAGAAATAGTTCTTTTAAAAATATAGAAATTGTACCGATTAGGATTTCACTATCACAATCCTTTATGTCATCATAATGAGGTGCAACAACACCCAAAATCATCAGATGCGGTTCAAATATTTTTCCAGATGAAAGAAAAATATGGGAAGGAGTGTAAGATATGTGCCAGACCGTTTACAGTGTTCCGTTGGTGTCCAGGGGCCAGGATGAGGTTTAAGAAAACAGAAGTGTGTCAGACGTGCTCCAAAATAAAAAATGTTTGCCAAACCTGTTTGTTAGATCTGGAATATGGTAAGAGATAGTATTTAACATTTATCACTTAAAAAGGAGAAAATCCTCCATGTTTATGTTTAGAATAGTCACAATAGAAATTAATATATATTTAGAAGGAAAAAAGTCGGGCTATTGTGATACGCTTGGCGTCATCACAAAACTTTAGGTCTTGTTTCTGGTCACGCTTTTTTTTAAATCCCTTTTCCTCATAAAGACAAAAGTCTTGCCACAATGTTTTAAACTCTAATGATTAACTCTCATTTATATTTTTGCAAATATGTTTTCGAGTACTCAGCTGCACAGATTTCAAAAGTCACGCATGCATTTTTTAATCAATCCAAAAGCCTACGTGACTAAGACAGAAAATCACTTGCCATTTGCAATAAATAATAAATAATCTGAAATGCTTGTAAGTCTAACAATCATGAGGATTTTATCGATCAGTACAGTGAGACAGAATAAAAAATAAACCAGGATAATTCGCTCAAATAATTTGATTAGTCAGCCAATTTTTTTCCCAACATGCGGTTAAATTGACTAATCGAAATTGGTAAAAAAAAATATAAAAAAATATGACCTTTATACTGCCTATACTTTTTGTATGAATAAGATATATACAAATATTTCGTTAAATATTTGATTTGTTTAGTTATCAAATTCAGTAAACGAGCGACACCTGAATGAATATACGAAATTGAAAACGTTGCGATTTGTGTTTATCTTATGGTATAGAGTACCAAGCTACTATTCAGTGCAGAACAAACATGTACCTGCTATGTTAAGTTTCATGGTAATTAACCCTTTCCCAAGCTTTTGCAGCATATGATTTTTAGCTCTACGCCAGAAGGGCTTATGTCGTGCCGATTCGTCTGCCGTGCATGCGTCCGTCCGTCCGTCCGTAAACAATTTCTTGTTAACACGATACAGTCTTCACTTTTGATCGTATCTCAACCAAACTTATACAGTAGTTAGATATCCATGAGAGCTCGGTTCCTTTAGAAAACCAGCCACAGATCCGCCCATGCATGACTGGATTATGGCCCTTGAAATGGTCAAAATTGCTATAAAAGAGCTTGTTAACACGATACAGTCTTCACTTTTGATTGTATCTCAACCAAACTTATACAGTAGTTAGATATCCATGAGAGCTCGGTTCCTTTCAAAAACCAGCCACGGTCCGCCCATGTATGACTGGATTATGGCCCTTGAAATGGTCAAAATTGCTATAATAGAGCTTGTTAACACGATACAGTCTTTATTTTTAGCTCTACTGGCCAAAGGCCAGAAGGACTTATGTCGTGGCGATTTGTCCGTCGTCCGTCCGTCCGTAAACAATTTCTTGTTAACACGATACAGTCTTCACTTTTGATTGTATCTCAACCAAATTTATACAGTAGTTAGATATCCATGAGAGCTCGGTTCCTTTAGAAAACCAGTCACAGATCCACCCATGCATGACTGGATTATAGCCCTTGAAATGGTCAAAATTGCTATAAAAGAGCTTGTTAACACGATACAGTCTTTATTTTTAGCTCTACTGGCCAAAGGCCAGAAGGGCTTATGTCGTGGCGATTTGTCCGTCGTGCGTGCGTCCGTCTGTCCGTAAACAATTTCTTGTTAACACGATACAGTCTTCACTTTTGATTGTATCTCAACCAAACTTATACAGTAGTTAGATATCTATGAGAGCTCGGTTCCTTTTGAAAACCAGCTAGATCCGCCCATGCATGACTGGATTATGGCCCTTGAAATGGTCAAAATTGCTATAATAGAGCTTGTTAACATGATACAGTCCTTATTTTTTATTGTATCTCAATCAAACTTATACAGTAGTTAGATATCCATGAGAGTTTGGTTCATTTCTAAAAAACGGCCAGATCTACTCATGCATGGCTGGATTATGGCCCTTGAAATTGTCAAAATTGCTATAATACAGCTTGTGAACACAATAGAGCTTCCATTTACTATCTGATCTTCACCAAACTTAGATGGTATTTGAATATTGATTACATATTGGTTCCTTTTGAAACAAGCCAGATCAATGCCAGTAGAGCATAGGCCCTCATGGGCCTCTTGTTTAAAACATTTTAGCAAAATAAGAAATTGTTTATGTTCAATTTCTGCTTTTGCCACAAGGTTTTCAACTATTCATTGAATATACTATCATTCATAAAAAGTGCCCATATTTAAGCATAGATGTTTCCAAAGTCCTCTGATGCAAATTTCGTGTAGTGGGGTCAAGGGTTAAACCTATGAGGTGTGGTTTTTTTTTTGTAGGATTACCAGTGGAAGTAAGAGACAATGCCCTGAAAGTGCAAGACAATATGCCCAAATCAGATGTAAACAAAGAATTCTATCAACAGAATATGGAAAGAGAGGTACGTGTTCTAGATATTGATTGTGCTAGGTCTTTGCTTATATAATTATATCCCTTTTCCTCATATAGACGCTTTCTGACGCCTCTGCAGCAGACGACTTTTTAAAAACATAGTGACAATCGACGAAAGTGCTCAAAAGGAGCAATTTCTCCTTTTGCCACAATGTTTTTCACTTTTTGTCATAGGTTATTCATTCAATTACAGAGATTTTCTAAGTTTGACAAAATATGTTCAAAGTCGTCCGCTGTAGAATTGTCGCATGAGGGAGAGGGTTAAATGTCACCATGTCATTGGTGTTGGGGGCGTTGGCAAAATACTAAAGTTTTGAGTTACAATTGTAGCTCTTGATAATGGGGTGTTTTGTATGTTCTAAAATTATCATTTGACCTCCGACACCTATGTTGTGGGTACTCAAAAGAATCATCGCACTGAGACGATTCTTTTGTGTACCCTCAATCTAGATTCTATTGAGTGCTAACAGATATCATGGAAACAAGACCTGTTAACTCTTCCTTATCTATTCATCTGTACAATGAAGCTTCCTTCCAGCTAACTATGCTGTTCTGCTACATCTTATCTCTTATTTAATTAACAACAAAGTACAACACTTGGTAATATCAATAGGATTAACAATTTAGGTCACATTGTTGGTCTAAAGCCTTCTTTTCAGGTGTCTTTAACTTATCTACATATAAATTTGCATTACTTGTGGTTAACCTTTTCATTGCTGAATTTTTAATATGGACTTGTCCAGCTTTAAATTAAAAAAAAATCCATAGTCTTTTCTAGGAATATCAACATAAAAATTCTCCTTTATTATTGGGAAAATGTTTTAATTCTCCTTTTCACACAATGTTTTCAATTCTGTATATAAATTCCTCTTTTAAAATTCAAAGTAATAGATTTATTGCCACAGATGTTTTCAAAGCATGTAAAGGATTTACCCTCTCCCACTTGCAGACACATTTCAACACATCTGCAACAGACGACTTTTGAAAACAATGTGGCAAGTGGAGAAATTGCTCATGATGAGCAATTTCTTCATTTGCCGCTATGTTTTTAACTCTATTCAATAACTAAATCATCATTTGAAGAAATTTTCCATACTTTTACCAAGCTGTTTTCAGAGTCGTCTGCTGCAGAATTCCTGTATGTGGGAAAGGGTTAATATTATACCAGTTAGAAGTAGAAAGAGGAATAATTATGGTTACCTGATATTTTCAGATGTCATTAAATGATGGAACAGTTCCGGGAGGGGCTGGAGGAAAAGCTATAGCCCCTAGTGATATGTTATTGAAACTGGCCAGAACTACACCATACTACAAACGTAACAGACCCCATATTTGTTCATTTTGGGTAAAGGGAGAGTGCAAGAGAGGGGAGGAATGCCCATATAGGTAGGTAAAAACTGGTAATGCTAAAATAGTCAACCCTTTCCCTTATATAGACACTTTCTGTTAGCTTTTTGAAAACAAGGCAATTTCTCATTTGGTAACCATGTTTTTCCTTTATAGATATTTTCTGTACTTTTGCAAAGACGTTTTCGAAGTCGTCTGTTGTATGTGGGAAAAGGTTAACCCTTTACCGCAAATGAGTTGAAAATAATTTTTGCAAAAGAAAAAAATTGCTTGTTTTGAGCCATTTATTCTTTTGTCACAATGTTTTCAAAAGTTATTTGATGCAGAGGCATCAGCAAGCATCTTTCCTATATGCAACAAATCTGCATCAGACGACTTAAAACATCTTGGTCAAAAATATGAAAAAACTCTGTAAATGAATGGATAATAAATAAAAAGAGTTGCAAATATTCTGACAAAAGGAGAAATTGCTCATAATGTTTTCAAAAGTCGTCTGTATCAGGGGAAAGTGTTAACCTTTCAACTCAGTTGAATGACTCCAGTCCTGGCTCTCAGGGTTAAATGGACACTGAAACAGAAACATTGAGAAACTCCAGTCGGTTTCAGTGGTTTGTCATAAAAACGACTATTGAATGAAATGTGTTTTCTTGGTAATTTGTGCAGTTACATCGTTTATCAGACATGGGGCCTAAATATTTGAAATTATTTTTGTAAAAGGAGAAATTGAGCTGTGCTCCAGGAATACAAACCCAGGGTTGTCAAAATGTTTTGTTATAACAGATCTAATGAGAAAAGTAAGGGATCAGGCTTGGAGTAAGATCAGACTGGCTTTTCTTAATCTACAGTAGAGGCAAATGCCTTACTGTTTGTTTCTCGGACCGCTGCTCAATGGCTAATGATAACAGAATGCAATCTTTCCTTTTAGTTTTCCTGATACAAGTTTCACTGTAGCAGTTACCTAGATCTTGATAAATATAAAATGAAAACATCAGAAAACGGCCCTTTCACACATCAATAACAAATCTGCAGCAGACGACTCACAAAACATCGAGGTTATAAAATGAATAAATTATTAGTATATATAGTGTTGAAACTTTCAGAAAGCATTGCAATAGGAGAACTTTTATGGGAACATTGATTTTATGAACAAATTGAGGCATTTTTCCTTCTTTGTCTATGTAAAACAAAATCCCCCTTCCATACAAATTTGGGGTGAATATTCGGAAAAGTGAGAATAAGCATGAACCCCCGTCCTAGATATTGGACACTGGTCTAGTCATACCAAAGACTATACAAATGGAAGTAGTGGCTTCACCCCTTCTTTGCAGACTTTTAAGTATCGTATTAAGACTGATCCATTGGTGTCTGAATAAACATAACAGAATGACTGTTAATTTACCCAAAAATATGAACTATGATAATGACACAACTGAAATATTGTTGAAAGAGGCATGAAACTCCATTCAAACATTCTACTTGTTTTAGGCATGAGAAACCTACAGATCCCGATGATCCTTTATCAGACCAGAATATCAAAGACAGATTTTATGGTGTTAATGATCCAGTTGCAGAGAAGTTATTAAAACGATATGACTCCATGCCTAAACTTGAACCGCCGGAAGATAAAGCTATTACAACTCTTTATGTGGGTAACCTGGGAGATAAAATTGGGGAAAAGGAGCTAAAGTAAGATTTTTTCTTTCTATATTACAACATTTTCTCACATGTACACTCTATTTTGATGCATATGTTTTTTGAAAACATTCTGACAAAAGGCTGATTTGCTCATAATGAATACTTTCTTCTTTTCCATAACATATGTATAATCAATAGTTCCTGCTCAGGAGTCTATAAAGCGGAAGTAGTTGTTCTAATGTTCTAACCCTGATATACAGGGTTCTTTTCTATTCACATAATTTCAGATAAGGCATATCATACTATAACATAGAAACACTTATGACTTGTAGGTCTCCACAAAAGTTGACTGCTCTCTTACTTGAACAATACTTTTTCATAAAACATGGTCACAATGTTTATGGTGACAATAGCTCGTCCAATTTTGATTTCCAGTCTTAATTGCTCAAGAGTTACAACTCCTCAATTGCTGACATTTTGTTGAGGAATTTGTTATCCAATATAGGACACATTTTTAACCCTTTCCCACATTCGAAAAAACTTCAGCAGACGTCTTTTAAAACATCGGAGGAAAATTATGGATAACCTCTATACATAAAAGGGTATTTATTGAAAAGAGTTGAAAACAGTTTGGCAAAAGAACAAATTGCTGTATGTGGTTAAAGGGTTAAGATACCTTATAGCTTTAATTTTCCTTTAATTTACAGGGATCACTTTTACCAATATGGAGAGATCCGATCAATAAACATAGTAGCCAAACAGCAGTGTGCGTTTATACAGTTCACAGCTAGATTAGCAGCAGAAGCAGCAACAGAAAAGACTTTTAATAAGTTGATAATGCATGGCAGGAGATTGAATATCAAATGGGGGAAATCCCAGGGTCAGTCTGGATCGGACAAACAGGAAGAGAAGCATGAAGAGAAAGTATTAGAACCAGTACCTGGACTGCCTGGAGGTAAAGTATAATAATGTTGTTAAATGTTTGTTTGTTTAACCCTTTCCCTCAGGTAGACGCTTTCTGACGCCTCTGAAGCAGCTGACTTTTGAAATCATAGTGGCGAATGGAGAAATTGCTCATAATGAGAAATATCTTCATTTGTCACAATGATTTCACCTCTATCTAACTATCATACTATCATTCATAGAGCTTTTATATATTTTGGATAATTTCAAAATTGTGTGCTGCGGATTTATTGTATGTGGGGAAGGGTTAAATATACATATTTATATAAAATGCATATATTTGAAGGTCATTGAGATAGGCTTTTTGTGTCACCTACCTTGAGAAAACTCTTAGGGATCACTTCTTCATTGTCTTTCCGGCATACTTTTACTTATTTACATATCGCTGGCTGTCAACACACATGTTCCTTAATGGTTTGATGTAGCAGTTAAATGTGAAAGAGGTACATTGAAGTTGTTATATTTATAAATTTGTTTAAGATATTCTTAAATAATTCTACCCTTTCCCACATACCAAACATCTGCAGCACATGAGGAAATATCTAGGTACAACTATGGTTAAATGTCAAAAGTAAAATTATTGTATAGTGTTGAAAACCTTCTGGCTAAAGAAAAAATTGCTTATTATGAGCAATTATTCCCTTTGTCGCATTAAAAGTTGTCTGCTGTAGATGTGTACAAATGATTCTGCATGTGGGAATGAGTGAAACTCACTTAAAAATTCAAGAATGAATGTTTAATATTAATAAAGATCAAATTGTAACATGTTAGTAATATTCCATCATTTCAGCACTGCCTGCTCCGCCAAGAGAACTATCTAACAATTTTTTCAACTTGGGCGACGCCCATCCTCCAATGCCTCCAATGCACATGAGACCTATGCATCCACATGGACACCATGGCCCTCATGGTCCACACGGCCCCCATGGACACCCACCAATGATGCCTATGTTTATGAGAGGTCCTCCACCTCCTGGTGAGTTATTAGCGCCACTTAGTTTAACCCTTTCCCACCTGGAAACGCATTTTGACCCAATAGCAGCAAATGACTTTGAAAAATTGTGGACAAAGGGGAAATTGCTCATCATGAGTAATTTCTATCATGAGCAATAGCAATTTCTCCTTTGGCCACAATGTTTTCAACTTTATTTAACAATTAACCATCTTTTATGGAGATTTTTCAGGTTTTTGTCACTGTTTTCAAAGTTGTCAGGTGCAGATTTGCTGTATTTTAGAAAAAATTAAATCTTTTTATCCTTTCCCTGAGTCAGTTGGCTTTTTGTCACTTTTGCCTCTGACAGAGAAAATCTGAAAATGAGCAATTTCTACTTTCCTCACAATGTTTTTAACTCGGGGTCCAAATAATTCAGCTTACTTTTAAGATTAACCACCTTTTTTCTATGATAGTTTTATAGCTAGCCTATTGACTCAACATAGCAGTGCAGGACTTAAAATATACTGCATTTCCATTTTTTATGCAGAGGTAATCATAATAGCTGCAGCTCATAAGAAATCATGCATTTTATTTACTTAAACAATATGCCAATCAACCTGTCATGTCAAATAGAGAACCATATCAAGCCTGCCCTGCAGTGTAAAATGATCTAGACAATATTTGAACAACGGTTAGATATCAGTCCATACACTGAAATAGTCAGTAAGTAGGTAACAGAAGGTAACAAACGAAATTGACCCTAAAAGTTGCTGCTTCAAACCTTAACTGTAAAAGCCATAGGTAGTATTTTATTTTGAATTAAAACCCATTTTTTGGGACTGTTCTACAAAAGACATTTATGTAAACAATGTCAGGAAAAGGAGAAATTGCTTTTCTGCCACAATTTAACCTTTTGCCTCTTGCAGTTCCATTTAAATGCATCTGCAGTTGACGATTTTTGAAAACATTGCAGCAAACTGTTTCATGATGATAACCTTTTGCCACAATGTTTTCAACCCTATATTCACTAATTACACTTTTATTGATAGAGATATTTTTGAAGTCATCTGTGTCAGATTTAGTGTATATGGCAAAGAGCCTGTCTAGATTTCCCAATTATTTTCTGCAAATTTATTCAGTTGGTAGTCATTACATGGCATTAATGGCTAAAAGATTGGAAATTTATAAATTGTATTCTCCACTATTTTACAGGTATGAGGTTACCTCCTCCCCCAGGCATGATGCCACTTCGACCTCCACCAGGGGTAATGCCCCGGGGTAATCTTCCTCCAGTCCACTACCCATCACAGGATCCAAGCAGAATGGGTGCAACACATTCAAATAGATAGTACAAGGACATTACTGTAGGAGGACAGACAAAGTTTGGCGTACAGCGAGACCTTTCCATATCATGTGAAATACGTCACTGCATCTGAAGATGTTTCCTGTATTTCTGTTTGTGGCTATGTTTTATATGCACACAGAGTAGCATCTTCTTTGTCTCATTATCCTGAAATGCTGATTTGTGAATAATGGTACCCTTCCATAAACTGAAGCAAGATTTGAAGGCCAGAAAGCTTAATTTATACCAACAAAATGAAATATTGTTGGAAAGAGAAAACTGTTAATTTATTAATAGAAAGTAACAGTTATTAATCTTTCCTCCACAATGTTTTGTAAACTTCTGCTGCAGAGCTGTCGAAAGTCTGGAGATGTTATCATGTAATTGAGCTTTGAGCCAGGAAGAAAACAACTGTATGGTACATGTTACTACTATTGTAGAAAAAGTATGTACCAATGCTATCAGATCGAAATGTCCGTTTACTATTCAAAATGTGGTTTTCCCTGAAGCTCATCTAAGAAAATATGAAGCTTCTGTTTTTAGCTCGCCAGTACGAAGTACAGGAGAGCTTATGTGTTACCCCCGGCGTCGGCACCGTCGGCGGTGGCGTAGACACCTAGGTTTAAGGTTTGTGTTTAAGGTTTTCATTTGGGTTTTAAGGGTTTATACCTTTAGGAACCATTTGTCATCCATCTACGCACACCACTACACCCGTCCTGACCCTGGGTCAAGGTCAAGGTAATTTCTACTTGGTTCTGTTACAAGGTTTAAGGTTTGCGTTTAACGTTTAACATATCACTCTGCATTCACTATTATGACATTGATTGCTTTCATATTTAGTTTATACATTTACGAACTATTGGTCATCCATCTACGCACACCACTACACCCGTTCTGACCCTGGGTCAAGGTCAAGGTCATTTCTACTTGGTTCAGTTACAAGGTTTAAGGTTTGCGTTTAACGTTTAACATATCACTGCAGTCACTATTATGACATTGATTGCTTTCATATTTAGTTTATACATTTAAGAACTATTGGTCATCCATCTGCGCACACCACTACACCCGTCCTGCACCTGGGTCAAGGTCAAGGTCATTTCTACTTGGTTCAGTTACAAGGTTTAAGGTTTGCGTTTAACGTTTAACATATCACTCTGACATTGATTGCTTTCATATTTAGTTTATACATTTAGGAACTATTGGTCCATCTACGCACCCCACTACACCCGTCCTGACCCTGGGTCAAGTTATATCAGAGTTATTGCCCCTTTTCTGTCAAAAAATCTAACATTTTCGTCACGTTTTCAAATAACTTTTTTTCTACTCAAAGGATTAGATTGAAACTTCTGACAAATGTTTATATCAATGTGTGTGATTGGTTCACAAAAGGGGGATAATCCAAATAATTTTATATCAGAGTTATTGCCCCTTTTCTGTCAAAAAATTAAATTTTCAAATAACTTTTTTTCTACCCGAAGGATTGGATTGAAACTTCTGACAAATGTTACTTTTTTTTTTATTCGACGTCTGTCTATTTTTTTTTTTATCCGGCGTCTGTCTGTCCGTCACACTTTTTTCGTCACGTTTTCAAATAACTTTTGTTCTACTCAAAGGATTAGATTGAAACTTCTGACAAATGTTTTTATCAATGTGTGTGATTGGTTCACAAAAGGGCGATAATCCAAATAATTTTATATCAGAGTTATTGCCCCTTTTCTGTCAAAAATTTAAATTTTCAAATAACTTTTTTTCTACTCAAAGGATTGGATTGAAACTTCTGACAAATGTTTATATCAATGTGTATGATGGGTTCACAAAAAGGGGGATAATCCAAATATTTTTATATCAGAGTTATTGGCCCTTTTCTGTCAAAAATTTAATCTACTCAAAGGATTGGATTGAAACTTCTGACAAATGTTTATATCAATGTGTATGATGGGTTCACAAAAGGGGGATAATCCAAATATTTTTATATCAGAGTTATTGCCCCTTTTCTGTCAAATATTCAAATTACTTTTTTTCTGCTCAAAGGATTGGATTGAAACTTCTGACAAATGTTTATATCAATTTTTGTGATGGGTTCACAAAAGGGGGATAATCCAAATATTTTTTATATCAGAGTTATTTTCTGACAAGGCGCCGGCAGGTGACACACGTGCTCCGGGAGCACTCCATTCTAGTTGAACTTAGAATTTTTGTCAAAAGTATTGAAAAGGTGTATTATCTTGCAATAGGTGATACTGTGCGACTTTACCTAATACTTTAACTGTTCTGAAGTAGGCCCTGATATACGATGGCCCTGATAGGCGAGCTATATTGTCCTCCGACAACTCTTGTTTATGCTATGAGTGTTTCATATCTTCATTTTTACCATTTTCTAAGCAGACTTTGCTTTTACTCTTTAAATGCTTCAAAGCACACAGTGCCTGAAGATAATACTTAAGGAATAATCTTGTAAAGAATAGCTACAACCATAATACAAAGTGGAAACGGGCCTCTAACTGAGACTTTCAGTGAAAGACAGATGGATTACATCATTTTAATAACATACTAGAATTAATTCAGATGTGTTGTTTTTTTATGTGATTCTAAAGTTGCAAACAATTACTGCACTAGTTGCAGAAATTACTAGGAGCATGTTAGCAAACAGATTGATTTGAAAAGATCATAGGTTTAACATACAGTTATTGACTGACAACAATCGTTTAAAACATTAAACATCAAATTTTTCATATAAATCTTTCCAACATAAAGACGATTTATGACGCCTCTGCATCGGATGACTTTTGACAAGCATTGTTGCAAAGGGAGAAATGCTCATGATGAGCAATTTTTCCTTTTGTCACAATGTTTTCAAATCTCTTCCAAATTTTTTTCCAAGAGATTTTCCATATTTTTCTCGGTATGATTTCAAAGCTGTCTGCTGCAGTTGTGGGAAAGGATTAAAGATCTTACATTAATCACGATGTTGTCATAGTTGTATATTTAGAATAAATTCAACAAAATAAAAATGAAATGATTGATGCACTATTGATTTTTTTTTTTTTAAATAGCTTTTGCCTTTTTGTCATTCGAGTATCTTTGAGGAATCTCCAACAGGTATGAGTTGAGGGGAAAACGGCACGGAATAGCTAATGTTTCTGGTAGAACTACCAAAAACTGACATATACAAAACCATATTTAAATCAGATGTTTCTCAAGTTGTTACACACATGTGTGTATAACGTGTTATTATACCTCACATGACTTTATGTTAATTTCTCATATACTCATGGGCAATTTCTTACTGTCTCATGCTAACAGTATGTTTTTGACCGGTTAACAGCATACTGTTACATGGCATGCGCGTCTAAAATGTTGGTCAATCACTCATGCACATGCATGACGCCATTTAAAACAATAACGTCACCGTTAAGACGCGCATGCCATGTAACAGTATACAGTTAACCGTTATATTGTAGTACCCCATGCTCACCTCAAAATAAGGGTACAGAATAAACTTGTAATTTTGTTCGGTATAATAAAATAAATATTGCATGACTTCCAGTGTGACAGTACATATTGTCAACATTCGAGTAATTACTGTTAACCTCTGGTAACAGTATTTTCTTCATGTTGACAATATGTACTGTCACACTGGAAGCCATGCACTATTTAAATATTATTGCATACTTTCATATTGACCCGTTCACTTTGCATTGAAGAAAGTGGTCATGATTACAGGTTATTGACCCTGTACAGTGAAATCATCGTTGGACCGATTTCTTGGGTTGACGAGGTCCATCGATGATTTCACAGTTCAGGGTCAATAACCTTTTTACTGCATACTTTCATATTGTAAACTATTTGATTTTCACTGTGGATTTTTTTTATTATCTAGAGTTGATAAATCTGCTTTCAAAATCGAAAAAAACTGTTTGTTTACACAAGTAGTCATTTTGTTGCAAATGCCGTTTGAAAAGTTAAATCATAATGGTGACATTATTGTTTTAAATGACGTCATGCACGTGCACGACCAACATTTTCGACGCCGTGCCATGTAACAGTATACTGTTATCCGGTCAAAAACGTACTGTTAGCATGAGACAGTATATAAATATTGCATGGCTTCCAGTGTGACAGTACATATTGTCAGCATGAGGAAAATACTGTTACCCGAGGCGAAGCCGAGGTTAACAGTATTTACCCGAATGTTGACAATATGTACTGTCACACTGGAAGCCATGCAATATTTATTTTATTATACCGAACAAAATTACACGTTTATTCAATTTATTCTGTACCTTTGTAGGGGAGGTGAACATGGGTAGATCTACTACAATGTAACACACACATATGAATATACCGGTTAACAGTATACTGTACATCACATAACATCCTTTATAAAGCAGTCGGTCACATTTCTTAATCAAAAGGGGATTTGTTATAACTTCCGTTGTAAGACGGCTAGTTCCGGTGCATGTGTATTCGTAGCACTGTAAAAGAAAATATAGTTGAGTATAAATTGTGTTCAGAAAATGGATCGTGAAAGTGATAATCTTATTAATTGTGAACTTCAGAAAAACCCTATACTAACATATTGTTTTTTTATAACTATGACAATGTGCTATAAACCAAAAATCTGTTCAGTGAACAAACATACAGCAGACGACTTTAAAAAAATCTTCTCAAAGCTGTAAGAAAACTATAAATACAATTTAATGATTGAATAGAGTTGGAAACGTTGTGATAATTGCACCTTTTGCTACAATGTTTTCAAATATCGGCTGCTGCAGTACATCTTCAGTTTGAAAAAAAAGCTGCCATCTTGATGAGTGTGTATTATTTGACAATAGTAACATGATCATGAAGTACGTGTATTTGCACTAAATGTGTGATATGTTGATTGGTATTTATACGCTGCAACAATATTTTAGTTATATCAGGATGATTCCTTGATGAATTACCAGCACTGCTGGTAGGTTAATCCAGACACTAGCGCATCAATAAAACCCCGCAACTTTGAGGGTCAAGGAGGAAAGACGCGTTGTAATGTCGACCGGGAAATGAAATATGAAAATATTTGGGTAAATGACACACAATTTATAGTTAATTAGAATACAATGTACGCCATAATTATATGCATGTTTTTCTTTTCGGGGCCTGGTTCACAGTGTTGTAACATAAATACAAGAGCGATCAGCGGGACACGTGTTGCCGGTTGTAAGTGAGAAAATGGCTTGACAAAAATATCCCCAAATGGGTTAACTCTAAAGATATGATTGCAAGATATATAGCTCCTGTGTACTTACTATATTAGATCACGAGCTATCTACAAATATTTGAAATGAATACATTGGAAACTAAGTAGGATAAAAGTAAAACTAAACAAATGAAAACAAGGAGGTGCATGTATCTTCTTTAAAGAGTCAAGCTTAAGCTATAGTTCTTGTGCACTAGAAAATGCCAGCGGTCAGTTCGTATATAACCAGTTTCCTGATTGAATATCGCCTTACTCCATACAACTTTCTTCCCATGCATCTTGTTGCCTTTAAACATAGACTTTTAGCCAATTTATGGTAGACAAATGACGTTTGTCACAATTCCTTTTTTTAATCATCGGGAAGAATCAATGGCCTATCCAGAATTCGAATTATCAAAGACGAAAAGGACCGGAAGTGCTTTTTAACGAAATCAGGAACGTTTATCTAGGCGATGTCCTTGAAGAAATTTGACAATAGAAACATGTACATTTGGTGTATCACATGTTATTATGTTCTACCGAAATATATCCATTCACGGAGAGAGAGAGACGAATTTAAAAATGGTTCATTTATTGTATATTATTTTAATTCTATGAACTATCAATTGAATTGTTGTTCATATAACTTGAAAACGTTATAGATATATTCAGTTCCAGAGGAGATGTGTTTGCATCTGTCGAGTTCAACCTTTTTTTACATGGTTAATGATCCTGTTTCTGCGAGCATTTCATGATTTTAATTTGGTGTTTTCAATTTGAATGTCTAAAATTACTGCAGAATAATATACATGTATATAGATTATATTTTGCACCAGGAAAGGGGTAAGCAACTTTTAGCTTCAAACAACATCTCCTCTTAAACCAATTAAACAGTATCAACCAAACTTCAAAGAAGTGTTCCTGTGGGGGTCCTCTTTGAAATTGTTCCAAGATTTAAAGCATTATTACAATTGTCCTTTACTGATAAGATGTCTCATTTGCAGATCGTTCCCACTCTTGATCACATTTTCACCTTTATAAGCAGTAGCATTATTGCTACTATAACTCAGGTGATCGATTTAGGGCCATCTTGGCCCCCTTGTTTTAATAGGGTTCATTAAATTGTGGCAAAAGGATACATCTGCACTGTGGATAAAAAATGCGTTTATTGACCACGCGTCAGCATGGGATAGGTTTTAATTTTGTACCATGGGGTGACGTAATCGAAAAGGGAGCAACCAACATTATTATTATTAAGAAAAACTCTATTATATGTTTGAAAAAAAACAAACCTTTATGAATCAATACATTGTATTGTCTGATTTAAGAAACAAAAAGATGCAAAATATGTATGTCTTCTACCGTTATTTCAAATCTTTAGACACATTGAATTTGTATTTAATATCTTTTTCCCAACTTCCTAGGCTACGCTTTTTTAATAGTTTGATTTACGACCCTGGCGAGCTCCTAGGCTACGCTTTTTTCATTGTTTGGTTTACGGCCCGAAATTCGGGGGACGTTTTTGCCTATTTATAAAAATCTGTTGAATTTCCTAAACTTAAAACGTTCCTACCCATACAGTTTGTTCATTCTGTCCATTGTATTCTTGCTAAATGTTGACTATACATGTGAACTTTATCTTTTAATTTCATAAATGCTCATATTTGATATTTTCTTTAACTTGCTTATACAATCGACTATTTTTAGAATGGAATTTAAGAATGGAGTTAACTCTCGAGTACAAAGGTTATAGGACACTTCGACCGTTAGAATCGGGTAGTTAATCCCATTGGCATATTCGAACAAGGAACTCACATACTTCGCTACATCTGCTAACTTAAAAGGGACAGTGGTTAAAAGCTCAAATTAAACATTTTAATACATGAATATAAAATTACATTTAAACTTTTTAAAATAACTTCGTATTTTGTGTTAATATACTCCCGCCTTTGTTATCATACTTCTGCTAAACTGGAAGGAGAATAGACTTCCCGCTCTCCGTCCAAAGCTTGTGTCATACTTAACTTATAACCAGGGGCATTAAACCTTTATATATGTTATTATTAATTAACTATTGCGTATTTGACGCGATACTAGAACAACCGTAGAGCTAATACAGAACAAAAGAAGACAATATTTGCTAAAACTCGCCTAATATGGACCAAGTCGGCCAATATGAATTTCTGCCGTTTTCATTGGCTACAAAACTCGCCAAATACGAAATCTGAGGAATGGACCATTTTCATTGGCTGTCGAAACTCGCCTTATACAAGAATGGTGGAACACAAAAATGAATTAGGTAGCCGTCTTTTTTAAAGATCAACGCATTGAATTGACAAAGTAACCGATTTTAACTTATATTTTCCGCCATATTAACCATTAATTGTTTATTTAAGATTATAACTAAAGACTCATGTATTTATAAAAAAGTTGATTAATAAAATACTTATTAATTAGGTGATTTCATATTGGCCGAGTTATTTGTCCTCTGTCAGCAGTATTGTCCTTCGCCCTTCGGGCTCAGGCCAATACTGCATACCTCGGACAAATAACTCGGCCAATATAAAATCACCTAATTAATAACATTATAATATTTAAGCTGCTATGTGGTTTTTGTTGTTGTTTTTTTTGTATCTAATTGATCTAGTTAGAGCAGATTTTAAACCGTTTATTGGTAAAAAATAAGAAACTTTAGCTTCTTTGACACATTATAGTTGCAGTCAATGTTAAGCAAACTGTAAACCGTATGGTTTTAGGACTACACTTGACATTTTACGACTAATGCTGAATATCACATAGATCGCAGCATATAACACGTCTATCTCTTCGCCAAAACTGACCCTTTCTGCTCTTGGTAACCTTTTATCATAGGCTATGGTAGCCAGGTGAGCAATGTAGGCACATCTTGGTTTTCTTGTTTAAAATAAAGGCCTTCTTTTTCGAAATTTACATGTACTGAACTGCATCTGCTTCCTTTAAGTCATGCTTCAAAATCATGCGCGGCGTCTTTGATGCTTTGCATCAAAATTCCTTTTTTACCCTTAAATAATACACGTTTAATACACTCCACACAGTGAATGTATACGTAATTTCACTGTAGCCGCTGTAGCTAAGCGACAGTCCTACATTGGGCCTTGGCAACATACTATATCTATACAGCGTTGTTTGGGAGACATCATATATAGTTCATTGTTAAAATCGCATCTATACCAATATCATTTTTCAAGAGAACGCAGTTTTCCTATTAAATTTGACGGAGCTTAATTCTACTTTGTCGGGTTTATTTTTGTAATTCACATTAGTGCAAAATGATGAATGTAAGGGAATAGAGAATGTTCTGATGGGGAGATTGTATATGTGCACAGTATGCTTGTTCGAGTCTTCACCTGCATATGATAATAACCCTTTCCAACTTGCAGACGCATTTACCGCAGACTTTTGAAACAATGTGGTAAGAGGAGAAATTGCTTATAATGAGCAATTTCTCTTTTTATCACACAATTTTCAATCAAAGACATTTAAATAAAATGTATTTATAAGTCTCTGTTTCAACCATATTAAATAAGTGTAGTTTCATTGATAGAGATTGTCCATAGTTTTACCCCCCAGATATTTTCAAAGTCGCCTGCTATAGATGTGTTGTATGTGACGAAATGGTTTAAACAAGACCTCATTACGATTGACGCTGATCCCTAGTATATGTTTGGCTTTGTAATTCATTCAGATAAACCTTTCCCACATGCAACAAATCTGCAGCAGACGACTTTGAAAACATAATGACAAAAACCTAAAAATTCTCCATGAAAGATAGCTTAAATGTTAAATAAAGTTGAAAACGTTGTGGCCAAAGAAGAAATTGCTCATCATGAGCAATTTCACCTTTGGCACAGGCCTCTAACTGAGCCTTTCAGTGAAAGACGAATTGACATCATTTTAATATCATACCAAACGTGATCTTTTTCTTTTTTATAACAACTCAACTCAACTCAAATAACTTTATTAGGAACAAAATGTGACGTTGTCCATACAAAATATATACAAAATGATCGAACATGCAAAACACATGACTGCAATATAAAAACACATGTATAATATAACAATTCACATATACATACTATTTTGTTGTGGTTGTGATTCAAATAGCAGGTATTGATATGAGATTACTTCTCTTGAAGCTTTATTTATATATCTAGCAAGACTTATTTGTTAATTATATTTTTTAGCTGACATTAATCGTGAAAATGTTAACAGTGCTGAATAATAAGGTTTAATATACTTATTTCTAATATCCCTTAAAGTTGGACATGTTAAGATATGTGATTCTAAAGTTGTAAACAATAACTGCCCTAATGGTAGAAATTACTAGGAGCATTTTAACAAACAGAGCGGTTTAAAAAGATCATAGGTTGATCTTGCAGTTATTGAATGTGACAACAATCGTTTAAAACGTAAACAACAATATTTATTTAAACCTTTTCCACATGTAGACGCTTTCTGATTCCTCTACATCAGCCTACTTATGAAAATATTGTCACAAAAGGAAAAATTGATCATCATTTAGAATAAATTCAACAAAACAAAATAAAAATGAAATGATTGATGCACAGTTGACTTATTTGAAAAACAGTAATTCTCTTCTGTTAATCTATATTCTCTTAGTTATGTTAATCTGTATATGCTATAAAACAAGTATGTTTTAATTCAATAAAATATAGGAATATGAAATTGAAAAACAGCTTTTGTCACTTTTCGTTATTCGAGTATCTTTGGCGAATCTCAAACAGGTATGAGTTGAGGGAAAAACCAAGCCAAGGTCTATTTTCAAACCCTTACGATTATTCAGATTTATAATCAAAAAGTTTCAACTTGTCGGAATGGCTTAAGTGAAGGATTAAGCCAATCAGAAATTATGCATCTTTGAATTTTAGAATATTTTAATAACTTAAAGGTTAGAATGTATTGAGAAACGGTTGGAGAAAAGGGCCTAGGCTGTCCTTTATATAGTTATACAAGTTCAAATAGTGTTCCGAACTGTCTTTCGTATAGTTATACAAGTTCAAATAGTGCTCCAAACTGTCTCGGGTAAAGTTATACTAGTTCAAACAGTGTTCCATCGCTTATTAGCAAGATAGACGAAATAACAATAGTTGTAGTCATCAAAGGAGGAGCAGATAATTGAGATGAACTCTCTAGCTCATCTTGCACATCTTGCCCATCTTGCCCATCATTACACAGGTCGGAATTACAACACATCAATTCCGTTGATAAGGTTAAGGACGAACATGATCCTGGGGCGCATTCAACCACCTGATCTACACATCCGGTTGTCGTTGTATTAAACCCATAGGATACTGTTAGAACCTATACAAAGAAAACAAGGATATAATGATCTGTAACTACTGAGCATTGTACTCCAATTACAAATAAGAGTGTTAACGTTTCATCAGAAACAGACATATTTGTATTCCTCTGCAACCTTTGCCTTTTGAAAACAATGTGAGAAAAGAAGATATTTTTCTAAAATCAACAATTTCTCATTGCTCCATATTGTTTTCTTTGTTTTGGCAAAGCACTTCCACTTGCCCTGATTCTTTAAAATGCTCTTGAGCTGCATTTAAATTAGAAGAGTCTTATACATGCGTTTTACCCGTTCCCACATAAAACAAATGTGCAGCTATAAGACGACTTCGGAAACATCTAGGAAACAATGTTGACACTCACGATAAATGAAAGTTTACTTATTAAATAGAGCTGAAAACAGTGTGGCAACATTTTCCTTTAGCCACAATGTTTTAAATTGTATGCATATGCGTAAAATTGTTAGCAATTTGCTACACACCGCCAGCCCATTGAAATGATCATTAATCAAATGTCGTATGGCTACGGGATAGTATCAAGCAATATAGAACACATCTCCAAGAAATCAAGTTGCTACAGTGAAAGCTGATTTACCAACAAAAGTTACTATGAATGCAATGGACGTTGGCAGTGTTAATTTTCTGGTGATGATCGTAACTTAAAAATAAAAAAAAATAAAAAAGGAAATACTATAACAAGAAACTGTTATTTTAATACAGAAGATTACTTTATGTGACAATGACCTCGTCTAAGATGTAAGTAATAATTTAATATTTACTTTAAACAAAATAAAACTATAAAATATTTTGATGTCTTTGATTGCTCTAAGGGTATTATAAATCTAAAGGTTAATTTGAAAGTCATTAATTAGCCAGAGTTGATCAGGTCCTTGTTGACCTATTATACTCGTAAAAAAGGTGGACAATACTCACAAAGCATCCTTTGTCAATCAGCCGCTCACATTTATTGATTGAATTGGGATTTGTGGTGACGTCCGCTGTAAGACAGCTTGTTCCGCTGCATGTGTGCTCATAGCACTGTAAAAAATATATAAAATATATAAATATATAGTTAAGTTTAAATTGTGTTCAGAAAATGGATCGCGAAATTAATAATCTAAATAATTGTTGACTTTGGAAATAACCCAAATTTGATTCTTTATAACTAAGACAATGTTGCCATTCGAATGTGTTCAGTGGACGAATTAACCCTTTTCCACAACAAATATTCAGCAGGCAACTGTGAAAATATCTACGCAAAGCTATGACAAATCTCTATAAATCAAGGTTAATGATTAAATAAGAGACATATACATACATATGTATATGTCTCTGATTAAAAAGACCAACCTGATTAAGGTGAACTTGCACATTTTGAACAATTTCTTCTTTTGCTACAATGTTTTCAAATGTCGGCTGCTGCATTGCGTATTCAGTTTGCAAAAAGACCGACCCCCATCTTATGAAAGTGTATAACTTGACAAAAGTAACCTGATCATGACCTTTGGATTAAAATTATACATGCTTTTGATGTACGTGTTATATCGATGATTCCTTGGTGAGTTAACCCTTTCCCAGGTACGGCAATTCCGCAGCAGACGACTTTGAAAACATATTGGAAAATATGTGAAATATCTCAATAAATGATGAGTTGAAAACATTGTGGCAAAAGGGGCGATTGCTCATCATGAGCAATTTCTCTTTTTGCCACAATGTTTTCAAAAGTCTTATTCTGCAAATGTGTCGGAATGCGTCTGCAAGTGGAAAATAGTTAACCAGCACTGCTGGTAAGTTTATCTAGACACCAGTGCATAAATCACACTGCTACCAGAGGTCCAGACAAGGAGGGGTAAACAGCTACTTTTCCCCACAATATCTCTCCTAACAAATCCTATGTTGTGGGTACTCAACAGAATCGTCTCACTAGAACATATAAAACTCCCCTTATCCAGAACTCTGCTGTTACTCCATGACACTCAAAGGGGCCTGGCACGCGTATAACAAATATATGACAATCAATTATATATAGACATAATAGAGTTTCCTTTTTTAAAAAATAATAGCGTTCCATGCCCCTATGATGATACGCGCAACCGTGATCGCGTAAGGAAAGAAGTGGCGTTGTGTTGTCTTGACCGCGAATCTTACCCTGGGTCCGAAACTATGACATTCTGAAAAACGTTCTAAACTCCATGCTCCAACTAATGCTTCTCATTGGTCAATTTGGGGAACGAACTTGCATCTGACCAATCAGATGCTTGAGCACAAATTCTGAGCACAGATTAAACTTTTAAATTTTTGGAGCCTGGTCTACCGCTAAAACCACAACACAAACAGGTTAATTTTGCGTAATACTAGGTTTGTTTGCAACGTAATATTCAAATACAAGAGCGTTCAGCTGGACATGTGTCGCCTGCTGTAAGTGAGAACATGACTGGACAAAACTATCCTCAAAAGAGAACAGCTCTAAATAAATGCATGCGAGCATTAAGCTATTTACAACGTTTGAAGTTGATACTAGGTAAGAAAGTCAGATAATAGACAAACTAGAAAAATAGGAGGGGCTATCTCCAATAAAAAGAGGCACGCAAGAGTTATAGTTATTGTGCACTAGAACAAACGGTGGTCAGTTCATATATGACCATAGGTTTCCTGGCTAGATGTCAACTTACTGCACACATCGTTCTTTTCGATTTATGGAAGCCAAGTGACTTTTCTCAATCATCGGAGATAGTTAATGGCCGAGCCGGACAAGCATTTTCATTTTATGTAGCTCATGCTATTTTTTTCTACCGACATGTTTACATCAACGGAGAGAGACGGCTTTCAAAATGGTTCATTTATTGTATATTATTTTAATTATATGAACTATTAATTGAATTCCAATTCCGATATAACTATTATTCTTTATAGATGTATTCAGTTCCAGAGATGATGTGCATGTTTCAGTCTAGTTCAACTTTTTTACAGGGTTAATGACCGTGTTTCTGCGAGCGTTTCATGGTTTTCATATGGTGTTTTCAATTTGAATGTCTAAAATTACAGCAAAATAATAAACATTGAACAAATTGTGGCAAAAGGAGCAATGTCTCCTTTTGTCTTAATATTTTTTCAAAATTCTTCTGCCCGCAGATGCGTCGAAATGCGTGTTCTTGCGTGAAATGTTTAAAGAAAATACCTGTTGCAGGGTCTGGATAGGCGAGATCAGCGAGATCAGCACTGTGAATGAAAGAAAACAGAATGAAACGTTTATTTTCCCCTAAAATAATACATGTTTAAATTAACCCTTTCCCACCTGCAGACGCATTTTGACGCAAAAGCAAAAGACGACTTTTGAAAAGATTGTGGCCAAAGCTGAAATTGCTTATGATGAGCAATTTCTCCTTTGGCCACAATGTTTTCAAATTTATTTAAAAATAAAGCTATCTTTTATGGAGATTTTTCCGGTTTTTGGCACTATGTTTTCAAAGTCGTCTGCTGCATATGTGTTGTATGTGTGAAAGGGTTTAACAAGACCTCATTATGCTTGACGCTGCTCCCTAGTATGATAAGGTATATTTGGCTGTGTAATTCATTCAGATATTTATCCTATGTTCTGTTGTGTGAAAAACTACAAGAAGATTACGTTCACGACTGCTTAACCTATAGTCCCTTTGAAAGACGCCTCTGTAGCAGATGTCTTAAATATGTACCTAGTGACTTTGATACGTGCAAAGGGGAGACATTGCATTTTTCATTTTTAACCACACTTTATATTTCTTTTTCCCCCCTTTTCTTAAAACAAATATTATGTTTTACCTTGCCCACTTACCAAAGAATCCCGAGTTAAATGGTCAATGGTGCTAGCGAACATTATAATATAATCAGAATCATATTCATTTTGTGGTACATGTATGTGCGATCACCAAACGTGATCTTCGACTATTCCCCATTACACAACTTCCAAGCAAATTTCACTTTTAATATAAGTTTAGGAATCCACCGTGTTCGAGTGGTTAGATTCGGGGATTTGAAACCGGGCAGCACGACAGTCATTGTGGATATGTGCCTTGGACAAGGCACATTTCCTAGCCTAGTACTGGTTTGTTTATCCAGGGATCATGAAGAAGTGAACTATGGATGTGATATAACTGAAATCATGTTAATAACGGCATAAAACACGTTTATTTTTATTTTATTTTTCTTAACATCAAATACTAAATTTTAAACGTTAATAAAAAAGTAAGATCTAAAAAATACAGGGTTTTAAATTTATATAAAACTAGTATATTTTGTTTGAAAGATTTATAACGGCGGATAAACGTAGGTCACGGAGGATAGTTCCACCGAGTGCCTATGGTCAGAGCCATCACCACTCGCATGAGTTCGAATCCCAGCTCGGCCGACATTCTTTCTGATATTTGATAAAAGTCAATGCGACAAGCCTCATTCGTCTTCCACCAATGGGCAAACAGTCTATGTGGAAAAGAAGCCAGTTGCTTGGGAGGTTTGTTGTGTGGATCACTGGTGTGGGGAAGCCGGGAAACCCATGAGTACGTGAACTCGCCACCTTAATATGACTGAAATATTGTTGAAAACGGCGTAAAAACCAAATCAATCCATCAAAACCACCCGCATGAAAAAGCTGTGGATGGACAGCAGGATAATATTTAGAAAATAATAAAGAATTGAAACTTACCGAAAATGGTCAAACTACCAATGACTGAATAAAAAGGATTCATTTTCATGTATAGGTCGTCAGTGTTTGGTGTCTTTATATTTCAATTTCCGATAAACACTTGTGTTAACCGTCTAATGCGTCACTTTAAAACTGGCTGAAAATATATATTGTAGGAACATGTTTAGAAATTAATGTTTCCAATTATTTTGTAATAAAACGGCAATTCATTTGTAGCAGTGATGGTGATTTGGCTTCAAACACGTTATTAATGACTCTTCAGAACAGTGTTTTTGGCCCCTGGTCATAGTAGTAATACCTTTTTTTTCGGAGTTGGCAGCCTGCCAATTGCTTAGCACCAAACAACGCACTGAGAACTGCGCGAGTAAAATAGTTCATCATGGATTCAACAAAACTGCATTTAAAAGGTTAGGATCTCCCCCTTAATATCATTTTAATGTTGGTGGAACATCAGTGAAAACTTAAGGCGCGAGTACTCCAATATAAGTTTAAGAAATGCTTTAGAAATTACTGCGCCGACAGGTCAAATATTGACGCTTGTTAACATTATTAACATTCGCGAAGAGGAACAGAAACAAAAAAAGAAGTCGCGTGCAATATACAGTTGCGGATTAACCGGGGGTCCGTAGGGCCCGTGCGTCGAAAAAGTAATGATAAACAAAGAAAAAGCGTGGCAAATGTATTGGCGGATTTAGCGGGGGCCCATAGGGCCCATGCCCGACTCCCCCCACCCCACGAAAGAAGTCACGTGAAATATACAGTGGCGGATTCAGCGATGGTCGTAGGGCCGTGCGTCGAAAAATGAATTGTAAACAAAGAAAAAGCGTGGCAAATGTTGTGGCGGATTTAGCGGGGCCCATAGGGCAGGTGTCCGACTCCCCCCACCCCACGACATCCCGACCTGGTCGGGCATCATACATATTGAATGTTTATCTTAATGATATCTAGTCCATGTTCGTTTAAGGGTCATATCGGGTAAACAAAAATAGGTCACTAGGCCAAATGAAGGAAAATCGTGATAACACACTGGATGTTGCATTTTGAATCTTTGTCAGAATAATCGTCTTGACCAGTCCAGTACATGGTTTAGAGAACTATTTCAAGTTGATGGAATGTGATTTAACATTGACATATTTCTTAATATAAAAATGCAGAAACTTCAAAATATTCTGCCTGAACCTGCTGTCAAATTTCCCTTTGATTCTTCATGACTTAAATGTGTATACTTGTGAGCTCTTGCACTCAGGTGAGCGATAAAGTGCCAACAAGGTCCTTCTGTTTTTAAATTGGCAGTTAAATAAAATTTACTATTGTTGACATGCTCTTTCAACTTCTTGACAATAAAAACATAAACATAAGCTGCAATTGTAATTTCCTTTCACATTTCCCCTATATCTCCAACCTTCTAGCAGCCCCTAGGCCGTCAGCACTGCAGTGCTTTGATTTTTAATAGCACATAACTTGCAAAATCACCAATTTTACCAGCCACTGGAAATGAATGGATCGTTGTCTCTGCACCTAGGTATACCTGTAATTAACTAATCTAAAACACGTTATTAATGACTCTTCAGAATAGTGTTTTTTTAATAGCATATAACTAGCAAAATCACCAATTTGACCAGCCACTGAAAATGAATAACCCATGGTTCGTTGGCTCTGCACCTAGGTATACCTGTAATTAACTAATCTAAATCGCTGTTGACACATATTTGAAGTAATAATTTTGGCGGCTTATACATAAATAGCAACGGAGACAGTTACATGTGTTGACAGGCGGAATCATAAAGTAATAGAAGGTTTTGAAACTTGGTTGTAGTAGGAACGTAGATCTTATCCCTGGTTGTAGAAATATTAGCCTAAGTGGACTTATTCCACTGCCCTAGTGCAAAAATATAGGCCCATGCCTAGTTGTGTCTGTCTGAATTTCATTCTAATTTCTCCCGATTCATATAAAATAAATTATATTTTAAATTTTGTAATAAGAAGGAGGACATATCAGGTAAAGAATGCATAGTGTCAAATAGCACGGCAAATCTGTCACGACCTCTTTCCAAAATTAAACAAGTGCGATATATATTTGAACCATTGAGTATTACGATAACAAAGGAATATTCAATTTTATAAAAAAAAATCCTGTTTTGGTATCGAAGTCAACTAAATCAACATCCAGGTAGACTTGGGTAAAAATGCAAAATCTTACAGAATTACGCGTACAGAAACAGACTACCTATTCACGCGACGTCGAAAAAGATGGGTTAGAGAATAAAATTAAATAAATTTGCAGAAAACATTGCCCGATCGTCTATTTTCCTATAATGTTTCAGTTGCATACACATGAACTTTTTACTGAAAAAGTTACTCCCTGACAACTCTGCGTATCTCATTGATACTTTCCTTTTCCACGATATTAATTAATTATAAGGCCGAGTCTCCTGCCACGTTCGTTCATTTTATTAAATTTGTATCCTACCACGTACGTGTCACTAAGGATATGGCTCGTACCACGTATTTATAATATAACGTATATAATTTCGATCCACACGTTTGTTATGAGAGATTAAACCACATCAATGCAATTGATGTATACAACTTATAAAATACTTATTCTCCTTTTACATGCATATTTAGTCCTGGCCGAGTTTACCTGGCCGAATTGACCCACCCCGAGTTGACCCAAGGTTGAGTTGACCCGGATTCAATGCCAAAGGTGTTAACATATAGTAAACAGTTTGTTGATGAAAGCAACAGTATCTTTTATTGGTTTGGTATACACATAAAGTTAGTAGTTCAGTTAATATTATTGATTATTTCTTTATTTTATTCATTTATATCGTTTATTTTTTTATTTTAATGTTTATTTATTATATATATAAATTTATTTTTATTGTTTATTTTGTTTATTATTTATTGTGAACTGCTCCTCGTGATTTTTTTTTTAAACTGCGCAAAACCCCAATCGACGCTTTAACTTAAAATAACTTTAATTCATTAAGAAAACTATATGACATTACATTTTGTGTTTACACTAGTTGCTATCTAAACACGGAAGTTAATAAGGAAAAATGAAAAAATATTTAAACCTATTGAAGTTAAATTAACTAAACGGTGCAGGCTATATGTATTAGTAAAATATTATATGATAATTATAAACGCTTACGTCGTTGTTTTCGTTACATGTTTATTCAGTTGTGTAGCTACTATTCTAATCAGAAATCATAACAATCCAATCTGGTTTGTGAACGATTGCTTAAAATATCTATCATTGAGAGTACCCTCGTCATGCGCATGTGCAATGTTCTGTTAACTCTTTCCCACATTTCCAAACTATGTAGAAGATACTTTGAAAAAGAACTAGGCAAAGTATTATTCTGCTGTATTTTACAGTTTCCGATCGACTTTTAAAATATATAAATTAACCTTTATACCCGATTTCTCTATAAACAGAGAGTATGTACTTCTCAACTGTCCATGTATAATTGGAATCTAATCATCAATGTCCATTGTACAACACCTCACAGTTAAGAACGATGCGAATAATAGATAGGAGTAAAGAATGATATACAATTATTACGTTAACCCTTTTCAAAATGTAGATATATTTTGAGGCTTCTGCAGTTTTTGAACACATTGTGCTCACAATGACTCATGTCTCCCTTTGCTACAACGTTTCAACTCTTGTTAATATATATGCTCTATTTATTGATAGTTTATAAAGCTTCGCTTATGTATCGTCGTTGTCGTTCGCTGAAGATTTACTGTATGTTGTAAGGATTCATATTATACACCCTTCACAGGATATCGAATGGCAAAGCTTTGTTTTTTTTACGTCTGCTTTATTGTCGTGTACTATTCTCTCAAAACTATTTAAAACAACTGAAATATATGGTGGCATATTACTGCCGTAAGATAACCAGTTAGTGTTTTGTAAATATTAACTGGTTATCTAGTTAGGGTTTGCGAATTTCACTTAATAAGTAACATACTAACTAGTTAACTAGATAAGATTCGTGTTACCACTTATTTGATATTATCGAAACGTAAGACGAAAACAGGCATGAAAGTGCCCAGAACTGCCACCAGTTACCTTTTCTTGCTGTAAAATAAGACTTAAACGACTATTAACGTACAACTGAAATCCTATCTAGTTAACCACTTATTATGTCACATACTAACTGGTTAACTAGATAACATTCGTGTTACCAGTTATAAATAGATACTGCGGAGGTCCTTTGTATTTTTCCGCTATAGAAGTTGCAAGTTCATTTAGGAAAAATACGAAGGACCTCCGCAGTATCACTAACGTACAACTGAAATCCTATCTAGTTACCCACTTATTATGTCACATACTAACTGGTTAACTAGATATGATTCGTGTTACCAGTTATCGATCACGCGTGTATTGCGCAATAAACGCGTGATCGATAACTGGTAACACGAATCCTATCTAGTTGACCACTTATTATGTCACATACTAACTGGTTAACTAGATAACATTCGTGTTACCAGTTATAAATAAATACTGCGGATGTCCTTTGTATTTTTCCGCTATGGAAGTTGCAAGTTCATTTAGGGAAAATACGAAGGACCTCCGCAGTATCACTAACGTACAACTGAAATCCTATCTAGTTACCCACTTATTATGTCACATACTAACTGGTTAACTAGATAACATTCGTGTTACTAGTTATAAATAGATACTGCGGAGTTCCTTTGTATTTTTCCTTTGGACAGTTATCGATCCAAGGGAAAAACACAAAGGACCTCCGCAGTATCTATTTATAACTGGTAACACGAATCCTATCTAGTTAACCACTTAGTAATAGATACTGCGGAGGTCCTTTGTATTTTTCCTTTGGACAGTTATCGATCCAAAGGAAAAATACAAAGGACCTCCGCAGTATCTATTTATAACTGGTAACACGAATGTTATCTAGTTAACCAGTTAGTATGTGACATACTAAGTGGTCAACTAGATAGGATTCGTGTTACCAGTTATCGATCACGCGTTTATTGCGCAATACACGCGTGATCGATAACTGGTAACACGAATCCTATCTAGTTAACCAGTTAGTATGTGACATACTAAGTGGTCAACTAGATAGGATTCGTGTTACCAGTTATCGATCACGCGTTTATTGCGCAATACACGCGTGATCGATAACTGATAACACGAATGTGTTTCAGTTGTAAGTTAATGCTCGTGTAAATCTTATTTTACAGCATGGTAAGGTAACTGGTGGCAGTTCTGGGCACTTTCATGCCTGTTTTAGTCTTACGTTTCGAGAATATCAAATAAGTAGTAACACGAATCCTATCTAGTTAACTAGTTAGTATGTTACTTATTAAGTGAAATTCGCAAACCCTAACTAGATAACCAGTTAATAATGTACAAAACATTAACTGGTTATCTTACGGCAGTAATATGCCACCATAGAAATAGAATCGAATTAAGTGTCAAAACGGTATGGGTCTCAGACCAACCTAAATATAGTGGCATTCTTAGAATGACTGTATATGTGAAGGATTTCAATAAATGTACTTAATATATATCAATGATCTCATGAATAAATTAGACGTAAGTGATGACTGCTTTAAACTAAACAGTATCAAATATGGTTGTCCAACTGTTGACTTCATTAACAAAAAAAATGGTCTACAGAGACTTATCGATGTGTGTTATGAAAACTCCATAACTAATAAATACTCATACAATCCCTTAAAATGTAAGGTAATTTGTGTATAATGAAAGACCTTTTGAATATAAACACAGTCAGCGTAATTGGTCTCTAGGGGTGAACAGTGTTGAAGGGGGAGATAGCTTTCTTCATTTAGGTGTCATCAATGATAAAAACATGTCGCTTGATCAATCACTGCAAAAGTGTTGTTTAAAAATTGATCAGTGGTAATGTATTTCGGGTATAAAACTGTATACTTAGTTGAATTTATCCCTTTTCTCTCCAAAAATTGCTTTCTAACATGAAAGGCTTCAACGAGATACTTCGCAACAGACCTTACTGTGGCTAAGTTATTTAATGTAAAAATACTATTGAATACATGTTCATTTCTACAACGATTCCAATACGGTTTGAATTTAATCGACCTTAATGGTTCATATTTAGTACAATCGAACAATAGGTGGTATTCATCTGCAACTACAGATAAATTTAGTTCTTTACACAAAGGACATAATCTCAAAGGTGCTACAAAACAGCTGAACTATAATGTTTCTCAGGTCAACCTAAGTAGTGGGTTTGTCTAGAGACGTATAATTTCACATATTAGATAACTATGCGCATTAAGTATTAATGCACTTTATCTTAATGCATTACACTGACCTGGGTCACATCAAAGACTTAAACATGGTAGTAACGGCTTTCCCTCATTGGCGCTCAGGGTTATTGCACGACTGACTCGTAGCGTAGTCATAAGTCAAACGGAATGATAAATATTAGGATTTGACGTTAATCGACAGAAAGCCAGTTATTGGAGGGAGTCGCAAGTTTAAAAAATACTATTTGCACTTGATCCTGCAGCAATATTTACGGCATAGTAAATATAACGGGGAACCGCCTTTCTTGAAATTTCCCCCAACAGATAAGTCTACGGATAAGTGGAATCTAATGGATTTATTCAGAGATTCGGATGGGTGTATCAAACCTTTTCTTTACAAAATTTACATTTACTGTTGTTAATAGATATTGATTACCATTTGTGACGGTAAAAACAATTATGTTTAAAGAGGTTCATCCCAGTTTTTATTGGTATTCGATTTGCATTAGTTTGTTCCTTTTTTAATTGTCATTCTATTAGTATTAATGAATGTAATAGCTTCCTAAATAAAAAATAGAGCCTGCGTTTTCAACATACTCACCCCTGCCCTGTGCAATTTGGTCTCTTGGTAAAGGGTCAATACTAGCAAAATGCTGATTTTCAAACAAGAACAAAATTTATCAGTATTGAAAAGTAAGCATATCAAAATTACTGATCGCAATGTTTTTATGTCTGTTTTCTTGCAATATAGATAGAATAATAATAATAATAGATAGATAGAAAAATGTCATCAGCAAGAAGGGCAAGTAAGAGGAGTTGAGTGGCAAATTCGAAGTATACTGCCAATACAGAGTCTGTAACTGTGCTTGCCGAAACTACAGCAACTTTCCCCAAGACAACAGGCGCTGGAGTCCCCGAGAACGATTTGTCTGGGTTGGTCGACAATGTGGTGGATGCGGTGACACCAAGATTGATCGAAACATTTAATAGCATGGCTAACAGAAGGGAGACAGTCTCAAAGTCTGTCGACTTAGGTAACAAGGCTCAACCTTTCAGTTTATCTTTTTATTTTACCTTAGAACACACATTAGTGCAAACATTCGTTTAAACATATTTAATGACGAGTACGTTGAATTTGGTAGTTTGTTAACTTCCCAAAAAAAACATGAGGAAGACAACAAAATAGATATAAGAAATCATAGGTGATAATTAAAAAACGCCAGTGTTCCCAAAATACATGGCATAGAGCAATGGACAGATGCATTTATGATTGCTATGAGTATTTACACTTTAAACCATTCAGATGAAACTCAACATCTGTTGAAATATATGAGTGTTATTCGTCTGGATGCCTACCGTTTTTGGGGCGACGGATGGAGAAAATATGATAATCAATTCAGATTTAAAAAATCAATAGATCGGACAATTTCTTGGGGTACAGTTGAACAGGAGGTGTGGCTTCTGTATATTGTCAATACTGGAACTCAAGAACAGGTTGTTTCAAGCTCTAGGCCTCAATTAAAGAAATGTTTTGACTACAATAATGGCTGGTGTGTCAGGTCAGCTTGTGACACATAAGCACATGTGTTTGCGTTGCTCTGGATATCACCTTGCGGTAACTTGTTATGTCGCTTATCGTTCGTCTTCTGTTCCTTATGCTAGGTCTCTCATGCCCTCGGGAACCCGTTTCTAAACCCATCATACAATCAAGCCAGAAAACCAAACACAAGTCACAGTATCAGGTATCAAGAGCCTAAAAGTCAAATCAGTTCAAGAGCCAGATTTGCATTTAAACCCATAACACCAATTAGAGTGGAACGTCTGGCATTTGTGTTATATGAATATCCTAATGGCCTTGGTTAAAACTGAATTAATTGATGGTTTTACTAATGGTTTTTCCTTGCATTATTTTGGCCCAAGGTTAAAAACAGATTGTTCTAATTTGATATCGGTCAATCAAAATGAGAAGGAGGCTTTAAAGCTAATCATGAAGTATATTGCAGCTGGACGCATAGCAGGGCAATTTAATGAACAACATTTTGAAAACATGAGAATTTCACCTATTGTTTTAGTAGTTAAGAAAGACAATTCTTATTGTATGATTCATCATTTGTCATACCCATCTGGCTCTAGCCTCTACGAATTAATTGATCCGTCCATTTGTAGCGTTCAGTTTTCCTCTTTTGATAAAGCTATTGCAATGATTAGTTAACTAGGTAATTATGCATTTTTGGGGGAAATGGATATAACATCAGCTTTTATATTTTCAAAAAGACCTTGTCAATGGGTTGATCTATTTCATGTGCATCATTTGAAAAATTCTCAACCTTTTTAGAATGGGCCTTGACTTTTTGTTTGGTGGAAAACAGGGTAGTAGGGAATGTGAATATATCATATTTGTCTTCCAACAACTTTGCAATGACTTCTGGGTTCCTTTAGCATATGACAAATCTGAAGGTCCGACAGAGATTATTACCTTCTTAGGATTGGAGTTGGATACAATAAAAATGGAGATAAGAATACCACTGTCGAAAATTGTCGAACTGAATGAGAAATTGCATTTTGTTCTGAGCAAAAATAAAATTATGCTCAAGTCCCTTCAATCTTTAGCTGGCTCAGCCAATTTGTGTGCAATTCCGACTATGAGAGCATTTTGCAGTCGAATAAATGCAACCATGTAAAAGGCTTCAAAACTTCACCACTTTATTCGTTAACATTGTACCATTGAAGGATGTCTTTAAGATACTTTTGTTATTCTTAGACTGTTTCAATGGGATTTGCTACTTCCCAGAGTCAAACTGGGTTACTAATGTAGATATGCAGCTGTACACTGCTGCTGCAGGCAGTTCAAACCTTGGTTGTGCAGCTTATTTTTGGTGTTTTAAAAGATGCAACCTTTTTAGAATTACTACATTTCTTATTGGCTTTCAAAACTTGGGGTACCTGCTCAAAGGAAAGAAATTGATTCTTCATACTGAGAATATATCACTGGTTTCTATACTAAATAAAAGGTCATCTCACTCTTCGAGGGTCATGCAACTTATAATACGATTGGTTTTGCAATACTTAATGTTTAATATACAGTATAAGGCAGTTCATATTAGGGGTAAACAGGACTGTATAGCTGATGCTCTTTCTCGTAAGCAATGGGTACTTTTTCAAATAGTTGTCTCCAAGTGTAGACAAGCACCCATCAGAGATACTCCAAGCATTTCGGTCACTGATCTTAAATATAGAGCTGAACAATTGATGGGATCTCCATTCGTAATAAACACACATGAAACCTATGCTACTGGAAAAAGGGTTTTTGAAGAATTTATGAGGTCATATTGCCTTAAACAAATCTGGCCACCAGGGGTGCAACATTTAGCCGACTTCATTTCATTTTTGTCATTAAAGCGACTGAACTCCAGATACCCAACTGTCGAAAAAAATATAATTTCCAATTTTAAGAAAATAAGTGTTATTTTTGTATTTGGGGCATTAAAATATGATAACTGACATATTACATACCCCTATAATCGGTGAGATTTTCTTGTTTTCGATACTTTTTCCATCGCAAATTCTACCCTGTCAGTAACAGGGTAAGTATTTTTAAATAGGAAACCCCTTCATCGGAACAATTGAAAACGACTCAAGTTCACTTCATTGATAAAAAACGATACATTTTTTACCCTGGTTTTACTTGGATAACATAAAGAATTACATTTCGGGCGAATTCGAGTTTCTTTTTGTTTTTCTTTCTTTTTTCGTGCCATCTGGATTTCAGTCGCTTTAAACGGTTCTTCCTCTTCAACCGTAAGGTCATATATGTCAGGTGTTGGTTACAAATGCAAGGTGTCACAGCTGCCCGATGTCACACACAACTTTTTGTTAAAAACGATGCTTGCTGGAATGGACAAAATGTATAAAAGGTCTGATCTAAGGTTGCCTTTCACGACCTAGCTCCTTGTGGGATTATTAGAAGGCTGCCCATATGAAGTTCAGTTATTTCAAGCAGTTTTCTCAATGGCATTTTGGGGGGTTTTCCGTGTAGGGGAACTGGTTGCAGATTCTAAAAGGGTAGCAATTCATGCTATTCAATGTTCTAATGTATCAATTTTGAATAACAATTCCATGATAGAGGTTAAGGTCCCACATTCAAAAACAGAGCAGTTAGGTAGGGGTACTATTTTGTCTTTTCAATCAACTAGTGGGTCTCTTTGCCTAGTAAGACACCTTAAATTCTACCTGCAAATTAAAGGAAAGGTAGGTGGTCAGCTCTTCATTTAAGCCAGTGGCGAGTTTTTAACTCGTTATCAGTTCAACGCTGTCTTAAGAAAGACATTGACTGCTTTAAGAGTAGACGCAGCTAACTATTCTTCTCATTCATTTCGCAAAGGGGCGGCCACTAAGGCCGCAGGCTTGGAAATGGATGAGACTGCTATCAAGGAGCTGGGTAGGTAGGAATCTCAAGCATACAAGTCTCATATTCGTATTCCTACTTTGACTTTAGCTAAGTAGTAGTTAAGGCAAAAAGGTATATGTATTTAATAATTGGGGCAATTTTAGTTTTTTAGGGGAAATGTTTCAGTGCCCTGAGCATACATGTTGTTTTTTGATTTTTTACATTTTCATATTGTCATTATAATGTTGATGTTTCTTGCCTAGCTCATGTAGTTAAATTTCCATACTCAGTAACTCTATTGCATGTTGGAAGTTTAGAATATTTAGCATGTTGTCTACTATATGTTAGAACACTTTGAAAACAGATTATTAAGTCACATGTTTTTTATTAAACTGTTCTATTCGCATAAACAAGTATGTGTTAGCCAAGTGCTAAATGCTTGTCAAATTATTTTGCAGAGAAAAGATGTCGTGTCTAGATAGTTGGCTCATCTATCATAATTGGTGAGTTATGAGGATCCACCAGATATCTTGGTATTACATGTTTCCGGTAATAATATAGGCCATATACGAACTGTTAGACTACGTGCCAATATTCTTCAGACATTACATCAGATATATAGTTCAATGCCAAACACTTTACTGGTTTGGTCACAGGTCATGCCACTTTTGTCATGGAGGGTGAAATTTCCCACAATGGCTCTGGATAAGACTTAACAGCAAGATAGCCAGAGCACTACTCGGTCAAATGGGGCATATATAAGATATCCTGAATTAAATGAATTGGACACAGGCGTCTTTTGTGATGGTGTACATTTGGGCAATGATTTGTTTTTAAATAGGCTTGCTCAGGGAATTGAGTGTTTCATAACATCTGATATTAAGGTTTCACCTCCTATTGCAGAAACTGGTCCGTGCTAAACATTCACTTGAGGAACATACTTAAGGAGTTTTTAGAAGTTGTATTGCAATTGAAACTAAACAGTATTTGAAGGCTTGTAATTGAAATTTAAAATAGCATCTTGAGATCCTTGTGACAATTTAATATGAATGTAATGATAGCTATCTGTCCATTAACTGTATTGGCATTGCAGTTAAAATGGTATACTACTTGATAAACAATCATTTTTGAAAATAAATTTGTTTGATAAAGAAATTTGTTAAAGTGACACTTTTGGTTGATTTGCATTGAACACTGTATTTAGCATATATACATTGTTAAAGGGTTTTGTTCAATTGACACCTAATTTAGTTGGCATATAATTTGATTTGGTTGATTGATTTTGCACAAGTTATTGTATATAATTGACATACAATTTGACAAACACTTTGATAATGATAATGCACAATTTATTCGGCATATAATTTGATAATGATTCGGTTGATTGATTTTGAACAAATTATTAAAATGATGGAATATAATTTGATAATGATAATGATAATGCACAATTTATTTGGCATGACAAAACGCTTCGCTTTGGAAGTGCGTCGCCAAACCTCAGTTTGAGGATCATTAAGGCTCCTTCTTCTGGGTGCCGCTTGTTCAGGGACATTTTCCTACATTTTATGGCGGTGCACCCCTGGCTGTGCACAGCTGCATTTTGGCGGTTTGTCCCTATGTTGCGGCAACCGTCTTGAGTGAATTTTCTTTAAAGGGCAGTGAACATCTGATCCCAGGGTTCTTATGCCTACCGTCTACATGAACTATTTTGTATTTTGAGTTGTATTGTATTGTTTAAGAAAGCCATGGCCAGTTTCTGCCACACTAAACAACAATGTGTATAGTACAGTCTGTATTAAGTCTTTTTGAAACAAGTTCTAACAGTCAATATAGCAGCTACTGGAGTCATTGCTGACAAATTGTTTCTACATAAGTCATTGGGACCCATCGGAAAGTAAGAGAATATATTTGAGTCTGCAGGTGTTCATAGACTCATCTTCAATAATAGGATTTGTCGTTAATCGACGGAAAGCCAGTTATTGGAGGGAGTCGCAAGTTTAAATAATTATTATCAGGGCTTTACAATTCATTTTTTAAAGAGTACGTTTATGATGACGCATTGTCTAAACGTCACAGGCTATATGCATTTGAAAAAATAGTATATGATAATTATAAACGCTTACGTCGTTGTTTTTGTTACATGTTGATTTATTGTGTAGCTACTATTCTAATCAGAATTAATAATTATCTAATCTGGTTTGTGAACGATTGCTTAAAATATCTATCGTTGAGAGTACCCTCGCCATGCGCATGTGCAGTGTTCTGTTAACCCTTTCCAACATATCCAAACTATGCAGCAGATACTTTGAAAAGAACTAGGCAAACTATGGAAAAATATGTAGAAATAAAAGTATATTTATTTAATATAACTTCATACATTTTGGCATATAAAGAATGTGCTCATAATGAGCAATTACTTATTTTGTTAAATTGTTTTGTAAATGTCGTCTGCTGCAAATGGAAAGGGATACATCGCGCCTTTTAATATTCCATTGAACCATTTCCAACATATCCAAACTATGCAGCATATACTTTGCAAAAGAACTAGGCAAAATATGGTATAAATAAGGGATGGGAACGAATATTGAAAACGATATTCGAATATTCGTTTTACTTATTCGAATATATTCGAATATTCGCTTTTCGAATCAAAATCGGTATCCGATCTCAGGTTTATCCGAATACTGTTACTTTGCCATTTCCTTTTTCAAATAATGGCGATTTTCCAAGTATAAGTATAAGCTATTGTTTACGTATATATCGCATGTTTTGAACTGTTCTTGAACTCTCTTCTTTTCTCAACATATATATTATCAGGTGTCGGTTGTACCGAATTTAAAATTTAACCGAATCAAATAATTAACGAAATAATGATATGTCTTAATTATTCAAAAAGCATTGGGAGTTGGGTGATATTTCACTTGTTTATTTTGACCGGGTTCGTCTACTCAATTTAACCGCATGTTGAAAGAAAACAAAATGACGGACGATTCAATTTGTTCACTGATGTGAATTCGATTTTAAAGAGGTAAGGAGGAAAGCTTTTTTTTTTTACGGAACTTGACATTCACTTTCGTAATTATATGCAGACTGTCACCGTTTATATATGTGTGTTTATTAAAAAAATATCGAACAAACCGGTCAAGGTAAAGTCTGGTTATACACGATAAGAACTAGGGTAAACGTACGTGTGACAATTATCGATTTTATTATTGATACTTAATGTTTGGCATACTTTGTAAAAATCCAACAAAAGACACATAACAGTCTGTATCACTTCACCCTTAATGATGATTAGTTCTAACTCGATAAGAGCAATGAATGATATACAATATTTAAGTTAACCCTTTCCAAAATTTAGATATATTTTTACGCTTCTGCATGTTATGAAATCATAGAGCTCACAATGAGTCATTTATCCTTTGCTACAATGTTTTCAACTCTTGTAAATAAATATGCTTTTATTTATTGATAGTTTATATAGCTTTGCTTATGTGACGTCGTTGTCGTATGCTGAATATTTACTGTATGTTGGAAGGATTCATATACACCCTTCACAGCATAGCGAATGGCAAATCTTTGTTCTTTTACGTCTTTTTTTTTTTTGTCATCTACTATTTAAAACAGCTGAAATAGAATCGAACTAAGTGTCAAACAGTACGGATCTCAGACTCAAACCTAAATATAGTGGCCTGCTGAGAATTACTGTATATGTGAAGGATTTCAATTAAACACCATTCGCAGGATATCAAATTCAATTCAATTTCTTCAATTCAATTTCTTTATTCAAGTATTTACGCCTCTGGCCAATATACATTAATATTTACAAATACAATAAGAATGACACAATTGAAACAATTATTTTGATTTATTCTTAAATATTGAAATAGTTATATGATTATAAACATACAATTTAGCTATACAGTGTGTGAAGATATAATTCAGACAAAATATGGGATTTTTAGATGTTCGATACCCTCACAACAAATTATTTTGATTTTATCGATTCAAACCATTCATTAAGGAAGTCTTCTGTTTTTGTTTTACAACTTTATCAAGCTCTCTTTAAATGTGTAAAGGGAGCAATAGTTATGCTTCAGAATTTCCATCATCAAGCATTTGTATTAATGCTTAAGATGATCACATTGCCTTACCACAAAGAAACGTTGATTGATTGATTGATTGGGCTTTAACGTCGTTTTTTAACAATTTCTGTTATATCACGGCGGCCAGTTCATCTACTCATGCATTTCCTGGTTTTCTCACACCAGTACTCCGCACAACAATCTTCCCAAGCAACTGGCTGCTTTTCCACATAGACTTAGCCCATTGGTGGAAGACGAATGACGCATGTCGTATTGACTTTTGTCAGTCGTCAGAAAGAAAGTTGGCCGAGCCGGTATTCGAACTCACAACCCCTGTATTGACAGCCCGCACCCTTGTATTGACAGCCCGTGGCTCTACCGACTGAGCTACCGGGGCTCGGCACAACGAAACGTAAGGCAAATGCAGACACATAAAGAGTTTTACATATGAATAAGAACTTTACAAACAGTTATTGGATAGTTATTCAATTAACTACGAACGCTTAAATATACTTACGTGTGTGCGTGAGTGACTGCTTGAGTGAGTGAGTGAGTAAGTGCGTGAGTGAGTGAGCGAGTGAGTAAGTTAGTGTGAACGTGGGATGGAGCGAGTGTGTGAATGAATGATTGTGTGGTTGATTGATTGTTGTATGAATGTGTTGGTGATCGAGTGCATGAGTGAGTGAATGTATATGTGTGGCTGATTGAGTTTTGCAGTGAATGAAATGTGTTGGTGTTTGGAGTGAATAAGTGAATTAGTGTATGGAGTGAGTGAGAGAGTAAAATTGTTTTTGGTGTTTGGTAGAATGAATGGATAGGTGGATGAGTAATTGAATATGTGGTTGGTTGAACAAAATGGATAGGTGGTAATGTATGTCGGGCATATAACTATATACTTAGTTGAATGTATCCTTTTTTTTCCAAAAATTGCTTTCTAACATAAAAGTCTTCAACGAGATACTTTGCAACAGACCTTATTGTTGCTATGTTATTTGATGTAAAAATACTATTGAAAACATGTGCATTTCTGTAACGATTCCAAAACGGTTTGAAGTTAATCGATCTTAATATTAATGGTTCATATTTAGTACAATCGAAAAAAAAGGTGGTATTCATCCCCAACTACAGTTAAATTTAGTTCGTTACACAAAGGACATAATCTAAAAGCTCTATCTATTCAAAGGTGCCTACCTCGTTCAATCATCAGATCATGGTTAGAGCACCTAAAATTAGACAGCATTTTGCTGTGGACATATGGTATATCTACACATAGGTATAATTTGAGGGAATTGTATATCTTGATCTGTTTCGTCTGCTTTATTGTCTTCTATTACACGCTAGAAAACTATTTAAAACAGCTGAACTATAATGTATCTCAGGTCAACCTAAGTGGTGGGTTTGTCTTGAGACATATAATTTCACATATTAGATAACTATGCGCATTCATATACGAATTCAGTGATTCAAATTGAGTAGTTAAGTACCAATGCACTGTATCTTAATGCATTACACTGACCCGGGTCACATCAAACACTTAATAAAACGTGGTAGTAAAGGCTTTCCCTCATTGTTATTGCACGACTGACTCACGGCGTAGTCATAAGCCAAAGGGAATGATAAATATTCGTTACATTAGTAACTGAGTTCAATCAATGTCTGACTAGTTATTTCAACAGTATTTCACTTCAATAAATTTCAAACTAGTTTTGTTTCAACAGTATTTCAGTTCAATCATTTTCTAGTTAGTTGTTTCAACAGTATTTCACTTCAATAAATTTCAGACTAGTTAAAATAACTTAAATTCATTAACAAAACTATATGATATTAACTTTTGTGTTTAAACTGGTTGCTATCTAACATGGAAGTAAATAAGGAAAAATGCAAAGAAAAATATTGAAACCTATTGCAGTTAAATTAACTAATTAGCTATATGTATTAGTAAAATATTATATGATAATTATAAACGCTTACGTCGTTGTTTTCGTTTCGTGTTGATTCAGTTGTACAGCTACTATTCTAATCAGAATTAATAATTATCCAATCTGGTTTGTGAACGATTGCTTAAAATATCTATTGTTGAGAGTACCCTCGTAGTGCGCATGTGCAATGTTCTGTTAACCATTTCCAACATATCCAAACTATGCAGCAGACACTTTGATAAAAGAACTAGGCAAAATATGGTAAATATGTATAATAAAAGTATATTTATTGAATAGAACTTAATGAATTTTGGCAAATAACGAATGTGCTCATAGTGAGCAATTACTTATTTTGTCAAATTGTTTTGTAAAAGTCGTCTGCTGCAGATGGAAAGGGATACATCGCGCCGTTTAATATTTCCATTGAATGGATTGTCATACCCTTTTACGCAGTGATCACATCAAAAGACATTATTCTGCTGTATTTTACAGTTTCTGATCGACTTTAAAATATTTTTAGATTAAGGCATAAATTAACCTTTGTAAACGATACAGGGAGTATGTAGCACTCAACTGTCCATGTGTACTTGGAATCTAATATTTAAGACTGAATCATCAATGTCCAGTGTACAACAACTAATAGTTGATGCGAATAATAGATAAGGGTAAAGAATGATATACAATATTTACGTTAACCCTTGCCAAAATGTATATATATATATATATATTGACGCTTCTGCAGCTTTTGAATACATAGTGCTCACAATGAGTCATGTGTCCCTTTGCTTCAATATTGTCAACACTTGTCTATAAATATGCTTCTATTTATTGATAGTTTGTATAGCTTTTCTTATGTGACGTCGTTGTCGTATGCTGAAGATGTACTCTAGGTTAGAAGGATTCATATTATACACCCTTAACAGGATATCGTGTGACAAAGCTTTGTTCTTTTACGTCTGCTTTATTGTCCTCTACTATACTCTAGAAAACTATTTAAAACAGCTGAAATAGAATCGAACTTAGTGTCAAACAGTATGGATCTCTGACTCCAACTTAAATATAGTGGCCTACTGATAAGTACTGTATATGTGAAGGATCTCAATTAAACACCATTCGCAAGATATCGAATTCAATTCAATTTGTTCAATTCAATTTCTTTATCCAAGTAATTAGGCCTCTGGTCAATATACATTAATATTCAAATACAATAAGAATGACACAATTTGAAGCAATTACTGAGATATATTCTTAAATATTGAAATAGTTATATGATTATAAACATACAATTTAGCTATACAGTGTGTGAAGATATAATTCAGTCAAAATATGGGTTGTTTAGATGTGCGATACCCTCAGGTCAAACTATTTTGTTTTTATCAATTCATACCATTCATTAAGGAAATCTACCGTATTTGTTTTACAACGTTGTCAAGCTCTCTTTAAATATGTAAATGGAGCAAAGATTATGCTGCAGAATTTCCATCATCAAACATTTGTATTATTGCTTAAGATGATCACATTGCCTTACAAACAGTTATTTGATAGTTATTCAATTAACTAATGAACGCATGCATATATTAAAGTTTGTGAGTGAGTAAGTGAGTGAATTCACGGGTCAGCGAGTAAGTAAATGAGTGTGAACGTGGGATGAAAGTCAGTGTGTTAATGAGAGGGTGAGTGAGTGAATGAATGATTGAGTGTTGTAGTGAATGCATGTGTTAGTGATCCAGTGCATGAGTGAGTGAATGTATGTGTGTGGCTGATTGAGTTTCGCAGTGAATGAAATGTGTGGGTGATTGAGTGTTTGGAGGGAATTTAGTGTGTGGATTGAGTGAGAGAGTATGATTACTTTTGGTGGGTGGTAGAATGAACGGGTTTGTTGATGAGTAATTGAATATGTGAGTGGTTGAACAAAATTGATAAGTGTTAATGTATGTCGGGCATACAATTGTATACTTCGTTGAATGTATCCTTATTTTTCCAAATATTGCTTTCTAACATGAAAGGCTTCAACAAGATACTTTGTGACAGACCTTATTGTGGCTATGTTATTTGATGTAAAAAACACTATTGAATACATCTTCATTTCTACAACGATTCCAATACGGTTTGAAGTTAATCGATCTTAATGGTTCATATTTAGTACAATCGAAAAAAAAGGTGGTATTCATCTTCAACTATAGATAAAAAAAAATAAAAAAAGGACATTATCTCAAAGCTCTATCTATTCAAAGGTGCCCACCGCGTACAATTATCAGATCATGGTTAGAGCATCTAAAATTAGACATCATTTTTCTGTGGACATATGGTATATCTACACATCTACACTGCGATATATTACGCAGAGTCCATAATGTTGAATTTCACGTGGAACGGCTCACATTTACTCTGCTTTATCACTGGAGTACAGTTACTTCTGTAAAAGAATGATAATTTGTTTTGTTTGTTTTATTTTGGTTTTGCAATGTATTTTAAAAAAATATTTTAGATATATCACCACGAGATCTACCTATCCATGATCTGTGGTTGAACAAACCAATAGGCTAGGGAAGACTGAAAAATTTGTACAGCCATGGATCTAGAGAAATGGTCAATTTCAAGTTCTTTAATTCTTATTCGAATTGCGTACTAAGTGTTCTTGGGAATTAAAGGATTAGTCTCAGTGAGACAATCCTTTTCAGTTCTCATATCATTAGACTTTAGTTAAAACACCTTCCCACATCAAGACACTTTCTGATGCCTCTGCATTGAACGACTTGTGAAAAGAATGTGACAGAATAAAAAAAAAATGCTCATGATGATCAAATTGTCCTTTTGCCAAATAAATTGTTTTCAATTCCATTAAGTAATTCTACTTTTATTAAAAGAAAATGTCAATATGTTTGTATTCTGACCCATTTATTAAAAGAGATTGTAAATTTGTCTGTATTCTGACCCATTCCCAATGGCAAAAGACTTTAACATCCTGCATAATTCCAAATGTTATCATGTTAACCCTGTTGTTGTTTTTATTCCCAAATAAAAAAAAATATTAAATTATTTTTCAAAATAAAAGGCCAAATTCCTGATCCCAAAATGCCTAGAAAAAAGGCCTGATTATAAATAAAAACAAAATTCTTTTCTTTTTTGAACAGTTCAAGTTCCCGTATAAGAGTAAATTATGGTGCAATATCTCTAGCAGATGGAAGATCAACAAAGCCAGCTTCAACTCTCAGCAGTGAAGAACAAATTGTAAAGGTATTTCCTGATACCTGATATAAGTGAAATAATGTTGAAAATGTCATTAAACTCAAATCCAATCCATCCAAATCACAGTTGTTCAGAAAATGACAGCTGTCAGTTATAATAATCTTTTTGTTAAATATCAAACAGTTGTAGATTTGCCGCTTATATCGGAAAAAAACCATAGAAGAAATGAGGAGGAGGACAGTTGTTGATGGTAGATGTTGGACATATATATACATCTTTACCATTTCCCAAAATGCATGTATAAGTGTTTTCTTTCACAGGAATATTTTAAACCTTTCCCACATATAACAAATCTGCAGCAAACAACTTTGTAAACTTATTGACAAAATTGTGAAAATGAGAGTTAAATAATTAAATAGAGTTAAAAACATTATGGCAAAAGGAGAAATTGCTCAATGGGCTCAATATGCCACAATATTTTCCAAAAGTTATTTGCTGCATAGGTTTCAGAAAGCATTTGCATGTGAGAATGGGTTAAGAAAAAAAAGAGAAGTATTTGTGCAATTGGAAAGCAATGTTTTATACAGTGTAAAACATTAATGGAATAGAAGATCTATTTCTGTTTTTCCCACAAAGTTTATATAAAGTCATCTACTACAAAGGCATTCCAAGTCATCTGTAACTAGATTTAAAATGGCATAACTTTTAAATCAAACAGGATAAGATGTACAGCGGCGAAACTGACAAAATGAACCCTGAAATATCTGTAGATGTTCCAAAATGTGCCTGCATGAGGTAAAGGGTTTTGTTATTATAACTGAACTTTTCACAATGACCTTAAGTTAATTGAAAGGAACAGCTGATGTAGGTGATTGTAATGACAATACTATCTATCGTAATTCATATAAATGTCATTGTTACATGTTGATGATTTTTATTGACTTTCAAGCCTGTATTATTTCTTCCAACTTTAATGTAGTATTTAGTGTATATTTCATTATAAAACTTATTTTTGCAGATTTAAGCTCAAAAACGTATTATGCACAGTAACTGCATATTTAGTTTGCATGTTTTAATGGTAACTGCTAACTGCTAGAATACATAGTCAGAGCTCTAGTCAAATGGGGCATATATAAGATATCCTGAATTAAATGAATTGGACACAGGCGTCTTTTGTGATGGTGTACATTTGGGCAATGATTTGTTTTTAAATAGGCTTGCTCAGGGAATTGAGTGTTTCATAACATCTGATATTAAGGTTTCACCTCCTATTGCAGAAACTGGTCCGTGCTAAACATTCACTTGAGGAACATACTTAAGGAGTTTTTAGAAGTTGTATTGCAATTGAAACTAAACAGTATTTGAAGGCTTGTAATTGAAATTTAAAATAGCATCTTGAGATCCTTGTGACAATTTAATATGAATGTAATGATAGCTATCTGTCCATTAACTGTATTGGCATTGCAGTTAAAATGGTATACTACTTGATAAACAATCATTTTTGAAAATAAATTTGTTTGATAAAGAAATTTGTTAAAGTGACACTTTTGGTTGATTTGCATTGAACAATGTATTTAGCATATATACATTGTTAAAGGGTTTTGTTCAATTGACACCTAATTTAGTTGGCATATAATTTGATTTGGTTGATTGATTTTGCACAAGTTATTGTATATAATTGACATACAATTTGACAAACACTTTGATAATGATAATGCACAATTTATTCGGCATATAATTTGATAATGATTCTGTTGATTGATTTTGAACAAATTATTAAAATGATGGAATATAATTTGATAATGATAATGATAATGCACAACTTATTTGGCATGACAAAACGCTTCGCTTTGGAAGTGCGTCGCCAAACCTCAGTTTGAGGATCATTTAGGCTCCTTCTTCTGGGTGCCGCTTGTTCAGGGACATTTTCTACATTTTATGGCGGTGCACCCCTGGCTGTGCACAGCTGCATTTTGGCGGTTTGTCCCTATGTTGCGGCAACCGTCTTGAGTGAATTTTCTTTAAAGGGCAGTGAACATCTGATCCCAGGGTTCTTATGCCTACCGTCTACATGAACTATTTTGTATTTTGAGTTGTATTGTATTGTTTAAGAAAGCCATGGCCAGTTTCTGCCACACTAAACAACAATGTGTATAGTACAGTCTGTGTTAAGTCTTTTTGAAACAAGTTATAACAGTCAATATAGCAGCTACTGGAGTCATTGCTGACAAATTGTTTCTACATAAGTCATTGGGACCCATCGGAAAGTAAGAGAATATATTTGAGTCTGCAGGTGTTCATAGACTCATCTTCAATAATAGGATTTGTCGTTAATCGACGGAAAGCCAGTTATTGGAGGGAGTCGCAAGTTTAAATAATTATTATCAGGGCTTTACAATTCATTTTTTAAAGAGTACGTTTATGATGACGCATTGTCTAAACGTCACAGGCTATATGCATTTGAAAACATAGTATATGATAATTATAAACGCTTACGTCGTTGTTTTTGTTACATGTTGATTTATTGTGTAGCTACTATTCTAATCAGAATTAATAATTATCTAATCTGGTTTGTGAACGATTGCTTAAAATATCTATCGTTGAGAGTACCCTCGCCATGCGCATGTGCAGTGTTCTGTTAACCCTTTCCAACATATCCAAACTATGCAGCAGATACTTTGAAAAGAACTAGGCAAACTATGGAAAAATATGTAGAAATAAAAGTATATTTATTTAATATAACTTCATACATTTTGGCATATCAAGAATGTGCTCATAATGAGCAATTACTTATTTTGTTAAATTGTTCTGTAAATGTCGTCTGCTGCAAATGGAAAGGGATACATCGCGCCTTTTAATATTTCCATTGAACCCTTTCCAACATATCCAAACTATGCAGCATATACTTTACAAAAGAACTAGGCAAAATATGGTATAAATAAGGGATGGGAACGAATATTGAAAACGATATTCGAATATTCGTTTTACTTATTCGAATATATTCGAATATTCGCTTTTCGAATCAAAATCGGTATCCGATCTCAGGTTTATCCGAATACTGTTACTTTGCCATTTCCTTTTTCAAATAATGGCGATTTTCCAAGTATAAGTATAAGCTATTGTTTACGTATATATCGCATGTTTTGAACTGTTCTTGAACTCTCTTCTTTTCTCAACATATATATTATCAGGTGTCGGTTGTACCGAATTTAAAATTTAACCGAATCAAATAATTAACGAAATAATGATATGTCTTAATTATTCAAAAAGCATTGGGAGTTGGGTGATATTTCACTTGTTTATTTTGACCCGGTTCGTCTACTCAATTTAACCGCATGTTGAAAGAAAACAAAATGACGGACGATTCAATTTGTTCACTGATGTGAATTCGATTTTAAAGAGGTAAGGAGGAAAGCTTTTTTTTTTTACGGAACTTGACATTCACTTTCGTAATTATATGCAGACTGTCACCGTTTATACATGTGTGTTTATTAAAAAAATATCGAACAAACCGGTCAAGGTAAAGTCTGGTTATACACGATAAGAACTAGGGTAAACGTACGCGTGACAATTATCGATTTTATTATTGATACTTAATGTTTGGCATACTTTGTAAAAATCCAACAAAAGACACATAACAGTCTGTATCACTTCACCCTTAATGATGATTAGTTCTAACTCGATAAGAGCAATGAATGATATACAATATTTAAGTTAACCCTTTCCAAAATTTAGATATATTTTTACGCTTCTGCATGTTATGAAATCATAGAGCTCACAATGAGTCATTTATCCTTTGCTACAATGTTTTCAACTCTTGTAAATAAATATGCTTTTATTTATTGATAGTTTATATAGCTTTGCTTATGTGACGTCGTTGTCGTATGCTGAATATTTACTGTATGTTGGAAGGATTCATATACACCCTTCACAGCATAGCGAATGGCAAATCTTTGTTCTTTTACGTCTTTTTTTTTGTTGTCATCTACTATTTAAAACAGCTGAAATAGAATCGAACTAAGTGTCAAACAGTACGGATCTCAGACTCAAACCTAAATATAGTGGCCTGCTGAGAATTACTGTATATGTGAAGGATTTCAATTAAACACCATTCGCAGGATATCAAATTCAATTCAATTTCTTCAATTCAATTTCTTTATTCAAGTATTTACGCCTCTGGCCAATATACATTAATATTTACAAATACAATAAAAATGACACAATTGAAACAATTATTTTGATTTATTCTTAAATATTGAAATAGTTATATGATTATAAACATACAATTTAGCTATACAGTGTGTGAAGATATAATTCAGACAAAATATGGGATTTTTAGATGTTCGATACCCTCACAACAAATTATTTTGATTTTATCGATTCAAACCATTCATTAAGGAAGTCTTCTGTTTTTGTTTTACAACTTTATCAAGCTCTCTTTAAATGTGTAAAGGGAGCAATAGTTATGCTTCAGAATTTCCATCATCAAGCATTTGTATTAATGCTTAAGATGATCACAATGCCTTACCACAAAGAAACGTTGATTGATTGATTGATTGGGCTTTAACGTCGTTTTTTAACAATTTCTGTTATATCACGGCGGCCAGTTCATCTACTCATGCATTTCCTGGTTTTCTCACACCAGTACTCCGCACAACAATCTTCCCAAGCAACTGGCTGCTTTTCCACATAGACTTAGCCCATTGGTGGAAGACGAATGACGCATGTCGTATTGACTTTTGTCAGTCGTCAGAAAGAAAGTTGGCCGAGCCGGTATTCGAACTCACAAGCCCTGTATTGACAGCCCGCACCCTTGTATTGACAGCCCGTGGCTCTACCGACTGAGCTACCGGGGCTCGGCACAACGAAACGTAAGGCAAATGCAGACACATAAAGAGTTTTACATATGAATAAGAACTTTACAAACAGTTATTGGATAGTTATTCAATTAACTACGAACGCTTAAATATACTTAAGTGTGTGCGTGAGTGACTGCTTGAGTGAGTGAGTGAGTAAGTGCGTGAGTGAGTGAGCGAGTGAGTAAGTTAGTGTGAACGTGGGATGGAGCGAGTGTGTGAATTAATGATTGTGTGGTTGATTGATTGTTGTATGAATGTGTTGGTGATCGAGTGCATGAGTGAGTGAATGTATATGTGTGGCTGATTGAGTTTTGCAGTGAATGAAATGTGTTGGTGTTTGGAGTGAATAAGTGAATTAGTGTATGGAGTGAGTGAGAGAGTAAAATTGTTTTTGGTGTTTGGTAGAATGAATGGATAGGTGGATGAGTAATTGAATATGTGGTTGGTTGAACAAAATGGATAGGTGGTAATGTATGTCGGGCATATAACTATATACTTAGTTGAATGTATCCTTTTTTTTCCAAAAATTGCTTTCTAACATAAAAGTCTTCAACGAGATACTTTGCAACAGACCTTATTGTTGCTATGTTATTTGATGTAAAAATACTATTGAAAACATGTGCATTTCTGTAACGATTCCAAAACGGTTTGAAGTTAATCGATCTTAATATTAATGGTTCATATTTAGTACAATCGAAAAAAAAGGTGGTATTCATCCCCAACTACAGTTAAATATAGTTCGTTACACAAAGGACATAATCTAAAAGCTCTATCTATTCAAAGGTGCCTACCTCGTTCAATCATCAGATCATGGTTAGAGCACCTAAAATTAGACAGCATTTTGCTGTGGACATATGGTATATCTACACATAGGTATAATTTGAGGGAATTGTATATCTTGATCTGTTTCGTCTGCTTTATTGTCTTCTATTACACGCTAGAAAACTATTTAAAACAGCTGAACTATAATGTATCTCAGGTCAACCTAAGTGGTGGGTTTGTCTTGAGACATATAATTTCACATATTAGATAACTATGCGCATTCATATACGAATTCAGTGATTCAAATTGAGTAGTTAAGTACCAATGCACTGTATCTTAATGCATTACACTGACCCGGGTCACATCAAACACTTAATAAAACGTGGTAGTAAAGGCTTTCCCTCATTGTTATTGCACGACTGACTCACGGCGTAGTCATAAGCCAAAGGGAATGATAAATATTCGTTACATTAGTAACTGAGTTCAATCAATGTCTGACTAGTTATTTCAACAGTATTTCACTTCAATAAATTTCAAACTAGTTTTGTTTCAACAGTATTTCAGTTTAATCATTTTCTAGTTAGTTGTTTCAACAGTATTTCACTTCAATAAATTTCAGACTAGTTAAAATAACTTAAATTCATTAACAAAACTATATGATATTAACTTTTGTGTTTAAACTGGTTGCTATCTAACACGGAAGTAAATAAGGAAAAATGCAAAGAAAAATATTGAAACCTATTGCAGTTAAATTAACTAATTAGCTATATGTATTAGTAAAATATTATATGATAATTATAAACGCTTACGTCGTTGTTTTCGTTTCGTGTTGATTCAGTTGTACAGCTACTATTCTAATCAGAATTAATAATTATCCAATCTGGTTTGTGAACGATTGCTTAAAATATCTATTGTTGAGAGTACCCTCGTAGTGCGCATGTGCAATGTTCTGTTAACCATTTCCAACATATCCAAACTATGCAGCAGACACTTTGATAAAAGAACTAGGCAAAATATGGTAAATATGTATAATAAAAGTATATTTATTGAATAGAACTTAATGAATTTTGGCAAATAACGAATGTGCTCATAGTGAGCAATTACTTATTTTGTCAAATTGTTTTGTAAAAGTCGTCTGCTGCAGATGGAAAGGGATACATCGCGCCGTTTAATATTTCCATTGAATGGATTGTCATACCCTTTTACGCAGTGATCACATCAAAAGACATTATTCTGCTGTATTTTACAGTTTCTGATCGACTTTAAAATATTTTTAGATTAAGGCATAAATTAACCTTTGTAAACGATACAGGGAGTATGTAGCACTCAACTGTCCATGTGTACTTGGAATCTAATATTTAAGACTGAATCATCAATGTCCAGTGTACAACAACTAATAGTTGATGCGAATAATAGATAAGGGTAAAGAATGATATACAATATTTACGTTAACCCTTGCCAAAATGTATATATATATATATATTGACGCTTCTGCAGCTTTTGAATACATAGTGCTCACAATGAGTCATGTGTCCCTTTGCTTCAATATTGTCAACACTTGTCTATAAATATGCTTCTATTTATTGATAGTTTGTATAGCTTTTCTTATGTGACGTCGTTGTCGTATGCTGAAGATGTACTCTAGGTTAGAAGGATTCATATTATACACCCTTAACAGGATATCGTGTGACAAAGCTTTGTTCTTTTACGTCTGCTTTATTGTCCTCTACTATACTCTAGAAAACTATTTAAAACAGCTGAAATAGAATCGAACTTAGTGTCAAACAGTATGGATCTATGACTCCAACTTAAATATAGTGGCCTACTGATAAGTACTGTATATGTGAAGGATCTCAATTAAACACCATTCGCAGGATATCGAATTCAATTCAATTTGTTCAATTCAATTTCTTTATTCAAGTAATTAGGCCTCTGGTCAATATACATTAATATTCAAATACAATAAGAATGACACAATTTGAAGCAATTACTGAGATATATTCTTAAATATTGAAATAGTTATATGATTATAAACATACAATTTAGCTATACAGTGTGTGAAGATATAATTCAGTCAAAATATGGGTTGTTTAGATGTGCGATACCCTCAGGTCAAACTATTTTGTTTTTATCAATTCATACCATTCATTAAGGAAATCTACCGTATTTGTTTTACAACGTTGTCAAGCTCTTTTTAAATATGTAAAGGGAGCAAAGATTATGCTGCAGAATTTCCATCATCAAACATTTGTATTATTGCTTAAGATGATCACATTGCCTTACAAACAGTTATTTGATAGTTATTCAATTAACTAATGAACGCATGCATATATTAAAGTTTGTGAGTGAGTAAGTGAGTGAATTCACGGGTCAGCGAGTAAGTAAATGAGTGTGAACGTGGGATGAAAGTCAGTGTGTTAATGAGAGGGTGAGTGAGTGAATGAATGATTGAGTGTTGTAGTGAATGCATGTGTTAGTGATCCAGTGCATGAGTGAGTGAATGTATGTGTGTGGCTGATTGAGTTTCGCAGTGAATGAAATGTGTGGGTGATTGAGTGTTTGGAGGGAATTTAGTGTGTGGATTGAGTGAGAGAGTATGATTACTTTTGGTGGGTGGTAGAATGAACGGGTTTGTTGATGAGTAATTGAATATGTGAGTGGTTGAACAAAATTGATAAGTGTTAATGTATGTCGGGCATACAATTGTATACTTCGTTGAATGTATCCTTATTTTTCCAAATATTGCTTTCTAACATGAAAGGCTTCAACAAGATACTTTGTGACAGACCTTATTGTGGCTATGTTATTTGATGTAAAAAACACTATTGAATACATCTTCATTTCTACAACGATTCCAATACGGTTTGAAGTTAATCGATCTTAATGGTTCATATTTAGTACAATCGAAAAAAAAGGTGGTATTCATCTTCAACTATAGATAAAAAAAAATAAAAAAAGGACATTATCTCAAAGCTCTATCTATTCAAAGGTGCCCACCGCGTACAATTATCAGATCATGGTTAGAGCATCTAAAATTAGACATCATTTTTCTGTGGACATATGGTATATCTACACATCTACACTGCGATATATTACGCAGAGTCCATAATGTTGAATTTCACGTGGAACGGCTCACATTTACTCTGCTTTATCACTGGAGTACAGTTACTTCTGTAAAAGAATGATAATTTGTTTTGTTTGTTTTATTTTGGTTTTGCAATGTATTTTAAAAAAATATTTTAGATATATCACCACGAGATCTACCTATCCATGATCTGTGGTTGAACAAACCAATAGGCTAGGGAAGACTGAAAAATTTGTACAGCCATGGATCTAGAGAAATGGTCAATTTCAAGTTCTTTAATTCTTATTCGAATTGCGTACTAAGTGTTCTTGGGAATTAAAGGATTAGTCTCAGTGAGACAATCCTTTTCAGTTCTCATATCATTAGACTTTAGTTAAAACACCTTCCCACATCAAGACACTTTCTGATGCCTCTGCATTGAACGACTTGTGAAAAGAATGTGACAGAATAAAAAAAAATGCTCATGATGATCAAATTGTCCTTTTGCCAAATAAATTGTTTTCAATTCCATTAAGTAATTCTACTTTTATTAAAAGAAAATGTCAATATGTTTGTATTCTGACCCATTTATTAAAAGAGATTGTAAATTTGTCTGTATTCTGACCCATTCCCAATGGCAAAAGACTTTAACATCCTGCATAATTCCAAATGTTATCATGTTAACCCTGTTGTTGTTTTTATTCCCAAATAAAAAAAAATATTAAATTATTTTTCAAAATAAAAGGCCAAATTCCTGATCCCAAAATGCCTAGAAAAAAGGCCTGATTATAAATAAAAACAAAATTCTTTTCTTTTTTGAACAGTTCAAGTTCCCGTATAAGAGTAAATTATGGTGCAATATCTCTAGCAGATGGAAGATCAACAAAGCCAGCTTCAACTCTCAGCAGTGAAGAACAAATTGTAAAGGTATTTCCTGATACCTGATATAAGTGAAATAATGTTGAAAATGTCATTAAACTCAAATCCAATCCATCCAAATCACAGTTGTTCAGAAAATGACAGCTGTCAGTTATAATAATCTTTTTGTTAAATATCAAACAGTTGTAGATTTGCCGCTTATATCGGAAAAAAACATAGAAGAAATGAGGAGGAGGACAGTTGTTGATGGTAGATGTTGGACATATACATACATCTTTACCATTTCCCAAAATGCATGTATAAGTGTTTTCTTTCACAAGAATATTTTAAACCTTTCCCACATATAACAAATCTGCAGCAAACAACTTTGTAAACTTATTGACAAAATTGTGAAAATGAGAGTTAAATAATTAAATAGAGTTAAAAACATTATGGCAAAAGGAGAAATTGCTCAATGGGCTCAATATGCCACAATATTTTCCAAAAGTTATTTGCTGCATAGGTTTCAGAAAGCATTTGCATGTGAGAATGGGTTAAGAAAAAAAAGAGAAGTATTTGTGCAATTGGAAAGCAATGTTTTATACAGTGTAAAACATTAATGGAATAGAAGATCTATTTCTGTTTTTCCCACAAAGTTTATATAAAGTCATCTACTACAAAGGCATTCCAAGTCATCTGTAACTAGATTTAAAATGGCATAACTTTTAAATCAAACAGGATAAGATGTACAGCGGCGAAACTGACAAAATGAACCCTGAAATATCTGTAGATGTTCCAAAATGTGCCTGCATGAGGTAAAAGGTTTTGTTATTATAACTGAACTTTTCACAATGACCTTAAGTTAATTGAAAGGAACAGCTGATGTAGGTGATTGTAATGACAATACTATCTATCGTAATTCATATAAATGTCATTGTTACATGTTGATGATTTTTATTGACTTTCAAGCCCGTATTATTTCTTCCAACTTTAATGTAGTATTTAGTGTATATTTCATTATAAAACTTATTTTTGCAGATTTAAGCTCAAAAACGTATTATGCACAGTAACTGCATATTTAGTTTGCATGTTTTAATGGTAACTGCTAACTGCTAGAATACATAGTCAGAGCTCTAGTCAAATGGGGCATATATAAGATATCCTGAATTAAATGAATTGGACACAGGCGTCTTTTGTGATGGTGTACATTTGGGCAATGATTTGTTTTTAAATAGGCTTGCTCAGGGAATTGAGTGTTTCATAACATCTGCTATTAAGGTTTCACCTCCTATTGCAGAAACTGGTCCGTGCTAAACATTCACTTGAGGAACATACTTAAGGAGTTTTTAGAAGTTGTATTGCAATTGAAACTAAACAGTATTTGAAGGCTTGTAATTGAAATTTAAAATAGCATCTTGAGATCCTTGTGACAATTTAATATGAATGTAATGATAGCTATCTGTCCATTAACTGTATTGGCATTGCAGTTAAAATGGTATACTACTTGATAAACAATCATTTTTGAAAATAAATTTGTTTGATAAAGAAATTTGTTAAAGTGACACTTTTGGTTGATTTGCATTGAACAATGTATTTAGCATATATACATTGTTAAAGGGTTTTGTTCAATTGATACCTAATTTAGTTGGCATATAATTTGATTTGGTTGATTGATTTTGCACAAGTTATTGTATATAATTGACATACAATTTGACAAACACTTTGATAATGATAATGCACAATTTATTCGGCATATAATTTGATAATGATTCGGTTGATTGATTTTGAACAAATTATTAAAATGATGGAATATAATTTGATAATGATAATGATAATGCACAACTTATTTGGCATGACAAAACGCTTCGCTTTGGAAGTGCGTCGCCAAACCTCAGTTTGAGGATCATTTAGGCTCCTTCTTCTGGGTGCCGCTTGTTCAGGGACATTTTCTACATTTTATGGCGGTGCACCCCTGGCTGTGCACAGCTGCATTTTGGCGGTTTGTCCCTATGTTGCGGCAACCGTCTTGAGTGAATTTTCTTTAAAGGGCAGTGAACATCTGATCCCAGGGTTCTTATGCCTACCGTCTACATGAACTATTTTGTATTTTGAGTTGTATTGTATTGTTTAAGAAAGCCATGGCCAGTTTCTGCCACACTAAACAACAATGTGTATAGTACAGTCTGTGTTAAGTCTTTTTGAAACAAGTTCTAACAGTCAATATAGCAGCTACTGGAGTCATTGCTGACAAATTGTTTCTACATAAGTCATTGGGACCCATCGGAAAGTAAGAGAATATATTTGAGTCTGCAGGTGTTCATAGACTCATCTTCAATAATAGGATTTGTCGTTAATCGACGGAAAGCCAGTTATTGGAGGGAGTCGCAAGTTTAAATAATTATTATCAGGGCTTTACAATTCATTTTTTAAAGAGTACGTTTATGATGACGCATTGTCTAAACGTCACAGGCTATATGCATTTGAAAAAATAGTATATGATAATTATAAACGCTTACGTCGTTGTTTTTGTTACATGTTGATTTATTGTGTAGCTACTATTCTAATCAGAATTAATAATTATCTAATCTGGTTTGTGAACGATTGCTTAAAATATCTATCGTTGAGAGTACCCTCGCCATGCGCATGTGCAGTGTTCTGTTAACCCTTTCCAACATATCCAAACTATGCAGCAGATACTTTGAAAAGAACTAGGCAAACTATGGAAAAATATGTAGAAATAAAATTATATTTATTTAATATAACTTCATACATTTTGGCATATCAAGAATGTGCTCATAATGAGCAATTACTTATTTTGTTAAATTGTTCTGTAAATGTCGTCTGCTGCAAATGGAAAGGGATACATCGCGCCTTTTAATATTTCCATTGAACCCTTTCCAACATATCCAAACTATGCAGCATATACTTTGCAAAAGAACTAAGCAAAATATGGTATAAATAAGGGATGGGAACGAATATTGAAAACGATATTCGAATATTCGTTTTACTTATTTGAATATATTCGAATATTCGCTTTTCGAATCAAAATCGGTATCCGATCTCAGGTTTATCCGAATACTGTTACTTTGCCATTTCCTTTTTCAAATAATGGCGATTTTCCAAGTATAAGTATAAGCTATTGTTTACGTATATATCGCATGTTTTGAACTGTTCTTGAACTCTCTTCTTTTCTCAACATATATATTATCAGGTGTCGGTTGTACCGAATTTAAAATTTAACCGAATCAAATAATTAACGAAATAATGATATGTCTTAATTATTCAAAAAGCATTGGGAGTTGGGTGATATTTCACTTGTTTATTTTGACCCGGTTCGTCTACTCAATTTAACCGCATGTTGAAAGAAAACAAAATGACGGACGATTCAATTTGTTCACTGATGTGAATTCGATTTTAAAGAGGTAAGGAGGAAAGCTTTTTTTTTTTACGGAACTTGACATTCACTTTCGTAATTATATGCAGACTGTCACCGTTTATACATGTGTGTTTATTAAAAAAATATCGAACAAACCGGTCAAGGTAAAGTCTGGTTATACACGATAAGAACTAGGGTAAACGTACGCGTGACAATTATCGATTTTATTATTGATACTTAATGTTTGGCATACTTTGTAAAAATCCAACAAAAGACACATAACAGTCTGTATCACTTCACCCTTAATGATGATTAGTTCTAACTCGATAAGAGCAATGAATGATATACAATATTTAAGTTAACCCTTTCCAAAATTTAGATATATTTTTACGCTTCTGCATGTTATGAAATCATAGAGCTCACAATGAGTCATTTATCCTTTGCTACAATGTTTTCAACTCTTGTAAATAAATATGCTTTTATTTATTGATAGTTTATATAGCTTTGCTTATGTGACGTCGTTGTCGTATGCTGAATATTTACTGTATGTTGGAAGGATTCATATACACCCTTCACAGCATAGCGAATGGCAAATCTTTGTTCTTTTACGTCTTTTTTTTTTTTGTCATCTACTATTTAAAACAGCTGAAATAGAATCGAACTAAGTGTCAAACAGTACGGATCTCAGACTCAAACCTAAATATAGTGGCCTGCTGAGAATTACTGTATATGTGAAGGATTTCAATTAAACACCATTCGCAGGATATCAAATTCAATTCAATTTCTTCAATTCAATTTCTTTATTCAAGTATTTACGCCTCCGGCCAATATACATTAATATTTACAAATACAATAAGAATGACACAATTGAAACAATTATTTTGATTTATTCTTAAATATTGAAATAGTTATATGATTATAAACATACAATTTAGCTATACAGTGTGTGAAGATATAATTCAGACAAAATATGGGATTTTTAGATGTTCGATACCCTCACAACAAATTATTTTGATTTTATCGATTCAAACCATTCATTAAGGAAGTCTTCTGTTTTTGTTTTACAACTTTATCAAGCTCTCTTTAAATGTGTAAAGGGAGCAATAGTTATGCTTCAGAATTTCCATCATCAAGCATTTGTATTAATGCTTAAGATGATCACATTGCCTTACCACAAAGAAACGTTGATTGATTGATTGATTGGGCTTTAACGCCGTTTTTTAACAATTTCTGTTATATCACGGCGGCCAGTTCATCTACTCATGCATTTCCTGGTTTTCTCACACCAGTACTCCGCACAACAATCTTCCCAAGCAACTGGCTGCTTTTCCACATAGACTTAGCCCATTGGTGGAAGACGAATGACGCATGTCGTATTGACTTTTGTCAGTCGTCAGAAAGAAAGTTGGCCGAGCCGGTATTCGAACTCACAACCCCTGTATTGACAGCCCGCACCCTTGTATTGACAGCCCGTGGCTCTACCGACTGAGCTACCGGGGCTCGGCACAACGAAACGTAAGGCAAATGCAGACACATAAAGAGTTTTACATATGAATAAGAACTTTACAAACAGTTATTGGATAGTTATTCAATTAACTACGAACGCTTAAATATACTTAAGTGTGTGCGTGAGTAACTGCTTGAGTGAGTGAGTGAGTGAGTAAGTGCGTGAGTGAGTGAGCGAGTGAGTAAGTTAGTGTGAACGTGGGATGGAGCGAGTGTGTGAATGAATGATTGTGTGGTTGATTGATTGTTGTATGAATGTGTTGGTGATCGAGTGCATGAGTGAGTAAATGTATATGTGTGGCTGATTGAGTTTTGCAGTGAATGAAATGTGTTGGTGTTTGGAGTGAATAAGTGAATTAGTGTATGGAGTGAGTGAGAGAGTAAAATTGTTTTTGGTGCTTGGTAGAATGAATGGATTGGTGGATGAGTAATTGAATATGTGGTTGGTTGAACAAAATTGATAGGTGGTAATGTATGTCGGGCATATAACTATATACTTAGTTGAATGTATCCTTTTTTTTCCAAAAATTGCTTTCTAACATAAAAGTCTTCAACGAGATACTTTGCAACAGACCTTATTGTTGCTATGTTATTTGATGTAAAAATACAATTGAAAACATGTTCATTTCTGTAACGATTCCAAAACGGTTTGAAGTTAATCGATCTTAATATTAATGGTTCATATTTAGTACAATCGAAAAAAAAAGGTGGTATTCATCCCCAACTACAGTTAAATTTAGTTCGTTACACAAAGGACATAATCTAAAAGCTCTATCTATTCAAAGGTGCCTACCTCGTTCAATCATCAGATCATGGTTAGAGCACCTAAAATTAGACAGCATTTTGCTGTGGACATATGGTATATCTACACATAGGTATAATTTGAGGGAATTGTATATCTTGATCTGTTTCGTCTGCTTTATTGTCTTCTATTACACGCTAGAAAACTATTTAAAACAGCTGAACTATAATGTATCTCAGGTCAACCTAAGTGGTGGGTTTGTCTTGAGACATATAATTTCACATATTAGATAACTATGCGCATTCATATACAAATTCAGTGATTCAAATTGAGTAGTTAAGTACCAATGCACTGTATCTTAATGCATTACACTGACCCGGGTCACATCAAACACTTAATAAAACGTGGTAGTAAAGGCTTTCCCTCATTGTTATTGCACGACTGACTCACGGCGTAGTCATAAGCCAAAGGGAATGATAAATATTCGTTACATTAGTAACTGAGTTCAATCAATGTCTGACTAGTTATTTCAACAGTATTTCACTTCAATAAATTTCAAACTAGTTTTGTTTCAACAGTATTTCAGTTCAATCATTTTCTAGTTAGTTGTTTCAACAGTATTTCACTTCAATAAATTTCAGACTAGTTAAAATAACTTAAATTCATTAACAAAACTATATGATATTAACTTTTGTGTTTAAACTGGTTGCTATCTAACACGGAAGTAAATAAGGAAAAATGCAAAGAAAAATATTGAAACCTATTGCAGTTAAATTAACTAATTAGCTATATATATTAGTAAAATATTATATGATAATTATAAACGCTTACGTCGTTGTTTTCGTTTCGTGTTGATTCAGTTGTACAGCTACTATTCTAATCAGAATTAATAATTATCCAATCTGGTTTGTGAACGATTGCTTAAAATATCTATTGTTGAGAGTACCCTCGTAGTGCGCATGTGCAATGTTCTGTTAACCATTTCCAACATATCCAAACTATGCAGCAGACACTTTGATAAAAGAACTAGGCAAAATATGGTAAATATGTATAATAAAAGTATATTTATTGAATAGAACTTAATGAATTTTGGCAAATAACGAATGTGCTCATAGTGAGCAATTACTTATTTTGTCAAATTGTTTTGTAAAAGTCGTCTGCTGCAGATGGAAAGGGATACATCGCGCCGTTTAATATTTCCATTGAATGGATTGTCATACCCTTTTACGCAGTGATCACATCAAAAGACATTATTCTGCTGTATTTTACAGTTTCTGATCGACTTTAAAATATTTTTAGATTAAGGCATAAATTAACCTTTGTAAACGATACAGGGAGTATGTAGCCCTCAACTGTCCATGTGTACTTGGAATCTAATATTTAAGACTGAATCATCAATGTCCAGTGTACAACAACTAATAGTTGATGCGAATAATAGATAAGGGTAAAGAATGATATACAATATTTACGTTAACCCTTGCCAAAATGTATATATATATATATTGACGCTTCTGCAGCTTTTGAATACATAGTGCTCACAATGAGTCATGTGTCCCTTTGCTTCAATATTGTCAACACTTGTCTATAAATATGCTTCTATTTATTGATAGTTTGTATAGCTTTTCTTATGTGACGTCGTTGTCGTATGCTGAAGATGTACTCTAGGTTAGAAGGATTCATATTATACACCCTTAACAGGATATCGTGTGACAAAGCTTGGTTCTTTTACGTCTGCTTTATTGTCGTCTACTATACTCTAGAAAACTATTTAAAACAGCTGAAATAGAATCGAACTTAGTGTCAAACAGTATGGATCTCTGACTCCAACTTAAATATAGTGGCCTACTGATAAGTACTGTATATGTGAAGGATCTCAATTAAACACCATTCGCAGGATATCGAATTCAATTCAATTTGTTCAATTCAATTTCTTTATTCAAGTAATTAGGCCTCTGGTCAATATACATTAATATTCAAATACAATAAGAATGACACAATTTGAAGCAATTACTGAGATATATTCTTAAATATTGAAATAGTTATATGATTATAAACATACAATTTAGCTATACAGTGTGTGAAGATATAATTCAGTCAAAATATGGGTTGTTTAGATGTGCGATACCCTCAGGTCAAACTATTTTGTTTTTATCAATTCATACCATTCATTAAGGAAATCTACCGTATTTGTTTTACAACGTTGTCAAGCTCTCTTTAAATATGTAAAGGGAGCAAAGATTATGCTGCAGAATTTCCATCATCAAACATTTGTATTATTGCTTAAGATGATCACATTGCCTTACAAACAGTTATTTGATAGTTATTCAATTAACTAATGAACGCATGCATATATTAAAGTTTGTGAGTGAGTAAGTGAGTGAATTCACGGGTCAGCGAGTGAGTAAATGAGTGTGAACGTGGGATGAAAGTCAGTGTGTTAATGAGAGGGTGAGTGAGTGAATGAATGATTGAGTGTTGTAGTGAATGCATGTGTTAGTGATCCAGTGCATGAGTGAGTGAATGTGTGTGTGTGGCTGATTGAGTTTCGCAGTGAATGAAATGTGTGGGTGATTGAGTGTTTGGAGGGAATTTAGTGTGTGGATTGAGTGAGAGAGTATGATTACTTTTGGTGGGTGGTAGAATGAACGGGTTTGTTGATGAGTAATTGAATATGTGAGTGGTTGAACAAAATTGAAAAGTGTTAATGTATGTCGGGCATACAATTGTATACTTCGTTGAATGTATCCTTATTTTTCCAAATATTGCTTTCTAACATGAAAGGCTTCAACAAGATACTTTGTGACAGACCTTATTGTGGCTATGTTATTTGATGTAAAAAACACTATTGAATACATCTTCATTTCTACAACGATTCCAATACGGTTTGAAGTTAATCGATCTTAATGGTTCATATTTAGTACAATCGAAAACTAGGTGGTATTCATCTTCAACTATAGATAAAAAAAAATACAAAAAGGACATTATCTCAAAGCTCTATCTATTCAAAGGTGCCCACCGCGTACAATTATCAGATCATGGTTAGAGCATCTAAAATTAGACATCATTTTTCTGTGGACATATGGTATATCTACACATCTACACTGCGATATATTACGCAGAGTCCATAATGTTGAATTTCACGTGGAACGGCTCACATTTACTCTGCTTTATCACTGGAGTACAGTTACTTCTGTAAAAGAATGATAATTTGTTTTGTTTGTTTAATTTGGGTTTTGCAATGTATTTTAAAAAAATATTTTAGATATATCACCACGAGATCTACCTTTCCATGATCTGTGGTTGAACAAACCAATAGGCTAGGGAAGACTGAAAAATTTGTACAGCCATGGATCTAGAGAAATGGTCAATTTCAAGTTCTTTAATTCTTATTCGAATTGCGTACTAAGTGTTCTTGGGAATTAAAGGATTAGTCTCAGTGAGACAATCCTTTTCAGTTCTCATATCATTAGACTTTAGTTAAAACACCTTCCCACATCAAGACACTTTCTGATGCCTCTGCATTGAACGACTTGTGAAAAGAATGTGACAGAATAAAAAAAAATGCTCATGATGATCAAATTGTCCTTTTGCCAAATAAATTGTTTTCAATTCCATTAAGATATTCTACTTTTATTAAAAGAAAATGTCAATATGTTTGTATTCTGACCCATTTATTAAAAGAGATTGTAAATTTGTCTGTATTCTGACCCATTCCCAATGGCAAAAGACTTTAACATCCTGCATAATTCCAAATGTTATCATGTTAACCCTGTTGTTGTTTTTATTCCCAAATAAAAAAAAATATTAAATTATTTTTCAAAATAAAAGGCCAAATTCCTGATCCCAAAATGCCTGGAAAAAAGGCCTGATTATAAATAAAAACAAAATTCTTTTCTTTTTTGAACAGTTCAAGTTCCGGTATAAGAGTAAATTATGGTGCAATATCTCTAGCAGATGGAAGATCAACAAAGCCAGCTTCAACTCTCAGCAGTGAAGAACAAATTGTAAAGGTATTTCCTGATACCTGATATAAGTGAAATAATGTTGAAAATGTCATTAAACTCAAATCCAATCCATCCAAATCACAGTTGTTCAGAAAATGACAGCTGTAAACTTATTGACAAAATTGTGAAAATGAGAGTTAAATAATTAAATAGAGTTAAAAACATTATGGCAAAAGGAGAAATTGCTCAATGGGCTCAATATGCCACAATATTTTCCAAAAGTTGTTTGCTGCATAGGTTTCAGAAAGCATTTGCATGTGAGAATGGGTTAAGAAAAAAAAGAGAAGTATTTGTGCAATTGGAAAGCAATGTTTTATACAGTGTAAAACATTAATGGAATAGAAGATCTATTTCTGTTTTTCCCACAAAGTTTATATAAAGTCATCTACTACAAAGGCATTCCAAGTCATCTGTAACTAGATTTAAAATGGCATAACTTTTAAATCAAACAGGATAAGATGTACAGCGGCGAAACTGACAAAATGAACCCTGAAATATCTGTAGATGTTCCAAAATGTGCCTGCATGAGGTAAAGGGTTTTGTTATTATAACTGAACTTTTCACAATGACCTTAAGTTAATTGAAAGGAACAGCTGATGTAGGTGATTGTAATGACAATACTATCTATCGTAATTCATATAAATGTCATTGTTACATGTTGATGATTTTTATTGACTTTCAAGCCCGTATTATTTCTTCCAACTTTAATGTAGTATTAAGTGTATATTTCATTATAAAACTTATTTTTGCAGATTTAAGCTCAAAAACGTATTATGCACAGTAACTGCATATTTAGTTTGCATGTTTTAATGGTAACTGCTAACTGCTAGAATACATAGTCAGAGCTCTAGTCAAATGGGGCATATATAAGATATCCTGAATTAAATGAATTGGACACAGGCGTCTTTTGTGATGGTGTACATTTGGGCAATGATTTGTTTTTAAATAGGCTTGCTCAGGGAATTGAGTGTTTCATAACATCTGATATTAAGGTTTCACCTCCTATTGCAGAAACTGGTCCGTGCTAAACATTCACTTGAGGAACATACTTAAGGAGTTTTTAGAAGTTGTATTGCAATTGAAACTAAAGAGTATTTGAACGCTTGTAATTGAAATTTAAAATAGCATCTTGAGATCCTTGTGACAATTTAATATGAATGTAATGATAGCTATCTGTCCATTAACTGTATTGGCATTGCAGTTAAAATGGTATACTACTTGATAAACAATCATTTTTGAAAATAAATTTGTTTGATAAAGAAATTTGTTAAAGTGACACTTTTGGTTGATTTGCATTGAACAATGTATTTAGCATATATACATTGTTAAAGGGTTTTGTTCAATTGACACCTAATTTAGTTGGCATATAATTTGATTTGGTTGATTGATTTTGCACAAGTTATTGTATATAATTGACATACAATTTGACAAACACTTTGATAATGATAATGCACAATTTATTCGGCATATAATTTGATAATGATTCTGTTGATTGATTTTGAACAAATTATTAAAATGATGGAATATAATTTGATAATGATAATGATAATGCACAACTTATTTGGCATGACAAAACGCTTCGCTTTGGAAGTGCGTCGCCAAACCTCAGTTTGAGGATCATTTAGGCTCCTTCTTCTGGGTGCCGCTTGTTCAGGGACATTTTCTACATTTTATGGCGGTGCACCCCTGGCTGTGCACAGCTGCATTTTGGCGGTTTGTCCCTATGTTGCGGCAACCGTCTTGAGTGAATTTTCTTTAAAGGGCAGTGAACATCTGATCCCAGGGTTCTTATGCCTACCGTCTACATGAACTATTTTGTATTTTGAGTTGTATTGTATTGTTTAAGAAAGCCATGGCCAGTTTCTGCCACACTAAACAACAATGTGTATAGTACAGTCTGTGTTAAGTCTTTTTGAAACAAGTTATAACAGTCAATATAGCAGCTACTGGAGTCATTGCTGACAAATTGTTTCTACATAAGTCATTGGGACCCATCGGAAAGTAAGAGAATATATTTGAGTCTGCAGGTGTTCATAGACTCATCTTCAATAATAGGATTTGTCGTTAATCGACGGAAAGCCAGTTATTGGAGGGAGTCGCAAGTTTAAATAATTATTATCAGGGCTTTACAATTCATTTTTTTAAAGAGTACGTTTATGATGACGCATGTCTAAACGTCACAGGCTATATGCATTTGAAAAAATAGTATATGATAATTATAAACGCTTACGTCGTTGTTTTTATTACATGTTGATTTATTATGTAGCTACTATTCTAATCAGAATTAATAATTATCTAATCTGGTTTGTGAACGATTGCTTAAAATATCTATCGTTGAGAGTACCCTCGCCATGCGCATGTGCAGTGTTCTGTTAACCCTTTCCAACATATCCAAACTATGCAGCAGATACTTTGAAAAGAACTAGGCAAACTATGGAAAAATATGTAGAAATAAAAGTATATTTATTTAATATAACTTCATACATTTTGGCATATCAAGAATGTGCTCATAATGAGCAATTACTTATTTTGTTAAATTGTTTTGTAAATGTCGTCTGCTGCAAATGGAAAGGGATACATCGCGCCTTTTAATATTTCCATTGAACCCTTTCCAACATATCCAAACTATGCAGCATATACTTTGCAAAAGAACTAGGCAAAATATGGTATAAATAAGGGATGGGAACGAATATTGAAAACGATATTCGAATATTCGTTTTACTTATTCGAATATATTCGAATATTCGCTTTTCGAATCAAAATCGGTATCCGATCTCAGGTTTATCCGAATACTGTTACTTTGCCATTTCCTTTTTCAAATAATGGCGATTTTCAAAGTATAAGTATAAGCTATTGTTTACGTATATATCGCATGTTTTGAACTGTTCTTGAACTCTCTTCTTTTCTCAACATATATATTATCAGGTGTCGGTTGTACCGAATTTAAAATTTAACCGAATCAAATAATTAACGAAATAATGATAAGCTGCATACTTTTTAGAGGAAAGCTTTTTTTTTTTTACGGAACTTGACATTCACTTTCGTAATTATATGCAGACTGTCACCGTTTATACATGTGTGTTTATTAAAAAAATATCGAACAAACCGGTCAAGGTAAAGTCTGGTTATACACGATAAGAACTAGGGTAAACGTACGCGTGACAATTATCGATTTTATTATTGATACTTAATGTTTGGCATACTTTGTAAAAATCCAACAAAAGACACATAACAGTCTGTATCACTTCACCCTTAATGATGATTAGTTCTAACTCGATAAGAGCAATGAATGATATACAATATTTAAGTTAACCCTTTCCAAAATTTAGATATATTTTTACGCTTCTGCATGTTATGAAATCATAGAGCTCACAATGAGTCATTTATCCTTTGCTACAATGTTTTCAACTCTTGTAAATAAATATGCTTTTATTTATTGATAGTTTATATAGCTTTGCTTATGTGACGTCGTTGTCGTATGCTGAATATTTACTGTATGTTGGAAGGATTCATATACACGCTTCGCAGCATAGCGAATGGCAAATCTTTGTTCTTTTACGTCTTGTTTTTTTTTTGTCATCTACTATTTAAAACAGCTGAAATAGAATCGAACTAAGTGTCAAACAGTACGGATCTCAGACTCAAACCTAAATATAGTGGCCTGCTGAGAATTACTGTATATGTGAAGGATTTCAATTAAACACCATTCGCAGGATATCAAATTCAATTAAATTTTTTCAATTCAATTTCTTTATTCAAGTATTTACGCCTCTGGCCAATATACATTAATATTTACAAATACAATAAGAATGACACAATTGAAACAATTATTTTGATTTATTCTTAAATATTGAAATAGTTATATGATTATAAACATACAATTTAGCTATACAGTGTGTGAAGATATAATTCAGACAAAATATGGGATTTTTAGATGTTCGATACCCTCACAACAAATTATTTTGATTTTATCGATTCAAACCATTCATTAAGGAAGTCTTCTGTTTTTGTTTTACAACTTTATCAAGCTCTCTTTAAATGTGTAAAGGGAGCAATAATTATGCTTCAGAATTTCCATCATCAAGCATTTGTATTAATGCTTAAGATGATCACATTGCCTTACCACAAAGAAACGTTGATTGATTGATTGATTGGGCTTTAACGTCGTTTTTTAACAATTTCTGTTATATCACGGCGGCCAGTTCATCTACTCATGCATTTCCTGGTTTTCTCACACCAGTACTCCGCACAACAATCTTCCCAAGCAACTGGCTGCTTTTCCACATAGACTTAGCCCATTGGTGGAAGACGAATGACGCATGTCGTATTGACTTTTGTCAGTCGTCAGAAAGAAAGTTGGCCGAGCCGGTATTCGAACTCACAACCCCTGTATTGACAGCCCGCACCCTTGTATTGACAGCCCGCAGCTCTACCGACTGAGCTACCGGGGCTCGGCACAACGAAAAGTAAGGCAAATGCAGACACATAAAGAGTTTTACATATGAATAAGAACTTTACAAACAGTTATTGGATAGTTATTCAATTAACTACGAACGCTTAAATATACTTAAGTGTGTGCGTGAGTGACTGCTTGAGTGAGTGAGTGAGTAAGTGCGTGAGTGAGTGAGCGAGTGAGTAAGTTAGTGTGAACGTGAGATGGAGCGAGTGTGTGAATGAATGATTGTGTGGTTGATTGATTGTTGTATGAATGTGTTGGTGATCGAGTGCATGAGTGAGTGAATGTATATGTGTGGCTGATTGAGTTTTGCAGTGAATGAAATGTGTTGGTGTTTGGAGTGAATAAGTGAATTAGTGTATGGAGTGAGTGAGAGAGTAAAATTGTTTTTGGTGCTTGGTAGAATGAATGGATTGGTGGATGAGTAATTGAATATGTGGTTGGTTGAACAAAATTGATAGGTGGTAATGTATGTCGGGCATATAACTATATACTTAGTTGAATGTATCCTTTTTTTTCCAAAAATTGCTTTCTAACATAAAAGTCTTCAACGAGATACTTTGCAACAGACCTTATTGTTGCTATGTTATTTGATGTAAAAATACTATTGAAAACATGTTCATTTCTGTAACGATTCCAAAACGGTTTGAAGTTAATCGATCTTAATATTAATGGTTCATATTTAGTACAATCGAAAAAAAAAGGTGGTATTCATCTCCAACTACAGTTAAATTTAGTTCGTTACACATAGGACATAATCTAAAAGCTCTATCTATTCAAAGGTGCCTACCTCGTTCAATCATCAGATCATGGTTAGAGCACCTAAAATTAGACAGCATTTTGCTGTGGACATATGGTATATCTACACATAGGTATAATTTGAGGGAATTGTATATCTTGATCTGTTTCGTCTGCTTTATTGTCTTCTATTACACGCTAGAAAACTATTTAAAACAGCTGAACTATAATGTATCTCAGGTCAACCTAAGTGGTGGGTTTGTCTTGAGACGTATAATTTCACATATTAGATAACTATGCGCATTCATATACGAATTCAGTGATTCAAATTGAGTAGTTAAGTACCAATGCACTGTATCTTAATGCATTACACTGACCCGGGTCACATCAAACACTTAATAAAACGTGGTATTAAAGGCTTTCCCTCATTGTTATTGCACGACTGACTCACGGCGTAGTCATAAGCCAAAGGGAATGATAAATATTCGTTACATTAGTAACTGAGTTCAATCAATGTCTGACTAGTTATTTCAACAGTATTTCACTTCAATAAATTTCAAACTAGTTTTGTTTCAACAGTATTTCAGTTCAATCATTTTCTAGTTAGTTGTTTCAACAGTATTTCACTTCAATAAATTTCAGACTAGTTAAAATAACTTAAATTCATTAACAAAACTATATGATATTAACTTTTGTGTTTAAACTGGTTGCTATCTAACACGGAAGTAAATAAGGAAAAATGCAAAGAAAAATATTGAAACCTATTGCAGTTAAATTAACTAATTAGCTATATATATTAGTAAAATATTATATGATAATTATAAACGCTTACGTCGTTGTTTTCGTTTCGTGTTGATTCAGTTGTACAGCTACTATTCTAATCAGAATTAATAATTATCCAATCTGGTTTGTGAACGATTGCTTAAAATATCTATTGTTGAGAGTACCCTCGTAGTGCGCATGTGCAATGTTCTGTTAACCATTTCCAACATATCCAAACTATGCAGCAGACACTTTGATAAAAGAACTAGGCAAAATATGGTAAATATGTATAATAAAAGTATATTTATTGAATAGAACTTAATGAATTTTGGCAAATAACGAATGTGCTCATAGTGAGCAATTACTTATTTTGTCAAATTGTTTTGTAAAAGTCGTCTGCTGCAGATGGAAAGGGATACATCGCGCCGTTTAATATTTCCATTGAATGGATTGTCATACCCTTTTACGCAGTGATCACATCAAAAGACATTATTCTGCTGTATTTTACAGTTTCTGATCGACTTTAAAATATTTTTAGATTAAGGCATAAATTAACCTTTATAAACGATACAGGGAGTATGTAGCACTCAACTGTCCATGTGTACTTGGAATCTAATCTTTATGACTGAATCATCAATGTCCATTGTACAACAACTTTCAGTTAAGAACAATGCGAACAATAGATAAGAGTCAATTATGATATACAATATTTAGGTTAACCCTTTCCAAAATGTAGATATATTTTATCGCTTCTGCAGCTTTTTAATACATAGTGCTCACAATGAGTCATGTCTCCCTTTGCTTCAATGAATGTTTTCAACTCTTGTCAATAAATATGCTTTTATTTATTGATAGTTTATATAGCTTTGCGTATGTGACGTCGTTGTCGTATTCTGAAGATTTGCTGTATGTTGGAAGGATTCATATTATACACCCTTCACAGGATATCGAATGACAAAGCTTTGTTCTTTTACGTCTGCTTTATTGTCGTCTGCTATACTATTGAAAACTATTTAAACCAGCTGAAATAGAATCGAACTAAGTGTCAAACAGTATGTATCTCAGACCCCAACTTAAATGTGGTGGCCTGCTGAGTATTACTGTATAAGTGAAGGATTTCAATTCAACACCTTTCGCAGGATATCGAATTGATTTCATAATTTTTTCAATTCAATTTCTTTATTCAAGTATTTAGACCTCTGACCCATATACATTAATATTTACAAATAATACAATAAGAATGACACAATTGGAATGAGTTAAATTACAGAAACAATGATTGAGATATATTATTAAATATTGAAATAGTTTTATGATTATATACATACAATTTAGCTATACAGTGTGTGAAGATATAATTCAGGCAAAATATGTTTTTTTTAGATGTTCAGTGTACAACAACTAATAGTTGATGCGAATAATAGATAAGGGTAAATAATGATATACAATATTTACGTTAACCCTTGCCAAAATGTATATATATATATATTGACGCTTCTGCAGCTTTTGAATACATAGTGCTCACAATTAGTCATGTATCCCTTTGCTTCAATATTGTCAACACTTGTCTATAAATATGCTTCTATTTATTGATAGTTTGTATAGCTTTTCTTATGTGACGTCGTTGTCGTATGCTGAAGATGTACTCTAGGTTAGAAGGATTCATATTATACACCCTTAACAGGATATCGTGTGACAAAGCTTTGTTCTTTTACGTCTGCTTTATTGTCGTCTACTATACTCTAGAAAACTATTTAAAACAGCTGAAATAGAATCGAACTTAGTGTCAAACAGTATGGATCTCTGACTCCAACTTAAATATAGTGGCCTACTGATAAGTACTGTATATGTGAAGGATCTCAATTAAACACCATTCGCAGGATATCGAATTCAATTCAATTTGTTCAATTCAATTTCTTTATTCAAGTAATTAGGCCTCTGGTCAATATACATTAATATTCAAATACAATAAGAATGACACAATTTGAAGCAATTACTGAGATATATTCTTAAATATTGAAATAGTTATATGATTATAAACATACAATTTAGCTATACAGTGTGTGAAGATATAATTCAGTCAAAATATGGGTTGTTTAGATGTGCGATACCCTCAGGTCAAACTATTTTGATTTTATCAATTCATACCATTCATTAAGGAAATCTACCGTATTTGTTTTACAACGTTGTCAAGCTCTCTTTAAATATGTAAAGGGAGCAAAGATTATGCTGCAGAATTTCCATCATCAAACATTTGTATTATTGCTTAAGATGATCACATTGCCTTACAAACAGTTATTTGATAGTTATTCAATTAACTAATGAACGCATGCATATATTAAAGTTTGTGAGTGAGTAAGTGAGTGAATTCACGGGTCAGCGAGTGAGTAAATGAGTGTGAACGTGGGATGAAAGTCAGTGTGTTAATGAGAGGGTGAGTGAGTGAATGAATGATTGAGTGTTGTAGTGAATGCATGTGTTAGTGATCCAGTGCATGAGTGAGTGAATGTATGTGTGTGGCTGATTGAGTTTCGCAGTGAATGAAATGTGTGGGTGATTGAGTGTTTGGAGGGAATTTAGTGTGTGGATTGAGTGAGAGAGTATGATTACTTTTGGTGGGTGGTAGAATGAACGGGTTTGTTGATGAGTAATTGAATATGTGAGTGGTTGAACAAAATTGATAAGTGTTAATGTATGTCGGGCATACAATTGTATACTTCGTTGAATGTATCCTTATTTTTCCAAATGTTGCTTTCTAACATGAAAGGCTTCAACAAGATACTTTGTGACAGACCTTATTGTGGCTATGTTATTTGATGTAAAAAACACTATTGAATACATCTTCATTTCTACAACGATTCCAATACGGTTTGAAGTTAATCGATCTTAATGGTTCATATTTAGTACAATCGAAAACTAGGTGGTATTCATCTTCAACTATAGATAAAAAAAAATACAAAAAGGACATTATCTCAAAGCTCTATCTATTCAAAGGTGCCCACCGCGTACAATTATCAGATCATTGTTAGAGCATCTAAAATTAGACATCATTTTTCTGTGGACATATGGTATATCTACACATCTACACTGCGATATATTACGCAGAGTCCATAATGTTGAATTTCACGTGGAACGGCTCACGTATACTCTGCTTTATCACTGGAGTACAGTTACTTCTGTAAAAGAATGATAATTTTTTTTTTTTTTTATTTGGGTTTTGCAATGTATTTTAAAAAAATATTTTAGATATATCACCACGAGATCTACCTATCCATGATCTATGGTTGAACAAACCAATAGGCTAGGGAAGAATGAAAAATTTGTACAGCCATGGATCTAGAGAAATGGTCAATTTCAAGTTCTTTAATTCTTATTCGAATTGCGTACTAAGTGTTCTTGGGAATTAAAGGATTAGTCTCAGTGAGACAATCCTTTTCAGTTCTCATATCATTAGACTTTAGTTAAAACACCTTCCCACATCAAGACACTTTCTGATGCCTCTGCATTGAACGACTTGTGAAAAGAATGTGACAGAATAAAAAAAAATGCTCATGATGATCAAATTGTCCTTTTGCCAAATAAATTGTTTTCAATTCCATTAAGTAATTCTACTTTTATTAAAAGAAAATGTCAATATGTTTGTATTCTGACCCATTTATTAAAAGAGATTGTAAATTTGTCTGTATTCTGACCCATTCCCAATGGCAAAAGACTTTAACATCCTGCATAATTCCAAATGTTATCATGTTAACCCTGTTGTTGTTTTTATTCCCAAATAAAAAAAAATATTAAATTATTTTTCAAAATAAAAGGCCAAATTCCTGTTCCCAAAATGCCTAGAAAAAAGGCCTGATTATAAATAAAAACAAAATTCTTTTCTTTTTTGAACAGTTCAAGTTCCCGTATAAGAGTAAATTATGGTGCAATATCTCTAGCAGATGGAAGATCAACAAAGCCAGCTTCAACTCTCAGCAGTGAAGAACAAATTGTAAAGGTATTTCCTGATACCTGATATAAGTGAAATAATGTTGAAAATGTCATTAAACTCAAATCCAATCCATCCAAATCACAGTTGTTCAGAAAATGACAGCTGTCAGTTATAATAATATTTTTGTTAAATATCAAACAGTTGTAGATTTGCCGCTTATATCGGAAAAAACATAGAAGAAATGAGGAGGAGGACAGTTGTTGATGGTAGATGTTGGACATATACATACATCTTTACCATTTCCCAAAATGCATGTATAAGTGTTTTCTTTCACAAGAATATTTTAAACCTTTCCCACATATAACAAATCTGCAGCAAACAACTTTCTAAACTTATTGACAAAATTGTGAAAATGAGAGTTAAATAATTAAATAGAGTTAAAAACATTATGGCAAAAGGAGAAATTGCTCAATGGGCTCAATATGCCACAATATTTTCCAAGAGTTGTTTGCTGCATAGGTTTCAGAAAGCATTTGCATGTGAGAATGGGTTAAGAAAAAAAAGAGAAGTATTTGTGCAATTGGAAAGCAATGTTTTATACAGTGTAAAACATTAATGGAATAGAAGATCTATTTCTGTTTTTCCCACAAAGTTTATATAAAGTCATCTACTACAAAGGCATTCCAAGTCATCTGTAACTAGATTTAAAATGGCATAACTTTTAAATCAAACAGGATAAGATGTACAGCGGCGAAACTGACAAAATGAACCCTGAAATATCTGTAGATGTTCCAAAATGTGCCTGCATGAGGTAAAGGGTTTTGTTATTATAACTGAACTTTTCACAATGACCTTAAGTTAATTGAAAGGAACAGCTGATGTAGGTGATTGTAATGACAATACTATCTATCGTAATTCATATAAATTTCATTGTTACATGTTGATGATTTTTATTGACTTTCAAGCCTGTATTATTTCTTCCAACTTTAATGTAGTATTTAGTGTATATTTCATTATAAAACTTATTTTTGCAGATTTAAGCTCAAAAACGTATCATGCACAGTAACTGCATATTTAGTTTGCATGTTTTAATGGTAACTGCTAACTGCTAGAATACATAGTCAGAGCTCTAGATAAGTGGTGATTTCGTACTCTTAAACCTTTCCCACACAAAAGACACACTTTGACACATCTGCAGCAGATGCATCTTGAAAACATTGTTGTTGCAACAATGTTTTCAATTGTATTCAATTATTATGCTTTCATTTATAGAGATTTACATTTTTGCCTAGATGTTTTCATATCTATTCAATGATTATACTTTCGTATATAGAGATCTTCTATATTTTCGATTAGATGTGTTCAAAATCGTTTGTTGCAGATTTGTTGTTTGAGGGAATTTTAATTTGGTGTTTTAAAGTTAGTGGGAATAGTTAATTGCTCTTTTGGTGTCAAAAGTGTGAGTGTCAGTGAAAATGTTAATCTGAAGTAAATTTTTTTTAACAGGATATATCTCGGCAGGTACCACCTGATGATAGGCAAAGACCTTTAAGAACAAGAGGCATAATGAAGCTGTATCTTTTGACCACCTTTTTTTTCACACACAACATATCTACAGCAGATGACCTGGAAAACAACAGAGGCAAAAATATAGAACTTTTCTATAAATGAATGGATAATTGTTGAATAGACTTGAAAACATTGTGGCAAATGGAGGAATTGTGTATTACCAACTCTATTTTCTTCTGCAGTAATGTTTCCATTTTGAAGAATCTAAAAATAGCATTATGCAGGAAAAAGTGAATTGTTGTACTGTAAAGCGATGATCACAAGCTAATTAAGGCAGAGACCCAGAAAAGGGAGAGTTTTTATTGATTTCTTGGGCTTTAACGCTGTTTCAAACAATTTTTAGTTCACCTTCCCATTTGTTTCCTGGTTTTCTCACACAAATACTCCACAGAAAAATCTTTACAAGCAACAAGCTGCTTTTCCACATAGACTGTTGGCCCATTGGTGGAATGACGCTTGTCGCATTTACTTTTATCGGCGATTACGGAGAAAGTAAACTGGTCTTTTACAAAAAAATATCTCTTATTTCCAATCCTTGGTAATGGGTCCTTAAAAGCCCGTCTGTGTGGGATGATTCTTTTGAGGACCCACAACATAGGGTTAACCCTTTACCATATGTAGATAGGAGGGGGGAGGGGGGTCTTGATCGCCTAAAGTTTTCAGATTTCGCCCATTCACTAAGATCAAAGTAAAATTTACTTCGTCGACAATTTTTGCCCAAGTTATCGAATGCTGTGAATCTTCAAAGTACCGCGCCATGCTGTATCGTTTAATTCAGTTATTATCACCTGTGTATAAGACCCTTTAATGGCCTCATTCGGTATATTCAGTTACGTAATAATAATGGTTTTCAATCCAATGGTCATGACCATGCATAACATGTAATACAAATATGTATTTGTCATTTGTTTATACAGTCAGAGGACTAGATACAAGGGACTGAACAGGTCTTTCCCCCACAATATTTCTCTTATTACTCAACCAAATCCTATGTTATGGGTACTCAAAAGAATCCTCTCACTGAGACTTAGCTCACTATTCTTTTGAGTACCCACAACATAGGGTTTGAATGTCAAATAAGGATTTTAGAACATGAAAAATGCCCCTTATCTAGAGCTCTGTTTAATATAGTCAAACTTGTCTTAAGAAGCCACCTATGGGAGGGTAAAAATTTGGCCGCGGTACACAGGTGGCTGCTAAATACAAGTGAACTAAAGAGGAATGTATGTTGAAAATCTGGAGATATTATCATGTAATTCAGCTTTGAGCCAGGAAAAAACAACCATATGGTACATGTTATTACTATTGTAGAGAAAGTATGTACCAATGCTATCAGATCGCAATGTACTCGGTTTACTATTCAAAATGTGGTTTTTCATGAAGGTCATCTTAGAAGATATGAAGCTTCTGTTTTTTGTTGCTATGACTGTTTCATATCTTCAATTTTAACATTTCCTAAACAGACTACAGTGTAGTGCTTTTTCAAGTTATTGCCCTTGCTATGTAAATGCTTCAAAGCACACAGAACCTGAAGATAAAACATAAGGAATCATCTTGTAAAGAAATAGCAACAATCATAATGCGAAGTGGAAACGAACCTCTAACTGAGCCTTTCAGTGAAAGACAAATTTATTACATCATTTTAATAACATACCATTATTAAGTCAGACGTGATCCTTTCTTTGTTATATGTGATTCTAAAGTTGCAAACAATTACTGCCCTTATGGCAGAAATTACTAGGAGCATGTTAACAAACAGAGTGGCTTGAAAAGATCATAGGTTGACCATACAGTTATTGACATTTTTCATATAAACCTTTCCAACATAAAGACGCTTTCTGACACCTCTGCATCAAATGACTTTTGACAAACTTTGTTGCAGAAGGAGAAATGCTCATGAGCAATTTTTTTTGTTTTCACAATGTTTGCAAATCTCTTCCAAAACTTTTTACATAAAGAAATTTTCCATATTGTTCTCAGTATGATTTCAAACTGTCTGCTGCAGATGTAGGAAAGGATTAAAGATCTTACATTAATCACGATGTTGTCATGGTTTTATATTTAGAATAAATTCACCAAAACAAAATAAAATAGAAATGATTGTTGCACACTTTAATTTTTTTTTAAACCAGCTTTTGTCCATTTTCGTCAATCGAGTATCTTTGAGGAAAAACGACTCCTAATAACTGACATATACAAAACCATATTTAAATCAGATGTTATTTAAGTTGTTACACACGTGTTACTCTTTACTTGTAAGCCAATGTCCATTTTCAAAACCATACAATATATACATTGTTCAGATAGCTTCAGCAAAGGATTAAGCCAGTCAGAAATTATGCATCTTTGATTTTTATAATATTTTAATAACTTAAAAAAGGTTAAAATGTATTGAGAAACGGTTGGAGAAAAAGGCCCAGGCTGTCTTTGGTTATACAAGTTCAAATAGTGTTCCGAACTGTCTTGGGTAGAGTTATACTAGTTCATATAGTGTTTCGAACTGTCTTTGGTATAGTTATACTAGTTCAAATGGTGTTCCGAACTGTCTTGGGTAGAGTTATATTAGTTCAAATAGTGTTCCAAACTGTCTTGGGTAGAGTTATACTAGTTCAAATAGTGTTCCAAACTGTCTTGGGTAGGGTTATACTAGTTCATGTAGTGTTTCGAACTATCTTCGGTAGAGTTATACTAGTTCAAATAGTGTTCCAAAGCTTATTAGCAAGACATACGAAATAACAGTAGTTGTCGTCATCAGAGGAGGAGCAGATGAACTGGCTTTGTCATCATTACACAGGTCCGAATTACAACACGTCACATCCGTTACTGAGGTCAAGGATGAACATGTTCCTGGGTTGCATTCAAACTCCCGATCTATACATCCGGTTGTTGTTGTAGAAAACCCAGTAAACGATGTGGTTATTGTCTATACAAATAAAACAATGATAGAATGATATGTAACTACTGAGCATTGTACTCCATTTGCATTACGTGTGTTAACGTTGTATTCCTCTGCAATCGTTGTCTTTTGATAACAATGTGAGACAAGAACATATTTCCCAAAATGACCAATTTCTCATATTGTCCAATATTGTTTTTTTTTTTTTTTGGCAAAGCACTTCCACTTGTCATGATTCTTTATAATGCTCATGTGGTATTTTTGAATAAGATAAGTTTTGAATTTGCAGTTTACCCGTTCCGACATAAAACAAATGTGTGGCAGACGACAGCAACTAGGCAACAATGTGAGCAATATCTATAAATAAACGTATACTTTTGGATAGAGTCATTATGAGCAATTAATCCTTGTACCACAATGTTTTAAAAAGTCTACATATGCTTCAAATTGTTAGCAATTGGATACACCGCCAGCCCATCGACATTGTTATATATCAAATATCGAACAACTACGGGATAGTATCAAGCAATCTAGAACACATCTCCCATGACATCAAGTTGCTATTTTGAATAGCTGATGTACCAACAAAAGTTACCATGAATGCAATGTACGTTTATGTGGCCATCGACAGTGTAAATTTTCTGGTGATAATCGTAACTTACATCAAATGAAAAAGGAAATACTCTTAACTGTTCTTGTAATACAAAAGATAACTACATGTACGTGTTGACAATGACTTCAATACAAATGTACGTAATTATTCAATTTTTATTTTATCAAAATAGAACTATAGAATAAATATAATGATATCTTTGCTTTCCTCAAACTTGCATAACTCGAGGCATCAACACCATAGGTTAATTTGAAAATTTATTTAGAATCAGGAATTAAAGGAGTCCTTAAAAAAAGTGGACAATACTCACATAACATCCTTTATAAAACAGACGGTCACATTTCTTTATCAAAAGGGGATTTGTAATGACTTCCGTTGTAAGACAGCTAGTTCCGGTACATGTGTACTCATAGCACTGTAAAAGAAAATATGGTTAAGTATACATTGTGTTCAGAAAATGGATCATGAAAAAAATAATCTTATTAATTGTGAAAACACCTATACAAACAAATGGATTCTTTATAATAGGGCGATCACACTGGCCCGAATAAGCTTCCGTTTGCTTTCCGTATACGAAAGTTGTGTGATTTTTGAAACTGTCCGAATGTCCCTTCGAATGTGTTTTATCCGATGTATCACCAAATGCTTTCCGTTTGCTTTCCGAATGCTTCCCGCATGTTGATTTCGAAATGTTTTCTTTACGAACGATTTCCGTATGTTTTCCGAATGCTAACAGAACACGGCGAATCGACCTAGAATGGACCGAACTCTTACCGCATGCATTCTATCTCCATTCGGGGTGTTCTGAAAGCATACGGAACATACTGTGCATTCTAGAAAAAAAATCCATTTCGGGGCGATCATATTGGGCCGAATGCCATTCCGTTTGCTTTCCGAATAGGAATTTTGGTGTTCGGGAGCGAACGGATCATATTCGGGAATCATTCGGTGTGTTCTAGGAGCATACTGGCTGATCGGCTCCGTACAGATACATACGAAATGGTATTCGGTAGCTCCAAACATTTGTTGTGCATGTTCAAAATTATTTTCATAGACCATCCGAATCATCCGAATTTGGCGCCATGTGCATTCTGGAAGTATTCGGGAAGCATTCCAGGAGCATACGGAAAACGTTCGGGAAACATGCGGCTTGTTTTTGGTACATTCGGAATGAAAATTTGGAGGTGCTGTATACTTTCCTAACACCCCGAATGGACCTAGAACATGACGAATGATTTCCAAAGGTTTTCAGTATCCTATCTGTATTTTATTTCATTTATGCCGCCGAACGTATAACGAATAGCCAGAACCCTTCAAGTATTCTTTTAGAACATTTTACGAACTGCTCGTTCACTTCCAGAATGCACAGTATGTTCCGTATGCTTTCAGAACACCCCGAATGGACATCGAACATGACGAACCCTTTCCGAACGCTTTTAGAATGCCATTGAAGTCTTTCTGAATGCCAGTAAAGTCCTCAAACTTCCTATAAATAGGGGAGCTTCTGTCAGTACGATAAATATATATTCCAAAATGCTCATGTGTGTCTCTCCACCTCGCAATTTCCCGCGTGATTGAAAAAGTTCCGTTATATGGGCGGTTCTTAAAGCATTCGGCCGGATATCAGAGTAACCCGAAAATGTTCGGAAAGCGTGCGGAAAGCATGTGGAAAAAGTTCGGTCCATTCTTGGTCGATTCGTCGTGTTCTGAAAGCATTCGGAAAGCATTCGTCATGTTCTATGTTCTTTCGGGGTATTCGGAAAGCATACGGAACCCTGCATCTCCAAATTTTTGGTATATTCTAGGTCGATTCGTCGTGTTGTGAAAGCATTCGGAAAGCATTCGTCATGTTCTATGTTCGGAGAGCATACGGAACACAGCACCTCCAAATTATCATTCCGAATGCACCAAGAAATAGACGCTTGTTTCCCGAACATTTTCCGTATACGCCGTATGCTCCTGGAATGCTTCCCGAATACTTCCAGAATACACATGGACGCCACATTCGGATGATTCGGAAGGTCGGTGAAAATTATTTTGAACATGCACAACACATTGTTGTAGCTCCTAGAACACACCGAATGCTTCCCGAATATGATCCGTTCGCTCCCCGAACACCCAAATTCCTATTCGGAAAGCAAACGGAATGGCATTCTGCCCAGTGTGATCGGGCCATAACTAAGACAATCTATAAACCAAAATTCTGTTCAGTTGACAAATATACAGCAGACGACTTTAAATTATCTTCTCAAAGTTGTAAGAAACTATAAATAAACTTTAATGATTGAATAGAGTTGGAAACGTTGTGATAATTTCTCGATTTGCTAGCAGCTACAATGTTTTCAAATGCCGGCTGCTGAGGTACGTCTTCAGTTTGAAAAAAGAAAGAAAAGCTGCCAGGTTGACAAAAGTAAAATGATCATGAAATTTATAGATACTTTTGAAATACGTGTATTTGCACAAAATTTGTGAAATGTTGATTGGTGTTTCTACGCTGCAACAATATTTTAGTTGTATCGGGATGATTCCTTGGTGAATTCCCAGCACCGCTGGTTAATCCAGACACTAGCGCATCAATTAAAGTCCGCAACCTTGAGCGCCAAGAAGAAAAGACGCGTTGTGATGTCTCGACCGTGAATTGAAAATGCAAATATTTGGATAAATGACACCAAATTTAAAGTTAATGAGAATACAATGTACGCCATGATTATATACATTTCCATGTTTTTCTTTTCAGTGCTAGGTTTATATTGTCAAGTGTTTTAACATAAATACAAGAGCGATCAGTGGAACACGTGTCGCCGGTTGTAAGTGAGACAATGTCTTGACAAAAATATCCCCAAATGGGTCAACTCTAAAGATATGATTGCAAGAATTATAGTTCCTGTGCACTTACTATATAAGATCACGAGCTTAATACAAACGTTTGAAGTGGATACATTGAAAACTGAATGAGATAAAAGCAAAACTAAAAAAAATAACAAAAGGATATTCACGTATCTTCTCTAAAAGGGGCACGCTAAAGCTATAGTTATTGTGCACTAGAAAATACCGGCGGTCAGTTCGTATATAACCATGTGTTTCCTGGCTGGATATCACCTTACTCCATACAACTTTCTTCCCATGCATCTGGTTGCGTTCAAACATAGACTTTTAGCAGATTTATGGAAGACAATTGACGCTTGTCACAATGCCTTGATTCAATCACCGGGAAGAATTAATGGCCGATCCAAAATTCGAATTGTTAAAGACGAAAACGGACCGGAAGTGCTTTTTAACGAAATCAGGAACGTAAATCTAGGCGACTTGGCAATGGGAACGGACATGTCTGTACATTTTGTGTATCACATGCTATAATGCTCTAACGAAATGTATCCATTCACGGAGAAAGACAAATTTCAAAATGTTTCATTTACTGTACATTATTGTAATTCCATATACTATTAATTGAATTTTAGTTCATATAACCATAAAACTTAATAGTACTATTCAGTTCCAGAGGAGATGTGTTTGTATCTGTCTAGTTCAACTTTTTTTTACAGAGTTAATGACACTGTTTCTGCGAGCGTTTCATGATTTTAATTTGGTGTTTTCAATTTGAATGTACAGCAGAATTATTTACATGTATATAGATGATATATTGCTATTAATATTTGGGCCATGCGAAAAACTACCTTCGAGACTTTGTGACCATCAAAGATCCAGATCGGACTGCACCTCTGCACAGTCTGATCAGCGTCTTGTTTGTTCACTATCTAGTCGAAGAAACGTCCTGGAAGCCTATGAAGAACTTTTCTTTTCATAAATCGACTATAAAGGTATGACATTTGATTGTAAGCCTATTCATTTTGTGTCGTTAATGTCGGATTTCGTGTGATGTGACTCAATTGGATGTACTAAAAAATACTCCAAGTTAATCCTTTCCCTCATAGATAAATGACATTTTTTTCCAAATTATATTTTTATGAAAGTGCTTGTCTGATTTCAGGATAAATGTGTAGAAATGTTCCTGTAGTAAATCTCTACATAATTGTTCCAAGCAATATAATGCTTGGTTGAAAGAAAAGCGGTAAAATTAAATTTTAGCTTCAAATAACATCTCCTTATCCACTGAACCAATTTTAGCCAAACTTAATAGGCATGTTACTTTTGGGGTCCTCTTTCAAATTTGTTCAAAGATATGAATTCTGTAGAGAACTTTAGTTGCTGCTACATAAGAAAGGGACAAAAATTCCATAACTTTAAATAAATGTTTCTTGAGTAACCCATTAAAAACATGACCACCAGACGGCATCAGAAAAGGGGCAAAATGACAAAACATTAAAATTTAATTCTTATTCAAGTTTTCGTCTGATTTCAAGATAGTTTAGCAGAAATGTTCCATGAGTAAAACTATTCATAATTTGTTCAAGACATAATGATTGGATGAAAAAGAAAGCAGTCAGGCGGCACCAGGAAAGGGGTAAGCATCTTTTAGCGCTTCAAACAACATCTCCTCATAAACCAATGAAACAATATCAACCAAACTTTCAAAGAAATGTTCCTGTGGTAGTCCTCTTTGAAATTGTTCAAAGATTTGAAGCATTATTACAATTGTCCTTTACTGATAAGCTGTCTCATTTGCAGTTCGTTCCCACTCTTGATCAAATGTTCACCTTTAGTATTGCTTCTATAACTCATCTTGGCCCTCTTTTTTTAATAGGGTTGAACAAATTATGGCAAAAGGAGACATTGCTCATCATGAGCAATGTCTCATTTTGTCACCATATTTTCAAAATACTTCTGCTGCAAATGCGTCGAAACGAGCTTTCATGTGCGAAAAGTATAAAGATACTTACCTGTTGGGTCTGGACAGGAGATATCTGCACTGTGGATAAAAAATATGAAACATTTATATAACCTTAAATAATACACGTTTAATACATGTATACGTAATTTCAGTGTAGCTAAGTCACACTTGGCAATATAATATATCTATACAGCGCTGTTTGGGAGACATCATTGACGCCGCGTGGAAGCGCGGCGTCAGTATGGGATAGGTTTTAATTTTGTACTATGGGGTGACGTAATCGAAAAGGGAGCAATCAACGAAAAGTATTGTACAGAAAAACTCTGTAATATGTTTGAAAAAACAGCCTTTATGATTGAATAAATTATATTAACTGATTTAAGAAACAACAAGATACAAAATATGTACATCTTTTACCATTGTTACAAAACTTTAGACACATTTAAATTGTTTTTAATAACTGTTCCCCAACCATCAAGGCTAAGCTATTTTTATGAGTTGATTTACGGAGTTCATTAGGCTACGCTATTTTAATTGTTTGGTTTACTGCTCTGAAGGTTTCAGAAAAAAGATTCGGGTGATGTTTTTTCCTATTTATTTCTGTTGTATTACTAAACTTAAAACGTTCCACCCCATACAGTAGTTCATTCAGACCAATGTATTCTTGCTATATGTTGACTATACATGAGAACTTTTTCTTTTAATTTCATAAATGCTTAATTTTGATATTAAATATCTTTAAACTTGTTAGAATTATTTGGTTTTTTTTGTTTATATAATCTCGCTTTTTGTATCATACTTCTGCTCAACTTGAAGGAGAATAGACTTCCCTCTCTCCTTCTAAACGGTAAACCAAATGGTTTGAAGACTTAACTTGTCATTTCATGACTAAACTTTACATGCTGAATATCACATATATCGTAACATATAAAGTGTATAATACCTACGTCAAAATGGACTCTTTTTGCTCTTGATAACATTTTTCTATAGACTATGGTATCCAGTTGAGCAATAAAGGAACATCTTGGACTTATTGTTTAAGATAAAGGTACATTTGACCTTCTTGTTCAAAATATTTACATCCTGTCCGTTTGCACAGGTTATTTAAATGTATTGAACTGCATCTGCTTCCCTTTAAGTCATGCTTTAAAATCATGCGCGGCGTCTTTGATGCTTAGCATCAAAATTCGTCTTGTATATAGTTAGTTCATTGTTAAAATCGCATATATACCAACATCATTTTTCAATTAAATTCTTCTTTATCGTTTATTTTTTGTAATTCACATCAGTACATATATGATTATTGTAAGGGTATAGAGAATGTTCTGATAGGAAGACTGTGTATGTGCACAGTATGCTTGTTCGAGTCTTCACCTGCATATGATAACAACCCTGTTCAACTTACAGACGCATCTACAGCAGACGACTTTTGAAACAATGTGGTAAAAGGATAAATTGCTCATAATTAGCAATTTCTCCTTTTGTCATAATATTTTCAATGAAGGACATATTAATAAAATGTATTTATAAGTCTCTGTTTCAACCATATTAAATACGTGTACTTTCATTGATAGAGATTTTCCATATTTCTACCCCCCCCCCCCCCCCCCCCCCCCCCCCAGATGTTTTTCAAAATCGTCTGCTATAGATGTGTTGTATGTGGGAAAGGGTTTGAACAAGACCTCATTACGCTTGACGCTGATCCCTAGTATATGTTTGGCTTTGTAATTTATTCAGATAACTCTTTCCCACATGCAAAAATATGCAGGCAGTCGATTTTGAAAACATAATGACAAAAACCTAAAAAATCTCAATGAAAGATAGCTTAATTGATAAATAAAGTTGAAAATATTTTGGACAAAAGAGAAATTGCTCATCATGAGCAATTTCACATGTTGCCACAATGTTTTCAAAAGTCGTCGGCTGCTATTGCATCAAAATGCGTCTGCAGGTGGGAAAGGGATAATTAAGGATGAATATTTATTCCATTTTCTGTTATGTGAATCATTGCAAGAAGATACGTTCACGACTGCTGAACCTAATATCCCTTCCAAAGACGTCTCTGTAGCAGATGTCTTAAATGTACCTAGTGGCTTGAAGACGTGCAAAAGGGAGAAATTGCATATTTCTATATTAACCACAATTTAAATGTCTTCCCCTTCCACCCCCTCCAGTCGTCTGCTGTATATTTGTCGTGGTAGGCACATTTCGTAGCCTAGTAATGATTTGTTTATCCAGGAATCATGAATAAGTGAACTGTCGCCGTGATATAACTGAAAACATGTTGTTAACGGCATAAAACCCAATTTAAACAAAAATGATAATATAAGCCTTTAAAGTGGTTAAAAATAAATAAAATAGAAAGTCACATGTTTAACGTCAATTAAATAGTAAGATCTAATACAGGGCTTTTAATTTACATAGCACCGAGTGTCTGTAATCAGAGCCATCACCATCCGCACGAACTTCGGAAGCTGTGGTCGGACAGCAGGATTATGTTCAGGAAATAATATGGAATTGAAACTTACCAAAAATGGTCAAACTAACAATGAGTGAATACAAAAAATCCATTTCCACGTGTAGGTCGTCAGTGTTTTCTGTCTTTATATTTAAATTTCCGTTAAGCACTTGAATGGAACATTACTCGATCTACCTTTTCATCCTTTTAGATGTTTCATATACTAATGAATGAGCTTACAGTGTAATATGTCACATTAAAAAAATGGCTGAAAATATATACTGTAGGAACATGTTTAGAAATTAATGGTTCCAATTATTTTGTCATAAAACGGCAATTCATTTGTAGCAGGGATGGTAATTTGGTTTAAAACACGTTATTAATGACTTTTCGGAATAGGTCTTTCTTTTAATAGCACATACATGTAGTTAGAATAATCACCAATTTGACCAGCCAATCGGAATGAATTACCCCTTGTTCGTTGACTCTGCACCTAGATAAAACCTGTAATTAACTACCCTAAATTGCTGTATACAAATATTTGAAGTAAAACTTTTTGGAGGCTTATATATAAATATCATTGAAGACAGTTACATGTGATGACAGGCCTTTGGCAGCAAATGAGAAGAATCCAGAAGATTTGGAAACTTGGTTGTAGAAATAGAAAATACACTTAAGTCTTTTTTTCACTGCACTGGCACAACAGTTTAACCTTAGGCCTAGTCTGGATTTCATTATATTATCCCGATTCATATAAAATAGATTCTTTTTTCAATTTTGTAGAAATATGGGGACGATGTCAGGTTTTATAAAGGGTTATGAATGCATAGTGTTAAATAGCGCGGCAAATTTGCCACGCCCTCTTTTCGTAAATTCACAGGTACGTTACATTTGAACCAATGAGAATTAAGATAACAAAGTGTATTTAATTTTATAAAAACTTCCGGTTTTGGTATCTATGTCAACATTTAGGTAGACCTGTGTTAAAATGCAAAATATAACAGAAGTACGAGTACAAAAACACACTCACCATTCACACGTCGTCGAAGAAAATGGGATAGAAAATGAAATGTAATAAATTTAGGGAAAACATTTCCCGATCACTAGACTATGTTTGTCTAAATTTTAAATACCTACATGTATAATTTTTCAGTTGCACACTGTCTTGGTCCTATCATATATGACCTCTCACAATCCCCTGCTTGGCAATGGAGTCTTGTATTATGGTATTACACACTGTCTCTGAAAAAGTTGCCTCTTAACAACTCTGCCTATCTCGCAGATACTTTAATTGTTCACAATATCAGGGACGTAGATAAGAGGCATCAGAAAGCATCTGTATGTGGGAAAGGGTTAAATAAAATTCCTATTTGACATGCATATCAGAGGTTCTTGGGACTTAATAGATAAGGCTCAGTGAGACAATTCTCTTTTGAGTACTCATATCACTTGGTTTAGTTAAAACCCTTTCCCACATATAGATGCTTTCTGATGCCTCTGCAGCAAACTACTTTTGAAGACATTGTGACAAAAGAAAAATAATGCTCATAATGAGCAAATTGTCCTTTTGCCAAAATGATTTCAATTTCATTCAGTAATTCTACATTTATGGATAGAGATTGTCAATATGTTTGTCAAATCTCTTCAAAGTCATCTGTTGCAGATTTGTTTTATGTCCATGGATAAGTAGTAAAAAGAGATCTTATAGATTATCAGGCCTTTCTCAAGGCAATTCACAGGTCAGATATTTTGACCTTTTCCCATTGGCATGCAGAATTCCCAATTTTATCATGTAAAGCCTGTTGTTGTTTTTTATTCCCAAATTAAAAATTATATCGGTTTATCTTCCAAAATAAAGGGCCAAATTCTTGTTCCCAAAACTCCAAGAAAAAGTCCTGATTATAAATAAAAACATCTTTTTTTTTTGTACAGTTCAAGTTCCCATATTAGAGTAAATTATGGGATGTCTCTAGCAGATGGAAGACCAACAACGCCAGCTTCAACTCTCAGCAGTGAAGAGCAAAGGAAAATTGTAAAGGTAAGCTTTATTTCCGGCTACCTGATAAGTGAAATAATTTTGAAAATGTCATGAACCCTTTCCCAAAACAGCAAAACTGCAGCAGACGACTTTGAAATCACCTAGGCAAAAATACAGAAAATCTCTATAAATGAAAGTTTAATTATTGAAATGAGTTGAAAACATCGTGGCAAAAGGAGAAATAGCTTGTTTGGAGCAATTTCTCCTTTTTAGCTCGACTTTTTGAAGAAAAGGCTAGCTATACTACTCGCCTTGGCATTGGTGTCACACCTTGGTTAAGGTTTTTGTACCAATTCCCTTTTTTGTCAAAACCATTACAGATATGGTTTCGAAACTTACAACACTTATCTCCATCAACAGACAAGAGTACATAACTTTGACAATATTTTTGTAAGAATTATGGCCCTTTTTCGACTTAGAATTTTGGTTAAGTTTTTTGTACCAATTTACTTATTTTCAAAACTATTACAGATATTTACGGTGGCATCTGTATGTTTTTAGCTTGACTATTCGAAGAATATGAGAGCTTTACTACTCGCCCCAGCATCGGCGTCCACGTCCGGTTAAAGTTTTAGGGCAAGTTGACATTTTCATTCATAAGTATTTGTGCTAGGGCTTTCATGTTTGGAATATAGTTACATTTTATAACTTTCTTCACATTGAATGCTGAAGATGCTGAGTTTGACTTTCTTTTTGGGGTAAAAAACCAATTTTTTATTATTTTTTTCTCAATAAGTACTTGTGCTAGGGCTTTCATATTTGGAATATAATTACATCGAATACACTTCTTCATATTGTAAGCTGAAGATGCTGAGTGTGACCTTCTTTTTTGGGTCAAAAACATGATTTTGGGTGGTTCAAGTTTTAGGGCAAGTTGGAATTTTATTTTATTTTTAAATTTTTCTCAATAAGTACTTGTGCTAGGGCTTTCATATTTGAAATATAATTACATATAATACCTTTCTTCACATTGAATGCTGAAGATGCTGAGTGTGACCTTCTTTTTGGGGTCAAAAACATGATTTTGGGTGGTTAAAGTTTTAGGGCAAGTTGGAATTTTTATTTTATTTTTTTTCTCAATAAGTACTTGTGTTAGGGCTTTCATATTTGGAATATAATTACATATAAAACCTTTCTTTACATTGTATGTTTAAGATGCTGATTGTGATGTTTTGGGGTAAAAAACATGATTTTTGTTCGATTTTGAGAATTTGAGATAAATTCATAATATTTGGTTACGTTCCTTTCTATTTGTGATCATTCATTCAGATCACTTCATACTTCACACTTTTGTTAAGGAACATCACACAATTAGGTTAGATAACTCCATTGTATCTTAAATATGGAGTTATTGCCCTTGATTGACTTAGGAAATTTGATTTGTTAAGTTATATATATTTAAATGTATGTATCTATTCAGTTGCTTTTACATATAGAGTATATATGATTTAAAAGCACTTAAGTGCAATATAATGAAATAGTGCTTTATGTGAATAAGCGGCATATAGTCGAGCGCGCTGTCCTCCGACAGCTCTTGTTATTTATCTCGTGCTCACGAGATACTAAGTCGTGCGCACGAGATACTATGTAGTGCGGATAAGATAATTAACTTGTGTGCACAATTTTCAGATATTTACGGTGGATCAGAGGTGGCACTGTATGTTTTTATTTATCTCGAGCTCACAACATACTAAGTCGTGCGCACGAGATACTATGTAGTGCGGATAAGATAATTAACTTGTGCGCACAATTTTCAGATATTTACGGTGGATCAGAGGTGGCACTGTATGTTTTTATTTATCTCGTGCTCACGACATACTAAGTTGTGCGCACGAGATACTATGTAGTGCGCACAAGATAATTAACTCGTGCACACAAGATACTATGCCGTGCGCACAAGATACTAAGTCGTGGTACGAGATACTATGTTGTGCGCATGAGTTATTAAGTCGTGCGCTTGACTTATTTATCTCGTGCATATGACATAGTATATCGTGGCACAGAGGTGATATGTGTACGTTTTTATTTATCTTGTGCGCACGACATACTAAGTCGTGTGCACAAGATGCTATGTCATGTGCACAAGATAATTAAGTTGTGCGCACAAGTTACTATGTCGTGCACACAAGTTACTATGTTGTGCACACGAGTTACTAAGTTGCGTGCACAAGATACTAAGTTGGGTGCACAAGATACTTAAGTTGTGTGCACGAGATACTATGTTGTGCGCACAAGTTACTAAGTCGTGCACATGACTTAATTATCTTGTGCGCATTACTTAGTATGTTTTGCGCACAAGATAAATAAAAACGTACACATGTCACCTCTGTGCCACCGTAGATATTGCTTTGAAACTTACAACATTATTTTACCATCATTACCTCCAGCAACAGACAAGAGTACATAACTCAGTCAAGGTTTTTGTAAGAATAATTGCCCTTTTTTTACTTAGAATTTTGGAAGTTTTTTGTACTAATTCACTTTTTTTTAAAGCCATTACAGATATTGCTTTGAAACTTACAACACTTTCTTCACAATCATTATTTATATCAACAGACAAGAGTTAATAACTCTGTCAAGATTTTTGTAAGGATTATGGCCCCATTTTGACTTAGAATTTTGTTTTTTTGTATCAATTTACTTATTTTCAAAACCATTACAGATATTGCTTTGAAACTTACAACACTTTTTCACCATCATTACCTCCAGCAACAGACAAGAGTACATTACTTTGTCAAGGTTTTTGTAAGAATTATGGCCATTTTTCACCTTAGAATTTTGGTTAAGTTTTCGTTGTGACCACCCCACCTTTTATCAAAACCATTAGTGATTCAGGTTATACACTTACAGTACTTATTTATCATCGTTTCCTCCATCAACTGACATAACTCTGTCAAGTTTTGTTTAAAAATTATGGCCCTTTTTCGATTTATAATTTTGGTTAAGTTATTGTAGATGTTGAGCATAAACATGTATCTTTACCATTTACCGGAATACATGTATTAGTTTTCTCTTTCTCAAGAATATTTTAACCCTTTCCCACATGCAACAAATCTGCAGCAGATGAATTTGATATCTTATTGACAAAATTGTGAAAACTCTCCATAAATGAGAGTCAAAAAATTAAATAGAGTTGTCTGCTGCATAGGCGTCAGCAAGCATCTGTATGTGGGAATGGGTTAAGCAAAAAGAGGAATATTTGAGCAATTGGAAAGCAATGTTTTATACAGTGTTAAACATAAGAGGAATAGAAGAAGCTATTTCTGCTTTCACACAATGTTGGTGGAAAAGTCATCTTCTGCAAAGGAATTTTAAGTCATCTGTACTAGATAAAGGGTTTTAATTTTGTTTAATCAAACAGGAAAAGATGTACAGTGGAGAACCTGACAAAATGAACCCTGAAATATCTGTTACTTATCCAAAGCTATCTGTGTCTAGGAGCAATCATCATTCTTCAAATGGTATGTTACAGTTTTGGTCTTGCTCTCAAAATAGATTATTTTAACCATTTGCAACATGCAAACCCAATTTGACACATCTACAGCCGATGACTTAAGAAAAGGTTGTTGTAAAAGTATAATTAATGTTATCATCATGAACAATTTCTCATTTTATCAAAATGTTTTCAAAAGTCATCTTTAGCATGTCGGAAAGGGTAAAACAAGTAATATTCATCTCTGGTAGTTGTATGCTATGGTCATTGTCTACACCTGTCATAGGTACGCTAAGATTGGTTTTCTTATTGCACACAGCTACTCTCCTTCCCACATTAAACAAATCTGCAGCAGAAGACTTTTAAACATCTAGACAAAAATATTGAAAAATGTATAAAAAGAAGTTTAGCTCTTGAATAGAGTTGAAAACATTATGAGCAATTTCTTCTTTTGTCACAGTGCTTTCAAAAGACACCTGCTGATTAAGCATCAAAATGTGACTGCAAGTGGGAAAGGGTTTTGTTATTATAACTGAATGACTTCTTCTTAGTTAGTAACTGAAAGGTCAAAATTACAATCACCATAAGTTAACCCTTTCCCTCATATAAACGCTTTTGGACGCCTCTGCAGCAGACAGCTTTTTGAAAACATAGTGACAAAAGAAGAAATTGCACAAAACGTGCAATTTCTCCTTTTGCCACAATGTTTTCCACTTTTAGTCATAGGTTATCCATTCAATTATGGAGTTAATTGAAAGGAACAGCTGATGAAGGTGATTGTAATGACAATACTTTCTATCGTAATTCATATAAATTTCATTTTTAAATATTGATGATTTTATTGACTTTCAAGCCTGAATTATTACTTCCAACTTTAATGTAGTATTTAGTGTATTTTTCATTATAAAACTTATTTTTGCAGGTTTAAGCTCAAAGAGGTATTATGCACAGTAACTGCATATTCATTTTGCATGTTTTAATGGTTTTCTCCACACTGCTTCTGTAAACATGTAACTGCTAGAATACATAGTCAGAGCCCTAGATAAGTTGTGGGTTCATGCTCTTAACCCTTTCCCTCATATAGACGCTTTCTGACGCCTCTGCAGCAGACAGCTTTTTGAAAACATAGTGACAAAAGAAGAAATTGCTCAAAACGAGCAATTTCTCCTTTTGACACAATGTTTTCCACTTTTAGTCATAAGTAATCCTTTCAATTATGGAGATTTTCTATGTTTTGACAAAAAACGTTCAAAGTCGTCTGCTGCAGAATTGTCGTATGAGGGAAAGGGTTAACCTATTCCCACAAAAAATACACACTTAGACACTTCTGCATCAGATACATTTTGAAAACATTGTTGCAAAAGAACAAATAGCTCATCATGAGCAATTTCTCCTTTTGCAACAATGTTTTCAATTCAGTTCAATTATTATATTTTTATCAGGGACGTAGATAAGATCTTAACTACGTCCCTGCTTTTATTAATGGAGATTACATTTTTTGCCTAGATGTTTTCCAAGTTGTCTTCTGTAGATTTGTCATTTATAGGAAAGGGTGATTACATTTTTATTTGACCTGAAAACCATAAATTGTGGGTACTCAAAAGAATTGTCTCACTGTGATAGTTCTATTGAGTACATACAATATAGGGTTTATTTACTAAAAATAGACAGATGATTTCTTGCTGAGACCTGTTAGCCTCACCTTATCTAGAACCCTGTATTACATAAGTTGCCAGTAAAACCTTTCTCACATTGAAAGAATTTTCAGCAGATGACTTTGAACACATCAAAGCGAAGATATGCTAAATCTATATAAATAACATTTCAATTATTATGTTGAGTAGAAATCATTGTGGCAAAAAAAGATGTTGCTTGATTTGAGCACATTTTCCATTTGTCACAATGTTTCCAAAAGGCACCCCCTGCAAACGCCTCAAAATGCATCTGCAAGTTGGATCGGATTAAGAAGATTAAAAAAGGCTTATTTGGCTAAACATCTTTAGCTCACCTAAGTATATAGTGCGCTCAAGGTGAGCTATTGTGTGAATACCCTGTGCCTGTCATCAACATATTCTTTAAATAACAACTGCGGGAGGTCGCAGGTTTGATCCTCGGCCAGGTCATACCAAAGACTTAAAAAATGGTAGAAATGGCTTCCCGCCTTGGGTTGCGAGGTTAGCATTACGACTGGTAACTGACCCAGGAAAAACAATCATATAAATTGAAAAATGTTAAAAGCAGCTAAAAACACAAAATTTGATCCAAAACTTACTGGAAACATCGTGACAAAAGAAGAAATTGCTCATTATAACTTTTCAAAAGACTTCTGCTGCAGTTGCATCAAAACATGTCTGCATGTTGGAAAGGTTAACATTACTGACCAGAATTTAAGTAATTTAATAAGAAAGTAACCCTCTATCAAAATGGCTGAAATCAAATTGATTATCCAAAAGACATGCTCTTCAGAGGCTGTGACTTTTCAACTTTATTAATAATTAATAACACTTTTTTCCTGAAAGTTCACTGTAGTAGCAAAATTTAGAAAAGAATCACATAAATAAACCTCATATGACCTTCTACCAAAATTGATCTTCATGCAGATCATACTCAAAACTTGAAAAATGGTAGTAATAGTTTACCACCTCGACACTCAGGTTTGCACAGATAGCATTACAACTGATGCATTGATGGCACGATAAATAATACTGGTAGTACTAGTAAATTACCCAGGAAAGTCTGACATAATTGAATTACTGTTGAAAGAAGTGTTAAACACCACTTATAAACAAAGTTCCATGGCCACCAGGGGATGGGATTTATAGTTCAATGTTTGAAAATCTTCTTCTCTGAAAGTAACATGGCTTTTAGCTACAATAGCAAAGACAAGATTGACTGGCTACAAAACATGACCCAAGAAGTGGCGACAGTTCAACTCTGTACAACATATAATGGGATGGACCCTTTCTCACATACAACAAATCTGAAGCAAACGACTTTGAAAAAATGTTGCAAATATACTGAAAATCTCTTTGTATGAACATTTCATCATTGAGTAAGGTTGAAAACATTGTAGCAGAACGATAAATTGTTCTTTCTTTTCAATAGTTAGTGTGCAGCAAATGCATCAAATTGCCCCAGGCCAGCAAGTGGTAAAAGGTTTATACAACCTTTCCCACATACAACAATTCTGCAGCAGATGATTTAAACTATAAAAATATGATGATTACATTGTTGAATACAATGTAACAAAAGGAGAAATTGCTTATCATAGGTAGTTTCTCTTTTTGCCACAATGTTTCCAAAGGTTGTCTGCTCCAGAGGAATCAGAACATCTGTATGTGGAAAAGGGTTAATTATTGATAAGGCTAGTGATATGATGTAAAAGGAACTGCGGGGTCACAGGTTTTTGTCACAATTCGAATATTGGATTGTATGCACCAATGTATTGTAATTTCATTTGCAAATATACCAATACATATTTTTATAACACAGTCCATATATTTTGTTTTTGTATGTTTTATTATAAAGGGTAATTTGCATCATATTCAGCAACAAATTGTCATGTTAAAAACAAATCTGCTGCCTACTTGTTAAATATATGGTAAAAGGTTGAACCTTTGTAAGCTCTGGATCAATTGTGATGAAATTTCATACTGAGCATCTTATTATTTTTCATTTTTTAAATATGATTATGTGAAAAAAAGAGAGTGGAAAATTCCATTTAGGCACAATTCATGATTGGCATGAAAACTAACTGGAATAAAGAACTTTTACATGGAACTCTTTCCGTGTTGTCTGTCTAGGCAGAGTGTGTCAAAAGGATTATTTCCTTTTTTTGTCTGTATGTATGGCCATCACACTTTTACTGAATGAGTTATTTGCAGTTTACAATGTTAACTTAAACCTTTATTTCAAAAATGTTTTCAAGAGTGGTCTGTTTCTGTGCAGAGACATCTTATTCAATTCTTATTTCTAAATTTCTAATGCTACATATTGCATACACAATGCTTTGCTGTACCATTCCAATAGCTTGCAAATGCTTCATATGGCATGCACCAATGCTCTACTGTACCATTCTAATAGCTTTCAAATGCTTAGGCATGCTTCCTCAGTTCAGGTGGAATAAATTATTGCTATTTTTAACCTCATTAGCTGAAAGCCAACTGAGCTTATATCATGGTACATTGTCTGTCATGCGTCCACCCTGGACCACCCATGGTTTAAATATTTGCTCTGTACCCATTGGGCCAATTTTGATGAAACTTATTTCCTCCAAAACTTCTTGGCTGATCCTCTATCAGAATGCTTAGCATGACTATCAAGTATATTATAGAAATTAAAGTGTTATTGAGGTGAGGTTTGTAATCTTTGAAAACACATATGTGTCTCTTATCCTTTTCCCACATACAGTCGCTTTTGCAGATTTGTTGTATGTTGGAAAAGGTTAAACTATTGTAAGCTTAAACTTTGATACAAATGGAATCGTTATTTTGTCATCATTAGCCATGACTGTATCAGGCACTTTGATTGAGATGTTGCCATTCTGGACATAAGTTAAATCTAATGAGCATTTGCACCCACTAATGGTACACTTGTTGACCCTTATCCACTTGCAGATGCATTTTGACAGATTTGCAGCATAATGAGTGTTCTTCTTTTGCCACAATGTATAGAATTCAGCTTTATTCAATAATTATAAATAATTTGCCAAGGGGTTTGTTTATAAAGCATTCTGCTTCAGATTTTTTGTATGTTTTTGGAAAATATCTATAAATGAAGGTATAATTACTGCAAAAAGTTGAAAACATTGTGGCAAAAGAAGAAATTGCTCAAAACAAGCAATTTCTCCATTTGTCACAATGGTTTTTTTTTAACTTTTTGCAGTAATTATACCTTCATTTATAGATATTTTCTGAGTTTTTGCCAACATGCTTTTAAAGTCATCTGCTGCAGATTTGCTGTATGTAGGAAAGGAGGGTTAACTAGTTACTAGAATTATTTGATACTCAAAAGAGCAGCATTTTATGTGCTTTCTCATGTTCTTTTGAAAATATTTTTTTCATCATATAGTGTTTCTGTTTAAGCTAGTTGCATAAAACTATTTTCATATATTTAAGTATTTTATAATAATAGTAGGTCTCAAAGAAGACATCATATTGGGAGACATATTGAATATAAATCAACTCCAATACATCACCTTTTATTTGCTTATTTCCCCCCTTTGATGCAAGCCATTATAATTATGCAGGTGATAGGTTAAAATATTGTTTAGCATGCTGCTCCCTTTAAAATTCCTTGGGTATATATAACAATTGCAGACTAATGTTTCATACTTGATAACTCACATGTATGTTATCAAAATCTTTGAATGTATTTCTAGTCAAACATGTAGATGTGAGTGAAACCCAGGGTAATTTCTCCCATATGGTGGTGTTTATTCCGCAGACAAGACAGACACTATCAGCTGAGGTATGTACTTATTGGTCTTCATTGGCCCTTTCCCACATACAATAAACCTGCAGCAGACAACATTTGAATCATCTAGGCAAAAATATGCAAGAATCTTTGTAAATGAAAATATCATTATGGAATGAAGATGACAACATAATGTGCAATTTGTCCTTTTGCCAAATTCAAAAACATATGAAACAGATGTGACAAAATGTGACCTCAAGCAGGAAATTGTTTAAAAACAGGAATTTTACTTAGTAAAAGCTTGTTTCAGATTTCCTACTTTTCTTAAAAGGTGTCTGTTGCATATTGGTAATAATGAAGCTCAGAGAACTGGTTGAAACACATTCTATCATCTTTATCAGCTTACCAAATCATATCTTAATGGTACTTATTATCCTCGCCTGATTTCAGGGAGGGGGATATTGAAATGGCATTGTCCGTCCGTCCGTCACGTCCATACGCACCCATTTCTCAGTAACTAGCTGGTAGAATTTCATGAAACTTGAAATAAATATGAACCAGCATACTGGGATGATGCACGTTCATTGTTTTTTGGATTGGCCAATTTTCCTTAGAGTTATTGCCCTTGATATATTGAAAAATCCACGTCCGCAGCCATTTCTCAATAACTAGCTGGTAGAATTTCATGAAACTTAAAATAAATATGAACCAGCATACTGGGATGATGCCGTCCATTGTTTTTTTGGATTGGTCAATTTTCCTTAGAGTTATTGCCCTTGATATATTGAAAAATCCACGTCCGCAGCCATTTTTCAGTAACTAGCTTGTAGAATTTCATGAAACTTGAAATAAATATGAACCAACATACTGGGATGATGCCGGTCCATTGTTTTTTTGGATTGGTCAATTTTCCTTAGAGATATTGCCCTTGATATATTGAAAAATCCACGTCCGCAGCCATTTCTCAGTAACTAGCTTGTAGAATTTCATGAAACTTGAAATAAATATGAACCAACATACTGGGATGATGCCCGCGGCCGTCCATTGTTTTTTTGGATTGGTCAATTTTCTATTGCCTTTGATTTAAGGAAAAAAATTGAATAAAGGGAATAAAGGGAGCTATTGCACTTGTGTCACCGTTGGTTAAAGTAGCAAAAACTTGTTTTCACATTTCCCTTTGGAATTTAATTATGAAAAAATGTCTTTAATTCAAACTCTTAGTTTAATAAAGTTGTTTATAAAACCAGTGTCGTTATTTTATTCTTTCAGGAAGAATATGTTTATCTGTCTCAATTTCTGTTCATACCCCTTGTTCTTGTGTGAATAAGTTGAAATAATTTTGCAGGTCAATTGCACATTAAATATAAAGGCCTTCATTCACAAACAAGCCATCAATCACAAACAAGCCATCATTGGCGGGGGATATCAATGCAGCGAAAATTGCTTGTTAACATTGTATTAACAGTTTGAGAAATCTGCCATAGCCGAGTGGTTGAATCTGGGATTTGAAATCAGGAGCCCCGGGTTTGATCCCCAGTTATGGCGATCTAACTGGGGATCATGGTGAAGTGCCCTTGTGCAAGGCACATTTCCTAGTTTAGTACGGGTTTGTTTACCAATGGATCATGAATAATTGAGCTGTCGCCATGATATAACTGAAATAATGTTGAAAAAAGTGTGAGAAAACATTTTTTTTTTTTAACAATTTGAATGAACACCCACAATATAAAAGGTTTCAATGGAGAAATAGAATATTATATTTAAATTAAGCACTTCTTTAATCGTTTAATCGATATGGTACTTTTTGAGATATTTGCTTTGATATCATCTTAGTAAAAAAACACATAATGAAAGAAGTACAATTTTAACCCTTCCCGACCTGTAGAGATATCTGACGGATCTTAAGCAGGCGACTTTTGAATCATTTTTGCAAATGGAAAAATTGCTCATGATGATCAAATTCTCCTTTTGCCACAATATTTTCAACTCTATATTCAATAATTATATTTTCATAAATAGATTGATTTTCCATATTTTCGATAAGATGTTTTCAAAGTCATCTGTTCCAGATTCATCTTTGGGAATTGGTTAATTTGGTGTTTTAAACAAAGTGTGAATAGTCAATTGCTCTTTTGGTGTCAACATTTGTGAGTGTAAGTGAAAATGTTAATCTGAAGTAATTTTTGTTTTTTTAACAGGATTTATCTCGGCAGGTACCACCTAAGCAAAGACCTTTAAGAGCAAGAGGTATAATGAAGCTGTATCTTTTGACCACCTTTTTTTTCACACACAACACATCTACAGCAGATGACCTTGAAAACAACAGATGCAAAAATGTAGAACTTTTCTATAAATTAATGGATAACTGTTGAATAGACTTGAAAACATTGTGGCAAATGGAAATATCGCGTATTACCAACAATTTTTTCATCTGCAGCAATGCAGGAAAAAGTGAATTGTTGTACTGTAAAGGGATGATCACATGCTAAGGCAGAGACCAAGATTAGCGAGAGTTTTGATTGATTGATTGGGTTTAACGCTGTTTTAAACAATTTTTAGTCATATTACGGCGGCCGGTTCACCTACCCATGTGTTTCCTGGTTTTCTCACAACAGTACTCCACACAACAATCTTTCCAAGCAACTGACTGCTTTTCCACATAGACTGTTAGCCCATTGGTGGAAGACGAATGACGCTTGTCGCATTTACTTTTATCAAACGTCGGAAAGAATGTTGGCTGAGCTGCGGCTCAAACTCACAACGTCTGGACTGACAGCCCACATCGCTACCGATTGAGCTACTGGGGCCCAGTGATTAGAGAGAGAGTAAACTGGTCTTTTACAAAGACTGTCCCTTATTTCCAATCAAAAACCTTGGTAGTGGGCCCTGAAACATCCGTCTTTGTGAGATGATTCTATTAAGGACCCACAACATATAGGTTTAACCCTTTACCAGATATAGATACCTTTTGATGCATCTGCAGCAGATGACTTTTAAAAACATTGTTTCTTTCATTTAAAGAGAGTTTTGCCTAGATGTTTCAAAATCGTAGGATGCGGTTTTGTTGTTTGTTTGCTAAGAGGCCAATAAGGATTTAATAATTTGAATTACAGATATTAGCTATAGCTATGTTTAGGTGTGTGAATATGGCCAGGGCGACCTGGGAGAGATGATCGCCTAAACTTTTCAGATTTCGCCCATTCACTAGATCAATGCAAAATTGACTTCGCCGCCAATTTTTGCCGAAGTTATCGGACGCTATCAATTTTAAAAGTACAGCGCCATGCCGTATCACTTAATTTAGTTCATAGCACCCACTTTTAAGGCTGTTTAAAGACCCCATATGATTTATTCAGTTACGTAATAATAATGGTTGCAATCCAGTGGTCATGACCAATGCATTACATGTAACATAAATGTGTATTTGTCATTCATTTATACAGTCAAACTTGTCTTAAACAGCCACGTAGGGGAGGGTCAAAGATTGGCTGTGGAACACAAGTGACTGCGAAATACAAGAGAATTAAAGAAGAATGTATGTAGTTTTGGTAAATCTTCAATTGGCCTCTCTATACAGTTTGAGTGCTTAACAGAGGTGACTGCTAACACAAGTTTGACTTTATATCAAACAAACATGGTTTTTATTCACTGCATAAATACATACTTGCCATGTATTATGTCTGTTATATATTGCAGCTAGTTACAGATCACATACTACTGGAATTTCTACTGCTTCCTTGAAAACTGGACTTTCCCCAGAGATTGTACGAAGCATCAGAAGTGGCACGACCTTGGGATTTCCCCCATCTAAATCCATCAAGGCTTCCTTATTTCTACCATCAATACCTGAACATGAAGATCCAATAACATCAAAAGCAGTAAGTAACACATTTTGATGAACAACTTAGAAAGCCCTTTCTCACACATACAACAAATCTGCATCAGGTGCCTTTGAAACATTAAGTAAAAAATATGGAAACTCTCTATAAATGAAAGAACAATTATTGAATAAAGTTTAAAAGATTGTGTAAAAAGTACAAATTGCGCATTTCTTTTGCCACATTGTTTTCAAAAGGCATCAGCAACGGTCTGTATGTGGGAAAGGGTTAATATTTTGATATCTTCTAAGCAGAATTATGGAAAATTTCTAAAGTTGATAGCATTTATATTGACTATATAGAGTTGAAAACATTGCTGATGGCAGGAAGGTAAAATACAAGTAAACTAAATTTCCATCATTTTTATACCCCCACAAACCAAGTTTTGAGGGGTATCTAGGAGTCACCTGTTTCGGTCGGTTGGTTGGGCAATCTGTTGGCCAGATGGTAGGTTGTTGCTTATTCTCAGCTATCGCTGGGTGAAATTTAATGAAATTTTTATAGGAAGATTTTTACCATGAGGAGATGTGCAGTGTTTAATGACATTCCAGTTGGATGTTGTTTTTTACAGAGTTATGCCCCCTTGATTATTATACAAAGTGTTTTATTCTAACATTCATGTCCACACTATTTCTCTGTTTCACTGGATATAATTCAATGAAATATTATAGGAAGCTTCTATACAAAGAAGCGATGAACATTGCCTGATGGCATTTCAGTTGGATGTTTTTTTACAGTGAAATGGCCCCTTGATTATTATACAAAGTGTTAGATACCCAACACTGCTTATTTGTCCATGCTGTTTCTCAGCAATCTCATGGTGAAAATCAATAACATTTTATAGGAAGATTTTATACCAAGAGGAGATGTGTTGTGTCTGAAGGCATTCCAGTTGGATGTTTTTGACAGAATTATAGCCCCTAGATTATTATACAAAGTGTTATATACCAACATCACTTATTTGTTGGCTCTGTTTCTCTGCAATTGCTGAATCAATGAAATTTTACATGTAGCTTCTATACCAAGAGGAGATGTGCACTGCCTGATGGCATTCCAGTTGGATTTTTTTTTTAAAGATTTATAGCCCCTTGATTAACATACAAAGTGTAATATACTAAACATTCATGTCAGTGCTATTTCTCAGAAATCACTCAGGTAGAATTCAATGGCACTTCATTTCATTGGCACTTCATGGGAAGCTTTTATACCAAAGGGAGATGTGCATGCTTAATGACATTCAAGTTAGATGGTATTTGACATAGTTATTGCCACCTTGATTATTATACATTGTGTGATATACCAACATTTGTGTTCCACTATTTCTCAGCAATATAGGAATGGAGAGAATCAAGGACATGTATTTAATGATAAAAATATTTGAAAACATGGCAAAAAGAGAAATTAACCTGTTATGATTAAAGTGAGCTTCTGTCCGACAATGTTCTCAAGAGTATTTTGCTGCAGAATCAGCAAAAGGGTTTAAAAAACAATAATTTATGGGTAAGTCTTTGACGCTTAAGGCTGTCCCACATCCACTAAATCTGCATAAGATTAATACAAAGAAATCATGACAAAAAATGAAAAATCTCTACAAAGTATCATTATTGGATAGAGTTGAAAACTTCGTCACAAAAGGAGAAATTTCTCATAAGTAATTTTTCCATTTGTTGCAATGTTTTTAAAATACGTTTATAAGTGGAAAATGGTTTAAATATCCCTACTGTGTATTTTCAGTGGTTAAGATTGTACAGTTTACATATTATGAACCTTGACCTTCATTCACTCCTAGAAGGTCCTGACTGTGAGCACGCTGATGACAAAATTGTGACTGTCTACAACAAAACACCCACTAAGTAAGTTAAATGTTAGCTGCTAACATTATTAATGTCTGTCTGTCAGTCTGTCCATGTTATTTGGAAGTGCAACTCCTCTTAAATGTCTGAAAGGATTTTAATGAAACTTTACACAGTTGATAAACAATACTTGAGGTTTTGCATGAAGGAATATGATCCAAGGACTAACTATAACAGGGGAGATAATTAAACTTTTAGTTACATAAATATTGTAATATTTATTAAATGCCTTGTAAGTGCAAATCCTCCTTAACAGCTGTTTGGATATTCATGATACTTAACACAATTGAAGAACAATACCTGAGCAGGTGCATAAAGGGAGATTATCATTGTCCCACATATTAAAGGGGAGATAATTGAACTTGTAGTTCCATAAATATTGCAATTTGTGGAATATAAGTCTAATAATATAAACCCCACTCTTCCTAAGCCTAATATTGTGGACCTGGGGGGTATCCTTTTGTGAGTTAAATCACAAATCTAGTTTTATATAGTTATTGCACATTTTTGTCTATGGCAAAAACTTTTAACATTGGCCATAATGTTTGACCCACTGGAGATAGGACGGTCGTATTTGACATGTGTATTGTGATAATTAATTGACCGCGACCATGTGCATACATTATTTGGATCCCAGTACTCAAACAAGGGTAGATAGGAGACCTTCTTTAACCAGCCTTTATATAAAACAATTCACAAGCACTCCTAAGTGTACCGTGTCTACCTATTCTTGAGTAAAAATGAACCAAATGATGTATGCACATGTTCAGGGTCTATTTTCAAATTTTCTGTCCGAAAATATCTTTCTTATGATAAATAAAAATGTTATATGGCCACTTTGAATCTAAACCTACTTTTTAAAACGATTGTTGCCACTTTGAGACATTGATATTTCACACACAAAAAATCCCCCATGAAAATATGTTGTGACAATTGATCATTTAAGAAAACATTGAGGAAAAAGGAATAATTGCTCATATAAGCAATGTTCCATTTTGGAACAACATTTTCATCATTTTAAGATGTTCAAAATATTTTGGCTTATATGCGTTTTCAATGTCATCTGCTGCAGATTTGTTATATTAGGGAAAGAGATAAATAGATGAATATACAAGAGCTCTAGATAAAGGATGTTTTTCATCTTCTTAAATTTCTTCTTTTGCCACAATGTTTTTCAAAGATCGTCTGCTGCAGAGGCATCAGAATGCATCCTTACATGGTAAAGACTTAAATCTTTCTCCAAAGACCTCTTTATTCCATATCGAGCGTGATTAATCTAAGCCAAAGGCTTGTTTCGCAATTGATGTAAAATAAATAAGTTTAAACTTTGTATTCCTTATTTTTCTTGTTCAGGTACTGCTACATGTTTCCAAGTATCAATGTCAATGGAGTCTTGAAGCATTTGAGGTTATCCATCACACAACTTGAAGATTATGAGAGACAGATGGACCTTGTTCTACGAAGATATTTAAAGCGCTTGATATGGCTCCTCAGTGGTTTGTATTATTAACCCCCCTTTCCCACATGCAATAAATTTGCAGAAGAGAGACTTTAAAAACATCATGGCAAAAGTATAGAAACTTTCTATAAATGAAAGAACAATCACTGAATAAAGTTGAAAACATTTGGGGCAAAAGGAGACATTGATCATTATGAGCAATATCTTCTTTTGTCACAATGTTTACAAAAGTTGTATGCTAAAGTTGGGTCAGGAAGTGTTTGTATGTGGGAAAGGGTTAATTCAACGAGGTTTATTGTTTGTTCATGATTATGTAAGAGCAAGATAGAAATAGCAAGAAAGTATATTCGGAACTATGGTCCATCAAAACTGTGTGATACTGATAGACACTTCAGGCTCGATGACTCCTTATATAGAGTACCTTAAAAAAGAATTGATCTTGACTTCAGGAAGTCGTTGTATATTCGGAACTATGGTACACCAGAATTGTGTGATACTGATAGACACTTTAGGCTCGATGACTCCTTATATAGAGTACCTTAAAAAATAATTGATCTTGACTTCAGGAAGTCGTCGTATTTTCGGAACTATGGTACACCAGAACTGTGTGATACTGATAGACACTTCGGGCTCGATGACTCCTCATATAGAGTACCTTAAAAAGGAGTTGGTTGGTCTGATATGGGAACAGTTTTACAGTCGTGGATGCAGGTATGCTGCTTATGTCTGTGTTTACCCTTTTCTACCATACAGAAAACATGCAGCAGACGACTTTGATACCATCTTGGCAAAATATGGAAAATCTCTGTAAATGAAATTTTTATATTTGAATCGTGTTTGAAAACATCTCTGCAAAAGGAGAAAATTGCTCATTATGAGAAATTTCTCCTTCTGCTACAATGTTTCAAAAATCATCTGGTGCAGAGGTGTTGAAATGCATCTGTATGCATGAAAGGCTTAAACATTTCCCAGAATTCAAGTAACGTTTAATGATAAATGACTTTATTATAGTTTTACCTGCGGCGTACAGGCGGATGGGCGTTCTGCATCCAGTATGTTGTCTGCCCAATAACTTTAGAAGCCTTGTCAAATCATCACCAAATTCGGTCAGAATGTGTATTGGCATAATATCTTAGACAAGTTTGATAACTAGCCATATTGCTATAGTCGCTCAAGAGTTATCACCCTTTAATTATAGATAGAAATTACCTAAAATTGGTCTTGTCTGCTCAATAACTTGAGAAGCGTTTGTCCAATCATCACCAAATTTAGTCAGAATATGTATTGGTATAATATTTTGGACCAGGTTGATAACTAGCTATATGGCTCAATTCGCTCGAGAGTTATTGCCCTTTAGATATTGAAATTACTTCAAATTGGTCTTGTCTGCTCAATTACTTTAGAAGCCTTAGTCCAAGCATCACTTAATTTGGTCAGAATGTGTATTGGCATAATATCTTAGTTTGATAACTAGCAATATCGCTCTTGTCACTCAAGTGTTATTGCCCTTTAATTATATAAATTACCTAAAATTGGTCTTGTCTGCTCAATAACTCTAGAAGCTTTTGTCCAATCATCACCAATAATATCTTGGACAAGTTCAATAACAAGTCATATGGCTCTAGTCACTTGAGAGTAATCACCCTTTAATTATAGAAATTACCTAAAATTAGCTTATGTCCCTCGAAATGGCTAAAACTGTATTAGCAGTGCTCGCTCTCTAAATTTGCCTGACGTACAAGCAATTATCACTATACTTGGGCTAAAACAAACGGGACAGGCGTATTTTGTGACATTTAGCTCTTTTTATAATTATTTTTATCCTTTGAAATAATTAATATGTCAGGCGTTAAGTTGTTTTTTTCAATGAAAAAGGCACAGATAGGCATGTCCAGAAGACATGCTAATCAATTAACCAAATTATTTAAAAAATATTTACAGTTTTGTCTGTGAAATTATTGATAACCCCTTTATGTTGTCTCGTGCAAACTAGTTGTTTACTTTCATTTCCATATGCGGCGGTCTTAACTTCATCAAGACTTTTTTTGCGGGACAATTATTATGTCTTTAAACAATATTTCTCTGTTTTATTTTGACGCATCTTCAACAGACGACTTTTGAAAACATTGTAGTAAAAGAGGAAATTTATTATAATGAGCATTATTTCCTTTAAGAAAACTTTGAAAATATCACGGCAAATATATTGAACATCTATATAAATGAAAGTTATTATATTGAAGATAAATAAAAAAATATTGCAGCAATTTTTCCTTTTGCCACAATGTTTTCAAATTTCACCTGCTGCAGATGCATCAAATTGACAAGCTCTGATTATTATAATTTGTAATTGACAGCTTTAATCTGATGTGTTTTTCTGGACACTATGAAATGTGGAGTAACAAGTTAGAGTCTGCCACCCAGGAGAATTGTCACTCTGCCATGGACTGGGTGCTTAAACTTAAAACATGTGGAAGTTCAAAGACACTGGATGCTCTTAAAGTAAGTCTTAACATCAACCAACATTTGGAGGTTTAAACCTTTTTGGATCGCCTCAGTCGTTTAGTGGAAGAGTGTCCACCTCTGGTACGGGAGGTTGTGAGTTCGATCCTCAGCTGGATCATACTAGGACACTTGAAAAATCTCTGTGTAATGACTGGAAAAAGTTTTGAGCAATTTCCCCTTTTGTCACTATGTTTTCAAAAGTCGTCTGTTGCAGAGGGGTCAAAAAGCGTCTATATGAAGGAAAAGGTTTGCAGCAGACTTCTTTTGAAAACATTGTGGCAAAAGGAGTAATTGCTCATAATTTTATTCAATAATTGTTTTATTTGTAGAAAGTTTTTGACTAAATGTTTCAAAGACGTCTGCTGCTGTTTTGTTTTATGTAGAAAAGTACCCTTTAAAGAATTTTGTTTGTAGTAATGTTTAGAGAAAGCCAGGAAACATATGGTTAAGTGAACTGGTTGCCTAGATATAGCTAGATATAGCTAAAAAACTGTTAAAAGCTGTATTAAACTACAATCAATCAGTTTTGACGGCTTCTGTAGCAGAAGATTTTGAAATTTGTGGAAAAATTTAATTAATCATTGCCAAAAACAAGCTACTTCTTTTTTAATCAAAATATTTTCAACTCAATTTAATTCTTTCCTTGGTTTCCAGCTGTATTATTTATTTTCAATCATTATGAGCAATATCTCCTTTTTCAACAAAGTGTTAAACAGTCATCTACTGCAGATTTGTGTTGGCATATTGAAAAGTGTTAAAGGTTTTCATCAATGGCAGAATGTTTCGTTTTAATAACAGATTGCATTTGAGTATTGTGGAGTGGACTCAGTTTACCTCCTGACCGACGGGAAACCTGACACCAGTACACCTGAACTTCTCTCACAAGTCACAGCTAATAACAGAAAACAGACCCCTGTGAACACCATATCATTCAACTGTAATGATATGTAAGTGTAGTTTATGTTGTATTCATGTACAGTCCAACCTGTGTTTAAAGACCACCCTATGGAACACACCAATCTAGTCTTTGTTCACAAGTCGTCTATAATTGCAGGGTCATTTATGCAGAAAATGAGTATTTGGGAAACTAGTACAGTGGTTGCTATTGACAGGGAATTGCTATTCCAAGGTAGTCTTTAGCACAGGTTTGACTATATATCTCTCAACAATATTGACCTGATCCTGTTCCTTGTGCAATGATACATCTCATTATAGCATATACAGTGGAACCTGTGTATAAAGATCACCCATGCAAACCCAACACTCTGGTCTTTGTTCACAGGTGGTCTTTAATTGCAGGGTCATTTATGAAGAACATGAGTAATAGGTAAATTAAAAGTGTGGTTACTATAGACAGGGAATCACTATTCCAATGTGGTATGTAGCTCAGGTTTGACTGTACATGTATTTCTATTAATTTTTACCAGTTTCCAACATTTAAACACTTTCTGACACCTCTGCAAAAGTAAACCTTTGAAAACATTGTTACAAAAGGAGAACATTATCATAATAAGCAAGTTCCCAAAGTCTGCTGCTGCAGATTTGTTGTATGTGAGGAAGGTTTAACTGTAACCATTTTAAGCTCGACTTTTGAAAAAAAAGAGAGCTATTGTCATGACCCTGGCGTCGTCGTCGGCGGCGGCGTGGTCGTCCGGTTAAGGTTTTTTGTTCAGCTCAGCTTTTTTCTGTTTTCTTACAAACTACTACTGTTAAAGTCACTAAACTTCATAAACATAATCATAATATGTTAAATAATAAAAGTATATAGCTGGAAATCTTTATTTGTTTCAATTAAAACTTCAAAACGTAAGGTTAAGGTTTTTTGTTTAGCTCAGGTTTTTGACAATTTTTTACTGATGATTTTTCATATCTTAAAAACTTTTCTTTTTATTTGCTTGAAACTTCACAAACTTGCTGAGTGTCTTAAGTTGACCTTATATAACAAGTTTCATAACTCTGTAAATAGTATTGACAAAATTATCTCCCCATTTCGATTTAGAAAATCTACTTTGAAAGGAGAAAAATGGTGATAACTGAAACACAATATAACCTATAGCTTTGAAACTTCCTAAACTTATTCAATGTCTTAACATAACTTGATACAACAAGTTCCATAACCCTGAACTTAATATTGACCAAATTATCCCCCCTTTTGGACTTAGAAAATCTACACTGAAGGTGTTGTCAACCGGTTAAGGTTTTTTATTAGATCGACTTTTGAAAAAAACAAGAGCTATTGTCATGACCCTGGCGGCGTCATCGTCCGATTAAGGTTTTTTGTTTAGCTCATTTTTTTTCTGTTTTCTCCCTATCAGTCGAGCGTCTGTGCCGTACGCGGTGCTCTTGTTTGACTCGCTGCAAAAGCAATACTAAGGTGATGTTTTATTGGCATTAGCAGTGACGGCATCAATAGTTGCATTCAACTCTGCCAGCGTTTTTCTTTTTAATTTTCCTTAACCCTTTCACTCATATAGACGCTTTCTAACGCCTCTGCAGTAGACAGCGTTTTGAAAACATATTGACAAAAGAAGAAATTGCACAAAACGTGCAATTTCTCCTTTTGCCACAATGCTTTCCTCTTTTTGTCATAGGTTATCCATTCAATTATGGAGATTTTCTATGTTTTGACAAAATACGTTCAAAGTCGTCTGCTGCAGAATTGTCGTATGAGGTAAAGGGTTAAAGAAGTATAAGTGCTAGAGCTTTCAAACGTGGGTCATATAGTAACCCTTTATCGAATTGTATTCTGTAACTGCTGTGTATAACCTACTACTTTTTGTTTGCAAAACACATGAAGTTTTGTGATTTGTTAGAATTTGTCAAAGCTTCCCCTTTTTAGCTCTACTGGCCAAAGGCCAGAAGGGCTTATGTCGTGGCGATTTGTCCGTTGTGTGTGCGTGCGTGCGTGCGTCCCTCCGTCCGTCTGTCCGTCCGTCCGTCCGTAAACAATTTCTTGTTAACACGATACAGTCTTCACTTTTGATTGTATCTCAACTAAATTTATACAGTAGTTAGATATCCATGAGAGCTCAGTTTCTTTTGAAAATCAGCTAGATCCGCCCATGCATGACTGGATTATGGCCCTTGAAATGGTCAAAATTGCTATAAAAGAGCTTGTTAACACAATACAGTCTTCTTTTTTTATTGTATCTCAACCAAACTTATACAGTAGTTAGATATCCATGAGAGCTCAGTTCCTGTCGTAAACCAGCCAGATCCGCCCATGCAAGACTTGATTATGGCCCTTGAAATTGTCCAAATTGCTGTAATTGAGCATGTGAACACAATAGACTCACGGGCTCCATTTACTATCTGATCTTCACCAAACTTAGATAGTAGTTAAATATTGATGAGAGCTTGGTTCCTTTTGAAAATCAGTCAGATCCGCCCATGCAAGACACGATTATGGCCCATGAAATTGTAAAAATTGCTATAATACAGCTTGTGAACACAAAAGAGCCTCCATTTACTATCCGATCTTCACCATACATACATGCTCTGGATTGAAAATGACCAAAGAACCATACCAGCAGAGCATAGGCCCTCATGGGCCTCTTGTTTGTAAGACTGACTAAAAATTTGGCATCCTGTCTTGTCTTTGCCTCTTCACTTGCATTATCTGTCAAGAATGGGGGGAAAGCGAGACATATTATTGCAAGTACATGTTATGTTTGTTTGTAAGATTGACTTCAAATTGTGAACAGGCATTTTGCTTTTGCCTCTGCACTTGCATTGTGGGTCAAAAGCAGGGGGAAAGAGAGACATAATATGTTATGTTTGTAAGATTGACTTTAATTTTTACACTCACATTTTGTCGCTGGCTTTAACATTTGCATTGGTGGTCAAAGCATGGGATGGCAAGATAAATATGGGTAATTATTGTAAGCTCTTTCTCACTTATAGACACTTTCCGACGCCTCTGCAGCAGACATCTTTTGAAAACATTGAGGTATAATGAGCAATTTCTCCATTTGCAACAATTTTTTTTATTCAATAATTATGCTTTCATTGACAGACATTTACCATATTTTTTTTCAGGTATGTTTTCAAAGTCATCAGCTGCAGATTTGTTTTATGTGGGAAAGGTTTAAGTATTGTAGTGTGTGTTATATAGATAAGTTCAAATATTTATTTTGTATTGATAGTGAAGCATGTTTTTACAGCTTATGATAATCATTCTTAAGTCCCCTGTTTTTCAGTAATATGTCCTTTTCCCAAAAAGTTTACAAAAGTTATATTATATAAAGGCGTTGAAAATGAAGTGCTCCAATTTCATTTCAGAACTGCAAACCGTTTCCTACAAGCCCTGTCCACCCAGACTGGTGGGAGATATCACAAATGTCGTACAGACTTTGATGCTAAAGAGTTCACCAAAAGATTGATGGAAGAAGGTCTTAAAAATCCTTCCGTAAGTCTTATACTTAAACATATTTATCCATTTCCCACATACAGATACATTTAAATGCATCTGCAGCAGACGACTTTTGAAAACAGTGTTGCATATTGCTCTTTTCAATCTTTTTTACTTTTTACAGATTTTCCATATTTCTACCAAGTGGTTTTCAAAGTCATTTGCTTCAGATTGATTGTATTGTGGGAAAGGGTTTAACTGCATGTTTGCCTGCATGAAAATATCACTTGTTCAGCCCTTAATTGTTGCCTGTATACATAAGAAATTTTTATTTTCTAAAATTGACAAATCTATCAAAATTAAACTTGAATTTCCAGGAATCGTGTTATGCAATCTCATTCAATATTTCCAATGCACACACAACTCGAATGATAACATATCAGTTACATAAATTACAAAAATTTCATGAGTAGCATCCTCTCAATGGCTTCTCCTAAATTCCCTCATTTCTTTAAATTAAAACAGAATTTTGCTTTTTCATGGCAACCAAAAGAAATAACTCTACAAAACAATTTGGCCGGTTTTCAAATAATTTGATAGTGGACTATCTACGAGATTATTTCTAGACATGTTTAATTTTATTGGTCAGAAAACATTCCTCCAGGTGATGGGGCTTTTTTTAAGCATTTTGCAATAGTGAAAACATTAAAAATCTTCTTCTATGAAAGTATCCGACCGCTCTTCAAATAATTGAGTCGAAATGTTCCTTGGGTGACCCTCTATGAGATACTTTGAAGTCATGTTGATTGGTTGGAAAACATAGTCACCAGGGGTCATTACTGTTTTGCTTTAAATGGCTTTCGTGAAAACTTCTTCTCCTCTGAAACTATTTGTTCATTTTTCAAATAATTTTGTAAAAATGTGTCTTGGGTGGTTCTTAATGAGATTCCTAAAAGCCATTTTGATTGCTTGAATAACATGGCTCCAGGGAGGAGCTGTTTTACTTAATATCCAATAAATATGTAGCTGACGAATTTGAAATTATCAAGTTCAAAATATATGTAGTAATTCTCTATTAATGATAATATGATTATTGAAAAGAGTCGAAATTATTCTATTCTAGCAAATGAAGATTTTGCTCATTATGAACAATTTCTCCTTTTGCCACATTGATGATTTCAAAAGTCATCTGCTGCAGAGGCATCAGAAAGCTCCTATATGGGGGAAAGGATTAATGAAAACTTTATCTGCCTCTTCAAAAGTAAAATATGATAACAAAAAAAGTATATATATATTTTCTTATTATGGAAGTGGAGCAATAATGGCCATTTTTGGGCTCTTCTTCCTTTTGCCACAATGTTTTCAAAATATATCTGCTGCAGAGGCATCAAAATGGGTCTGAAAGATGTAAGGGGTAAATGCGAGAATAATTTTGATACAGACTTTAAAATGTTTAGAATAATTTCTTGTTTTTCAAGAACTTTCCCTTTTTCCAAGGTATTCTTGAATTAGCGCTCATCTGATACAGACTATTCAAAAATTATCTGCTTCAAAGGAAGGTAAACAATAGCTTATAACAGTCTATGTGGAAAAGCAGCCAGTTGCTTGGGCATTTTGATGAGTAGTTGAAAACGGCATAAAACCCCAATCAATCAATCAACTATAACAGGCAGATTTGTATCCTACGAATGTTTCATGACTGTCAGTCTCAGAGTGTAGCTCGTTATTTCTGTTAACAGTTTCCCCATCTACCTGCATTTGAAAGCGATGATCTTAGCAGACTTGGACAGGAAATATCCATTTCAAGAAAATATCTACAGCAAGTGAAGCAGTTACGGTGAGTGTTATTAGATCTTCAATGTGTTTCTTACTTTGAAATTATCAATAAAGTTGAATTTGAATACCTTCTGTTGACCATTTCCGACATGTAAACACATTCTGAAGCCTTTGTAGAAGACAACTATTGAGAACATTGTGGCAAAAGAAGAAATTGCTCATGATGAGCAGTTTCTCCTTTTGCCTCACTGTTTTCAACTCTGTTCAAAAACTTTTATTTATAGAGATTTACCATATCTTTGCTTAGTCTTTTAAGAGAATTTTGTTGTATGTATTAAATGGTTATTGAATTAACACTTTTTATGCCCCCAACAAAAAAGATATTCCTCCATACCACATATAAATGTTCGTTTTCACTAAATGTTCATTATCTCAGGAGCTTTGATGAGTTTGTATAATCTCCTATCAAGGTCAAAGGTCATGGTCGAGGTTGCTATAATATGTCTATGCGAAACAACTACATCACTCTTGCACTTTTGCTTGTGGGTTGAATGACTTCATACTGCTTTCAAAGGATCATTGTGACGAAAACTTGGACAAGTTTGCTTTTCATCCTACTAGATCAAAGTTCAATGTGACCATTGCTATAAATAGCCTACAACGTTTATGTTCATTGTCAAGGAAACATGGACAAGTATTGGTTTCATCCACCTAGATCAAAGTCCAATGTCACTGTTACTTTAATGGACAGTTTAAGGACAAAGGTCAAGGTCACAGTTTCAATAATAGTCTACCATGTGTACGAAACCATGTCATAACTGGCACTTTTGTTTCATTTGTGAGCAGAATTCCTTCTTACTGCAGGCAGATGTTTTAGTGTTGACCTGTTTGCAATTCACCAACCTAGGTCAAAGTCAAGGTCAAGGTCACAGTGACTATAAATAGCATGCAGGTGTACAAAACCACTTCATCAATCTAGCACTTTGGGTTTTATTGAGATTTGCTTGAAACTTCATACAGACTCGGTTTAATGGTTCTTAGTGAAGTTCACAGGAAATTAGAAATTGAATCAAGCTACAAAAAACCAGAGACATATAAACACAGAGATAAGCGACACTGGATTTTCAAGCAAAATCACGATTCAGTGAACGGGTATAGCCAAAAAAGTCGATAATATTGCGTAATATGATCCGTGTATTGCAAGCGCTTTATAGAAAATGAAAAGCGTCTGACGACCCCGATTATTCACTCGGAAAACTTGTTTTACTTCGTAGGTTGTATACAATTAATACCCTGAATTCTAAGCGAAGTCTTATTTGTCCCACAAAAAATACTAGTTATATGTCTGTTGATCCGTCAATATTTATTTACTTATCTTTGGTAGTTTAATAATGGAATACGAGAACAAATACACCATTACTTGTAAACATCTACTGTTCAACGTTATGTTTAGGGACCGCAGAGACATATAAACACAGCTTCTACTGGTTTATGCCCATTTCGTCTAATCCAATGTTGTCTACACTTTTTGCACTTTCTCCCATTTCGTCTACACTTAGATTAATGAGACAGACGTTGCTAACACGCTAATTAAAAAAACTGTAGACGAAATGGGATGTTACCCTTCTACTGTTCTTTTTTTATTACCATCATATTCGGCATTACAACGATTTTGCAAGCATCAATGCGACTATCATACTCGGCATTACAACGATTTTGCAAGCATCAATGCGACTCATCGAGGTTTTGTTTTAATAAATGAATAACCAATATTGTATGGTGTACATGTCTATGTCGATTATGTCAATTCAAAGGCCCTATTTATTTAATTACATTTCCGGTTTGACATAATTTCCCACTTAAATACGCCTTTCGAAATAATTGTGGCACAAGGAGAAATTACTCATAATAAACAATTTCTCCTTTTGCAACACTGATTTCAATAATCATACTATCTTTTATAGATATTTTCAAAGTCGTCTGCTGCAGATTCGTTGATTGTGGGGCAGGATAATGAGAAGTTGACAGAGAGTATGTGTTTTCACATATTTACATGATTGTGGCCAACTACCCCTATACTTTGTTTAATTGTTTGAGATAAATTTGTTAATTAGAAGTTGACAGAGAGTAAATGTTTTCACACCTTTCCATTATAAAAGGGCCCATTGCTTGTGAAAAATGTTTCACAGTTATTACCTAATTAGTCATCAATACATTTCTTCCATCTGTGGAATTTTAATTACCTCTCATTTGGAGTATAACTCTTCTCGGATAAACATACAAAAAAACTCGTGTTTCACATACATATCAATTTATTTCCATAGATCACTCTGACAACATTGTAAGAAATTCTGCTTTATATAATAATATAATACAAGTTAATCCATTTAATGAATGTCCCAACAACTGGTTAATGAATAAATTCTTTAGATATATGTTAAAACAATGAATAATATCGGGTACAAGACCAACTTAAAACACGTAGTTTGCAAATTGTTTGGGATAAATTCATAAAGCTTATATCAATTTGTTAATTTCTCGATGGTAATTGTTTATCAATAACGACACCTTCAGCAGCTCTGTAACGTAATTGAGTAAATTTGATGTTTTCACTGTTTCTATAGAGGTCTTTTTTTTTCAAAATAGTTTTCGGGGGAGACAAATCACGATTCTTCTCTTTTTTGGGGCTCTAGTCTTAGTCTGAAAATATAATTTACAATTAAATATTTCATATTTTAAAGTCATCTGCCACTAATTATATGTGTTCGAATTGTGCAATACTGTCTTAACCCTTTCTTATCCCTTTCCCAGATGCAAACAAAAATTGCAGCAGACGGCTTTGAACACATTAAGAAAACCTCAATACATGAAGGATCAATTACTGAAATCATTTGAAAACTTTGTTGCAAAAGATAATGCTTGATTTCAAAAGTCGTTTGCTGAAGATTATGGGAAACGTTAAAAGAAGACATTTTGATTTATGCGCTTTACGGTTTTGGTAAGAAAGGGTTACATCAATTGTCAATTAGAGTGGTTAAGTGTAAAGGGTTTTTAAAAAACAGTTGAAAGTTAACATCAAAAGCAGTAAACTTTGACTCCTTTGAACTGAAATTTAATTGAAAGATATTGGTGTTTCTGTGTACATGTCAAATCAAACATCACATCTGGTACTATCGTCGGTATGTCACCACCTGACACCTGGTTACCATCTGGAAACAAGTTGTATCAATTAAACCGTATCATATTATAATGAACAATTTGTCCTTTAGCCACAATTCTTTTATATTATTATACTTGTATTTATAGAGAATTTTTTTAGCTACTCTGGAGACAAAACATTCAACATTAAGAGAATGCATAATAAGTAAATCACTGATTTATGTAATTCACCAAACCAGGACACTTATCAATAAGTTAGATATATCTTAGAAATAATATTGTCATAGAAGAGCTGAAACTATTTCTATTCCACTAATCTATTAACATGTCTTTTCACATCAAAACAAAAATGTCACTCACAAAATTTAAATTTAAAAAAGGAGGCGCTGTTAAAAACAGATCATTTGATAAGGAATATCAGAGATATCTTTGTCATAAAACCTATATTCCCCATTATAAATTTGAAAAATGTATACACCGCTTTAAAGATATAAGTCTTCCTGACAAGACGGATTAATTCAAATTGACAAGAAACAATTGAAATTACTCATTTCGACCAATTTAAAAAAAGAGGCGCTCTCAAAAACAGTGCATTTGATAAGTAAAATCAGAGAAATCTTAGTCCTAACACCTATGTTTCGCATTATCAATTTAAAAAAATTGTACACCGTTTTAAAGACATAAGTCTTCCTGACAATACGGATTAATTCAAATTGAAAATAAACAATTAAAATCACTCGTTTTGACCAATTTAAAAAAGGAGGCGCTCTCAAAATCAATGCAGTTGATATGTAAAATCAGAGAAATCTTAGTCCTAACACCTATGTTTCGCATTATCAATTTAACAAAAGTGTACACCGTTTCAAAGATATAAGTCTTCCTGACAGGATGGATTAATTCAAATTGACAAAAGAAAATTGAAATCACTCATTTTGACCAATTTAAAAAAAGAAGGCGTCCTCAAAATTAGTGCAGTTGATAAGTAAAATCAGAGAAATCTTAGTCATAACAACTTTGTTTCGATTTATCAATTTTAAAAAATGGTAAACCATTACAATGATATGTCTTCCTGACAAGACGGATTAATTTAAATTGACAACAAAAATTGAAATCACCCATTTTCACCAATTTTACGGGAGACACTCAAAATCCCCTCAGTCAAAATCCCCTCACACTGAAAATGATAGGGTAGTCAAAATCCCCTCGACCAAAATGTTAGGGTAGTCAAAATCCCCTCGACCAAAATGTTAGGGTAGTCAAAATCCCCTCGATGGGATTAATCATAATGTATGACATTAGGAGACTTCCAAGGTGTCTAAGGCTAAACTAAGATTGCACTAAAAAGACAAAAAGACAAAGGCTTCTTAAGTTATTAAGTATGTTCTGTTCTGTTCATATTAACATCATATTAATAATGATTAACACAATCAATGGTTGTGACAAACAGGATTAAAGCAGTTATCACCTTAATTCATTTATAACATGTGACTGAATTATCACCAATCATTGGCGTTTTGTTTACTCTTCATTTTTAATCAGTACGGTTTTGTCTACTCTGCATTTTCAAAGAAGGATTTTGTCTACTCTACATGTTCAGTCATATGGGTTTGGATACCCTGCATTTTCAATCATATGGGTTTTGAATACTATGCATTTTCAACGAGTTTTGACTACCCATTTGTTTTCAATCATATTGGTTTTGACAACTATGACAAAAATGGACCGTATGGGTTTTGACACAAACATTTTCATCAACTGTAATAAAATGGTAATTAAAATATATGATCTTAGATTGAGCGGATTATGAATACCCATCGAGGGGATTTTGACTACTCTATCATTTTGGTCGAGGGGATTTTGACTACCCTATCATTTTGGTCGAGGGGATTTTGACTACTATGTCATTTTCAGAGTGAGGGGATTTTGACTGAGGGGATTTTGACATACACTCAATTTTACAAGAGGAGGTGCTCTTAAAATCAGTGCAGTTGATATGTAAAATCAGAGAAATCTTAGTCCTAACACCTATGTTTCGCAATATCAATTTAAAAAAAGTGTACACCGTTTCAAAGATATAAGTCTTCCTGACAGGATGGATTAATTCAAATTGACAAAAGAAAATTGAAATCACTCATTTTGACCAATTTAAAAAAAGGAGGCGCTCTCAAAATCAGTGCAGTTTATAAGTAAAATCAGAGAAATCTTAGTCATAACACCTATGTTTTGAATTATCAATTTAAAAAGACTGTACACCGTTTAAAGATATAAGTCTTCCCGACAATACGAAATGGGTTAAATTGAAGTAGAATATTTGAAAATTGTCATTTATTAACACGTCTTTTTGCTTATTCTAGTGGTAGACCGTGGCAAGACAATATTCCAAATCAGTATAATCTGTACTTTCACTTTCAACATCAATTTGATCAGAGACATATATATATGTCTCTGATTTGATAAAGCTTTCAAATAAATGATAAACAATGTTAACAAAATCAACCATCAAAAGTTTCCTATGTAAGACCTAAAATAGGAACCCGAAAATATTATTTCTTCGCTGTGAATATAACATAAACAAATGGGTGTCAATACTGTCATAATATGGAGCTTCACAATATTTGCAAAGAAGTTTTTTAAAACAAGTTTTCCATATACTTCTCCTATACATATGCATTAATAAATATCAAAAACATAAATAATTATCAAACAATTTACCTTATTTAGTTTCCTGGATGTGTAAAAACAATTTTCCACCGCACGCTTCCTTTCACAACAAAATAAATATCGCACCTCATTTTCAGAATCCACTGTGATGATCACGTGGTTTGAACACGTGGTTTGATCACGTGGCTTGACCCGCTCGCCGTTTGAAGTATTTTGTTCTTCGTACGGCATTGGCAATCGTGTTGCTTATCTCTGTGTTTATATGTCTCTGAAAAAACCTTGGCATTATGAGGCTTTGCAAAGTGGTGGTTGTGATCCGATGTTTTATTGTTACTCTGTTGTCATAACCCTTTCCCTCATACAGATGCTTTCTGATGACTCTGTAGCAGACGACTTTTGAAAACATTTTGGAAAAAGGAGAAATTGCTCAAAACAAGCAATTTCTTCTTTTTCCAAAATTTTTTCAGTAATTATATATACATTCTTTTATAGAGATTTTCCCTGTTTTGCCTAGAGGTTTTCAAAGTCGTCTGCTGCAGATTTGTTGTATGTGGGAAAGGGTTAACTATTTACCTGATATAATATCCTCAGAGTCTACTTTGAAATCATAGCAGGAAAAAAAATAACATCTTTAAATATGGGGAAAAAATGGTTTTTATAACCAGTTGAAACTTAAATCGGAAAGAGAAATTGCTTGTTTTTAGTTATTGTTCCTTTTTCCATGTTTTCAAATTTCTGGTTGATGCAGAAAGGTCCTAAAGATGTCTGTATTAGGTGAAAAAATAACCTTTTCCTACATGCAGACACATCTACAGGAGAAATTTTGCCTTGTTCTTTTAAACTATTTTCATTAATAGCACTGTCTTTACTAGAGATTTTCCATACTTTTGCCTGGATGTTTCCAAAGTGATCTGCTGCATTTTTTGTGTGTGGGGAAAAGGTTTTCAGAATAATGTCACCTTTCAGAGAACTGTATGGACAGACAGGTCGAGATATATCAACCGGTGGTGAAAGACCAAGTACTAACAAAACATCAAACCTGTTTGGAAGTAAAAGTTAGTGAAACTTTTTATCTAATACAAACTAGTATTGTGAAGTATAATTCAACTTGGCTATAAACAGCCTCGGTGGTGTAGCGGTCTCCACCTTGTGTGGGGGGAAGTCCTGGGTCCAATCCCCGACTGAGTCATACTAAAGACTTTATACATGGTAGTAATTGCTTTTCCTCCTTGGCACTCAAGATTGTGGGGTTAGCATTACCACTGACTCACTGGTGTCAGGATAAATGGACCAGAAGTACTACTTGCCATGGAAAGGCTAAGATGTAACTGATTTTTTTTTAACCCTTTCTCTCATATAGACGCTTTCCGATGCCTCTGCAGCAGACAGCTTTTTGAAAACATAGTGACAAATTTCTCCTTTTGCCACAATGTTTTCCACTTTTAGTCATAGGTTATACATTCAATTATAGAGATTTTCTATTTTTTGACAAAATATGTTCAAAGACGTCTGCTGCAGAATTGTTGTATGAGGGAAAGGGTTAACATAAAGTTTCACCCGTCTTCTTCTATCTCCTTTAATCATGGTAGTATGATCTCACATTAAAGCGGCTTAAAACACCAATGTAAATCTAGATAAACTTGCACATCCTTAAAGTTTGATCTTCTCAGCACTCTCTGACAATTAGTGACAGAGCATTTAAAGAAACATTGCCAATAGAGACCAGACTGCATGAATGTGCAGGCAAATCTTTATCTAAGTGTATAATAGATACAGTAACTAAGGTGGGTTTTCCTCATTGCTCAACATTTGATCTTTGCTAAGCTGGTTACTTTTGTTAATACTGTCCCACATACAGCAAATTTAAAAACATCTTGGCAAAAACACGGAAAAGGTCCTTAAATGTGGGTTAAATTACTGAAAAAAGTTTCAAAGTTGACTGCTGCAGTGGCGTCTATATGTGGGAAGGGTTGAAACTGTCTATTCATGTGATGTAATATTTTTAGAATCATCTGATTTGAAAAGAATCTGGTTATGTTAAACAAATGTAAGATAAGATGCATTCACACATAAATAATTTCTTATTGCAATCAAAGTTTGAGATATACCATAAATAGAAGGTACATTCCGTTTTCGATATTTTCAATGCCTGACTTCTTACATTTAATTAAAAAGTACATGGCATTAAGACTCGCAATGTCACAATATATTGCGCCCTCTTTGTCAAATGGCGCGAAGTTGATGTTTTCCATTTCATCGAAAAATTTCTAGCAGCATAGATTCAGCTCATAATAAGCACTTAACCCTTTCCCTCATACGGCAATTCTGCAGCAGACGACTTAGAACGTATTTTGTCAAAAAATAGAAAATCTCCACAATTGAATGGATAACTTATGACAAAAAATGGAAAACATTGTGGCAAAAGGAGAAATTGCATTTCTTCTTTTGTCACTATTGTTTCAAAAAGCTGTCTGCTGCAGAGGCGTCTGAAAGCGTCTATATGTGGGAAAGGGTTAAATTCAATTCATAATAATTATGGTAATCATTCTTTATCATACAAATGAATTTTTTTTAAACAGTTTATAATGTGTGCATATTTAACCAGGTTTTCCGAAGGCTAAGTCGGCGGGCAGGTGGTTGGGCCGGCGGGCGTCAACTTTCCTTGTCCGGACCATAACTTTGTCATGCATAGAGATATTTTCAAATAACTTGGCACAAACATGCACCATATCAAGTCGATGTGCCAAATGCAAAAAAAAAATCTGTAGATTCAAGGTCAAGGTCACAGTGATAAGAAATAGATTTTAATTGAACTTTTCTTGTCCGGACCATAACTGTGTCATGCATAGAGATATTTTCAAATAACTTGGCACGAACATGCAACATATCAAGCCAATGGGCCAAATGCAAAAAAGAAATCTGTAGATTCAAGGTCAAGGTCACAGTGATAAGAAATAGACTTTAATTGAACTTTTCTTGTCCAGACCATAACTGTGTCATGCATAGAGATATTCTCAAATAACCTGGCACAAATATGAACTATATCAATATGATGTGTCACATGCAAAACTTTTGTCTGTAGCTTCAAGGTCAAGGTCACCGTGACAACACATAGACATCAGTTGAACTTTTCTTGTCCGGACAATAACTTTTTCATCCATAGAGATATTTTCAAATAGCTTGGAACAGATATACACCATATCAAGACGCTGTGTCATATGCACAATTTATGTGTTTAGCTTCCAGTTCAAGGTCTTTAGCTTCCTGGTCAAGGTCACAGTGACAGAAAATATACTTTACTTGAACTTTTTTTGTTCAGACCATAACTTTACCATGCATATAGATATTTTCAAATAACTTCGCGCAAATATGCTCCATATTAAATAACTTGGCAATTTAAAAGAATATAGCATCGAGATATGAGTAAGTTTCATAACCTCGGGCCCTGGATCTAGTCTGTTTGCAAAGGCATAAACACGTTACTATTAAGTAAAGGGTTAAGGCAGATCACTTATTATCAACCTGGCATTAGGGATCCTAAAATGTGGCTCAGACTTATTTAATTTGCTTACAAGAAAAGGTTGCTTAATAAATGAGGACATCAACACACGATTGACTGTATTGAACTGATATTTGTTAGATAAAATTGTGATATATTTAATTGACAAAGTAATTATGACTATTCATCAATAGAAATATTCCGTTACTTGAATTACTAGCTTTGATTAACAATTAACAGAAAGATTTGACAGATCTGTTAATTCTTAATTAAACACCTTCCATTATAGAAAACCTGGTTTCATGGAATTTCCATGTCTTGTTTAGTATTGGTTTTGGAAAGTAATGTAATTATAGAGACCAATTGCTCTGATTGAGCATAAGCTTTTTAGCTTCTATAGCCCCATTTGATAGTGTAAATTCATGTACAAGCATCTGGCAGATGTTAAATACTAGGGAATCAGAGTGAGATACCCTAGCTCTTTCCTTAGTTCACATGATGCCCTTTTTCCTGGAAAAGGAACAGTACTTGACCTATAAAAGAAAATAGGTCACTAGGCCAAATTGAATGAAAATCTTGTTAACACTCTGGAAGCCATATTTTAAACTTGAGCATGTTCAAAATTTGTCAGAATGTTTGTCTTAGTGATGTCTAGGCCAATTTCGAATATAGGTCATGTCGGGTCAAAAACTAGGTCACTAGGCCAAATTGAAGGAAAATCTTGTTAACACTCTGGAAGCCATATTTTAAACTTGAGCATGTTGAAACTTTGTCAGAAAGTTTGTCTGGATGATAGCTAGGCCAAGTTCGAAACTGGGTCCTGTCGGGTCAAAAACTAGGTCACTAGGCCAAATCTAATAAAAAATCTTGTTAACACTCTGGAAGTCACATTTTAGGCTTGAGTATGTTGAAACTTTGTCAGAATGTTTGTCTTAGTGATATCTAGGCCAAGTTTGTATATAGGTCATGTTGGGTCAACAACTAGGTCACTAGGCCAAATTGAAGGAAAAGCTTGTAAAGCTTGGGAGCCGCATTTTTTACTTGAGCATGTTGAAACTTTGTCAGAAAGATTGTCTTAATGATATCTAGGCCAAGTTTGAATATTGGTCATGTCCGGTAAAAACCTAGGTCACTAAGCCAAATGTAAGGAAAATTTTGTTTACACACTGGAAGCCACATTTTTGGATTGAGCATGATAAAACTATGTCAGAATGTTTGTTTTAGTGATATCTAGGTTAAGTTCGAACATAGGTCATGACCGGTCAAAAACTAGGTCACTAGGCCAAATTTAAGGAAAATCTTATTAACACTTTGGAAGCCACATTTTTGGCTTGAGCATGTTGAAACTTTCTCAGAATGTTTGTCTTAGAGATATCTAGGTCAAGTTTGAATATGGGTCAGGTCAACAACTAGGTCACTAGGCTAAAATGTAGAACAATCTAGTTAACACTATAGAGATTGCATTTTTGACTTGAGCAGCTTGAAATTTTGTCAGAAAGTTGTTTTAATGATATTGCCATTGGCACCGAAAGGGTAAAGTCTTTGTAACAAAATAGATTTGGCGTGGCCTTAATAAAAGACGGTCAGTCAGTGCAGGTTGGTCACGTATGGTTTAAACTTATCGCAGGATCGTCAGGGAGATCATTGTTTATAAAGTTATTATCATATACATATATGATAAGTGAGATTAAGCATATTAAGAGTTCATTTCATGTAAATCCGTTGAGAATTAAGAAATTGACGGGTTTAAAAACGTTAATTACGATAAACTATGTTGCTATTTCATTTGGCCTATAAATGTACCAAAACTGGGTGTTGATTGTGAATTACGAGTTGCACGGGAATTTTGCCTGTCATCAGGAGGCCCAGAGGTTGATTGGTGCTATATAAGTTACTCAAACTTTTGTTTTCATGGTCAGTATCATAGGAGTCGCCAGACGGTTTTCACTCGTTATGGTGAGGTTTAGTTGATGTGACCAATTCACACGGCATATGGCCGTTTTATGTCTATGGAAGTTCCAAACGCAGAAGTTTGAAGAACCAGTGTGTGTGACGCAGTCCACAACTTAATAAGACGTCGTAACGGGGACATCAGGAGGAGTGCCGTCATAGGACGTGTAGATCCATATATCCACAGTTGTGTGGCTTGTCGGTCCCGGAATCCAAGGATATACGCGACGCAGTATATGAGTACATCGACTCGGTGAAGTCAAGGAAGGGAGACGTTGAGTCGGAAGGACAACGTGATGAACACTTCCAACTATCATGGATAGTATATAGTGATTGGACAGGTTGAGTGATTTGGGTGAGAGTGTGGATGAGAGTGCGTGAGTAATTTTATCTTTATTGCCTCTCGATTTGTCAGGAAACAAAGTGATCATTTAAAATTGTATATATTCCATAACTGTAAATTAAACATAAATTTTTATTCAAAGATCTGTGTTCAATTCTACTTTGGTGAGTTGCCGGGCCTTGACCATCTTGTGACAGTCTTAAATAGCCCATTCTCAGGTGAGCGATACCAGGGCCTCATGGCCCACTTGTTTGACAAATTATGTTCAATGTCGTCTGCTGCAGAATTGTTGTATGTGGGAAAGGGTTAAATACACCACGCTGATGTGCCATGTTATCAATCAATCAAACACCAATCTGTCAATGTCATCTCAAATTCCCCTATTTTATCACAGCAGGAGGTCGTAAATCCAGCACTGTGAGAAGTCAAATCTCTGGGAACTACAATTTTTTCAAAGACGCATACTGGGTACCTGGTGTTTGGAGAACATTCTGGAAATACCCGCCCCCTAAACATGTGATAGCGGGCATGATAGATCCTTTGTTACCTCAAAAGGAAGAGCAGATCACAACAGAAAAGGCAAGTTTATCCCTTTCCTACATGTAGGTGCATTTTGACGCATCTGGGTCAGAAGACGATTTATAAAAAACATAGTGATAAAAAGGCAAAATTGCTCTAAATGAGCAATTTTCCCCTTTTGTCAAGATGTTTTCAACTCTATCAAATTGCTATACTTCATTTTGTAGAGAAGTTCCATATTTTTGTCTAGATGGTTTCTAAAGTCGTCTACTGCAGATTTGCTGTATGTGAGAAAGGGTTAATTGTGTATATTTTTTAGCTCACCTGGATGAGTTAAGGAGAGGTTAATCTGCTATACATCCAAGTTGTTGGCAGCAGTTTTCCATCTTGTTGAACCCCCTTTCCCACATACAGCAGAATAATTTGAAAACATCTAGGCAAAAATGTGGAAAATCTCTGTTAATCAAAACATTACTATTTAATAGAGTTGAAAACATTATGACAAGAGAAAAACTGCTCATCATGAGCAATTTCTTCTTTTGCCATAATGTTTTCAAATGTTTTCTGCAGCAGATGTATTGAAATGCATCTGCTGGTGGTAAAGGGTTAATATGTTTGGTTACGGTCTGTTATGTTCAAAGTCTGTATAAGAAACTTGATTACCCCTTAACTCTTGTACACATATAATGGACAGTGCCTTCTTTCATTTGGGTTAGTCCATTAATGATACTTTCATTTATTGTGATTTTCCGAACTTTGTTGATATGTTTTCAAAGACCTCTGCTGCAGATTTTTTATATGATGAATTAAGTAGCAGATAGTTTAATCATTGTCAGGCTGCTCATCACAATTAGTCTGGTCTGGTCTACCCTATTCAAAATATGAGCAGCCATCCAATATTACAATCACGTATTGATCCATTCTCTCACATCTGAAATGATGTCTGTTCTTCAAATAAAGGCAATGCATAAAGAGCGTATCTTGAATATGATTATTAGCTCGACTTTTGAAAAAACGAGAGCTATTGTCATGACCCTGGCGTGGTCGTCCGGCTAAGGTTTTTTGTTTGCGGCGGCGGCGTGGTCGTCCTGTTAAGGTTTTTTGTTGGCAGCGGCGGCGTGGTCGTCCGGTTAAGGTTTTTTGTTCAGCTCAGCTTTTTTTCTGTTTTCTCCCTATCAGTCGAGCGTCTGTGCCGTACGTGGTGCTCTTGTTTTTATATTGATGTTACATAAGGTTTTAGCTCTGATGAATGTATATGTACAATGTACTTATCTATCATATATTTTCATACTGAAATGTATGTTTGCATTGTTTGCGCAATTCATGTTAATGCGGAGCGTGTGTCAACAAATTACAATAATTTGCAGAACTTCTTTATTTTAACCGTACAAAGCTAGTTTACAAGTTTGTTGTCCGACATGGGGATACCGGTCACCGGGCACCGGTCATCAACATGATAATCCCCGAGACGTTTATTGTTTTATAACCCCCTCCACAGCGGTTGATCAATTATCGATGAATCAAGGAACATTACAGAGATTGATGAATTTATTGTTTGAGGGCGCAGAGGGGTTTATTCGAATTTTATATCTTGTCTGTTGATTGAAATTCTTGGGTGAACTAAGTCATGTTTGCATATGTTTTATTTCAGTGGTTGACCATGTACAAGCTATCAATGTATAGACAACACCTATACTGGAACTCAGCAGTAATGATTATTAGGGTTAAAGTCTAAACTACGTCATGTCGCCCTATGTTTTATTTCAATGGCTGACCATTTATATACTATCAATGTATAGACTACACCTCTTCTGGAATTCAGCAGTATTAGGTTTAAAGTCTAAACCAAATCATGTTTACCTATGTTTGATTTCAGTGGTTAACCATGTACATGCTTTCAATGTATAGACTACATCTCAAAGAGCTGGTTTCTGGAGAAGAATCAACTTCAAGGTATAAACTATGTTACCCTTTTAACTATTTTCCCCTTTGCAGACTTGGTTGTGTAGTGGTAGAGCATCCACCTTGGGTGCAGGAGGTTGCGGGTTCGATCCACAGTCGGGTCATACCAAAGACTTAAAAAATGGTAGTAATGGCTGCCCTTGATGCTCAGGGTTGCGGGGTTAGCATTATGACTGACTGGTGTCAGGATAAATGAACCAGTTATACTGGTAACCTAGCAAGAAAATGCCGTGATATAACTTAAAATTCTTTGAAAGCGGCGTAAAACACCAAATAATCAATCCCCTTTGCAGACGCTTTGTAATCCATCTGCAGCAGAGGACATATGAAATATTGTGGTAAAATAATTTTAAGATATTGATTTTAATGAGCAGTTTCTTCTGCATAAATATTTTCAACTGTATTCATTAGCTATACTTTCATTTATAACGATTTTTCATATTTTTTACTAGATTTTTGCAAAGGTCATCTGCAACAAATTTGTTTTTTTTTGTTCGAAAGGGTTAACTGTTGACATGATATTATGTTTTAAGTGAACATGAGAGAAAATGTTCATGAACATTCATATGAAGAATTTGTATCTTTTCTAAACAGCAGATACAGTGATATCTATGCCAAATTTAGAGTTGGTGGAGAAAAGAAATATCTACGGTTACTGCCTCAAGAACTGATCTACTATGAAATACTCATGGAAAGGGTTTATAAACGATACCTTAAACGCTTACACTGGCTTCTAACAAGTTAGTTTTTCTGAATATAAAATATAATATTAACCCTCTCCCACATACAGATGATTTCTGCAGTCTTTGCAGCAGACATCTTTTGAAAACATTGTGGCAAATGGAAAATATTTTCATGATGAATAATTTCTCCATTACCACAATGCTTTCAAATAAATCCAATAATTCTACTGTGAGTTTTTGTGATCGCCTTTTGTCCGTCGTTCGTCGTCCGTCGTCAACATTTACTTGTTAAAACTCTAAAGGCAACATTTTGCATCCAATCTTCATGAAAATTTAACAGAACATATATCTCGATCAAATCTAGGCCAAGTTCGAAACTGGGTCAAAAACTAGGTCACTAGGCCAAATTTAATGAAAATCTTATTAACACTCTTGGAGCCACATTTTTGGCTTGAGCATGTTGAAACTATGTCTGAAAATTTGTCTTAGTGATATAAAGGTCAAGTTCGAATATGGGTCATGTCGAGTCAAAAACTAGGTCACTAGGCTGAATTGAAGGAAAATCTTGTTAACACTCTGGAAGCCACATTTTTGGCTTGAGCATGTTGAAACTATGTCGGAAAATTTGTCTTAGTGATATATAGGTCAAGTTTGAATATGGGTCATGTCGGGTCAAAAACTAGGTCACAAGGCCAAATTTAAGGAAAATCTTGTTATCACTCTGGAAGCCACATTTTTGGCTTTAGGCCAAAGTTAAAGAAAATCTTGTTCACACTCTTGAAACCGCATTTTGAACTTGAGCATGTTGAAACTTTATCAGAAAGTTTTTCCTGATGATATCTAGGCCAAGTTCGGATATGGGTCATGTCAGGTCAAAAACTAGGTCACTAGGACAAATTTAAGGTAAATCTTGTTAACACTCTTGAAGCCACATTTTAAACTAGAAAGTTTGTCCTGATGATTTCTAGGCCAAGTTCGAAAATAGGTATTGTCCAGTCAAAAACAAGGTCACTAAGCCACATTTAAGGAAAATCTTGTGAACACTCTGGGAACCACATTTTTGGCTTGAGCATGTTGAAACTTTGTCAGAATGTTTGTCTTAGTGATATCTAGGCCAAGTTTCAATATGGATCAGGTCAGGTCAACAACTAGGTCACTAGGCCAAATTGTAGAACAATCTAGTTAACACTACTAGATCGCATTTTTGACTTTTTGTGAGAAAGTTTGTCTTGATGATATTGCCATTTGCGCTGAAAGAGTTAAGTCTTAAATAGCCCATTCTCAGGTGAGCGATTCCAGGGCCTCATGGCCCTCTTGTTCTAGGTATGTTTGCATAGTTGTCTGTTGCAGATTTTTTTAATTTGGGAAAGGGTTTAAATGTATGCTACACAATTACAGGTGGATTTATGTGTTACATGAATCATTCATACAAGTGTTTTCTTTCACTTGGAAAATTGAAATTAACTGGAATGAAAATTCATTCAATTATATTATCTTCAACGCTTTCCCACATATATACGCTTTCTGACGCCTCTGCAGCAGACGTCTTTTGAAAACCTTGTGACAAAAGGAGATATTTCTCTCATTTTGCCACAATGTCTTTAACACTTTTATATATTTATACTTTGATATATTGAGATTTTTCAATTTTTGCAAAGATGTGTTCAGAGTTGTCTGCTGCAGATTTGTTGCTTGTGGGAAAAGATTAATGCCATGCATACATTGGTGTATCATCAATTAAGGTGCATGGATTATTTTAAATACAGAGGAGGAGAAAGAGAACAGCCAACAATTTATCAATTAGTTTAAAATATATAATAAAAAAATAAAAAATGTTTCGGCAGCAAAAACAATTGAAAATATTTAAGAGATAATATGGAATATCTTCTTGAGGATAGTTTAATTAATGAAAAGAGTTGAAAACATTGTTGCAAAGGTAGAATTTTCTCATTATGACCATGACACGTATGCAGGTTGGAAACCGTCGACAATAAATTTAACTGAGCTGGCCTGTATTGTTGACACATATATTTCTAAGCTCCCATGTATTTTACACAACAGGTAGTAGACTGGTGTTTGGTACTGTGATACACACAAACTGTGTTATAGTGGTCGACACATCTGGCTCTATGGGACCGAGTATGGATATCATGAAAAAAGCCTTAGTGACTCTTATCTGGGAACAAATATTCTCACAGGAATGCATGTAAGATTAAGTTAAACGCTTTCCCACATACAACAAATCTGCAACATTCAACTTTGAAAACATCCAAGGCAAAACTATGATTTTTTTTTATTATTAAATAGAGTACGTTGTAGTCATTGTATTAAAAAAAAAAATATATATATTTCTTACATTTAAGTGTTACAATATTTAGCTCAGATATTGTCAAGGCTGACGCCCAAAATATATCATATCAGCTAATTTGTTCAGCTAAATTATTGTTCACACTTACAAGATTTTTTTTCTTTTCCAATGTTGTTTTCAACAGTCAACTCTTCTGAATCAGGAAAAAGGTTAAAAGTGTTAGTATTAAATGATAATTATAAGTAAATATGAATTGAAATCAAATAAGTGATTGATTGATTAGGGTTTAATGCCGTTTTCAACAGTTTTTCAGTTATATCACGGCGACCAGTTCACCTACTCATGCGTTTCCTGGTTTTTCCACAACAGTACACCACACAACATACTTTCCAAGCAACTGGCTGCTTTTCTAAATAGACTGTTAAACCGCCCATTGGTGACGGACGCATGTCAGTGACTTTTGTCAAACGTCAGAAAGAATGTTGGCCGAGCTGGGATTCAAATTCACAACCCCTGGGTTGACAGCCCACGTTGCTACCAACTGAGCTACCGGGACTCGGCTTGAAATAAAATGAGCATGCTTGATTTAAAAAATTCCATAATATTATATACAACACATCTGCAGCAGAAGACTTCGAAATCATATTGGCAAAAATTACAAAAATATCTACGGTACAACTGAAAAAATAATTTATGGAATAGAGTTGAACAAATTGTGGCTTTGAAGAAATCTGCTGTAGAGACGTCAAAATGCATCTTCATGTGGGAAAGGGTTAAAATGTGTTTTAATTCTATCTAAAAATTTGTGATGTTTTCAATTTTGATACTTTCAGCTTGTCTGTTACTCGAAGAACAAAAGTCGGGCTATTGTGATACCCTTCGTTTTTGTCTTTTTGTCTGCATCAAAAAACATTCAACATTTTCAATTAAAACTTGGTACACATGTTCCTTAAAACACTATGCATTTCTATACCAAGTCACATAACTCTGGCTTTAATAATTATTCAGGAATGCCCCTTTTTTACTTAGAAAGGGAGCATTGGCATTCATTCGGATTCCATGGCGCTCTTGTTTATTATAAAATCAAAGCAGTTTTTAAGGGCACTAAGTCACACTTAGTGAAAGCTCAAGTTCATTTCTTTTAGGTTCACACTGGTTGATTTTTCTGCCAATGCTTTGTTTTGGAAAGAGGGCCTTCAGTCATCCACCAAAGAAAATTGTGAGGCAGCAATAGCATGGGTGTCAAATCTCAAGGCAGAGGGAGGGACAAACACACTGGAAGCCATTCAGGTACTGTAGAACATGTTTGTTGTTGACAGCCTTGGCTTGGGGAAACACACTAGACATATTGGCAGGCCACACATGTTTTCCATCTAACAATCTTGTTATTCCCAAGCATTTTAATTTTCTTATTCTTCTGGCTTTTATTGAATACATTTTCAATGCATGAAGTGCGGATGAACTATTGTGATCACCCGACCTGCCACGTCTGTTGTCATCTTCACTTGACTCAAGAAAGCATATCGTTAACAGAGAAAATATAAGTGAGGCTGAAAAAAGTCTCATGAATTATGTCCCCCCCCCCCCCATTGGGGTGACGTATTGTTTTTGCCCTGTTCATCCATCTGACCGTATGAGGAGTTAGACACCCTCTGTGTCTGTCGGACTTTGGTTAAAGTTCCAAAGAACACAGAATCTTTAAGCTTCATAGAATGATTGATCTACTTAGTTAACCCTTTTCCTCATATAGACGCTTTCTGACGCCTCTGCAGCAGACGGCTTTTTGAAGAAATTGCTCAAAACGAGCAATATCTCCTTTTGACACAATGTTTTCCACGTTTAGTCATAGGTTATCCATTCAATTATAGAGATTTTCTATTTTTTGATCAAATATGTTTGAAGTCGTCTGCTGCAGAGTTGTCGTATGAGGGAAAGGGTTAAAACTTATTTCTTTTACATCAATTGCAAAACAAGCTTTCAGCTTATATTAATCATGCTCAATGTCTGCTTCCTGGAAACTTAACCAGTACTTGCACCGTTTGTGTGGAAAAATCCCAAAGTTATAACCAGTTCATCGCAGGACTCAAACCCTGGATCTTTGGTACAAGAGGCAGACCCTCAACCTCTACACCACTGTCTTCCACGAAGATCTATTTGAGAAGAGGTCAAGGTCACTCTGACACTGTTCGAGTTCACAGTCACTTTCATTCCTGTCCCTCATTTATTATTTTATCCTCATATCCAAACCTTACATTAATGCTTTCTAGTTGATATATTTTGCCATTTCAGTGCTCATTAAAAGTTCCTGGCTTGGATTCAGTCTATTTGTTGTCAGATGGGGAACCAAAACAGCCTCCAGAGGAGATTCTACAGGCTGTGGAAACACAGTTCAAAAATTGTTGCCCAGTCAACACAATCTCCTTCAATTGTAAAGTGGAGTAAGTCACATCTTGTTGATACAGGATTATAACTTGCAAATCGTTATTGATGCATGCATATCCATCAGACAACTTTTAAAAAGAGAATATGCATTTTTGTGTAACTTTCCTTGGCAAGGTTACATATTGGTATTGCTTCTCTGATGTCTGTCTATCACTATATCTCTTTATGACTTTACTGCAGGTGACACATTTGTTTTTTGTTAAATGAAATTTGAAATTGTCAGAAATTGTTGCTCAAAAGCAATTTTGTAAAAGCAGCCTTTCTTCAAAGTTGCGCAATAGAAAGGTACTTGAAGTCTTTGAAGTACTTGAGATTATTCAATAAAATTTGATAGCCTTAAACCTGAATTCTGTGATGGATAACCACCATCATTTTGTAATTTTCTATGATTTAAAACTTTCTGCAGCAGACGACTTTGAAGACACGGGTCAAAATATGCGAAATCTCCAGAAATGAAAGTAGTATTATTAAATGAAAATGAAAAAGTTATGGCAAAAGGAGAAAGTGCTCATCATGTGCACTTTCTCCTTTGTTCACAATGTTTTCAAAAGTAATCTGCTGCAGAGGCATCAGTGGTAAAAGGTACAAATTGGCATTTCTGAACAGTGTAAGTTTAGATCAGCCTATCCATCTGCTGAGTCTTACCAGAATCTACACAAGTTGTCAAAATCTTATGAAGAAGCACAGACTGATCTAGATATACACTGTTCTCAAAAGCCAAGTAGTACTTCTTCGCATTGCCATGCCGTTTTATACATAAAAGACTTGAGCAAAGTTTCAATTGACTTAGAATTAAGTGTTGCATTTGCTTTCAGGCCCCAATTCTACCAACGATACTTAGGTCTATGTTATACTTAAATACTTAAGACCCTATTTCATAATTTTTGTTTTCCTTATAAAAATGCAAAAATATTTCATTATTTAACAAGTATTGTTAGTCAGCAAGGTAAATAATATTTGTCTTAACTTAGCTATTTACTTAAATTATTCCACCATTCATGTTTTACAAAATATTAGGGAAACAAAAATGTTGAAGCTTTCAAGTATTTAAGTATTACTAAATTGCTTTAATGCTCTAAGTAAGATTGGTGGAATTAGACCCAGATACTATTCATTGCTTGTCAATGAGCTTTAATATTTCCCAAAGCAAATAACTCAAAAATATATCATTATTAGATAAACGATTAAAACAGTGGGACTGTAACCTATTATTAGATAAACGATTAAAACGATGGGACTTTAACCTTTTATTTCACAGTAAAGCCAATAACTTCCTGGAAGCTCTTGCTACACAGACAGGAGGGAGGTATCATCGTTACCTCAGTGATTCCAAAGGAATCCAAGTGGCGCCAATATTACAAACCAGAGAACTGGAAGAATCAGACGTAGGTTATCCCTTTATCGTATAAGTCATTTTCAGGCTTCTCCTAAACAACAGTATGGAGCGTAAAAAAGCATGGTCCATTCAATTGATACCAATTAAGAAAGTGAGGACTTAAGACTTTTCATATCATTGACTATGGTCATTCAGATAAAAATGGCCTATATTTGGACTACTTTTGCATAACAGCAGAACAAGCAAACATTCTTTTGTTTTTTTCATATCGAATTGTTCCATAATTAGCATTCAAAGCACAGGATATTAAATGTGTGCCTGTGATATATTTTTTTTTTTGTTAATTACCCCTTTCCCTCATACGACAATTCTGCAGCAGACAACTTTGAACATATTTTGTCAAAAAATGGAAAATCTCTATAATTTAAAGGATGACCTATGACTGAAAGTGGAAAACATTGTGTCAAAAGGAGAAATTGCACGTTTTGTGCAATTTCTTCTTTTGTCACTATGTTTTCAAATAGCCGTCTGCTGCAGAGGCGTCAGAAAGTGTCTATATGAGGGAAAGGGTTACCAGAACTATCAGTATTATTTATCCAGACACCAATGCATCAGTTGTATTCTTGCCAAATCTTTGGTATGACCTGACCAGGGATTAAACCCTGGTTTCCAGCTTCAATGTATTTTTTGTGTTGTCTATCTGTAAGGTAGAGAGTCACTTAGGAATCACTTCTCCACCGTATATCTGTCCGTCTGGCTGTCATACTTTTGATTAATTTGTCATGACTTTGTTTCTGTTTGAGGTATTCACTTCAAACTTGAAACACAGAATCAAAGTGATCAGGTGAATGGAACAGTACAAGAAATATAACTTGAGCCTGTCTACTTTGAAGTTATCTCCCTTCATCACTTCTTCTTTTCCTGCCATTTTCTCGCTAATTTTCCAATTTCCTACCAGGAACATAATGTGATGTGTTCCTTAGAACACTCTTGTGTAATAGTTGAGAGAAATCCAGTCAAGTGAAGCCTGATCAAACTGTTTATCCGTATTCCACATAGTTACAACAGTTCTGCAGCAGACAACTTTGAAAACATTTACATCAAAATATGGAAAATCCCTATGAATGAAAGTATAATTATAAAAGACAGTTGAAAACATCATGGCAAGAAGAGAAATTGATCATCATGAGCAATTTCTCCTTTTGCCACAATGTTTTCCACTTTTTGTCATAGGTTATCCATTCAATTATGGAGATTTTGTATTTTTTGACAAAATATGTTCAAAGTCGTCTGCTGCAGAATTGTCGTATGAGGGAAATGGTTAATTGATTGAATGTTGCTAAATCCTTTCCCACATACAGACGCCTATGCTGCAGATGACTTTTGAAAACACTGGCAAAAGGAGAAATTGCTTGTTTTGTGCAATTTCCCCCTTTTGCAACAATATTTTTAACTTATTTTTGAATAAATGCTTTCAAAGTCATCTGCTACAGATTTGCTGTATGTGGTAAAAGGGTTAACACATAGAGTATTTGATGTCCCTTGGTGGAAGACAAATATTGCTGGTAACATTGACTTGTCAATCATGGGAAATGATATATATATAGCCAAGAGGTGGTTTGAATCAACGACCCCTTGATTGATGGCTTTCATCGTTACCTACTTATTTTTAGCTCACCTATGCACAAAGTGCAAGGTGAGCTATTGTGATCACATTTTGTCCGGCATCCGGCTGTCATGCTTCGTCAACATTTCAGCGTGTTAACACTATACAGGCTACATTTTGCATCCAATCTTCATGAAAGTGTATCAGAACATTCATCTCCATCAAATCTTGGACAAGTTCGAAACTGGGCCATATGAGGTCAAACACGAGGTCACTAGGTTAAATTGAAGCGAAATGTTGTTAACACTCTGGAGGCCGCATTTTCAACTTGAGCATGTTGAAACTTTATCAGAATGTTTGTCTTGAGTATATGTAGGTCAAGTTCGAACATGGGTCATGTCGGGTCAAAAAGTAGGTCACTAGGTCAAATTGAAGGAAAATCTTGTTAACACTCTGGAGGCCGCATTTTCAACTTGAGCATGTTGAAACTTTATCAGAATGTTTGTCTTGAGTATATGTAGGTCAAGTTCGAACATGGGTCATGTCGGGTCAAAAAGTAGGTCACTAGGCCAAATTGAAGGAAAATCTTGTTAACACTTTGGATGCCGCATTTTTTGTTTAAGCTGCTTGAAATTTGGTCAGAATGTTTGTCTAAATGATATCTAGGCCAAGTTTGAATATGGGTCATATTGGGTCAGAAACAAGGTCAATAAAGGAAAATATTGTTCAAACTCTGGAGGCTGCATTTTTACTTTGAGCAAGTTGAAAAAAAATGTTGTCTTGATGATATCTAGTCCATGTTGGAATATGGGTCATATCAGGTAAAAAAATATAGATGACTAGGCCAAATGAAGGAAAATCTTGTTAACACTGTGGAGGTTGCATTCAGAATAATTGTCTTGATGTGTTTGCATTGCAGTACATTGTATAATTAAGGTGAGCGATCCAGGGCCATCATGGCATTCTTGTTACATTAAAGTATTGAATTTTGCCAGGCTTGGCATGTTATTTTGTCTACAGTTTATTTTTAGCACATTGGTAGAAGAAGAATAACGCTTATTACAATGACTTGGCAATTATGGGAAATAATATATGGCCAAGATGTGGTTTTTAATTCACGATCCTTAATTTATGCTTCATTGTTAACAACTGAGCTATCACTAACTTAAGTAAGTTTTACATTCAAGTATTGAATATGGCCAAGCTAGACATGCTCTGCTGACAACTGTTGTTTCTATTGTGTGTGACTGATATTCTACATTATCTATCTGTTATAGTTGACTCTGCTGTCACAATTTGAAGGAGATGATTTACGCAAACTTGTAGACGAAATAAAAGTTGCTAAAAAATACCTTTACCAAGTTAGACAGTACAGGTAAATGAATTAATTTTATTTATCTAAACATTTTATCACATACAACAAGTCAGCTATCAGGATTTTGAAAATGATTTAGATTTGCAAAATCTTTATAAATGAATGAAAGTATGATTACAATTTTATTGTAAAATTGAAAAATATTGTGGTAAAGTATTTTGTAATATTAGCAATTGTAGGACAACCCAAAAATATTTACCTGCACCCATTTCTACCATCTTTTATTTTTAAATTTATTTGATTGTAATACTTTAACCTTTTACCTTTTACATGCAACAAATCTGCGATAGTTTCCTTTGAAAAATGTCTGAGGAAAAAATATGTAAAATCTCTATACATAAAAGTATAATCATTGAAAAGAGTGTAAAACATTGTGTCGAAAATGGAAAGCTAATTTCTCCTTTTACCACTATGTTATCAACAGTTGACTGCTGCAAATGTTCCAAAAAAGCAACTTCTCATTTTCCCACAATGTTTTCAATTAAGTTTGAAAATTACTCTTATTTTCAAGATGTTGCACATTTTTTACTAAGACTTTATCAAAACAGACAACACTTAATTCGTTTAGCCCACATATAACAAATATGTAACCGATGACTTTGAAAACACCATGAAAAAATCATACAAAATCTTTAGAAAATTTAAGTATTGAATAGAATAGATAATATTGTCGTAAAAGGTGTCTACTGTAGATGTGTCAAAATGTATATGCACATAGAAAGATATGTAGTAAATGATTTATCTTTATAATTAGAGATAGAATATTCTGCAATCTAAACAATACTATGTACATACTATCTTACAGAGCTTTATCAAAAAAGAAAGAGGTAGAAAGACCTTTAGATTGGGTAAGAACCTCCGTGTGGCCTAAAAGTAAGTCTATCACAGTTTTTAGTCCTTTACCAGATTAAGAACAATTTTAGATCACCCGAGCCGAAGGCTCAAGGTGATCTATTCTGATCACTCTCTGTCTGTCATCAATCCTTTGTTAACTATTACCTTTAAACAACATCTCCTAAACTACTGGTTCAGTTTCAACCAAACTTCACTGAAATGAGTAATTGTATACAGAACTTTGGTTGCTGTGGCATCAGAAAGGGGGAAAAATGCCATAACTTTAAAATTCTTCTTCTCTGAATACACTTGTCTGATTCCAAGGTGATTTTGTAGAAATGGTCCAGAATGAGTGACGCTTTACAAACAAATTCCAGCCGTATTGGTTGATTGAAAACAAAAATTGCTTCTACAGTATCACTTAGATGATCGATTTATTGCCATCTTGTTTATGCTTTTAACCCTTTACCACCTAGACACACATTTTGTCGCAACTGCAGCAGATGACTTTTGAAAACATCGTGACAAAAGGAGAAATTGCTCAAAACAAGCAATTTCCCCTTAAGCCACAATGTTTTCATCTTTTTATGATAATTATACCTAAATTATAGGGATTTTCCATATTTTTGATTATACATTTTCAAAGTCGTCTGCTGCAGATTTGCTGTATGAGGGAAAGGGTTAATGTGAATCACTGTTGAAAGCATTGGGGGAAAAAGAGAAACTGTTCATCCTGCGTGTTTCTGTTTCTTCTTGGACAAGCACTGATCACACTATTCCAGATATTTTTTCAGCTAAATACATAAACCTTTTTAGTGCAGTTAATGAGTTATTTGAATCAATGTTGACTGAGCCTGGATTAAAACTTGAACCCTCTGAATAAGAGCCCAATTTCTTCAATTTATAACTGCGATACTGGGGCTCTGCAGTTCAAAATATTATTCTTATTTGAGTATGCGTTTTGATAAAAAATGGTTTTACATTTTGTTTTCAGCCAAAGTGCATAAGTTTTTCGTTCAAAGACCAGCTACCCAGGCAACATTTGTGAGCAGACCAAAAAGTGCTATGGAATGATGAAAAGACAGAATTAGATTTACTACTGTTTCTTTCAAATTACCTTAACCCTTTCCCTCATACAACAATTCTGCAGCAGACGACTTTAAACATATTTTGTCAAAAAATAGAATATCTCTATAATTGGATGGATAACCTATGACTAAAAGTGGAAAACATTGTGTCAAAAGGAGAAATTGCACGTTTTGTGCAATTTCTTCTTTTGTCACTATGTTTTCAAAAAGCCATCTGCTGCAGAGGTGTCAGAAAGCGTCTATATGAGGGAAAGGGTTAACATTTCCAACATCCTAACACATTTTGAGCATCAGCAGCAGAATGACTTCCGAAAACATATAAGCAATCCAAAGAAATTGCTCACAATAGGCAGTATCACCTTTTATGCTTCCAGGGCTGCACCAAAAAACATATTAATCCTTTCCCACATACAACAAATCGGCAGCAGACAACTTTGAAAATTTGAAAATGTCTACTAAAAAATATTGAAAATTTCCATAAATGAGAGTTTAATTATTAAAAAGATTTGAAAACTTTGTGGCAAAGGGAGAAATTGCTTGTTTTGCACAATTTCTCCTTTTGTCACAATGTTTCAAAATGTGTCTGCTGCAGATGCATCAAAATGTGTCTATAAGTGAGAAAGGTTTAAATAAGTGGGCGACTGAACTATGTATGTAATACTTATAAAAGGAACAAGACTGTGTAGATTGAACATGGGCATTTTATTAAGAAAAAACAGCATATCTATGATAATCATAGTCTTTTGTCACAATGTTTTCAATACTTTCCAATAATTATACTTTCTTTTATAGAGATTTCCAAACTTTTGCCATGATATTTTCAGTTATCTGCTGCAGATTTGTTAATTGTGAGAAGAGTTAATTTGCATATAATGTATATCAACCCTTTCCCTCATATAGATGCTTTCTGACGCCTCTGCAGCAGATGGCTTTTTGTAAACATGGTGACAAAAGGAGAAATTGCTTAAAATGAGCAATTTCTCCTTTTGTCACCATGTTTTTTAACTCTATTCAAAAACTTTACTTTCATTTAAAGGGGGTTTTCAAATAAATTCTGGTAAGTTTTCTAAGTCGTCTGCTGCAGATTTGTTGTAGTGGAAAAGGGTTAAATGTGAATCATGTGAAAGTTTTTTATTCTTGTTTTCCTTTAATATAAACATTATTTATTTTACATTATTTGCGAAGCAAGCTTTCAGGTTATATTAACCCTTACCATGCTGAATTGTTTTGACGGCTCTGTTAGCTCACTGCTGAATTGTTTTCAATTTTCTAATTTGGCATGTGATGCTGAAATAGAATGTTGTATCTTATCCATTTAGGTTGACATTCATAACATCCTAGCCATTACCATGACAACCTAGACATATGCTTAATAGAAGGTTCTGCCTCACAAAAGTGGCTGCAGAGCTGCTGACTAACTGATTTCTTGTTTAATCTGCTATGTATATTGTTTAACATGTTGCCAAGGTATCTGCGTTGAATTCTCATCGAAAGAAATTATGATCAATTTGCACCTGCTAACTTTCTAAATATGTTCTAATGAGGCTTCAAAGAGCAGTAATTTTGAATACTTTTTAAGTGAAGCTCTATTCTAATTAAAGGGCTATTCTTTTGATAGAAATTATTAAAATGAAAATGATTTAGCTAGTGATGCCATAATTGAATTTCGGAACTCTTTTTGCAATGAAAACTTTATGGTGTCACGATACAGTTACCATGGCACCCTAGACACATGCTTAATAGAAGGTTCTGCCTCACAAAAGTGGCTGCAGAGCTACGGACTAAATGATTTCTTGTTTAATTTGCTATGTATATTGTTTAACATATTGCCAAGGTATCTATTCTTTTGATAGAAATTATTAAAATGATAATTATTTGGCTAGTGATGCCATAATTGAATTTTGGAACTCTTGTTGCAGTAATAATAGTGACAACTTTATGGTGTCATATACAGTTACCATGGCAACCTAAAGAAGACTCATGATGTCTGCTTCCTGGAGACTTTACCAGTACTCTCGCTGTTTGTGTGGAAAAATCCCAAAGTCAGGACCCACGCATCACAGGACTCGAACCAGGGACCTTTGATACGAGATGCCGACTCTCTACCTCTGCACCACTGTTTTCCTTTGTCAATCCTTTAGTCCCAGACTATTGTGTAACGCATATTTTGTAGCATATTATGATCTAGAGTCATAAAGTTTTTGCAGATCTTTAACCCTGTCCCACATATAGACACTTTCTGACGCCTCTGCAGCAGAATTTTTTTTGAAAAGATTGTGACAAAAGAAGAAATTGCTCAACACAAGCAATTTCTCCTTTTGCCAACATGTTTTTTAACTCTATTCAAAAACTTTACTTTCATTTAAAGGGGGTTTTCAAATAAATTCTGGTAAGTTTTCTAAGTCGTCTGCTGCAGATTTGTTGTAGTGGAAAAGGGTTAAATGTGAATCATGTGAAAGTTTTTTATTCTTGTTTTCCTTTAATATAAACATTATTTATTTTACATTATTTGCGAAGCAAGCTTTCAGGTTATATTAACCCTTACCATGCTGAATTGTTTTGACGGCTCTGTTAGCTCACTGCTGAATTGTTTTCAATTTTCTAATTTGGCATGTGATGCTGAAATAGAATGTTGTATCTTATCCATTTAGGTTGACATTCATAACATCCTAGCCATTACCATGACAACCTAGACATATGCTTAATAGAAGGTTCTGCCTCACAAAAGTGGCTGCAGAGCTGCTGACTAACTGATTTCTTGTTTAATCTGCTATGTATATTGTTTAACATGTTGCCAAGGTATCTGCGTTGAATTCTCATCGAAAGAAATTATGATCAATTTGCACCTGCTAACTTTCTAAATATGTTCTAATGAGGCTTCAAAGAGCAGTAATTTTGAATACTTTTTAAGTGAAGCTCTATTCTAATTAAAGGGCTATTCTTTTGATAGAAATTATTAAAATGAAAATGATTTAGCTAGTGATGCCATAATTGAATTTCGGAACTCTTTTTGCAATGAAAACTTTATGGTGTCACGATACAGTTACCATGGCACCCTAGACACATGCTTAATAGAAGGTTCTGCCTCACAAAAGTGGCTGCAGAGCTACGGACTAAATGATTTCTTGTTTAATTTGCTATGTATATTGTTTAACATGTTGCCAAGGTATCTATTCTTTTGATAGAAATTATTAAAATGATAATTATTTGGCTAGTGATGCCATAATTGAATTTTGGAACTCTTGTTGCAGTAATAATAGTGACAACTTTATGGTGTCATATACAGTTACCATGGCAACCTAAAGAAGACTCATGATGTCTGCTTCCTGGAGACTTTACCAGTACTCTCGCTGTTTGTGTGGAAAAATCCCAAAGTCAGGACCCACGCATCACAGGACTCGAACCAGGGACCTTTGATACGAGATGCCGACTCTCTACCTCCGCACCACTGTTTTCCTTTGTCAATCCTTTAGTCCCAGACTATTGTGTAACGCATATTTTGTAGCATATTATGATCTAGAGTCATAAAGTTTTTGCAGATCTTTAACCCTTTCCCACATATAGACACTTTCTGACGCCTCTGCAGCAGAATTTTTTTTGAAAAGATTGTGACAAAAGAAGAAATTGCTCAACACAAGCAATTTCTCCTTTTGCCACAATCTTTTCAACACTATTCAATAATTAAAAGTGCTATTTATAGAAAATTTCCATAGTTTTGCTTTAATGATTTCAAAGTCGGCTGTTGCAGATTGTGATATTGATGGGTGCATTAGACTAGTCAAAAGCATAAATATACAAAGCTCTATATTTATATGTCTCTGGAATAGTCATTGTAGAGTTAGGTCACATGAACATAATGTTCATAGGAAAGAGTGTAGTTTGGACTTTGATGCTTACTTGTATTTTTGACATTCTAAATTTATTTAGCTTATTTGATCTTTCGAGAGTTGTCTGCTCTTAAAATATCTTAGGAACTTATGCAAGAATATTTTCAAGTCTTCTGCTGCAGAGGTGTCTAAAGTCATCTGTTTTAGAAATAGGTAAAACATATCTGAAGATCATTATCTTATATGCTCATTTTTGATATGTCTGAAAAAGAGACAGGTAGGAAGAACTAGAATGGAGTGCTCCCCCCGGAGCACGTGTGTCACCTGAAATTTTTAACAAAAGGGGCAATAACTCTGATATTAAATGTTGGATTATCCCCCTTTTGTGAACCAATCACACACATCAATATAAACATTTGTCAGAAGTCTAAATGTAATCCTTTGAGTAGAAAAAAAGATATTTGAAAACATGATGAAAAAGTGTGAAGGACAGACAGACAGACAGACGACGTACAAAAAAAAGTGATCCCTAAGTGCCTACCATGCTACGCAGATGACACAAAAATGGTGTAGTGCTGGAGCATCTGCCTTAGTCAGCTGTGGAGAGTGTGGGTACGATCCCTGGCCAGGTCATACCACAAACTTTAAAAATGGTAGTAATGTCTTTCCCTCTTTTGCGCTGAGGCTTGTGGGGTTAGCATTATGACTGACTCACTGATGTCTAGATAAATGGACAAGGTACTCGTAACTTACCCTGGAAATGCCATGATATGACTGAAAAATTGTTGAAAGTGGAGTAAAACACCAAGCATACAAATCATTAATTAACTTTATACTCAATATTATTTTAAAGTCATCTAGTGTAGATTAGTTTTTTTATTCGGGGAAAGGGTTTACAGATTTTGTAGTTTCAATTACAGTCTTACATATGTTTATATTATTTAGTTATCAATTTTCTTTACAGATTTTGTTCAATTATTGCATTTCATGATATTTTTATGTTTATAATTCTGCTCAATTTTGGTTAGATCGGATTTTTATTTTATATTAAGTTTAGTCTTTTTATTGCAATAAAGTATTTAACATAGTTAAATAAAAACAGCTTTACTGTTTTGTGTATTTATTCCTCCCCAATGTTGCTGTATCTTTCATGTATAGTACAACATTCAGGTGGCTTTGAAGTCGGCATCTTTTGAAAATGACTCCCTTTTATGAACCCTCCCTTCTGCATGGACAATCAATTGCAATAGACCTTTCTTTGGAGCAGAAATTCTGCATGTAGTTCAACTGTTAAAGTATAACAATGCATTGTCTGCCATAAAGGTCTAAAAATCAACTGAAAAAAGTTAAAAATCGTGAAATGAATTGTATATATTTTTAAAAAAAATATGGAAAATCTATGTAAAAGAAAGTATAACAATTCAATACTGTTGTAAATATTGTGACAAAAGGGGGAATTGCTTATAATGAGCAATTTCTCCTCTTGTCATAATCTTTTCAAAAGTTTTCTGCTACAGAGGCTTTGGTCAAGACTGAAGAACGCCCATTTCATTCAAGAAGATTTTCAAAATTTCCACAATAAGAATATAGTGAAAACTAGCCCTGCACTTTATGGTATTGTGTTGTTTTTAGCTCATCTGTGCTCTGTGGAGAATTTTTGTGATCTTCGGTCGTCAACAATGTTCTTGTTTTAAAACATTCTAGAGGCTACTATTATCATCCAATCTTCGTGAAACTTATTCAGTTTGCTTATCTTACTGATTTCTTGGCTAAGTTTGAATATGGGTCATGTTGGGTCAAAAACTAGGTCTCAAGGTCAAATTGAAGGAAAATCTTGTTAACATTTTGGAGACCGCATATTTAACTTGGGCATTTTTTTGCTTCAGCAGCTTGAAACTTTGTCTGAATGTCTGTCTCGATGATATCTAGACAGTGTGCAAATATTGGTCATGTCGAGTCCAAAACTAGGTCACAAGCTCAAATTGAAAGATTTTTTTGTTAACTCTCAGGAGGCCGCATTTTTAACTTGAGCATGCTGAAACTTTGTCAGAATAAAATTTTTAATGTCTTGATGATATCTGAGCTAGGTTCGAATATAGGTCATGCCCAGTAAGAAAACTAGGTCACTAGGCCAAATTTGAGAACTATCTTGTTAACAACACTCCTAGGGAACGCATTTTTTTGCTTTGTCAGAATGTTTGTCTTGATGATAGCTAAGCCAAGTTTAAATATGGGACATGTCTGGACAAAAACCTAGGTCACTAGAATCACTTGAAGGAAAGTATTGTTTACACTCTTGAAGCCTCAGTTTTAACTTGACATGATGACGATTTTGAAATGTTGTCAGAATTGTTGTTTGTTTTATATCAAGACTAGATATGAATATAGATCATGTCTGGTCAAAAACTAGGTCACTAGGCCAAATTGAAGGGAGATCTTGTTAACACTTGTGTTTGCTTAACGGACCGCAAAATGTGTTTATTGTTATTTACTATGTGGTCGACTTAACTCAGGTGAGCGATCCAGGGCCCTCTTTGTTTAACCAGCACACGGCCAGTGTGATGTTTGTGCAAGGAAAATCTGTATACCCCCAAGGTGATCTAGCGGATTTGCTTATTTCTCTACATGCACATGGCTAGGTGAATTCTTCATTGTGTGAATGAGAAGCCATTGACCCTTTCCCACATAAAACAAATTATCATAATATCTGAAACAGGCGACTTTCAGAACATCTACACAAAATTATGGAATATCTCTATAAATGAAAGTTGAAAACATGGCAAAAGAAGAAAATTGCTAGTTTCAAAACGAGCAATTTCTTCTTTTGCCACAATGTTTTAAAAATGTGTCTGCAGCAGAGGCATCAGAAAGCTTCTGTATGAGGGAAAGGGTTTCACTTTATTTCCTCGTGCTCAGGTGAGCTACAAACGAAAAATATTTTATTAAAAGAAAAACGTTTTGGTCTTTTGCTTTTATCAAATATTAATTTTTGTTTATAACAAGTGTTTTTACATTTCAATTTTAGCGTATTTCTAACACCTTAGTGGTTTTTATTCACCGGACAGGTGCTATGGGGAGAAGCCAATCAGCGCTAGCGTAACAAACAACTGTCGTCAATACTAGCCAATCAAATATCTTTAATAACCATTTCCGGTTATGGTAGCAACAGCGTCAACATCCGCTATCCAAAATTATCGAAATGTTTTGATGACAAACAATAAAGTGTGAAAATGGATAGAATATTTGGTTCTGGAAAATCTTCCAAGCTCCCTGCATTTCTTGGCGGTATCGATGAAGAGTCTCCAGGGTAGATAGTTTACTTCAATTCGTACCTTTTATAATGCTCAATTGAGTGGCACTGTCTTCCTTCGCAGTAAAAATTGTCGAAGAATTTGGAATTTCTACATGATCCCAATCCCAAGTATTATGATATAGAATGAAAGCAAATGTTGGTATCTTGTAAATAATTGTGTATTTAGACTGAAGCCTTCTTTTCCAAGAGCACCTTATAACTTGAAAATGTGTAAGAACAAACAAACCTGTTGCATTATTTAGTCCACATGGATACTTCATGCAACCAGCAATATTGAACCATGAGGGCCTTCCTGGCCATATGGAGTTTCTTGATGAATTAATTTCTTGTCGCTTCTTGGTCATATGGAGTTTCTTGATAAGTTACTTCCCTTGTCAATAAAAATGGCGTTCTCTTGTCGCTTGCGAGTATCGTATAAACAAAGGTGTTTATTTCATCCAGTGATTTCATTAAGTGGACGTATTATATCCTAGAGCATCCGTAATTCGTGAGTGTAAGGCTTCAAAGACAAAATATGCAGAAGGCTTAGTGAATGATACGAAATTTCATGTCTTATCTGAAAGATTTATTTATTTCCTCCAAGTTTCGAGGAAAAAATCCTTTGAAAACTAATAATTCACAAACAAAATAATCTTGAATACACATGTGTTCAACAAGTCAGAAGCCGAAATTGTTATCCTATTTTCGTGACGTCATTATTTTGGCACTTTGCAGTTTCCATAAAGACAACACACACAAAAAATATTTATTTTTTAAAAGGGGCAATAGGTCGTAACATATTGAAAACTAAAAAACTGAAGTAATTAAACATTTTATATAGTTTAATCAATTAATTTGAAATTATCCTTGATATAAAGGATTTTTTTTTAATTACTCAACTTTGAATCTTCGTTAAACTTATTTTCCTTTCTCATTTTTTATCCCACTGTGTCAACCTAAAGGGTTTGCATGGATGTTTGGACCCTGTATGCATCCTATATTTATATCATCACAAAGATCAATACAGATTTCAAAATTGCCATATTTCTAATGGGATATTATTTAAAATATTTTAGTTATTTTACATCTCTATGCGTAAGCACCTTTAGGAATGTGAAATCCAATGAAAAATTGCATTGACCTAACTAGGTCAAACAAATCACATGACCCTAGCCGCCATTTTGTAAACAACAAAATACCCTTTTTACGGTAAATTTTCATGTCCGATTTTTCCACTTTTTGGGGTTTAAACTGTTCTTTAAATTTGGTATATAAAAAATAGGGGTATTTTGGCTATTCCTCCCATGACAACAAGTTACACAACTGTTGAATATGCAATCTATTGTTGAAATATGTCAGCAAATACATTGGCCATTGGGAAATAATTTTACAGTTCCAAATCGGCTGCAAGGACAAAGTCACGTGATATAAGCCCGAAAATAGTGACGTCACGAAAAAGGGATGCTAACGAAAATGGAATGTCCAACGATACGTCCAAAAAAAATCCCAAAACGTCCGAAAATCGAGCACTGGACGTTTATTATACGTCCCAAAATTCACCAAAACGTCCGTAAATTTACACATGGACGTTTTCAGAATAACCATAAATAAAGTATAAAGGGTGAACATGTATAAAATTGATATTTATCACGCGCACGCTTACACAAGTTCTTATTGTGTGTACCAGACATCACCTTGATGACCTCTTAAAATTTGTTTGTAGGGAATGTAAAGAAGGGTAATTTAACTGGATTACGCTAATTAGTTTCAAAGTTTGCCTAATCCGACGACGGTCTTTCTTTCAAATACTGTTAATTAATTAAATTAAGTCAGACGTTTTCTTTATCTTTTAAAAATATTGGATGTCGAGAAATACCGATTATCACTTCGGTCACCAGGTTTTTTTTACCTTATATAAAAGGGGCCGTCCCCTCGGAAAATAAGCATAGTTTTCTAGTTTTCTAGCCCTATAAATTCCCCTCGGATAATTTTTGTTTTTTTTCATATTTAACTTTTGAATATTAGCTTAAATCTCATTTATCTTTCCACAATGAACAGAATACAATTTGACTTGAGGTGTAGGCTTGGTGCTGAAATGAAATACTTGATATTTTGATGAGAATTAAAGTTGCTGATGTTGCCCTTAGAGAATATGACCCAAAAACTGCTGTGACAAGATGGATGTTGTCTTGACTAATTCAGAAAAGACCCCATACTTTGCCATATGGAGCCAGAAATTGAAACACAGTTTCTAGACTATGTTGTATATCTGACAGTCTCAGCAGCTTCTTTTCACAGCATGTTTTGGACCATGTTTACATTACATTCATGATTGACCAATAACAGTGTATTGCACTATTGTAGTTCACATTGTGTTGCTTAAAGTTAAAGTTCTAATAAGTTGTTTTCTCATTTAGCAAGTAACAAAAAATAGCACTTGCGAAAAAATGCAAGTAGAAAATCTTGCTAATTTCGACCCTTGACAGAGGTATAGTTTGAGTGAACCGGATTATGACAATCTAGTGGAGGAGTTCAAGAACATGAAAAATAGACAGATGGCCTTGTAATGATAAAAGTTAAACATGCACATTATACTAGTTTACAATTTTTCCCCTTTTTTCTAAAACGCCGCAAAATTTTCCCCTTCTCAAAGGCCCCAGGCCCCTTCCCCTTTTTCAGAAAAAAAACCCTGGTCACTATGAAATTGGGATGTTTTCTTTATCTGTTAAAAATATTTGTAATACCGATTATCACTTCGGAAACTATAAATTGAAGTTATGTTTATATTCTGTATGCATAACTGCTTTAAAAATATGCAGCCTCTGTAGCCTTGTTCGTAATAGATTCCTCCCCGAATAATGAATTTGATTGGTAAGAATTGAAATAATAAATACGTCATCAATCTATTCTGAAGAGGTACTTTCCGTGAGATTCCAAAATGGCGGATGTCAATTTATATTTTCCCGAGATTTTTGGAAATTTCGACTGAAGTAGAAATTTAGGGCATTGAAAGGGCTGATTTGATAGATATTAGTTAGACGACTTGATGCTTCTCTGCCATATCATGATAATGACATTTCCCGCGATTAACAGCTGAATTGTTTGCAAGAAATTTGCGAACAACTCTTCCCCCTCTTCGGTCTGGAATTTTTGTTGATATTGACAGCAAAATTTTACCGGTTGTCATTATTATTAAAAAAAAAATACGACACTTTGCTTTGTCATAGTTATTAAGATCAAATAAAAAAACATTCATTTTTGTTTAAATAGATGTGTATCCCAAACGTCCCAGTTATGACACACATGTATATCAATGACATAAGAATTATCACTTCTCCTTTAAGTCCCCCCCCCCCCCCCCCCCCCACTTCTCCCTAAATCAATGTATGCACTGCAAGTTTTCCTATGAAAACGTGTTAAATTAATGAAATAAAATTTATTTTATTTAATAAAAGTAAATAAATATATAAGAATTCCTGTTAACGGACAAATACAAAACTCCCAGAAATCTGACATAAGTTCCTCAAAATTTGATCAGGAATTTCAAAATTCCTGGAATTGGCTCTTAATGAAAACACTGACATCCTTAGCATCAACAACATGGTGGGGTAAATTATTCACAAATCATTCACTCTACGGGAAAATTGGTGCTGACAGAAAGTAATCCTAAATCTAGCTTTTTTAAGTATTAAATTATGTCCTGTTGTTGATGAAGAGAAGCAAAATTTTTTATCAAAGACACAATCATCTATACTCTTTACAATTTTGAATGTCTGAATAGCATCCCCACAAACTCTCCTTTGCTCAAGGGTAGATAACTTTAGCTCCCGAAGGCGCTCTTGATATGGGATATCTCTAAATGCAGGAACTAACTTTGGTCTGGGATAACTAATACGGGGAATAGAAACTAGTGCTATATATTATGCTTGCCGTTCTTATCGATCGATATTCCGCCTTACCTGTACGAGGTTTATCTACCCGCATAATCGTCGCCCTCTTTCCGTCTAAGTAGTCTAGTTCCCCTAAGAACTCTGTGCTTCTCCGCCACAGATCCAAGCTGGGCTTTTACTAACCTTGTTTTGCCACCCGGTATTCCTAGTCTAACAAAATGACTTATTTTCACATCCTGACAATTAATGACATGATTGATTTGATTTATACAATTTTCATGCTCCTCTTTTTGTATCCAACTCTGGTTAGAATGTTGTGAAGAATTCTGTTACACTTTCTGTCCTCTCTTTCTCTGTATTGTTTAATGAAGGCTTCCACTTTGTCAGAAATAGTTTGATCAGTTGATGATTTCAGATTATTTGTTTTTTCACATTTCTGTAATTGCACCCTTTGCTCCTGAAGGGCAATGCCAAACTCAGTGAGTTTAGGCAAGACACGTGTGAAGCCGTTGCAGTTGAATGGAAGATTCTTGGTTGTAGGCTCGTTTTTAAGCACATCATAAAGTTAAGCTGTTATATGACTACATTCTAGACAGAACCAGTGTTTACAAACACTAGTTACAATTCATGGATTTCTGGCTTTTTTTAACACAATGTCACACTGCGCACAACTTTTGTTGTTAATTACTTGATTCGCCATGATGAGTCAAAAATTACTTTCCAACTTAATAGAGATACATCTACCTGTTACCACCAATACAATCCAACACACTAGATGATTACAGATTTAAATCAAAATATGTCCCTCCTTGTTAGCTTGACTATTCGAAGAATATGAGAGCTTTACTACTCGCCTCGGCGTCTCCGTCGGCTTCCGGTTAAAGTTTTAGGGCAAGTTGGCATTTTCATTCATAAGTTTTTGTGCTAGGGCTTTCATATTTGGAATATAGTTACATCTTATACCTTTCTTCACATTGAATGCTAAAGATGCTGAGTGTGACCTTCCTTTTGGGGGAAAAAACATGATTTTCTGTGGTTAAAGTTTTAGGGCAAGTTGGATTTTTTTTTTTCTCTCAATAAGTACTTGTGCTAGGGCTTTCATATTTGGAATATAATTACATCTAATACATTTCTTCATATTGTATGCTAAAGATGCTGAGTGTGACCTTCTTTTTGCGGTAAAAGACATGCTTTAGGGCAAGTTGGCATTTTCATTTAATATTTTAATTTTTCTCAATAAGTACTTGTGTTAGAGCTTTCATATTTGGAATATAATGACATATAATACCTTTCTTCACATTGTATGTTGAAGATGCTGAGTGTGACTTTTAGGGGGTAAAAAACATGATTTTTGTTTGATTTTGAGAATTTTAGATAAATTCATAATTTTTGGTTACATTGAGTACATTCCTTTCTAATTGTGATCATTCATTTATCAAATATAATTCTTTAACATATCAAACGGGTTTTGCATGGTGTCAAACATTTGGAAAACCTTTTTTTAAGGTTTTGCTAATTTTGGACTCGGTCAGTTTTTAACATAAATTTGCTTTTAGCTCAATGTTAAAGTTACATCATTCAAATCACTTCATACTTCACACATTTGTTAAGGACCATATAGTCGAGCGCGCTGTCCTCCGACAGCTCTTGTTATTTTACTGTTGACCAGACCGAAGAATGATACTGGTGTTCCCATTAGTTACGGTTCAATGAATTTGTTGGGAACAGATTAGGCGATGCAGGGCCTGCTCTGGGTTGAATATTCCTTTTGCCAAATTAAAAAAATATTCGCCACTGTTTTTAGGAGCGATTTAATTTCGCAACTTCTAGCTTTTTTTGGAAACATTTTTTCACCACTTTTCTTAACCTTTAGGGGTAAAGAAAAAAAGATGAACAAAAGAAACAAATCAAATCAAACTATTGTCATTCAATCATAAAAGGCTGGTGTCGATCGTCAAGTTGAAAACATATGTGAAGTATAATTAAAACCCAATTTAATAGATGTATAGTATAGTTCAGTTTAAAGTTTGTATGTTCTCTGAATTTGTTTACCGTCGTAGCCATTTGCAAATTACGGAAAATACAGAATCTATTAATAGACCCTCGCACTGACTGAATAGTGTGCTTAATTATCGCAGTTAATAAATGACTGCATTGGCTTAAAAACAACACTGACTGACTGCTTCCTTATTAATTTACTTATATACGATACAATACAAATTGAAATCATGAATTTAAGTATAAAAAAACACTTCCATATGGAAGAGCACTACGCCTGATACAGGAATGTCAGGATTAATATTACAGGCAGTAATGGTAATTGACCCAGGAAATGGTCTGATATAACTGAAATTCTAGTGAATGAAATGTTCGCTGGGTTTCTGTGTATGTTGAAACTTAACTTTTTTACATATATGTCAAATTTGTCATTACATTTTGGCAAAAAAGCAGGCCTAGCAGTGATTTTGTTACCTGCCAGTCCTGAGTCCTGTAATCACTATCCGGGACTCTTAATTTTTGCATAATTGAACAAAGTTATATTACATGGGACTCATTGTTTTCTATTGCTACTCCTTTGATAGTCAGTTTATAAGTCCTGAGGACTCGTAATTGAAACTAGTAAAGATATCATTGCCTGACAGCCAAAAAACATTTCTCTTTATTACAAAATGTAGTTCTGTTGCAAAAATGGTGATTACTGTAAATGTATTTTTCGTATAGATATCCCAGTAATTTAAGAGGCTTGTTTTGTTTACTTATCTAAAAGATTCACCAAACTACAAGAAGATTCCCTTAATTTTTCTCTTTTAATAATTTCCCACTTGCAGTCAACATTTGAAAACATTGTGGCAAAACAACAAATTGCTCATTATCAATTTCTCTTTTCAACACATTTCTTTCAAATCTATTTATTAATTGTACTTTTATATAAAGAGATTTTCCTTATTTTTGTCTAGATTTAAAGTCGTCTGCTGCAGATTTGTAGTATGTGGGAAAGTGTTAAATTGGCTCATAGATGTTCAGATCAAATTTCATAGCTGGTTTATTTTATTCAATTTTATATTTAGTGAGATGATGGGAAGTAGAAAGAAGAAAGACATGGACTCACCGATTCATACAGACACAGAAAGGGAGAAACAGGATACAGAGGTGAACAGAGATGATGGTGGAGGTCGTGGAGATGATGATGGGAGTGATGATAGTGATGGCTCGGACGACTCAGATGACAGGTTGTACTATCAGTTATTAAACGCATATCATAAGTTATCCCCTTCAATCCAATTTAAAAGGACCTCAGCTTTGCATGTTTAACAAAATGAAAAAAGGAAGAATCAGGCCAACACAATGCTTACTTTTTTTTCTGTGGCTAATCCTTATGTTCTACTTTACTTTAAACCCATTCCTTCACTTTGAACTTTTAATACATTTACTACACAGAACATGGGATATGATTCAGAATTACTTAGTATGCAAATGCAATTTAATTGCTAGATGTAGCAAGTGACAAAAAGAAGATGTATTTTTTAAAGAGTTAATGCTTATTTATGTCATGTATTCAGATAAGATCACTTTGGTGCATAGTTACTATATATGTTATTTTAAGCCTCCTCCAGAGCAGAAACATTTGGAACAAATAAAAGATGAAACTATCGTTTTCAGGAAGAATGGAATTCATTATAGATAAAGAAGAAATTGTTCATTAAGAAAAGAAAAATCTGCTGCAGAGGTGTTAGCAAATTTTATGTTTGAGGGAAATTATGAAATCTTAAGACTAAAAAAGGTCAAAGATTTTTAAAGTCTATTTTCTCTGTTACTTTCAGCTCTAATTCTAATATACAAGCAGAATGGATAGATATTTGTACAGACAATGCCAGACCTCCAAACCCTTTACAGATTACTCATGTAAACCAGACACTTGATCTACAGGTAATACTTGGACCATTTACCTGATGTTTTAGTTTCGGGGTTTCATGCTTTAACCCCATTTTCCATAGTACAACAAACCTGCAGCAGAAGACTACCGTTAGGCAAAATTATAAAAAGAATTAAATATATAAAGTTTTATTATTGAAAAGAGTTCGAAACATTTTGGAAAGAAAGAAGTTGTTCATTAAGAGCATTAACCCTTTCCCTCATACGACAATTCTGCAGCAGACGACTTTGAACATATTTTAACAAAAAGTAGAAAATCTCTATAATTGAATGGAAAACCTATGACCAAAAGTGGAAAAAACATTGTGGCAAAAGGAGAAATTGCACGTTTTGTGCAATTTCTTCTTTTGTCACTATGTTTTTAAAAAGCTGTCTGCTGCAGAGGCGTCAGAAAGCGTCTATATGAGGGAAAGGGTTGAGAGATTCCTCTTTTTCTCACAATATTTTCAGATATCTGCTTCTGTAAATGCATCAGCAGCCTCACTTACAATACTAAGAATACAATGGTATTTCTATATTTTTCTGAAATGGGGTGTAGCCTGTGCAGTCAGTAGCTCAATAATGGTGGAATTTTTGTAGCAGTTCTATTGAAGACGCTTATTATTTTTAAGTTGTTAAAAGTTTTGAGGTGTCATCAGGATTTCAAATATCACTGAGTGTTACTTTCTCAGATGCGTCCAAATGTAGTAAAAGTTTAGATAATATTTTTTGTCAATTATAGCGTCTTGCACAATTCGAAGGTGCTAAAAATGCGGACCTACAGACGTCTGAAGAATGGTTGAAAGGTCACAGTCTAGAATATTTAAAGCTAGATCTGAAAGATTTGGTGGACAGAGGTAAAATTGGGAAGTAAGTACAAGTATGATTTTTTAAGCTTTCTTGAAAAGTTTGTTTTTTGGTATCAGTTTGTATTTTTCCTTTTTCTTTTTTGAGAATATAATATCTAACATGATATATGCATAAGAAATAATTCTTAGTCAAATGAATCAAGAAAAATGTTTTTCAATGTTTCTTCAACCATATTTTTTTTTCAATGCTCATCTTTCCTTAACCCTTTCCCTCATATAGACGCTTTGCAGCAGACAGCTTTTTGAAAACATAGTGACAAAAGAAGAAATTGCTCAAAATGAACAATTTCTCCTTTTGACACAATGTTTTCCACTTTTAGTCATAGCTAGGTTATCCATTCAATTATAGAGATTTTCTGTTTTTTAACAAAATGTGTTCAAAGTCGTCTGCTGCATAATTGTCATATGAGGGAAAGAGTTAAAGTGATATAGAACTTAATCAACATTGAGAAAGGACGATTTAACAACATGTATTTAGCTGGGTATGTGTTAACATTATATCAATTATCATGTTAAAAATTCATTTGATTAATCCTTTTCCACATATAGATGTATTTCCACTGATCCGCTGCAGTTAACTTTTGAAAACACTATGCCAAATGGAGAAATTGCTCATACTAGCAATTTCCAATTTTCCCCTTTATGTTTTCAACTCTTATTTAATAGCAATATTTTCATTTTTAAACATTTTACATATTTTTGGACAGATGTTTACAAATTCATGTGCTGCAGTTTTTTTGTATAGAGGACAGGGTTAGAATGTGTTCAAGTTTATCAACTGAATTTAGTAAACACTTATCTTGAAGAAGTCTTGTAACTAGAATCTTCACCTTTTATTCATGACATATTCTACATATTTATGGAGTAGACTTTGCTCTGATTTAACCCTTTCCCACATACAATAAAATGCCAGCAGACAACTTTCATAAATTGTAACATAAGGAGAAATTTTTCATGATGGGAAATTTCTCCTTTTGTCACAATTTTTTTCAAAAGTAGTCTGCTGTAGATGGCTCTACATGTGGAACAGGCTTAATAAATTAGAAGCGAAAAATGTAGATCAAGATTAGACTGCACATGTGTGCATGATGATTTAGGTCTGCAAATAATGTGTAAAGTCATATGCAGTATGATTGATTGTTTGGTGTTTTGCTCAGCTTTTAACAATGTTTCAGTAATATCACGCCATTTCCTGAGTAGTACTGTACATTCATCCTGACACAAGCCAGTCAGTTGTAATGCTAACCCAACAACCCTTACATGATGTTTGGAGTAATATTTATTAGTTAATTGTATACTGATTAAATTTCAGACTAGAGCCGGATCTGAAAACAGGCAAAGCAAAACAGCATATACAGTTTGATGCATATGATGTGAACGAATTTGAATACAAGCTAAACTTGTAAGTAAAATTTTGTATTTTATTATCTTTCTGAATGTGCCCATACAAGTACAATGTAATTATGTAAATGTTATTTTCCTGGTTTTGATTTTCTGACTCATATTCAATCCTGACATGTTTATGGGCACACTGTGCTGATCCAGTCAGACACATGTACTCTCACACACTCAGGAGTTATGACCCCTTAGCTCTTTCCCACATATGGCAAAATGAGAAATAGCTTATAATGAACCACAATTAGCCACAATGTTTTCAAAAGTTGTCTTCTACAGTGTGGGTTTATAGGTTGAAATTTGCCTTTTAAGGCGTATCTTTTGACAAGTTGGTTGTTGTTTTTCCCACACTCCAAAAAAAATGCTTCTGGATGTTAGCTGCTGAAGATATTAAATGAGACATTTTATCCATTTCCATAATTTGAATTTTGTTTCTATAAGCTACCTTGGTTCATACAAATTGTTTTCTAAATGCATCCAATGCATTCGGTTCAGAAGAATTTGAAAATACCATATCAAGTAATGGGTCAAATATTTTTTATTCTAAATTATATGATTTCTTTTTATGAAGAGGATAAAAATTATAGTTCTCTCTTTTCAGATCTATTGAAAGCTATACAAAAAGAATTAAATGGCTTCTAGCTGGAAGTAAAAGGGTAAGTTTTAACACTTATTCCTATGCCATAGTCTATTACTGGTTTCATCAACTGTCATCCTGATGTGTCTGAAAATGACTTTAACCTTTTACCACATACAACAAATTAGAAGCAGTCGACTTTAAAAAAGTGAAAGACACTGATTTTTATAACAACTTTCTTATTGTGCTTTTGACAGGTATTTGGTAATATTCGAGGAGAACGAATTGTGGTGTGTGTGGACACTTCTGATGCTAACACAGGGTTTGGTAGACTGACAGCCTTTCAAGAATCTCTTATTGTAAGAATTTTACTTTATTTTAGGAAACGCTTTAATATTGTCTGTCCTTCAGTATTTTGTTAGGGGACACATTTGTTCCTTTGAACAATCTTGTTTCTTAAGAGTGTCAGGTGCATAGTTATGAGATTTTTCATCTTTCTTTAACCTTTTCCCACTTGTAGATGCATTTTAATGCATCTGCAGCAGACAACTTTTTAAAACATTATTGCAAAAGGAGAAAATGAGCAATTTTGCCTTTAGCCACAATGTTTTCAAGATGTTCTTAACCCTTTCCCTCATATAGACGCTTTCTGACTCCTCTGCAGCAGTCAGCTTTTTGAAAACATAGTGACAAAAGAAGAAATTGCTCAAAACAAGCAATTTCTCCTTTTGCCTCAATGTTTTCCACTTTTAGTCATAGGATTCAATTATAGAGATTTTCTATTTTTTGACAAAATATGTCCAAAGTCATCTGCTGCAGAATTCTTGTATAAGGGAGAGGGTTAAGGTCGTCTGTTACAGATTTGCTTTATTTGGAAAAGGAGTAAATATTGTTTATCATTTGAAAAACAAATATTTTGAAGCAGACATGGAGTTGAAAACATTGTGGCAAAGAAGAAATTGCTCATCATGAGCAACTTCTCCTATTGCCACAGTGTTTTCAAAAGTATATAGCTGCAGGTGCGCCAAAACGAATCTGAAGGTGGGAAAGGATTAAACCTTTTACTGATACAGAACAATTTTGAGACTTGTTTTCATGTCATGATTTATCTTTGCAGCACATGATTGATGAACAATTTCCAAAGAAAAAGGGAGTTTATCTGATGTCCTTTGGAACTGACTTTGACCCCCTGTGGCCAGTAACAAGGGATGTCAACATTAGAATGTAAGTTTTTGTGAAAAATGATGCATTCTTATGATGAACAGTTGAACCCCAGTAGGTTGAACATAGAAAACCCGAACCTTCGTTCCTAGACTCAAATTAATCCCTTTTCTTCATGCATCTGCAGCAGACGACTTTTGAAACATTGTTACAAAAGAGTCAATTGCTCATAATTTCAGAATGTGTCCCATTCTACTCAATAATCAAAAGTTTAATTTAAAATGTTTTCCATATTTATGCCTAGATGATTTTTATTGTCCTTGTCCTCTGTTGCAGATTTGTTGTATGTGTGAAAAGGCTACACCAAATGTTGATTATGAAACAACTTATAAAATATTGAAGAGAAATAAAAATCTAAAAATATAGTCCACATCTTGCTAAAAGAAGACTTATTGTGTCCTTGTGTGGGAATCAAGGTTAACCCTTTCGGCGCCAAATAAATAGCAGAAAGTTGTTCTCAGCGCCAAATAAAATCAGGCATTTCTTAGAAATAATAGTAACTGATTTCAAAATGTTATATTTTATTCATTTGAAAAGATAAAGACTTAAAATTTTCACCATACATAGAATATGTTTTGAACATTCCATTTAACATGAATTTTTCTAAAAAAATGATTATATAATAATTAATCATAATTCCAAAGTTGACCAAATATGGAAAGTAAAAAGTAACTATACAAGGGGCGTTACAAAAGGCGCATAATGTTATATTTTATTCATTTGAAAAGATAAAGACTGAAAATTTTCACCATACATAGAATATGTATTGATCATTCCATTTAATATGTATTTTTTCTAAAAAAATGATTATATAATAATTAATCATAATACCAAGATTGACCAAATATGGAAATTAAAAATTAACTATATGAGGGGCGTTGCATAAATGCGACTTCGGCGCTGAGCTAAGCTGACGCATATATGCGACTTCGGCGCCGAAAGGGTTAAAGAGGATTAAATAACTATGTCCAAACATCTGATTCTATTTCAATAATTTTATATGTTACTTCTTTACATCCAGACAAACTGTGAAGACTCTGGCAAGACTGTACATACACACACTCTCCTGATGTATTCTATTCTGTAGCAAGATCATAATAAAGTGATAATTATAACTTTATTTAAAGAGGCAGCACAATTGGGCATGACCGTTCTACCCTATGGGCATCTGCAAAATATTAACCTTTAAAATACACAAAGTGACATGAACATTTACAACAACAACAAAACTATAGTATGATAATGATTAACAAAATTTGTAATTGTAATGATACACATGAAATATGTTTCATTTTTCCTTGTGTATTTTAGAGTTGAGGAAGCCAAAGAGTGGACCATGAGACTAAAGCCTAGTGGGGGATGTAATCTGTTAAAGGCTATGAAACATATCTACAAACTGAAGGATATAGATTCCATTGTGTTGGTGCTAGGAAGTGTGTAAGTACCCATTTTAATCATTTAGCCCTCTCTTTCCCACATACAACAAATCTGCACCAGACAATGACGAAATTTACTAGGCAAAAATATGAAAAGACTTTTTAAAGGAAGGTTTAAATATTGAAAAGAGTTGAAAATATTGTGGCAAAAGGAGTAATTGCTTGTTTTGAGCAATTTCTTCTTTGTCACAATGTTTTCAAAAGTCGTCTACTGCAGATGTGCTTAAATGCATTTATAGGTAGGTAAGGGCTTATACATACATATGCATTTTGACATATCTTCAGTAGATTCTTTTAAAAACATTGTGACAATGGCAATATTCCTCAATATAGACAATTTCTACTTTTGTCACAAGTTTTTCAACTTAATTTAAAAAAAATAAAAAAACTTTTTCCATACTAAACTTATGGTTCCTTGTCTATAAAACTACTCATCACTGTGGTGTAGTGGTAAGAATGTTAACTTTTGGAGCAGGAGACCAGGGTTAGATTCCAAGTCAGATCATACCAAAGACTGAAAATGACTTTTCTTTTTGGGAGACATGGTTAAAGGGATAATATTATGACTTGTGCATCGGTGACAGGATAAATTATACCGGTATAACTGGAAAATATATCAAGGAAACATTGTTATATAAATGAAATACTTTCATATACAACATAAAAAAACCTTCAAACAAATCTAATATAAAAGACCATTAATGAAAGCAGGGCTTATAGTTTATTAGAAATCAGTTACTTTATTAAAAAAAGTTCATGGCATTAAAACCTTTATGTTTACCCTTCTTCTCTTCGGACACATTTATCTACACTGTGTTCTGTACATTTAAGTGGAATACTCACATTTTCCTTAATAATCTTATTCTACAATATTACCATATGCATCAAATTCCTTTTTCATTTGAGCCTAAATATTATTTTATTGCTAAGAGTTTGTACCGAAAGTTGCCGGCTGCATGTTTATAGACTACTTAACTTTATAAAAATATATTTTCAGACCAGATCAAGCCTCGGATATCCTGTGTGACTACATCAATCAAATGGGAGTGGGTAGATCAATACCTTTACATTGTGTCGCTTATGACTGTAGTAATCAACTCACAAATGTAAGTTATTTGATTAAATCTTTCCCACATGCAGACACATGTTTTAACCCTTTCCCACATGCAACAAATCTGCAGCAGTTTACATTGAAAACAGCTAGACAAAAATAGGAAAATTCTATAAATGAAAGTATAATTATTGAATAGAATTGAAAACATTGTATCAAAAAGGAAAAACTGCTCGTTTTGAGCAATTTCACCTTTTGTCACACTGTTTTCAAGAGTTGTCTGTATAAGGGAAAGGGGGCATCTGCTCTAGACAACTCATGAAAATAATGTAGGAGCAATAGGAGAAATTGTCCTTTGCCTCAATATTTTAAATATATTTCATCAAAAAGTATGCATAGTTTTACGTTGATGTTCTCAAAGACTTTTGCTGTTGATTTTTTTGTATAAAAAAAAAGTGTCAAATTTGTTGTGACCTACAATTTAATATCATCTGTCATTGCCTTGTTTACTGCTTCAAAAGACATCACAAATTTACACATCCTTGTAGACTCCAATCTTTGATGTAAAGCTTTTACCACATATTTAATTTATCCGTTTTGGCAGAGTGGTAAGCATGCATGATTTGAGATAGGGGTCCCATGGTTCATGCCGGGCAGGCTAACCTGAGCAGACACATTTCGCCTCCTGTGGATTATCTGTTTCAGGAATCATTACTCTATACCTATATCTTCCTGAGACAGAATGTGTTGGCCCGGATTAGCCTGCGCAGACTGAAGGCTGATCAAGGTCAATACATTACGCATAGTCCATAATATTGGTTTTCTTGTTGAACGACTCATATCATGTACATGTAATGGTTTTGTTTAAATCTACAGGTGACTTTGAGGAATTTGGCTGAGGCTTCTGGAGGGAGGTACCATTGTTACACAGCAACATGTGAGGTAGGAGAAAACCCATTCCCACCTACAGACGCTTCCTTACGTCTCTGCAGCAGACGACATTTGAGAACATGGTGGCGCGAAAGAATAATTTTTAATATTTTTACAACTCAATTCAATTATATTTTTTTTAAATAATAAGATTTTCCATAATTTTGCCTAAATTGTTTTTAAAGTCGTCTGCTGCAGATTTCTTGTATGTGGAAAAGAGTTAAAGAAACTTGTCTTCGTCCTTTCTCTGATACAGCGGACAGTTGACACCTTTACAGCAGAGAGCAAATTCTCTTTGCTACTCGGCTCTTTCAATATAACAATTTCAATTTACAAGATGTTACAATTTTGTCCTTAGTTTAATTGAATAGCAGACATCTTTTTAATAACTTATTAAGTAAAATTTAACATTGTTTAATTCAATTTGCTGTTCTTTAACTTGTTTAAATTAGAAGGTACTGTTTGACATATTCCTGGCCCCTGCAGAATAGTTTGATGCATCTGCAGCAGACAATTTCTTTGTTTGCCTCAATATTTTCAAAAATTGAAAACTGCAATGCGTTAAAATGCAACTGCAGGTGGTAAAGGGTTTATACCACCATATAAATGAAAGCAACGTTTAAAAAAGTTAAAATAGATTACTAATATGTTAAAGAAGGAAGCAATTTAAAAAGTCAAACATTTCTACTTTTATGATTTCTACTTTCAATTTTTCTTTTGTGTGTGATTTATATGATCAAAATGTCCATATTTATACTATAATTAAACAGGAGCAAATTTATACCGGGACAGATATCAGTATAATATTAAAGGAGATTCAGAATGCCCAGGATGTTATTAACAAGATAAAGGATATGAGACAAGGCATGATGGGTAGTGCACTGGTTAGCATCATGAATGAGGTATGTTGTTATGTCTCCCAATCAGGTAACGAAAATATATATAATAAATGGTGGTCACCTCTTTACAAATAGTTCTGATAACCTTAGTCAAACTTTACCAATTATAGCTCAAATCTTTAATCCTTTCCCTTATACAGACACTTTTTGATGTCTCTGGAGCCGACAGCTTTTTGAAAACATGGTGATAAAAGAAGAATTGATCAAAACGAGCAATTTCTCTTTTTGTCACCATGTTTTCAACTCTATACAATTATTGTACTTTCATTTAAAGGAAGTTTCCAAAAAAAATCAGGTATGTTTTCAAAGTCGTCTGCTGCAGATTTGTTGCAAGTGGGAAAAGGTTAACTTTGGTTAGCAATTTTGTCATCACCATAATGTGATTACCTACCTTTATTGACATGTTTTATGTTGTTATGCCAAAGGTTAAGGTAAATTTGAACATTTTTGATTGTTGAAACACGTTCCCTCACTTGAAACAAATTATAAACTGTAGTGGCTTTAAAATTCATAGATTTCACATTTGTCATCAAGTTATGGTTCCTATTAAATAAAATTTGAAGAACAATTAAATAGTTTAGATAACTTAATATGTAAAGAATGGGAGGAATAGCACCTTTATACTCAGTCATATCACATTCTTTCCAAACAACTTACTGCTTTTCAATGTAGACTGTTAGCACATTGGTGAAGGATGAATGGTGCTTGTTGCATCGACTTTTGTCAAACATTTGAAAGAATGCTGGCTAAGCTGGGGTTCAAATTCACAACCCCTGAATTGAGCTTGCGGGGCTCAAAAGAAAGTCATTGTAAATACCTTATATTATTTTAGATTTCAACGGAAGTATCGAAACTCCCGCAGTCCAGATTCCTTCCTCGCCCAGTGGGCCATGACAAGCCACTTAAAATTGAAGTTGCCAAGTTCCAGGCAAGGTCTTCTATTGATTGGGTCAAATTGCATGGATTGAAAGGTACAATATTGTTTTTCATACCTGAAACATTTCTCTTCGATTTTATAAAATTAGATGTTGGACTATTGAATATGACAATAAGGTGAAAATACATATTTTCTGCTGAATTCTTTTTTTTTTAGTAATTTTAATGTAATGGTTTAACCTAAAAAAAAAATGTAGTGGTCTACTTTGAAAACATAAAAACAAATTAAACCTATTATATCTGTAAATCTAGATGAGTAAATTTGTTGCAGAGTTGAAAACATTGTGGTAAATTGCTTTAAATGTGCAAATTTTCTTTTGACTACAATATTTTCAACCCTATTAGATAGCTAAACTGTTTTCAAAAAATGTGCCTGGATGTTTTCTTAGTCATTTTCTTGCATATTTGTTGTATGTGTAAACGATTAATTTCTAAAAGCTTTTCAAATTTTACCCTGCAATTGAACAGATTTTGTATTAATTAGAAAAAAATGCCTTTTCATGGATTGAAAGGTATATGTTTATGTGTGTGTAAAGGTTGTATTCATCAATTTCAGCTAAACAGCTTGACCTGTATCAAGTATTGGCTCCCAATGCCTACTCTTACAAGGAAGAGTTCATCCCGGTCATCAAAAAGGCTGTTCAGTCACAAGTCAATGAGGTAATAATCTTGTAACAATTCTAATGGTCATCATTATCCCTTTCCCTCATACGGCAATTCTGCAGCAGACGACTTTGAACGTATTTTGTCAAAAAATAGAAAATCTCCATAATTGAATGGATAACCTATGACAAAAAGTGGAAAACATTGTGGCAAAAGGAGAAATTGCATGTTTTGTGCAATTTCTTCTTTTGTCACTATGTTTTCAAAAAGCTGTCTGCTGCAGAGGCGTCAGAAAGCGTCTATATGAGGGAAAGGGTTATCCACATACCTTTTGATGCCTTTGTATAGCTATAAGTTTTGTTAGGGAACAGCTTTCCCACTTGTAGATGCTTTCTGACACATCTGCAGCAGACGACTTTTGAAAATATTGTGACAAAAGAAGAATCTTCACCCTATCTTGTAGACTCTTTCTGATGCATCTGCAGCAGACGACTTAATTGCTTAAAACAAGCAGCTTCACCTTTTGTCACTATGTTATCAACTTTAGTCAATAATTATAATTTCACTTATAGACATTTTTCACATTTTGAACAAGATGTTTTCAAAGTCATCTGCTACATTTGTTGTATGTGGGAAAGGGTTAATGAGCAATTTCTCCTTTTGCAAGATTGATTTCAACTTGATTCCATAACTATTTTCATTTACAGAGAATTTCCATATTTTTGCTGCACTTGACAATTTCTCCAGTTCCCACACTGTTTTCAATTCTATCAAAATGTTCTAGATAATAAAATCATTTTATTCTTCAGATGGTTTTAAAGGAGACAATTAAAAAGTATATAATTGAATTACAACAGTTTAAACTCTCTATTTTACATTCTGCTTTCAGAAAGCTATGGTACAGTTCAAGTGGCACGATGGCACAACCAAAAATGTACATGTAGATATGACACAACTGTTTGAATATCAAAAACACCTGGCTGCCACTGTCAGCGTCTATGAGAGCAGAATAGACTGGCTGGCAAGTGGAAGTAGGAGGATTTTTGGGACAGTGGTTGAAAAGAAGTAAGTATCTTGAACACTTTCCACACATGCAGCTGCATTTTTGACGCATTTTGAAAACCTCTGGCAAATGAAGAAATGGCTCATTATGTTCTCGTTTGCCACAAAGTTTTCAACTTAATTCGAAAATCATTCATTGATATAGATATTTGATATTTTGTCTGGATAAGTTGCTGCAGCTAATTCTTGAATTTTAACATGTACAGTTTGTATATGAGGAATTTATAGATACTTACATAAGGATGAGTTTAATTATGATGCATATTAGAAAATATTGTGGAAATTGAGATATTGCACGTTGATGAGCAGTTTCCCTCTTTCCACAATGTTTTCTCTGTTTCTAGTTTACCCATCCATATCATATGAGTATTACTTCCTGATGTTTCCTGGCTTTCTTACACCAGTATTCACTATGACATTTTAAACAAGAGGCTACACTCCCTATACTTGTTGTACTTTAAACAGTATTTTTTGTTAACTGGTCTTACTCTATAGTGTTAATAAAATGTTACCCTTTCCCTGTTAGAGAGTTTACATAATTGTGCCTATATGTTTAGGTTAACCCTTTTCCCACATACAACAAATCTTCAGCAGACGACTTTGAAAATGTCTAATAACAAATATGGAAAATCTCTGTAATTGTAGGTATAATTACTGGAAAAAGTTAAAAACATTGTGTCAAAAGGAGAAATTGCTTGTTTTAAGCAATTTCTCCTTTTGCCACGATGTTTTCAAAAGTCGTCTGCTGAAGAGGAGTCAGAATGTGTCTGTATGTGGGAAAGGCCAACAGTATTTCTTTGTTAACTGCTCTTACTCTTCAGTGTTTATTAAAAGTTAATCTTTACCTTTTAGAGAGTTCACATAATTTTGACTGTATGTTTAGGTTAACCCTTTCCCACAAACAAAAATTCTGCAGCAGACACCTTTGAAAAGGTCTACTCAAAAATATGGAAAATCTCTATAATTGTAGGTATAATTACTGGAAAAAGTTGAAAACATTGGGATAAAAGGAGAAATTGCTTGTTTCAGCATTTTCTCCTTTTGTCACAATGTTTTCAAAAGTCGTCTGCTGCAGAGGAGTCAGAATGAGTCTGTATGTGGGAAAGGGTCAAACAGTATTTTTTTGTTAACTGGTCTTACTCTACAGTGTTTATAAAATGTTACTCTTCCCTTTTTAGAGATTTTACATAATTTTGCCTATATGTTTAGGTTAAAGGTTTAATAAGGGAAACAATGAAGAGCAAGTACCTGTTCACTAATCCATATCTAGGTCACATATTAACCTATGAATATATTTATTTTCAGTGTTGTGATCCTGCTTGATCTCTCTGTGTCTAATGTCAACTATCTAGTCCATATACAGCATTCAATAAGGATTCTCTTGGAACAACAACTCGCCAACAAGGAATACTTCAACATTATCGCGTAAGTTAGTTTTAATTTATTATCCCCTCGGTTACGAAGTAAGCGAGAAAGGGATATAGTAACGGGACCGTCCGTATGTATGTATGTATGTATGTATGTATGTATGTGTGTCCTTCCGTCCGTAACAAACCTTGTCATCACTCTACACTAACCATTTCTTGACAGATCTTAACCAAACTTGGTATAAAGTAAGTATATGGTAACATCTTGAAGCCTATTGATTTTCAAGGTCATAGGTCAAAGGTCAAGCCCAAAATAGCCCAAAATAGCCCAAAATTGGACTTGCAATATTTCCGTCCGTAACAAACCTTGTCATCACTCTACACTAACCATTTCTTGACAGATCTTAACCAAACTTAGTATAAAGTAAGTATATGGTAACATCTTGAAGCCTATTGATTTTCAAGGTCATAGGTCAAAGGTCAAGCCCAAAATTGGACTTGCAATATTTCCGTCCGTAACAAACCTTGTCATCACTCTACACTAACCATTTCTTGACAGATCTTAACCAAACTTAGTATAAAGTAAGTATATGGTAATATCTTGAAGCCTATTGATTTTCAAGGTCATAGGTCAAAGGTCAAGCCCAAAATTGGACTTGCAATATTTTCAGCTGTGGCAACCTTGTCAACACTCTACACTGACCATAACTTGACAGATTTTAACAAAACTTGGTATAAAGCTACTTTATGATAATATCTTGAAGCCTATTGATTTTCAAGGTCATAGGTCAAAGGTCAAGCACAAAATTGGACTTGCAATATTTTCAGCTGTGGCAACCTTGTCACCACTCTACACTGACCATTACTTGACGGATTTTAACAAAACTTGGTATAAAGTTACTTTATGATAATATCTTGAAGCCTATTGATTTTCAAGGTCATAGGTCAAAGGTCAAGCTCAAAATTGGACTTACAATATTTTCAGCTGTGACAGCCTTGTCAACACTCTACACTGACCATTCCTTGACCGATCTTTATAAAACTTATTATACAGTTAGTTTATGATAATATTTGAAGCCTATTGATTTTCAAGGTCATAGGTCAAAGGTCGAGCCCAAAATTGCACTTACACTATTTTCAGCTGTGGCAACCTTGTCACCACTCTACACTGACCATTACTTGACAGATTTTAACCAAACTTGGTATACAGTTACTTTATGATAATATCTTGAAGCCTATTGATTTTCAAGGTCATAGGTCAAAGGTCAAACTCAAAATTGAACTTACAATATTTTCAGCTGTGGCAACCTTGTCACAACTCTACACTGACCATTCATTGACCGATCTTAATAAAACTTATTATACAGTTAGTTTATGATATGTCTTGAAGCCTATTGGTTTTCAGGTCATAGGTCAAAGGTCATGCCCAAAATTGAACTTGATTGAACTTACAATATATCTCAGCTGTGGCAACCTTGTCACCACTCTACACTGACCATTCCTTGACAGATCTTATCCAAACTTGGCATACAGTTAGTTTGTGACAATATTTTGAAGCCTATTGATTAAAGGTCATAGGTCAAAGATCGAAGTCAAAAATTGGACTTAAATATTTAGATCACAAGAGAACTCAATGTGAAAATGGAAAGCCGAGGGGATGCATCCGCTTTGCGGTGCCCTTGTTTGTTTTACATCAATTGCGAAACAAGCTTTTAGCTTATATTAATCACGCTTAATGTTTGCTTCCTGGAGATTTAACCAGTACTTGTGCTGTTTATGAGGAAAAATCCCAGAGGCAGAACCCACTCGTTACTGGATTCGAAGCCGGGACCTTTGGAACAAGAGGCCTAGGCTCTACCTTTGCTATATAAACCTTCAAACAGTCATGGAATTAATATTTTTAAATGTGGTACATAATCATTTCACATAGTATAAATAAATACCTTTCTTTAATTCTTTCAGAGCTGTAAATCAATACCTTGCTTTAATTCTCTCAGAGCTATAAATCAATACCTTTCTTTTATTCTCTAAGAGATAGTTGTCATATCAGGTGGCATGTTGGCATACCAACCCAAAGATAGATTATATACATGTATGTTATTTCTTTGTCACAGATTTGGTAGCATTGCAGTGGCTTGGAAGCCAACAATGTGTCGTCCTACAAAAGAAAATCTTCAAGATGCATGGAGGTAGGTTTGTTTAATTTATATATCGTACGCAGGGTCTCCAAACATACTTTTTAGCGGTTATTTTGTCACCTGGCTTGATTAGGTAACATTAAAGGATCATTATGATCATGTTTTTGTAATTCCATCTGGTCTGTACATTATGCTATGACTTATTGGCAAGCAATACAACACTTATTTCTTTGTGAAGTGATGAAAGCGACACCCTCAAGGCCAGGAGACACAGGTTCAGTCCCTTATAGGGTAACACCAAATGCTTTTAAATGGTAACAATGACTTCCTTCCATGGCCATTAGGGTTGTTGGAACTGATAAATCGATGTCGGGAAAAAATACTGAAAGTATTGGTAACTTGCCAAGGAAATGCAGTGAACTAACTGTAATAGGTCTGCTCTTGAGAGCAGCATAAATAGATTTCAAACATTTTTATAAACCATTTCCCACATTGCATGAGACAACTTTGAAACTTCTTGGCAAAAATATTGAAAATCTCTATAAATGAAAGTATAATTAAAGAATAGACTTAAAAGGCATCAGAATGCATATGCATTGAGTAGTGATACCTAGTCTTTATTATTTGCTTCAGCCCATAGTCTGATTTGTCGTTTTCAGGTACTTCCAAATAGGAATCATTTTCAGAAAGACCAAACAGTATTGACAATTAAATACACAATTCTAACTCTTTTAACGCCAAATTTCTTAAAGTAAACTCTTCCATGTTCAGGCGACTTATTTTTGCATGTTATAAAGAGTTTTGAAATATTTTGATAACAAAAGACAATTAATGCTTATTTCAGACGAGACAGCTTGTAACTAGCTGACTTTCCTGAATCTGTATTGTTTGCAAAAAATTAAAAATGCCCATTGGCGCTGAAATAATTAAATAAAATGGGAAAATATTATGGTAATATGGGTAAATGTTCATGTTTAACTGTTAACTGGATATGAAATAAACAAGATTGTACACATTTTATACAAGATATACAAACTTGATAGAATTTTAGTAAAAATCAACATTTCTCGTTTGTAGATGGGTGTTAGATTTACAGTGTGCAGGAAGTAGAAATTTTCTGGGAGCATTTAGAAAATGTGTGGAGAACGAGGAAGAGATCAGTCATAAAATAGGTAAAGATTTCTTGCTGTCTACAATCTGTTGGGCAAAACCAGATCATTTCCTTAGTATTATAAAACATTGGGGAAAACAGGGAAACTGCTCATTTCACATTGTTTCAAACATTGTCATGTGCAAAAGGATGCTCAAGCAAGAAAATTATATCTTTAATCCTTTCTGATCTGCAGAAACATTTTGACCTTTTCAATAAATATTTCTTTATTTATAGCTAGTAATTGTTTAGATAGGCATCAAATGTCATATTTACTAAGGAAAGGCTTTTTAAAAAAACAATTATGATATCAAGAGCAATAACAAAATGGTGACATTTTAGAAAAACAGATGCAATAAATTCTTCGCACAAACAGTTGCATTTTGACGATAAGACAGCATATGACTTTTGAAAATATTGTCGCAAAAGGAGATACAATTTCAACATTTATCATAACATTTTCATCTCTATTCAAAAACTAAACTTTTATTTATTGAATTTGTTCATATTTTTGCCTTGAAGTTGCCTGCTGCAAATCTGTTCAATTTGAAAAAAGCTTAAGCGTGAACTTTTTTGTATAAAATATATAGAAATTTATCAACCCACTTTTCCATTGCAGTTTGTCAGCCTTTTCTCATTTAACGTTTTCATGCAATTCTCTATTTTACAGTTGTTGAAGGGGCATACTTATTCACTAGTGGAGTGCCTGACCAAGATGTAGATGTTTGTCAGAGTTTTATAGAGCAAAGTTGTTCTGGACGTAACATCAAACTTCACGCAATCCTGTTTAACGTGGACGATTATGATGCGCAAGGTGCTATTCCTGGCAGATACGCCAACATCACAAGAACCGCGGAATGTCTCAGAAACATGGCCCACTGTAGTGGTGGAAGGTTTCATTGGATTAGGGAGACAGGTGAGCTTTACATCATTTGTTTTTATTTTTTAACCCTATCGCTCCTGCAGACCCTTTTTGACACATTAACATCAGACAACTTTGGATGTAATTGTGGCAAAAGAAGAAATTACAAGCAGTGATCAATATCTTCTCTTTTCCTTTTTATACTTTCATTTATACAGATTTTCGAATGTTTTCAAATTCTTCTGCTGCAGATTTGTTTTATATGGGAAAGTAATAATGAGGGTTAATGCCGTTTTTCTCAGTATTTCTTTTATTGTGAGGACAGATCATTTATTCATGTTCCCTGGGTGACAAACCAGTACTAGAGATACAATATGTCATATGAAAACAAACCTTTGACAGTTTTGAAAGTCATTACAATTGTGATAAAATTATACACAAGAATGAAAGGGTTTTGGTCATAATTTTTTTTCCTACGGGATCAAGAATCCTGTACAATAAGATGTCAAACAGGGACAATCCTGTGTTCAGGCTGATCTAGATCTCCACATGTCCCCATTTACAGCAGTGAGTTTCTTGCAATGTGAACCATTTCATTTTGTATATCAAATGTAGGGTAAAACCTTTTGACATCTGTTATAGACTACATTTGGAAAACTTTGTTATTTCTCATTTTCCCACAATATTTTTGACCCTGTTTCAATTTAGTCTTCCAATTTTTCATATGTTACCCTTTTTCCCCCACACATGTCTCAGCAGAAATAAGAAAACAAATATAATATCAGGTAAACTGTATATCCTTATCAACATACATTAAATTTTCAGTAGAAACTTTTGAAAATATCATTGCTAAAATACGGTATGACTCTTTTAATTATCATTAAATATAGTTGAAATCTAATTTCTCAATGAGAGCAATTTCTCTTTTTTGCCATGTGTTCAAAAGTTATTTACAAAATACAAAAAATACATCAAATTTCATCTGCATGTGATAAATGGTTTAACCCTTTCCCTCATATAGACGCTTTCTGACGCCTCTGCAGCAGACGGCTTTTTGAAAACATAGTGACAAAGAAAAATTGCTCAAAATGAGCAATTTCTCCTTTTGACACAATGTTTTCCACTTTTAGTCATAGGTTATCCATTCAATTAAAGAGATTTTCTATTTTTTTGACAAAATATGTTCAAAGTCATCTGCTGCAGAATTGTTGTATGAGGGAAAGGGTTAAAGCGCTTTTACTGCTGGGACTGATTTTGTGAAATTTGTGCCAGCCGTATAGAGCCAGACCAACCGGCATCTTCACCCTGTCTGAATAAGTACTATATTGTAAGCTGCCCAACCCAACATTTTCATCTTGATATTCCTAAAATTGACTATGGAATCCTTTCAAATGCAAAGGTGGGCAACTCCATTTTGAAAGTACAGCATTGAAAGGGTTAAATTCACCATTGCATTGCAGGTATCATTGAGAGTGATGACATACAGGTGGTAACAACAGAGGTAGACAAGTGTCTTAACTTCTCCAGGAAATGCCAGATGCTGGTGGACAGTGTCAAAAAGAAATACAAACAGAGATATGTAAGTTTATGTCACACAGAGTGAATGCATTGCATAAACCATACCTTTAACATCAAACATTTCCCACATGCACATCGATCTACTGCAGACAGCATTTAAAAAAATTGTGGAAAAGGGACAAATTAATGAATAATTTCTCATTTTGCCATGATGTTTTCAAAAGTGATCAGCTGCATCAGTATCAAAATATATCAGCGTGAGGGAAATTGTTTGTTTAAGGTTTGAGTGACACATAGTAGAAGACTTTCGATTGAACTGCTGGTCATTTTCACAATATCTGAAATAATTATTTTATTCAAAACAAAACATGTAGAAATATTTTACTAAATGGACCTCTGTTACAACTTTCTTTTAACTGATAATAAATAGTTTCATGTAGTATCTATTTAGGTTGAGTAGCATAGTTTTGCACTTCTTCCTGGTTGTGTGTACTTAGGTGTTAACCCTTACCCACATACAGACACTTTCTGTCACCTTTGAAGCAGACATCTGTTGAAAACATAATGAACAATTTCTCCTTTTGTCACAATGTTTTCATTTTTTTTAATTAATCAACCTTTCAATTACTGAAGTTTTCCATATTTTTGCATAGATGTCATAAAGGTCATCTGCTGCAGATTTGTTGTATGTGGGAAAGGGTTAAATAGGGCTGTTGGTATTTTGTAAAAAAGCACATGAGTAAAACAAACAAACAGAGGCTATACCCCCATGATATAATTTTTTTTCTCTATAGATTGTTACTTTAACCCCCCCTTTCACACATACAACAAATCTGCAGCAGACGACTCTGACCTTGTTGAAGCAAAAAAACATAAAATATCCTCAATTTATTCGAAATTTTGCATTAAAACATACCTATTTTGTTCAACTGGAAGTAGCTCAGGCCAGGTTTATGTATCAAAGTTTGTCACAATGTTTAATGTATCAAAGTTTATTAGCAAACGCAAGACAGTACTATCCATTATGGAAATACAAACTTATCAAGTAACATATATACATAAGTATGCTATAGATGTAATCCTTTCGGGTTTCCTGATCAAGTTATACAAATGTGTAAAACAATTACCGTATAGGTTTTTCAGTCTAACACATATATACATAAGTATGCTATAGGTGTAATCCTTTCGGGTTTCCTGATCAAGTTATACAAATGTGTAAAACAATTACCATATAGGTTTTTCAGTCTTGCACATGTTATATTAAATCTTGAAAAAGGTAGTAGAAATTAAAAAAATGTGTGGATTATAACCCTTTCCCACATACAACAATTTTGTAGCAGACCACATTGAAAACACTTGAGTAAAAAGTGCAAACTCTCTATAAAAGAAATTGCAAACATTGAAAAGAGTTGAATACTGTAGCAGATGACTTTGAAAACATCTGAGCAAAATATGAAACATTTCTTTAAAGGATACAGTAGTTATTGAATACAGCTCAAACGATACTGATCATTATGAGAAATTAATCTGTTTTGCGACAATGATTACATTACTTGTCAGCTGCAGATGCATCAAAAATAGTCTGCATGTGTGAAAGGGTTTATAAATGGCTGTCTCTAAGCATGTTAACCCTTTCCCACATACAACAAATCTGCAGCAGACGACTTTGCAAACATGGTGACAAAATCATGAAAAATCCCAATAAACGATAACTTAATTGTTGAATTAAGTTGAAAACATTTTGGCCAAAGGAGAAATATATACTTTTGGCCACATTGTTTTCAAAAGTCGTCTGCTGCTATTGCATTAAAATGTGTCTGCAGCTGGGAAAGGGTTAAGTGCAGGTCTTGGTTAACATCTGTGTGATATTTGTGTAGGTTTGTTTGTGTTTTTTAATTGCATGTTGTGGATTTCGTACCTCTTTTCTATTCTATAGCACCATTCTGAAGAAGCAATATTGCCTCTACCTTCAACTGAGAGAGTGCGATCATTAACAGCATCCTCTTCGAAACCTTTAGCTATAAAGGTATGAATGGTTCATATGTCTCCTCATACCCCTCTTCACATGCAGACACATTTTGACGACTCTGAAGCAGATGACATTTGAAATAATGTGCATTTTCTCCTTTTTTTGTCACAATGTTTTCAATTCTATTCAATAATTAAACTTTCGTTTATTATGAATTTCTATATTTTTGTCTAGATGTTTTGAAATTTGTCTGTTACAGATTTGATGTATACTATCATGAAACCATCAATATCTTAAAAAATAAAAGCTTTCATTTTGAATTGAGTGTTAAGTATTGACTTAGGCATTTCCTTTATACAACCAATCTGCCGCTTTAAAAAAAGACTTTGAAAACATTAAGTAAAAAATATGGAATCCAGCTACAAATGAAAATTGAATCATTGAATAGAGTTGAAAACATTGTGGCAAAAGTAGAAATTGCTCATTATGAACAATTTCTACTTTTGCCTCAATGTTGTCATAAGTCATCTGCTGCATATGCATCAGAAAGGGTCTGCATGTGTGAAAAGGTTAAACTTGCTTACCTTCAGAAGAAAGATTTTAATTACAGGAGTAGTTTTCTTTGAAATGGATATTTGAAGTGAGAATGCATGAATGAATTAACATATTACACTTTGTAATTGATATCGCTAGTTGTTAAGGAAGAAAATGTCGGAGATCAGTGCTTATATATTTGTCTACTTTTATAATTGCCTTTTATAAAAGCACTTCCAGCATGTGGTGGGCAGAAAAAGACAAGATGTGTTAAGTGTTTGGGATAGTGAATTCATTTGCAAAGAACACACACATATATTTTATTTACTTTTTTCGGTGGAGGTCTTTAGCCTTTCAACTTTTTTGTTAGTTGGACACCAGACAAAGAATTATTTGAGTTAAATATTTCTGAGAAATTGCTCATTTTGAGTAATTTCTATTATTTTTGTGACAAAGATTTGGTCTCATAGGGAATTTTTGTTTTGTATACCTTTCCCACATGCAAACAACTTTTGAAAACATCAGGGCAAAAGTAGAAACTGCTATTTTATCCTTTATGTTTTATGAAAGGTTATTTTCCTAATGGTAGTGCCTCAAGGGAAAGGTTTTAAAATCTTCTTCTAAAAACATATTGGTTCGTTCTACAAATTATTTCATGGAATTCATGTTGAACCTCTATCAGATTTCTACAGGCAATGTTGTTTGGTAAAAAAACATGGCTGCTATTTGAGCAAAGTTTTCAATAAATATACTTTCATTTAAAGAGTATTTTCATATATTTGCCTAGATATTTAAAATAGTCAGCTGCAGATTAGATTGTTTTTTGGAAAGGGGTTTAAGAACATGAAATATGCTCCATAACCATCTAGTCAATTCTTTCTAGTAACATCATAGGTTTGGAGTTCCAATAAGGAGTTCATCCTTTCCCACAAACAACAGATCTGCAGCAAAATACTTTTAAAACATCTTTTCAAAATTATGGTAATTCTCCATTAATGAGAGTTTAATTATTAAATTGAGTTGAAAACATTGTGACAAATGGAGAAATTGCTCATTTTGAGCAATATCTCCTTTTGTCACACTGTTTTCAAAAGTTGTCTGCTGCAGAGGCGTTAGAAAGCGTCTTTATGTGGGAAAGGTTTAATAGTATGAAATATGCCCTTTTTTTAGAGCTCTGTGCATTTCTGTCCTTTCTATTTCAGTATGAACAAGACACTACACAGGATGAGCAGTACAGCCCTGCCTCTCCAAAACTCAGACAAAGACCCTCTAGTGCTAAAGGTCAAACCTCACACAGTATGCTTCCCATGAGTAGGTTCTTGTTTCTCTTTAACTCTTTCCAACATACAGACACTGTTAGACACCTGCTGCAGAAGACATTTGAAAATATTGTGACAAGAAGAGAAATTGAGCAATTTCTCTTTTTGAGACAATGTTTTCAACTCTGTTATTCTTTAATTATACAGATTTTCCATATTTCTGCTTAAATGTTGACACAGTTGTCTGCTGCAGATTTGTTGTTTGTGGGAAAGATTTTAATACTGTAAATATATTAGAAGGTAAACAGTTTATCATGTGAGTCAAAGTAGTGCCAATGGTAGCCTGTTTCATACATTAAAGAGAATGACATCAACTGGAGAAATTTAGTTGTGTTTCCAATGTTGGAAATCATCATCAAATTCAATATCCTTGTGAAGATTTGACTTTGTTTAAACCATATTATTATATGAATGTTGTATGTTGGGATAATTTTCTCTTTTTTCTGAATAAATCATTATACATGTTCTATTTATATACAGGATCGGGCCAGAGACCTACCTCTGCTAAAGACCCAATGGAGCGTGTTAAAAGCAAGAGAGTGTTACAAGCCAATTTCTTTCTGGACTCGGGTAAAGGGAAAGGTGGTGGAGATGGCACTGGGAGTGTGTACAGGAAGTACCCGCCCCCTAAACCCATACGAAAGAGTGTGGCCCATCCAACAATGCCAGACCAAGAACACCAAATTACTACCAAGGAGGTAATTGGTGTTGTGATTCATTTTTGTGTTGCCTGAATTGGCTGAGAAACATAAGGAACACTTCTGTCTGTCTGTCGGACTGTCTGTTTGTCACATTTTTACTAACTGACATATTGTTTTTATCTGTCGTAATGTGTCAACAAAGATCAGCTTTAGAATTCATGAAATTTCATCATAAGCTTGTGGTTTGTTTGAACTGTTAGATTATCACTAATTTCAGTTCAGATTTTTGCTTTTTATGTTCTCCAAGTACATTCTTAATGTTCCTATTGAAAAATAGATTTTCCATTATCAAGGTTTAGGTTAACCCTTTCCCGCATACACAAAATATGTAGCAATAACTTGAAATTTCTGAATATATGAAAGTTTAAAACATTGTGGCAAAAGGAGAAATTGCTCATCATGAGCAATTTCCTTTTCTGTCATAATTTATTCAAAACACGTCTGCTGCAGATGTGGCCAAATATGTCTGCATTTGGGAAAGTGTTAAAATTAACCAACTTAATAGTGTTAGGGATGGAATTGTGGGTAAGGTTGAAACAGAGTCTGTGAAATTGGTAGTAGTCAATTCCTTTCTTTATGTTCAGGTTTGCAGGGATTACATTACTTCTAATGCACTGGTAGTAGGATTGGTTATTCAACCAGGAAATCCTGCGATATAGCTTAAACACTGCCAAAAATATTTGTGTAGAATACAGTGGTGCAGTGGTAGAGAGGTGCCTCTCATACCAAAGGTCCCGGGTTTGTATCACTAGATGAGCAGGTTCTGCTTTAGGAATTTTACACAAACATGATTTTCCATTTGAAAGTGTCTTCACATTAGACAGTGTTATAATAAAAGGAGTATATTGTGGGGAAAGGAGACATCCCATGCATGATATTGATTGAGCGACAGTCATTATATCTTTGGTCCACTCTGGTGTTTTTCAGTGGTTAAGATTGTACAGTCTCTCCAAGTTAAAACTGGATCTAAACAAACTTGTCTCTGGCCCTGACTGTAAACATGTGGATGACAATGTTAAGTCTCTCAACAAACAGGTTTCTGCAAAGTAAGTGTCTATATTATACCTAAACCCTTTCCATGTTTTAAAATCCTTATTTGACCCTATGTTGTGTTTTCTCAAAAGAAACGTCAAGTTAGATGATTCTTTTGAGTACCCACAACATAGGGTTTGGTTGAGTAATAAGAGAAATATTGCGGGGAAAAGACCAGTTTACTCCCCTTATCTAGTCCTTTGCATATAGGTTTGCAGCAGATAACATTTGAAGAACTTTCTGCAAAAGGAGAAGTTGAACATAATGATCAATATCTTCTTTTGCCACAATGTTGTCAACTCTATTCCATAATCATTCTTTGCCATTTATCGAGATCTTCCATATTTTTGCCTAAATATTTTCAAAGGGTTAAGTTTTATATCTATTTAGCCTATTACTCTTTTTTCTGTCTAAAGACTCTCAAATCTAAAAATTATAAATGACAAAAAAAAAAACCATTGACTAATATAAGTAAGAAGTTGAGAAAGATTGGTACAGTGGGTAATTATTACCAGCAATGTCCTCTTCTAAGATTATTCGATATCTACTTGCTGTTGAATTGGGATTAAAATAGGGAAAAGTCAGTTGTAAAACTGAATTTTATTTTGTTTTGGGATGTTTTGACTAATTATAATTCTTACGTCTTCTGTTATTTTGTTCTGCTTAATCATCTTAATACATTCTATCTTTAAAAGGCTTTGTTTAAAAAGGCCTAGGGGAAGGTAAGCATGATATCACATGTACAAACAAGTAACTGTATATATCTACTGTATCTAGTAAACTGTTGTATAAATCATCAAAGATCCCAGCTTTGAGCCAGAGCCTGGTAGCTTAGTTGGTAACAACACAGGCTTGCATTACAATCCAGGGGTCTTGAGTTTGAACCCCAGCACAGCCAACATTCTTTCTGACATTTGACTATATCCAATGCAAGAAGCGTCTTCTACCAACATAAATGTCTATGTGAAAAAACAGCCAGTTACTTGGAAAGACTGTTGTTAAGAGAACTGGTGTGAGAAAGCCAGGAAACACATGAGTAGATGAATTGGCCACTGTCATATGACTGAAAGATGTTTGAAAACGGCGTTAAACCCCAATCAATCAATCAAAGATCTAATTAATACATGTAGATGTTGAGATGATAATATTCCGATATGTTAGAATAGTGTTATGAATCATTATCTATTAGAGAAGACTTGCTGATGTTGTGTTGTAAACTTATATGTATACATGTATTGGCCATGTAAATTAAACTGTTGTGTGATAAATACATAACAACGCTCAATTATGAAATTATTAAAAACTGATGTTGTATTGTAAACATGTAAGTGTTCCTGGCTTATCCCTTTTCCCACATACAGAGGCTTTCTGAAACTTTTTTTAAAACAATGTAGCAATAATGAGCAAATTCTCCTTTTACCACAATGTTTTCAACATTATTCAATAATTGTTTTTTCATGAATTTCCATACATTTAACTATGTTTTTTTATGAGTTTCCATACATTTAACTATATGTTTTTTCATGAGTTTCCATACATTTAACTGTATGTTTTTTAATGAGTTTCCATACATTTAACTATATGTTTTTTCATGAGTTTCCATACATTTAACTATATGTTTTTTCATGAGTTTCCATACATTTAACTATATGTTTTCACATTAGTTTGCTGCAGAGTTCTAGTGTGTGCGATAGGGTTTAACTATTACCGGATATAATATTTTAAGATTATTCCAAATTGAAATATCTGAAAAAGTTATCTGAAAATATAGCTATGTTAAGGTATAATTGTTTATGCAACAAAAAGAAAGTGTTAAGAGGTGTCAAAAGTTATCCGCATCATTTAAAAGGCTATTTTTGTAGTTTTTGCTATGGCTTTACAGATTCCTACCACATTTTGTCTTTACTTAAATTGTAGATATTGAGTCTTGTATCTCAACTTTTCAACCCCCATTGTATGACTTTGAGATCAAGGTCAAAGGTGACGGACATGGATTTGTGTTTTTGTTTCAAAAAGTCATTTAACAGCACACTACTATACTGCTATTGTTGTATTGCCTTTGCAGGTTAATTCATACAGATCATTTATTTGTTGTCTGTCCATCATACTTGGACATATTAGCAGGTGACGCAAGTGTTTTATTGAACACTTTAGTTTTACTTTTATTAATACATTACGCTTTTGAGAACATTGTGACAAAAAGAGAAATTGCTCATAATGCGCAATTTATACCTTTTGCCATATTTTTTTCAACTCAATACAATTATTTTATTTTCATTTACAGATATTTTCACATTTTTGCCCAGATGTTTTCAAAATAATCTGCTGCAGATTTGTTGTATATGGGAAAGGGGTTATAATGAGTCTTCATGTTGGTATGGGTCAATTAATGAATAAATGTTTATGCTGATTTCAAGTGTGTGTTAACCTTTTCCCATACACAGATGCTTTCTGAAGCCTCATCAGCAGACAACTTTTGAGAACATCGTGACAAAAGGAGAACTTTGTCATCATAGGCAATTACTCCTTTTGCCATAACGTTTTCTACTTTAAATTAAATAAACTGTAACTTCTTACCTATAAGATTGTTTACTGTTGTTTTATAGGTACTGTGATATATTCCCAAGTATCAATATAAAGGGGACAGTGAAACACTTACAACTGATGCCACATGAGCTAGAGGATTACGAAAAACAAGCAGAGCGAGTGTTAAAACGCTACCTCAAGCGCTTGAATTGGCTTCTTTGTGGTATGTATAGTTCTGATTTGCACAAAGAATATAGCAGATTAGAAAGCTGACTGAATTGTAAAACAACTTTGTAAACTCAAAGTCAGACTTGTCAAATGAAGTTTCCTCAATGTATGTATAACCACAAATATAGAACTCTTAGGTGAATAATCTAATGATAAAGAATGAATGATGAACTTTTTTTAGCAAAATTCTGCTGAAGGTGTTAATTTCATATTCTAAAAACATAACTTAACCCTCAAGCCCAACAAGTGCGAAAGGGTTAATAAAATAAGTACCGGTAAACACTTTACACATATTCATTTAAAGACAGATAGATAGATAAAGGACCAATTACCAATTTCAGGAAGCCGGCGTGTCTTTGGTACCATTGTTCACAAGAAATGTGTGATACTGATCGATACATCTGGTTCAATGGACCCTTACATGGAAGAACTGAAGAAAGAGCTGGCTTCTCTCATATGGGAACAACTGTACAGACAGGGGTGCAAGTAAGTCACTTACCCTCTTGTCCCACATGCAGACGGATCAGCAGCAGACAACTTCAAAATAATCTTTACAAAAATATGGAAAATCTCTATAAATGAAAACATGAGTATTGATTAATTATGAATCATTCCTACTAATAGCACAAATTTGTCTGCAGCAGATGCATCTAAATGATTCCACAATTGGGAAAGGGTTCATACATTGCTCAGAGATGCTAACTGATTTGGGTTTTAGTTAGTTAGATACAAATTCCCAAGCGTCAGTTTTCCTATTGACGTTAATTTTTGCCTCAATTGATTCCTTTTTGTCTGATATAAAAATGAAATTCAAGGAACCCTCCAATGTCTTTAAGTATAAGTTGGTTAATTTGTTCAAAATCTACAATATAAATGGAATACAGAAGTAATAAAAAATGCTCATAACTATTTATGCAATGAAAGGTTAAGTTTTTAAACTTTTGTTATGTATGGTATATTGCGCTGAAATAATCTAACAGCTAATTTTATTTATGTTTCTTCTATGCAGATTCAATCTGATTCGCTTTTCTGGTAACTGTGAGATGTGGCGAGATAAAGTCCAACCAGCAACTCAAGAGAACTGCCATGCTGCTATCAAATGGGTGTCTACATTGAAAGCCAGTGGTAACACTTGCACCTTGGAAGCCCTCAAAGTAAGTTGGCCACATGCAGTTCTTTAACTCAGTCACATATGTAGATGCATTTTGCTGCCTCTGCAGCAGTCAACTTTTGAAAACATTGTGACAAAAGGAGAAATTGCTCATGATGGTCAATTTCTGCTTTTACCACAACTTTTTCAACTTTATTCAATAATTATACTACATATATTCAATATTTTAGCCTCAAAGTTAAAGTTTTAAATGTTGTTTTCTCTAAATTTGTAGTATTTGGGAAAGGGGTAAAGGAATAACTCCAATGTGTCCTTTAACTTGTTAGGAATGTCTTTCTTTACAGACAAAAACTTAGAACCTAAAGAACTTAAAGATTGGTTATAATATTCACACACATTCTTATAACTGATTACCTGATGTGATATTTTAAATGCCCTCTGCTTGAAATCGTTTGAAGAAAATTTAAATTCTTATTTTATTACAGAGTAAAAAACATTCTTGGAAAAGGAGAATCTGGTCTCATGAACAATTTCTACTTTCCCCACAATGTTTTCTAAAATTAAAGATTATCTGGATGAAAAATGTAATATCTGTAATATTTGAAGTATAATTTCATACAGAAAAATATAAAATGTATAGTAATGTCTGCAATTGTTATTTGCTCATCTTTAGCAATATCTGCCTATCCCAAAATGATTTGAAATTATTGTATTTGTATCTATTACTTTAAATAAAACTATAATAGATAAATGTTTCTTTTTTAAAATCATTCAAATATTATGTCCTTTTCTTTACAGCTTGCGTTTGAAGACTTTGATATAGACTCAATCTACTTACTGACAGATGGAAAACCTGATACAAGTACATCCCTGGTACTGAAAGAGGTGGCCGAGGATACGGAAAACCTTATACCTGTCAATACTATCTCCTTCAATTGTAATGACAAGTAAGTTGTGCTATTTAAAACACTTTCACACATGCAGACCCATTTTGAGGCATCTGTGGCAGATGACTTTCAAATATCATGTGGAAAAAGATGAAATTAAGATGAGCAAGTGAGTCATTCTGTGAGTTAACAATTTCAGACATGTTGATGCATTTTAATACCTCTTGAGCAGACGACTTTTGGATAAATTGTGGCAAAAGGAGAAATTGCACATATTTACCAATTTCTTTTTTTGCCAAAATGTAATCATGTCTATACAATAATTATTTTCATTTATAGTGATTTTCAATACTTTTTTATGCTGTTTAAAAAGGCATCTGATACAAATTTGTTGAATGTGAGAAAACTTAAATCAATTACAGACTAAAGACCCCTTTGGATTAAATTACTGGATATATAATGGATTTAGCATCCAATGTTTTCAAAGTGGACGACTCAAACAATTTTAAGGCACATGGTCTACCATTTACCTTGTATGAATTTTTTAAAAATATTTAGAGATAATTTAGACAACAATATGGAAAATCTCTAGAAATGATGTAAAACTATTGAATTATAGTTGGAAACATTGTGACATAAAGAGAAATTGCTCACAATGAGTAATTTCTCCTTTTACCACAATGGTTTCAAAAGTCATCTGCTGCAGAGAGAGGTGTCAGGATTGCAAGATAGCATTATGACTGATGCTCTTGTGTCAGGATAATTCATCAAGACATAATGGTAATAAATCCAGGAAATGCTGTGATATGACTGAAGCCTTTCCCTCAAATAGGCGCTTTCTGACGCCTCTGCAGCATACAGCTGTTTGAAAACATGGCAAGAAAAAAAGAAAATGCCCAAAACAAGCAATTTTTCCCTTTGTCACCATGTTTTCAATTATTGTACTTTCATTTAAAGGTAGTTTCCAATTGTTTACGGGTATGTTTTCAAAGTTGTCTGCTGCAGAGATGTCGTATGTGGGAAAGGGTTTAACACCAAACAAACAAAGCCTAGAGTAGGACTTTACTGTAAAATCTCTGAAGTACAGTTTTTTATATGCTATGACTCATGTTATCTAATACATGTACATGTATTTTACAGAACAGCAAATAGTTTCCTGAAGCTCCTGTCAACAGAGACAGGTGGACGGTACCACAGATGTCATACAGACTTTGATGCTCAACTCTTTGCACATAAACTACTCACTGAAGGATTTGGAGATTCTGATGTAAGATGATTGAGGATATGTAATTTGAATGTGACTATTTAATTTAACCCTTTCCCTCATATAGACGCTTTCTGACGTTTCTGCAGCAGACAGCTTTTTGAAAACATAGTGACAAAAGAAGAAATTGCACAAATTGTGCAATTTCTCCTTTTGCCACAATGTTTTCCACTTTTTGTCATAGGTTATCCATTAAATTATGGAGATTTTCTATGTTTTGACAAAATATGTTCAAAGTCGCCTGCTGCAGCATTGTTGTATGAGGGAAAGGGTTAAACCTTTCCCAAGAACTGCTTATCTGCAGCAGACCACTTTGAAAAGATCTAGGCAAAAATATAAAAAAAAACCTAATATATTATTATTGGATAAGGTTGAAAACATTCTAGAAAGGAGAAATTGCTCTAAAAAGAGCAATTTCCCTTTTTGCCACAATGTTTTCAAAAGTCATCTGCCTCATGATGCATCTGAAAGTTGGAAAAGGGTTAAATTTATTGTTTTACATCAACTGTGCAGCAAGTTCCCTCAACTTAACCCTTTCCCTTATATAGACGCTTTATGACGCCTCTGCAGCAGATGGCTTTTTGAAAAGATAGGGACAAAAGAAGAAATTTCTCAAAAAGAGCAATTTCTCCTAATAGGTCAACATGTTTTCAACTCTATTTAATTATTGTACTATCATTTGAAGGGGGTTTCCAATTTTTTTCGGGTATATTTTCAAAGTCGTCTGCTGCAGATTTGTTGTATGTGGGAAAGGGTTAACTTGGTGTCTGCATGTTGAAGACTGGTTATGTGAAGTGTTGGTCTAAGAGAGCCATGGAACACATGAAATCGTGAGCTGGCCACTGATGAAATTGATACTTCAATGAATCAATCAATCGGTCCTTGCATCAAGGTTGAGGAAAATGACAGTTATTGATCAAACTCTTTGTCATGAATTCACTTACTGACATATTGGCAGGTGGCACATAATCTTGTTCCTTCAAGTACTCTTATTTTATTATCACCGGCAAGAGATAAACTCATATTGTGACAAATCAGAAATGTCGAAAATTATTTTTACTAGAGATAACAATAAAAATTATTGCCTCTGCTTCGTATGGCTTTTGAAAAAATTAAGCAAAAACCCTATATGGTTAATTTTAATTGATGATTAGTGCAGAGCCACATTAGATTGCACTGATGTGCTGACTTAGCTGCATTTATACTGGTTGAAAATTCCCTTACAGATGTTTTTTACAGAATGTTTCTGTATTATTAAATCCTTATCCTTTATGTGTTTTCACTGAGGAGAATTAAAGAACTATCATATCGCATAAACATTGAAAGGATCTTGATTTTTGATTATATATTTTATTTGATTATGTCTATTTCTAGTATCCACATTTACCAGACTTACAAGGGGATGACCTACGCAGACTTGGACAAGAAATTTCACTTTCTAGAAAATACATACAGCAAGCTAGACAATACAGGTGAGTGTTACTTAGATTTATAGTCATGCTACCTGTATCCTTTGTACATGTATCTGTCTGGCTCATGTTCTTATTGAGGCTATTTCTCAACAACCACTGGCTGGATTTCAATGAAATTTTGTAAGAAACTTGAGTACCATGAGAAGGTCCGATGAATCTTTCAGTATCAGCAGGTTGGGTAATTTTAGTTACTTTTCACTTTCATATTTTAGGGACCAATCAGTGGTAAAACTGTATCAAACACTATCATTTATCTATAAACTTCTATGATTTTTTGACATCGCATCAAAAACATTTAAAGCAAAAAAAAAAAAATGACAGATGAAAACGCGACTTTTGAACAGAGAGGAAAAAATCATCAAAAACAGAAAAATTTGCTCGTAGGAGAGTTCTAAAAATCTGGGATGCTCTCTTGTAATGTTTGTTTTATTTGGATTTTACGCCATTCTAAACAGTACACCTATTCATTATCCATAATGACAAACCATTGCAAGGCTAGGAAATGTGCCAAGTCCATGGGTACTTCACCATGATGAGTCCCCTGTAATATGAAGTCTTGTTACTTGATTTCATAAGAAAGGTAAAAAATATTAACCCTTTCCTACATACAACAAATCTGCAGAAGACGATGTTTAAAACATCTAGGCAAAAAAGTATAAAACATCTCTTTGAATGAAAGTATAATTATTGAATAAAGTTGATAACATTCTGGCATATGAGGAATTGCTCCTTTTGCCATTATGTTATCAAAAACCATCTGCTGTAGAGTTGTCAGAAAACGTCTGTATGTTGGAAGAGGTTAACATATTTGAAGTATGCAATGAAAGAATGGTTAAATTGAATCTGCATTCTATGTTTTCAGAGCCCTGTACAAAGAAAAAGAGAAAGAAAAATCAGGAGATGGCGGTGGTACAGCTAACACATCTAGAAGTGAGTGTTTATTCCAAGCGTAGATTTTATCGGACTGATATTCAATACATTGTACAGTCAAACCTGTGCTAAAGACCACCTTGGAATAGCAATTCCCTGTCTATAGCCACATACCTATAGCTTCCCAAATACTTATCTTGTGTATAAAATGACCATGCAATTAAAGACCACCTGCGAACAAAGACCATATTGTTCACTTCCCATGGGTGGTCTTTAAACACAGGTTTGACTGTTTTTCATTATGAGCAACTCCTCCTTTTGCGACACTGTTTTCAAACGCAGTCTGCTGCAGATGCATCAACATTTTTATACCCCCCACAAACAAGTTTTGGGGGGGTATATAGGAATCACCCTGTCCGTCCGTCTGTCTGTTGGTCTGTCCGTCTCTCCATATGTCTGGTAAGCACAACTCCTACTTAACGGCTGGACCGATTTTGATGAAACTTTATACAGTTGCAGTACACAACCTGAGGATGTGCATGAAGTAAGATTATCCCGGTCGGAAATATATCTGTCCGTCCATATGTCTCTTAAGCGCAACGGGGGGTATCTTTGTGAGTTCACTCACAGTTCTAGTCAAGTTTTGAAGTAGGAAAGGGAAGGGTTAAAACAAGTTTATGCTGATGTCAGTTAAAAAAAAAGCTAAACATCCAAGATTATGTTATCATTTGCATACTTTCAGTAGGATAAGGCTTAGAAAAAATCAGTCTGCGGACAGGGATGACCTTATATATTTATAGTCATTCAGATAATCAAACAAATACAAGAAAACAAATGTGGTGTTGCCTGTCTTAGCAGGGAGACACATACTTTTCTGTTGTCTGTCTATATGTCTGTCTGTCACACTTTCCCTCCTGACATGTCAACCTGGGTTGCGCTTGATCCACGACTGAATCATACCAAATACTTTTTAGAATGGTAGTAATGGCATTTCCTACTTGACACTCAGAATTGTGGGAATAGCATTGAGACTGACTCAAAGGTGTCAGGATAAATGGACCAATAGAACCGGTAAATTACTCGGGAATTGTCGTGATATAACTGAACAATTATTGAAAGTGGTGTATAACAACACCATACAAACAAACTAACAGACATGTCAGCAGGTACTTTGGACCCTATTGTTTCAAAGAAATTTAGAGCTTTTGATATCTTTAGACCGACGTATTGATCCTTTCTGACTAACAATAAATCTGCAGCATATACTTTGAAAACATCTAGACTAAACCATTGGAAATCTGTTTAAATGAAAGCAAATCATTGAATAGAGTTGAAAACATGGTGTCGAAAGGGGAAATTGTCCATCATGAGCAATTCCTTGTTTTGCCACAATGTTTTTAAAATGTTGTCTTCTGCTGCTGCATTAAAATGCTGTGGTCGAGTGGTTAGCGTCGGGGATTTCGAAACCGGGTGTCCCGGCACTACGGTCATGGTGGAGTGCCCTTGGGCAAGGCACATTTTCTAGCCTAGTACTGGTTTGTTTACCCAGGGATCATGAATAATTAAATTTAATTGCGCGCTAAATGACCTTAGCTGTCGATGCGCCATAAAACAATATACATTGCATTAAAATGCCTCTTTTAGTGGGAAAGGGTTAAAGACGAAGATACTGAAAAGATTCTTCTTTTTTGAGGTGTCATCCATGTTGTTTTTATTTTATTTCTTCCAGACTGTCTATGATGATCTCAAATAACATCATTTTGATGATAAATATTTTTAAATTTCTCATTGACAAATCTGTTATTTTGTTATATATTTTGTTTTCTCTTTTGTTAAAGGCAAGGTTAGTGCATTTGTGGTTGGACGACCAAGAAGTGCGGTGAAGTGAAGGCTAGCAGGACCCACCAGCAGTCAGACAAAATAGTGAAAAGAGACTTAGATGTAGCTCTAGGTGAGAGTCTTGATCCTCTACAGAAGCTGTGCATTATCTGACTTTCATAAAAGTTAAAAAAGGGTACTTAGACAAACAGTGTAGACTCAGATTAGTAGTAAATACTTCTATTGGAACAATCTTTCCAAATCAAAATATCTGTAGAAACGAAGAGAATATGTTGACAAACCAAGGTATCAGTTTAAAAAACAAAGTAGAAAACAATTTTGAAAAGAAGAAATTGATTTTTGGTTACAACTCCTTTTACTGTAATATTTTTAAAAAGTTATCTGTAGATGAATCAAAAATCATGTTTAACCCTTTCGCATATACAACAAATCTGCAGCAGATGACTTTGAAAATGTCTACTAAAAATATGGAAAATCTCTATAATTGCAGGTATTATTACTAAAAAAAGTTGAAAACATTGTGGCAAAAGGAGAAATTGCTCGTTTTGAGAAATTTCTCTTTTTGTCACAATGTTTTCAAAAGTTGACTGCTGCAGAGTTGTCAGAAAGTGTATGTATGTGGGAAAGGGTTATGAAAGAGTTGTTTGCATTTTAACATTTCTGTATCATGTTTAACACAAGAACAATATCAATAATCATAATCTGTGATATGTATTTTTGTTATGACTATTTATTCTTGTTCTTTGTGTATCCTTTCCTGGTATTTCAATTCTTAAGTTACACATAATATAAAAAGGAAATGTGAGTTTCATAGCTTTGAGATTCAAAACCCTGATACAGTTCTTAACCCTTTCCCACATACAACAAATCTGCAGCAGACGTAAAATCGAAAAATATCTATAAATAATGGTATAAATACTTTAAAAAGTTGAAAACATTGTGGAAAAAGTGCTTGTTATGAGCAATTTCTCCTGTTGTCATAATGTTTTCAAAAGTCATCTGTTGCAGTGCCAGCTAAAAGCATTCTGTATGTGGGAAAGGGTTAAACAAAATTAATGAAAGAGATAATAAAAATTAAAAATAGAAAAGAAAATGATGCCGTAATCTATTGAGTGTTAAGATGAAATTTATTACTTACATTATTTTTGTTTTGCCTGCCTTTGCAGGTTGAACAAAGGTGTCACTTCTCGGTCATCCGTCCATCACACTGTTGACTTATTGACAGGTGACACACGTGTTCCTTTGAGCACTCTTGTTATTCTTTTTTATTGAATTGTAGAAATAATGTTTTCCTCTTTATTTTAGATGATTTATTTTATGTATTTTCGAAGATTTTGTCTATAGCAATATTTGTAGTTATTTACGTAAGTAATTAAAAAGGGAAAAATAAATTGTTAAAATCAATATCAGTTCTACTTTTATATCTGCTTTATATGAAATTGGTAAATCAGGATTTGTGTCAAAGTAGTCTGTTTATTTGTATGGATATTCCATTTTGTACACTCATTCAGATTGAAACCATTTCAAAGTAAGGACAGTCTCTAAGAATAATTGTATTAAACCTTTCCCTCATATAGATGCTTTCTGACACCTCTGCAACAGACGGCTATTTGAAAACATAGTGACAAAAGAAGAAATTGCACAAAGAGATTTTCTTATTTTTGGCAAAACATGTTCGAAGTCATCTGCTGCAGAATTGTCGTATGAGGGAAAGGGTTAACCCTTTCCCACATACATTAAATCTGCAGCGATGATGAGCAAGTTTACTTTTAGCAACAATGTTTTCAACAGGCATCAAAATGTGTCTGTAAGTGGTAAAGTATAACCCTTTCCCTCATACAACAATACTGCAGCAGACGACTTTGAACATATTTTGTCAAAACAAAGAAAATCTCTATAATTGAATGGATAACCTATGACAAAAAGTGGAAAACATTGTGGCAAAGGAGAAATTGCACGTTTTGTGCAATTTCTTCTTTTGTCACTATGTTTTCAAAAAGCTGTCTGCTGTAGAGGCGTCAGAAAGCGTCTGTATGAGGTAAAGTGTTAATTTGAAATTGTTCAAAAATGTTTTTAAAAGCGGGAAATGTTTATATCTTGAATATTTTCTCCCATTTAATGTTCACCAACAATATAATGTTGTCTCTCTGTGTGTGTCTGTGTCCGTCCTCTGCTGATTGGAATTTAATGAAACTCGGTATCAAAAAGTGATGCGTATAGTATAGTGTCTGCTTCAAATGCAATCTTTTATCCCTTTCCCATCTACAGCAGACGGAATTTGAAAATAATGAGGTGAAAGGAGAAATTGCTCCCTTTGCCATAACGTTTTTCAACTCTTTTCTTTAATTATACTTTGATTTTCCATATTTCTTTTCCATACATTATGGCAAACGGAGAAATTGCTCATAATGAACTAATTCTCCTTTGGCCATATTAATGTTTTCAACTCTATTCAATTATTAACATTTCAATCATAGAGACTTTCCATGTTTCTGCATGCATGTTTTTTTTTCATGCAGTCTGGTGAAGGTTTGTTTTATGTAGTAAACAGGTTACCATGTCTATAACCCTTTAATACTATTTCACTTAAATCACAATGGGAGAGTATCAACGGATTTAACCGATTTTATAATATTCAATTTTTGAAATATGTCTTATGCAGACACATTCATTTTCATCGTTAACCCTATGCTCACCTTTGTAAAATTTGACAGCACTAGACTTCAATACTATGACAATTTTAAAAATACTGAATTTTTAATGTTTAAAGGAAACCATAAAATGCTGAAGGGCAACATTTTCGGGTTTGACACACATGTTGCGATTTTAGATCAAAACATTCAAAGATAAGAAAATCCACTTTCCTTTGTAACAGAGTTCATGGTCATTTGCTGTCTTAACAGTGGACAGGGCGAACAAGATAAGGATTCGCGTCGGCACAATTAAGGAGATCTTACTTTACTGGCTTCAAAGCACTTCGCTTTAATCTGTTGTTAGCTAAGCAACATGTTCTGACGCTGCAACTAGATACAAAAATGATATTAAGGGATTTCCCTCCTGGTGTTCAGGAATGTGGGCTTGGCATTTCGACTGACTCGCTGGTGTCAGGATAAATGGACCCAGTACTACTGGTAACTAACCCAGGTAACGCCGTGTTATAACTGAGAAATAGTTGAAAGCTGCATTAAACAACACACAAACAAGCATGACATTCGACATTTTCGTTTTTACTGGCACCCGGGTACATTGCTGGGGAAGTCACATGTCCATGACTGCGGGTTAAAGACAAGTGTAGCTGGACATTTCGTGTGGACCAGGTGTCCATTGTCACAGAGGTAAAAGTAGGAGCAGTCCGCCGGATCTTTGAAATATTCGCCGTTAGCATGATCAGCGCATGTAACTCCGCCGCTACCTTGGTCTGAAATAGAAAATATGAATGTTTAAAGTGCTAAACATAGCACCATTTATCACATAAATCTCTCTCGTGGAGTGTCACAATCCCATTACATAAATATCATATGACACTACTAGTTTGGTTTCCAGTCTTACGCTCAAGTCTTGTTACAACGCGGAAATCAAACTATGAAAATGACGTAACGTTAGTCACTTTTGGCACAAAAACCGGCAAATTTTTTATGTACTTTTTGTTCCGAGATACTTCTCATAAATCACTGTGATATCTCATTCGTGTTTAGTTATCATCACTTTTAATAAACTCGTTAACTAAGCTGAATATGACGCTCGCCAAGGCTCGCGGCATATAATCTTAGTAAACTTGTTTATTAAAAGTCACGGTGATATTAAATAAACACTCATACAATATCCTTTCAAGGCTTTCATATATATATACAAGTATATGCCTCCTTGGCTCAAGGTTGCGGGGTTAGCATTACAACTGACTGGCTGGTGTCAGGATAAATTGACCAGTAGTGCTGTTAAATTACCCAGGAAACGCCGTGACTGAAAAACTGTTGAAAGTGGCGAAAAACACCATACAATCAATAAATATAGAGTATATGACATCAAAACATGTGTGATTTTAAACGTTTTAAACGTTGTAAGATTCATGAAAATCAAAATAATGGTTTTTTAAGTCTCGAGTTGAACCGAGTTGATCCGATAGTGTTATCAAATGTCATGTACGTTGGCAACTTGACATCTCATTAAAACCAGACTTTAAATTCGCTGTAGTAGCAAAATCTCATATAGATGTGATGACTGCCAATTACAGGTCGTCTCAGATTGACCTTTGTGTCTGTCTATACTATTGTCATATAACCCATATGAATACACTATATAGAAAAGCGTCGACTACCGAGTGTTCCGACTAAATGAATATTTTAATGTATAGGGTCAACTCAAGGCGACATATTATGCTGTGTCGTCAGATCCAATATACATATAGCGAAGTATGTTGGTCTGGTTTGTGTCCGTTGCATAAAGGAATCATATAAAAGGAGACGCCAAGCGCCAGTCAACAACATCCAACTTAACTTAAAGGTAGAAAATCACGGTCAAGACGGTCTACGGCTTGAAATGAGCGGCGTTCTTCCCAAACAAACCGTTAAGCATTTGCGACCAGTGTAGATTCAGATCAGTCAGTGCTTCCGCAGATCTAACTTTTGATTATTCGTCGATAAGTCGTAGAAGGTTTTAAGAAACTTATTTTACCAATTTTTGTATCGCAGGGGTAATCATGACATTAAGAGCGGTTTTCTTGGATCACAACTCAACGAGTTAATTACCTGGATTATGGCCGTTCGTTGATGTGGACAATGTTACGGTTTGTGTCGTCACTGTGGACGCCACAGTACCACAGTCAACGTCTGTAGCCGCAATACAGTAATTTGTGACTGGGTTAAAGTTCAGGCCATCTGCACATTCGGATCTGTAGCCCTGCGATGCGATACACATGTAATACCTGTTACATGACGTGGGGCTGGGGTAGAATCCGTCTGAACGCCAACTACAATCAAACTCCGACGGTGTTACATACGAGAAATTCCGTCCTGTCACAAATGACATACTTCCTGCAATTGTAATAACAATGTGTTGCCTGAAATTCCATGCATAACACGATATGAGTCGCATGTTGATTTGGGGTCTTGTTTCAACAGCGTACAGTAATAAAAGCACTGAAGTGCTGACGGCCTGGGGGCTGCAGGCAGGTTGGAGAAGTAGGGAAAATGTGAAAGGAAATAACAATTGCAACTTATGTTTATGTATTTGTTGTTAAGAAGTTATTTTGATCATACCAAAAATAGTAAATATAATGAAACTGCCAATTTGAAAACAGGAGGACCTTGTTGGCACTATATCGCTCTTCTGAGTGCAAGAGCTCACAAGTATATACATTTAAGACATGAAGAATCAAAGGAAAATTTGACAGCAGGTTTAGGCAGAATATTTTGAAGTTTCTGCCTTATTATGTTGAGAAATATGTCAATGTTAAATCAACTTCAATCAAGTAGAAATTATTCTCTAAACCATGTTCTAGGTAGGGAGAAAGTGTTTGAACAATGCAAAACTCACCAAGACAATTATTCTGACAAAGATTCAAAATGCAACCTCCAGAGTGTTATCAAGAATTTCCTTCATTTGGCCTAGTGACCTATTTTCGAATTTGGCCTATATACTAGATAACATAAAGATAAACATTCTGAACGAATTTTAAAAAATGTGGCTTCTACAGTGTTGACAAGATTTTCCTTCAATTTGGCCTAGTGACCTAGTTTTTAAACAGACCTCACCAATATTCATACTTGACCTACATATCATCAAGACAAATTTCTGATACAGTTTCAAAATGCTTAAGTTAAAAATGCAGCCTTCAGAGTGTTAACAAGAGTTTCCTTCAATTTGGCCTAGTGACCTAGTTTCTGACCCATATTCGAACTTGACTTAGATATCATTAAGACAAACATTTTTACGAGAATGCCGTTGATACCTCCACAGCGATTGAGGTCACCTGTACAGCGCGATCGGGTCGCCCGGTTGGGGAGAGGTTGGCGTTTGCACGCTACCGCTACAACTTAGTTATTGGTGCATTGTTGGCTGAAGAGGAGAGGCATGGTCTCAATCGCTTCACTGCCACTCTCCGTCTATTGTGGGTACTGCCCTCTCCTTCTCCTTCAATCCCCCTTCATTTCTATGGGCATCTTGTTGTACTGTTACTCTGACACTTATGTGATAGACTGTGTGTTAAATTGTTACCTTCTGTGAAGAGCAAGCGCGACTGGATAATCTGATGAATGATGCGATGAGCCGGCTTGTATAACCTGCGCGCCACAGTGGGTGGTCGGCCAGACACCTGCCTGTCCTCGGTCAATGTCTGCCCGATTTCCGGCCGGGCTCTGAGCGCCGAATTTGGCCCGGCGCTCGCCCGATATGTGTGATGCCCGACCGAACATCGGCCAGGCATCAACCGATTAATGTGCGATCAGTTTGCGATGAGGTTTTAAGTCCGAGTTTAAAGTAACCGACGGATTCACCAATAGCCGCAGCTTCCTGAAACGCCTCCTTTTTCAGTATTGATGCCATGATCAGGACTGGAAACAGATCCGAGATTAATCAGCGTATTCGAATCGGGGACTGACAGTTTTTTGTTTATTTACGTTGTAATCAAGAGGGTAGGCTTTGATCTGTAACTACTAGATATATACTCAGAAGAAAAAGCTCAGTAACTATTTTCGATACGAGCGAGCGAAGTTTAAGTCTAAATGAGATTGGATCCTATGCGAACAATGATGAACGTCTTGAAGTAAATGTTGACACACGCAACATGAAATTGACATAATAATTGACATACAACATGTAATTACCATATACAACATGTTATTGACATACAACATGTAATTAACATATACAACATGTTATTGACATACAACATGTAATTAACATTTAACATGTAATTAATATATACAACATGTAATTGACATACAACATGTAATTAAAATTTAACGTGTTATTGACATACAACATGTAATTAACATACAACATGTAATTGACATATACACCATGTAATTGTCATATACAACATGTAATTGACATACAACATGTACTAGACATACAACATGTAATCAACATACCACAAGTGTTTGTCATACAACATGTATTTGACATACACCATGCAATTAACATACAACACGTAATTGATATACAACATGTAATTGACATTCAACATGTACTTGACATATACAAACATGTAATTGAAATACAACATGTAATTAACATACAACATGTCATTAACATATACAACATGTATTAGACATACAACATGTAATTGATATACAGCATGTTATGCACGTATACAACATGTAATTGTCATACACCATGTAATTGACATATACAACATATAATTGATTTACAACATGTAATTGCCATCAAACATGTAATTGATATTGTAATTGCCATCAAACATGTAATTGACATTCTCATTGACATACGTATCACCTGCACATCGGTCATGTCACGAATATCCTCTAAACAGGTTTTGTCACTTTTTGGGGAAAAACACTATGCAGGTACACAGGTAAATTGACAAGGGTAAGTTTAACATTACATCGATAGCAATTATGGGTCGTCGTCCAGGATCATCGCTAGATTTTACAAATATTGGTTAAGGATTGTTTGAAGATGGCGTACGTTGTTTTTGGCGTACATAAACTGACAATGTCTCGTCTACAAAGACGATTCCGCCAGACAGAAAGTGTGATCAGGTAAACGTCGTGACGCCACTGGAAAATCCCTAAATTGTGACCTCATTCAGACGTATTCGCATCATGGTTGCCCGGAAGCATGTAACTCAACTTACCAGGATTTCGACTGTTTACGGCCCGTAATCGGGTGAATGCTACAATACTTCGAGAGTGTCTCCCTTACGTTGCTTATGCCCACTGAACGTAGGCCTACGTCACAGTGCGTCACGTCTTAATATGGATCGACAATATGTTGGATGGATAGGAAGGTATGACCGTTTTCATAGATGAGTACACAATTATTCTTCATGGAGCAAATGACAGGATGCACGTATGGAGACGGAAATGTGAAAGGCTTACATCCTCCAACGGGATCTCTACGGTGGCGTAAATGTTTTGGTATGGAGCGGTATTTCACATAGCGGGAAGACAGAAACTAAAACCATACGTGGAAACCTAAATAGGTTCGTTATTGTTATATACTGATTATTGTTCCCGCCATCGTTCATACTGACTTTCTCCGGCAAGATATATCGCTCTCACAATGCACGTTACACACAGAAAGTTCTGGAGGTAAACAACATTGACTACCCTGATTGGCGAATTCACATTAATTTGCCCCGATTGGTATGTTTGGGATTATCTAGGACGGTAACGATAAACGGACCAGAAGTACTGGTACCAAACCAAGGAAACACCGTGATAAAACTGAAAACATGTTGAAAACGGCGTAAAACACCAAACGATAAATAAACAATAAATAATACAAGCATACTGCGACGATGGTTCTCTCTTGTCTCTACTCTCACGACACCGCACAAATAATGAAACAAGCTATCGAGTTGTCGCGAGAACAGCGTCAAATTCACTTGAATATTTCTTCTCCTCGTGTAAAAGTACGGGAAACGGAAGTTGTAATGGCTATGTGAAGTGCTCTCTGGTTGGTCGTGTCCGGATTTTTAGCCAATCAGCGATCAGGTAATAGGAAACCATTTCTTTTTGTGTCGATATATTTAGTTTTGACGTGTCTGTATTTTCCGCGGAAATGGTACTCCTTACGGCAACTCAAATATTAAGAAAACGAAGAGACGGATCAAAAATCGGGACGATCATTCGATGTAGCAACTGATGGGCTACACAACGCACACCGAGTGGTTTCTAAATTCGAAAAACTGTGGGAGGAGATAGTTTTCGCAGGAAAAGCGTTTTGACGGTCATAAGATGACTAACTTGCTAAGCTCCACTTTATATCTAAGCAAACGTTTGTCTCTTTTTTATGCCTTTAAGAAAAAACAGTTTCATGCTTTGCCCCATCTTTGATACCACTATGAGATTTAGCTTGGAAAAACACACCATTTTTAGGTCATGAATTGGGATTTCTGTGTTCCATAAATCTATCTTGTATTAAGCAAGACCTTTTTTCATTTAGAAAGTTATGGTTATAATCTTTCTGCAACACACGCTTAGCAATTGTCTAAGGGAGACATCTTTAGGAAAAATAATAATTAATTTTATGGTCTAGGGGAAGCAACTTTAGGAAACAAAATGTATCAGAAGCACGAGTTATTACCCCTGGTCCATTACATCATATAAGCGCTTTACATGAATACCAAGATCCAAAACAAAATCCTTAGCTAACCTATCCTGCGGTCTAAGGGAGACATCTTTTGAACAATGTAATTAATGTTATGGTCTAAGGGAAACAACTTCAGAAAATAAAATATATCATAAGCACGAGTTATTTCCCCTAGACCATTCAATTTCTGGATCAATTGGATCAAAGCTCAGCCGCCCTGCAATGGTTTAAGGGAGAAACATTTTGACAATTGTTATTTGTTTTATGGTATAAGGGAAACATATAAGCGATTTACATAAAATACAAAGACTCAAAGCAAGTGTCTTAGCTAACCTATCCTGCAATGGTCTAAGGAGACAACTATTTGACATTTGTATGAGTTCTTTTCCCTTGACCATTACATTTCTGAAGTCAAATCATAATATTATAAGCGCTTTACATAAAATACAAAGACCAAAGACAAGTGTGTTAGATAACCAATCCTGCATTGGTCTAAGGGAGATAATTTTTGAAAATTGTAATTAATGTTATGGTCTAGGGGAAACAACTCTAGAAAATGAAATATATCAGAAGCAATAGTTCTTTCCTCTAGACCATAAAATCATTAAAATGCAAGAACGACCATCTTAGGAAGGCTATTATGCACTGGTCTTAGGGAGACATCTTTTATAAAAATGATATCAATTGTATGGACTAAGAGAAACAACTATAGAAAATTAAATATATCTGAAGTAGAGTTATTTCCCCTAGACCATAAAATCATTAAAATTCAAAAATGATCGTCGGTCTAAGGGAGACAACTATTGAAAATGAAATATATCTGAAGCACAAGTTATTTCCCCCTAGACCATTCAATTTCGAAATTGGATCAATAGCTCAGCCGCCCTGCAATGGTCTAAGGGAGAACACTTTTGCCAATTGTTATTTGTTTTATGGTCTAAGGGAAACAACTTTAGAAAATGAAATATATATAAGAAACACGAGTTATTTCGCTTAGACCATAACATATAAAAACCTAACATAATACAAGAGCAAAAACAAGCGCCTTAAGCTAAGCTATCCTGTAACGATCTAAAGGGCACAACTTTTGAAGATTGTAATTATTTAATGGTCTAATGGAAACAATTTTAGAAAATAAAATTTATCAGAAGCACGAGTTGTTTTCCCTAGACCATTACATTTCCGAAGTCGGATCATATAAGCGCTTTTCATAAAATACAAAGACTCAAAACAAATGTCTTAGCTAACCTATCCTGCAATGGTCTAAGGGACACAACATTTGAAAAATGAATTTAATTTAATGGTCTAGGGGAAACAACTCTAGAAAAATGAAATATACCAGAAGCACGAGTTCTTTCCCCAAGACCATAAAATCATTATAATAAAAGAACTACAGTCTTAAGAAAGGATTTTCTGCACTGGTCTTAGGGAGACATCTTTTGAAAAATGATATCAATTTTATGGTCTAAGGGTGGTCTAAGGGAAACAACTATAGAAAATAAAATATATCTGCAGCAAGAGTTATTTCCCCTAGACCATTCAAATTCTGAAATTGCTCCGTCTTATAGCTTGGTCAAAGGGAGACAACTTTTGAAACATGTTATTTGATTTATGGTCTAGGGGAAACAACTTAAGAAAATTAAATATATTTAAGAAACACGAGTTATTACCCTAGACCATAAAATATAAGAGTCTTGCATAAAAAACAAAGAGCAAAAACAAAGAGCAAAAACAAGCGTCTTAGTTAAGCTATCATGCAATGGTCTAAAGGAGACAACGTTTGAAACGTGTAATTGATTTTATGATCTAATGGAAATTTAGAAAATGAAATTTATCAGAATCACGTGTTATTTCCCCTGGACCATCGAATTTCTGAAGTCGGATCATATAAGCGCTTAACATAAAATACAAACAAAAAAAAGAAACGTCTTAGCTTAGCTATCCTGCAATGTTCTAAGGGTAACAACTTTTGAAAAAAAGGGAACAACGTTAACAAATAAAATATATCAGAAGCAAGAGTTATTTCCCCTAGAAAATAACATTTCTGAAATCGGATTATATCAGCGCTTTACAAAACATAAAAACATAAACTATATATGTCTCTGCATAAAACACAGAGACCTAAAACAATGGTCTCATCCATTATGAATTTATTCTATATTTTGTTTTACACTTGCATGATTAGATTTATCTGTGAGTCACGTAGATCCCGATGTTAGGTAGAAAACTGATAAACGCCGAAATGCAGATTTATCACAGCAAAGTTGCCGGTTTGCTTGTATTCAGTTTACCAGTACAGTTACATAAGAGAAACATTTTTGAATACTTAAGTAAGTACAAGTTATTTCCCCTATACTAGAACAATCATAATTACAGTCACATTATTTATTTTTTTCTTATCGTGCCAGGTTTCGGTGAGTTACCCAAATCAGTGACCTTTTCATTTTGCATGTTATCTTCTATTTGAAGAGTTATATGGCATCATTGATTTTTGGGGTCTCAAATGTAAACATAGGTTTTGAATCTTTTGTAAATATGGTTAAAATACATAAACAGGAATATTTTAAATAACCTTGTCAATTTTGAAATTCTTCATACGAATTTTCTGTTATCTGACAAGCCCCATTAAAAAGTTTCTTTTTAAAACTTTTTTTTTATACTGAATACACTTTTTGTTTATTTTTTGCACACACATTTATTGAATTTAGTATATCCGTATAACTATTGTATTGTACTTCATGTCTTTTGTAGCAGATGATGCATTTTGGATTGGTCACAATTCCCTTTAATCATGTACAGATAACGATTTTACCTTTAAATTTGGTAAAACGTTAATAATTTGAAAGTTAGAGGATGCTTAAAGATTTTTTTTTTGGGGGGGGGGGGGTGTAAAACTAAACAATGAATCTTCTATACATTCAGTCTGTTGAATAAAAACATTTTATTTCATTTGTTTTTACATACGACCAAAATGTGACACATCTGAAGACATGAAAATGTTTTCCTCTCAGGTAGGAGGTTATCTGGCTCAAGACAGATTATTGCCGGTGAATGTTAGTTACATTTCTTACAGTTTGATTTTTTTTGTTATATTACTAACTGATATTGTCCGATGTAGAACATTGCTTATAATGTTTGTGCATCTACTATAAATAACTAGAAACCAGGGTGCACTGATTTTGCTTATAGAAATGGCTGCTTTCCCTGTCAAATCCTACAATGCAATGTAAAAACAAATTATTTGAATTGAAGGCAAATAAGGTAAATTTAAGGTGATTTGAATATAATTGTGTGTGTTTGCTACATTTACTGCAATATGGACACAATTCTAAAGGTCACTGAAACTGGGCAGTCGAGGATAATTTAGGGCTTTGGTCCATACATTTAGATCGCACACTTAAGTAGAACACGTGGTTAAATTATTATTTGAGCCGTCCAACGAGAAAAACAAACATTAATGCGTAATGTATCGACCCAGATCAGCCTGCGTAATCCGCGCAACCTAATCTGAACCGACACATTCCGACGCGGGAGATAGAGGTATAGAATAATGATTCTTTAAACAGAAAATCCACAGGAGGCGAAAAGTCATTAGGCTGATACGGGTCTTTCTCGCGGGACGGCTCATTTTTACATTCATCTTGGCAATATGCTCATGTTTCATCGTTTTCTTTCAAGCCTTTAAACACATGTTATGGTCTAAGGAAAGCGACTATCTATTGTTCAGAAGTTTAAAGATCATGTCATAAATAGTAAATATTATGAAACTGCCAATTTGAAAACAGGAGGACCTTGTTGGCACTATATCGTTCACCTGAGTGCAAGAGCTCACAATAATACATATTTAAGACATGAAGAATCAAAGGAAAATTTGACAGCAGGTTAAGGCAGAACATTTTGAAGTTTCTGCCTTATTATATTGAGAAATATGTCAATATTAAATCAACTTCCATCAAGTAGAAATACTTCTCTTAACCACGTACTAGACTGGGAGAGTGTTTGAACAATGCAAACTCATCAGGGCAATTATTCTGACAAAGATTCAAAATGCAACCTCCAGAGTTTTATCAAGATTGTCCTTCATTTGGCCTAGTGACCTATTTTGTTTACCCGATATGATCCATATTCGAACATGGACTAGATATCATCAATACAAACAATCCAGAGTATTAACAAGATTTTCCTTCACTTGGCCTAGTGACCTAGTTTTTAACCCGGCATGACCCATATTCGAACTTGGCCTAGATATCATAAAGATAAACATTGTGACCAAATTTTTAAAAAATGTGGCTTCTACAGTGTTGACAAGATTTTCCTTCAATTTAGCCTTGTGACCTATTTTTTGAACATACATGATCAATATTCAAACTTGGACTACATATCATCAAGACAAACATTCTGATACAGTTTCAACATGCTATGGTTAAAAATGCAGTTCCAGAGTGGTAACAAGATTTCTCTTCAATTTGGCCTATTGACCTAGTTTCTGACCCAATATGAACCGACCCATATTCGAACTTGACTTAGAAATCATTAAGACAAACATTCTTACAAGAATGCCGTTGATACCTCCACAGCGATTGAGGTCACCTGCATAGTGCGATCGGGTCGCCCGGTTGAGGGAGAGGTTGGCGTTTGCACGCTACCGCTACAACTTAGTTATTGGTGCATTGGTGGCTGAAGAGGAGAGGCATTCACTTCACCGTCACTCTCCCTCTCTTGTGGGTACTGCCCTCTCCTGCTCCTTCAGTCCTACCTTCTTTTCTATGGCATCTTGTGGTACTGTTACTCTGACACTTTTGTGATAAACTGTGTGTTAAATTGTTACCTTCTGTGAAGAGCGAGCGCGACTTGATAATCTGATGAATGATGTAATGAGTCGGCTTTTATAACATGCGAGACACAGTGGGTGGTCGGCCAGACGCCGGCCTGTCCCCGGTCAATGTCTGAGTTTAAAGTAACCGACGGATTCACCAATAGCCGCAGCTTCCTGAAACGTCTGCTGTTTCAGTACTGATGACATTATCAGGACTAAAAACGGATTCGAGATTAATCAGCGTATTAATTTTCTAAAGTTTATATATTAAAAAATTAAATAAATAAATTGCATCGACATGTGATGGGTTTCTTTGGATAATATAAAAAAAGCAAACAAAATAAATAGTGGAGTTTGGAACGTCGGGGAGAGGGGGTCGTTGTCGGGCACGTGCCTTACGACCCCGCTAAATCCGCCACTGCATTTGTCGCGCGACTTATTTGTTTACCACTCATCTTTCGTCACACAGGCCCTAGGGTCCCCCAGAATTCGGCACTGCATTTGTCACGTGACTTCTTTGTTCTTTTCCATTCCACTTGGTGAATGTTAATGAACTTCCATATTTAACCTCTCGGCGCATTAATTTCTAAAGCATTTGTTAAACTTATATTGGAGTTCTTAGCCTTAATTTTTTCACTGATGGTCCAACACCATTATAATGATCTTTTTGTGGAAGATCTTAACCTTTTAAATACAGTTTTGTTGAATCCATTATGAACTTTTTTCTCGCGCAGTCTCACCCTAAAATGCGTTACAAATGGTTTTACTACTATGACCAGGGGCTCAAGCCCCGGGCCAAAAACACAGATGTGCCGATGGATAATGATATGTACAGTTTCACCAGAAGCCTCACTGACCGACTTTATATTAAAACACCTATGCATCTTCTGACAAAATAGAATGTGTTACCTCAATTATACAAAAAAGGACATGCATTCTTTATGAATGCAAGACGCGATTTATATATGCATTGTACCGCTTTCATTATTTAATTTAGACATGGGAAGTATTTTACAACATACAACAATTCTGCAGCAGACGACATCCAAAACATCTGGCCAAAAATATGGATAATCTCTAGAAATGAATGTATTACTTTTGAATTGAATATAGTTGTCAACATTATTTTCAAAATTCGTCTGCTGCAAAGGCGCAAGAAAGCGTCTATGTATGAGTGTTAAACTAAAATGACGTTGAAATCTACATTGTATTTGTGTGTCCTCACAATATGGGCGGCCCTCTTCGAAATTCAGCTTCAATGCATTTGCGACCAACGTACACCCAGATCAGCGTGTGCTTCCGCGTAGTCCGATCCGACTGTGCACTGTTCGCGAATTAGTCAAAGAAGCGCACACACTCATACTCATGAATGAATGTATATTGTTTTATGGCGCATCGACAGCTAAGGTCATTTAGCGCGCAATTAATTTTATTATTCATGATCCCTGGGTAAACAAACCAGTACTAGGCTAGAAAATGTGCCTTGCCCAAGGGCACTCCACCATGACCGTAGAGCCGCGACTGGGGATCGAACCCGGGACACCCGGTTTCGAAATCCCCGACGCTAACCACTCGACCACAGCGGATTCCACACTCATGACGGACCCACAGCCGTATAACCTTGTCTACATTGATCGCTACTCAGTTATCACTATTTACTAGTAAGCAAAGACTAATCCAAAATACACAGGACGTTAAAAAAAAGGACGAGGGTGAAGGTTAATGCAATTCAGCGGCTTAATCCTTTTTCACATCCAGACGCTTTCAGCACCAGATGACTTTTGAAAACATTGTAACAAAAATCGACATTGATCCAAACGAGCTATTCTTCTTTTTCCACAATATTTCTAACTCTATGCAATAATCATAGTATCATTTAAAGGGATGTTCTATATTTCTGCATAGTCGTTCACCCTTTTCCCACATAAAACATATCTGCAACTGACGACTTTGAAAACTTCCGGGTAACACACTTGGAAAATCTCTGTTAGGTTGAAAACGTAGTAATTTATCATTTTGCCATTTTTTTCAGAAGCCGTCTGCTACAAGTACATCATATGTGTCTCCATGTGGCTAAAGAGTTAAGAGATAATTGCAGAAAACTTTATAGGAAACAAAATGTAATTTTTTGGCTTTTTCTCAATGTTTTCTAACGTCGTTTGAAACCTAAACCTGCATTGTATTTTTTTGCCTTTTTCTTAATGTTTTCTAAAGTCGTTTGAAACCTGTGAATACAGGTTTCAAACGACGTTAGAAAACATTGAGAAAAAGGCAAAAAATTACATTTTGTTTCCTATAAAGTTCTGACAAGAACGATTACACGTATATGTATTTAAATTATACTCAACCAAGAACCATCCAGAGACAGAGTGTTGTCTGTCGAGACATTGTTGTAGCCGCAATCAAGTGTTATATAAATCCACGTAGTTTTCCTTAACCTAGTGCGCGATGCATATACAAATGCGAATAATCGTGTCAATTTGCAATGACACATTATACCACTAGATAAGATATGCCTGATTCATGTACTGAAATTCTTATTTTTTTTCCAAATCCTGTATTGTGGGTACAGAAATGAATCGCCACAATTAGACAAATTCTACAGAATATCAACATATATACTCAGTTCCAAAAGAAAGTGTGCACTTTGTTTCTGTGATTTTTCATCGACTACTTTTCTGAAAGCCTATATATTTGGTAACAAAATTGAGATCTGTTTACGTACAACATGGCGAACATTTTAGATTTGAGATTCTCGAGCCCACTGCTGTCGCCCCCAACGTAAATGACGTCTGGCCCACTGTAAACGAGCAGCCCGATGACGTGCTGTCAAGACCTGCCCCACATAGGGCCTCCTAGCCCGGACCGGCACCAGAGCTTGCCTGAGGCGACGCAATACGGTCTGTCTGCTGATACCGTACTGCCTTGCAGTACTAGACGCCGTTTGAAAACGACGTCGAAGGTGCGTCAACGTAATAAACCTGTCCGTTTGTTGATTTGGTACCCTAGGTCTACCAGATCTGCGGCCACGTTGTTGCCACGAGCAAGCATCGTTAATGCTAGAATTCGCTGATTTTCATTCAATCTAGGCATGTTCGTTGTGTACCGATGTGAATGCAAATGTGATTTTCCCTTTGTATAAGCATTAAGGATTACCCCCATACACGTTTCCGGTGACATGTACATTTTCCTCGGGCTGCACGTGCAAATCAGGCAAAATCACGTCTAATCGAATACACTGAAAATCTCTTCATACCATGTGGTAGATTTTGGACTCGATCGATGACGAATACACTTGAGATATATAGTGTGCGAAAATTGAAACCGATACGTCTGCTAAATATTGAAATATTTAAAATTAAAAAGTGCACACTTTCTTTTGGAACTGAGTGTATAAAGACCTTATATACATTCTTAAACTTAAATGATAAGACATTTCCCAATATGTTGATTCCACCACTGCAATACCTCTGGGAAAAGATCTGCAGAAAATAATGTAAATTCTGTATTCATAAATCTTGAATGTTTGAGTTTGGTACAGAGCATACACCATCGCAATGAGGAGAACATGCAAATGATGAACACTTTCATCCTTTCTTACAATGAATCTATAACTAGTCGTCTGCTGCATGTCTTGTCAATAGGTCATATCATACCGTGCAACACATTAATTTTCTTTTGTCTTAACCCTTTCCCTCATACGAAAATTCTGCAGCAGACGACTTTGAACGTATTTTGTCAAAACAAAGAAAATCTCCATAATTGAATGGATAACTTATGACAAAAAGTGGAAAACATTGTGGCAAAAGGAGAAGTTGCACGTATTGTGCAATTTCTTCTTTTGTCACTATGTTTTCTAAAATCCGTCTGCTGCAGAGGCGTCAGAAAGCGTCTATATGAGGGAAAGGGTGTTTCAACAATTGCCCGCTGCAGATGCTTCAAAAGTCGTCCACATGTGGGAAAGTGTTAGTTGACCATCCGAATAACACTTTCCTGTGGATAGGGCAATATTACATCATGGGGAATCGTAAAGTGTCTTTGTATACTGGGCACTTTTTGTTTATTCAGTAAAAATCTCTTTTTGTGCGACGCGATCGTTATCACAACAGTACGTGTTTGTCTCACACGTAATCTTACAAATAATGTCGTTCACCTACAAACCATTATCTATTGAAATTATTATATAATTATGATAGTTTTAGACTCTTCTAAATTGAAAAGACTGGACAGAGGGATAGACTATTCAAATTGTTTCGAAAGTAAAACCAAGGCATAAGCATAATATATAGCTTATATAAGAAAACACTATTACAGGAGAGATTGCCGATATAATTGTCATTTTTGTTTTATTTTACGATTGATTCAACTAACAAAAATGTTTCCATTCCGTAGAGTTCGAATACTAGTAAAACCTGCAGGAAGATGTCGACGAAATAGCCTTACCAGAGACATATAAATATGCCTTACATAATCTCTACATGTACGCACACATCCGAGTCTGACTACAAATCACTGTGCTCGGCAGTATAGAAAACAGAGCGTAGGTTGGTTGATTCGAGTTAAAGCCAGTTCAGCGGTGTGTCAGTTATATCACGGCTGTCAGCTCACCTAACGAATATTTAATGGTTTTCTATCAGTTGTAGGCTACTCCATACAACACTGTTCCAAATTTACTGGCTACCTACCCATATATAAACTAGTTAGCCCAATGGTGGATGACGAAAGGCGTCAGTCACACTGACTTATGTCAGTTATAGGAAAGAGTAAATGACCGAGTCTTTGTTTGAACTCATTACCCCTGGATTGATAAAGTTATTTAAGGAACACAATATCGTATAATGAACCCTCAATTTAAACCTACTTGCAGCAACAGACTCCGCATTTTAAACTTTGGTATTTATTTTCCCGCCATTGAAATAAAAAGCAGAAGAAAACTCAATTGAGGGTTTCGAAATACCACAACAAATAGTAGATATTGATGGGGATAAATCTTATTTCAGAAATGTATGTACTTTTTTCATTTTCATTTAACAAATAATCAATTAATATGCTACACGTTGATGACTGAACGTAAGAGGAGAGAACTAGGAGCAGGAAAGCATAACTATTTTTCAAGTCCAAAACAGAATGGAAAATTAAAAAAAAAAAATGCATAATTCCAATTACTGGGGTCCACCAAATTGGTTATGCAGTTGATTAAATTAGCATTTTAACCCGTTCAAACTATTTCGCCGAGCGCCGTTTGATGGAGATCTATTAAAAGTCGTCTGTATCAAGAAAAGTGATTCACACTTTGGCAAGATTAAACGTAGAGAGCTTCAGCACTTTTCTGCAATCTTTCATAATTTAATGACAATTCACAGGCCTTACAAAACTGTGTATACACAACTCAAGGTATACAAAGTGTGGAAGACAGTGCACTGTGGTACAGTGGTAGAGCGCTGGCCTCTCATACCAAAAGTCGCAAATTAGAATCCAGTAATAATTTGGTAAAGTAAAGGCTCTGCCTTTGGGATTTTTCCACACAAACAGCTCAAGCACTGGTTATGTCTCCAGTAAGCAGAAATCGAGTGTGATTAATGAAAGCTTAACCCTTTCCCTTATACGACAATTCTGCAGCAGATGACTGAACATATTTTGTCAAAAAATAGAAAATCTCTGTAATTGAATGGATAACCTATGACTAAAAGTGGAAAACATTGTGGCAAAAGGAGAAATTCCTTTTTTGAGCAATTTTTTCTTTTGTCACTATGTTTTCAAAAAGCCGTCTGCTACAGAGGCGTCAGAAAGTGTCTATATGAGGTAAAGGGTGAAACTCCATTCATCTTTATCTTATTTCTTGTCACAAACAGGTTTGGACGTTCTGCAGCAGACAAAAATGTTATTGTTTACTTGTTGTGACTTTGGTGGAAGTTGAAAGCTTTGAGCTAAATCACCGAAAACAATGTAACACAATTGATATCTAATACATTATTTTATACAAAGTTGAAAATATCTGCAGAGGCGTGAGGAGGCATCCTTATGCAGGCCCGTAGGAAGCAAATTGCAATTGGGGGGGGGGGGGGGCACCAGATATGAATAAAAGTGTGGGGGGGGGGGGGGGGGGGGGCGGGCTTGGCCTCCGGTTTTTACGGGCCTGCTTTAAGTATTAGTATGATATCATTATTTGGCAAAGTTGTTGGGGGGGGGGCATGGAACAAGGAGAAAACTACAGGATTGAGATGAACCTCAACCTGAACAGGTTAGTAGACCTTTAAGATAGCGTTGTAAAATGCTGGCTTAATAATCTTCGTCTATTTTGATTCATGCTATTATCAGAGAACTAGATAAGGGGAGTAAACTTGTATTTTTCCCACAATATCTCTCTCATAACTCAACCAAACTCTATGTTGTGGGTACTCAAAAGAATCGTCTCAGCAAGACAATTCTTTTGAGTACCCTCAACATACGGTTTGAGTGTCATACATGAAAAATGCGACTTATCTAAGGCTCTGTATTATGGTCATTATAAGTTGCATATAGAATGGAACAAGGAGAAAACTACAGGATTGAGATGAACCTCAACCTGAACAGGTTAGTAGACCTTTAAGATAGCGTTGTAAAATGCTGGCTTAATAATCTTCGTCTATTTTGATTCATGCTATTATCAGAGAACTAGATAAGGGGAGTAAACTTGTATTTTTCCCACAATATCTCTCTCATAACTCAACCAAACTCTATGTTGTGGGTACTCAAAAGAATCGTCTCAGCAAGACAATTCTTTTGAGTACCCTCAACATACGGTTTGAGTGTCATACATGAAAAATGCGACTTATCTAAGGCTCTGTATTATGGTCATTATAAGTTGCATATAGAATGGTAAGTATTTAATTTGTAATTTGTTAGTTTTCAACTACCGTATATACTCAGTTATAAGTCGCACTTTTTTACCTTCAAAATCGAAAGTGAAGTGGGGGGAGCGACTTATAAGAGGGTCAAGCAAAAATTCAGAAAAAATTACCCTCCAATTCACCGATCGTCAAAAACTGTGCAGGCCGGTCATTGATAAAAAGGGCGACTTAAATGATGATTTAACAGAATAAATCAAGTTTGATTGAAAGAAACATATCTTATAGAATTGATTTGTTTATAAAAACAAACACTAGAAAAAATATATAACTTATGAATGTACATTTAAAAAGTCATTTGTTCCAAGTTATTGTTTCGATTTCAGCTCGATTGGAAGCCATTTTGAATTTTGTGAAAATATAAATTGCGTGATTTTGGCCTGCATGGGTGATGGTACCAAATTAAACCATTAGAAAGCAAAAAACAAACACAGATCCAATTAAAGAGATAAAAAAGTCGGACCAAAATTGTCATAATTAATCCACAAACAATCCCTAGACTACACACGGGGTGATTTAACACGGTCAATAATTGACGTTAAAGTGTATTAAGTACAAACTGATAAACATGCAATTATCGGCTTTTACCACTGTGATACATCTGCAGTATTTGAGAGTCGTAACAAAGACAATAACTGTAGCTAAAGTGTATTAAATACAAACTGCTAACAATGCAATTATCGGTTTTTACCCACTCTAATACGTACACGTCTGCAGAATTTGACCTCGGGTAATTTTACATGTAACACCTTTAGCTTGATGATAATTTAAACCTGTGTGGTTTACACGCGACAGTTGTGTTAGAATTATTTGACTGTTAGAATTGAGGTCGCTGAACCGTGGATTTTTATTAAAAAGGGTGAACAAACTCCATAAACGAAAGCTATATTATCAAACAAAGGGGAAATTAGCAATGTTTTCAAAAGTTTTCAGCCGCCTCAGAAACATCATGGGAAAAGGACGAATTTAATCTGAGTTAGCAGATTATCACTGTATGCGAATTAATTTCAGTTATGCAACGCCGATTTTTCCCTCCATCTACCCTCTACCCCTTCAGTTAACCCTTTCCCGCATACAACAAATCTGCAGCAAACGACCTTGGAAACAAATTGACAATATCGGGAATAAACTCCATAAATGAGAGCTATATTACCAAACAAAGGTGGAATTAGCAATGTTTACAACAGTTTTCAGTTGCTTCAGTAACATCATGGAAAAGAGACGAATTTAATATAGCAGATTATCTATATATGATTTTCCTTTCATCTACTCTCACCCCTGCAGGTCACCCTTTATTGCATACAACAAATATGCAGCAGACAACTTCGAAAACAAATTGACAAAAACGTGATTAAACTTCATTAAAAAGAAACAAAAGATAAAACAAAGGGTTAATCAAGACGAGTGTCTTTTCACATAACCTGGGGCCTTTTGTGACCGGACAAAACCGGTTTATGTATTCCCCAGTAAATCTCTTTAGATAAAACAAATTAAAACTAGTTGGACATCATTGTATGTTCAAATAATGTAAACAAAAAGCTGATGCTCGATCTTGATGACTTAAGGTTATATATCTCGCTTCTTATGATAGTAAAATCTATTTAGACTATAAATCAATGCTTACATAAAACTAATTGGACATTATATGAATGTTTTAAACAAAAAATCTGATGCTCGATCATGATGACTTGGGTTATATCTCGCTGCTTGTCATAGGGTTTTGACGTGAAAAAAATCAAAAATCTAACTGCGACTTATAAGAGGGTCAATCATCAAACCCTAGACTTTAGGCCTCGAAGTAGGGGGTGCGACTTATAGACGAGGGCGACTTATAACTGAGTATATACGGTAGTAAGTGAAATGAATCAACCAATTATTACCCCTTTCCCATAATGCATACATCAAATCTGCAGTAGAAAAAATCTAATCAAAAACATGGAAAATATCCATTAATGAAAGTGATTATTTAATAGAGTTGAAACATCATGTCATAAGGTAAAAATTCTCATTTATATGAGCAATTATTCCTTTTGTCACAGGGTTTCCAAACGTGGTTTGCTAAAGTTGTGCAAAAAAATGAGGCTTCATGACAGGAATGGTTATAATTTGATAGTGGTTATAATTTGATAGTTGAAATAAACAAAATACTGTTGAAAAGTCTTTGAATTTCATGTTTGAAACAGGGTGGGTATTTTGTATTTATCTCAGTATGATAAAACTGTTTCGGGTTTTATAAACTGGGCTTTACTCATAAAGACCAATTTTCTTTCTGCCGTAATGTTTTGAACTTGATTCATTACTAATGTCTAACGCTTTAGATTATACCTGTGGTTTTCCCGTAATATTTTCAAAGTTGTCTCCTGCAGATTTGATGATTGTGGGAGGGTTGACGGACATTTTGGCAAGGGATGTTTAGGCCAGCCAAATTATTTATAGATACGATCTTTTGGCCAAATCACTATTTTCCCTGCTATAACTTTATTAACATAAGAAAATAATTAAGAACACAAATTTATTGGAATGTGTTTAACCCTTTCTCTCATAAAGACGCTTTCTGAAGCCTCTGCAGCAGAAGGCTTTTTGAAAACATTGTGACAAAAGAAGAAATTGCACAAAACGTGCAATTTCTCCTTTTGCCACAATGTTTTCCACTTTTTGTCATAGGTTATCCATTCAATTATAGAGATTTTCTATGTTTTAACAAAATACGTTCAAAGTTGTCTGCTGCAGAATTGTCGTATGAGGGAAAGGGTTAAAATAAGATATAACTAAATGATCCCCTACCAGGGTGGTAAAACATAATGAGAATTACATCCTATTTACATAATCATTCATCAGTGAAAAGAAAAAATGGCTAGTGCAGACTTTTGTTCTTTTGAGACAAGTGGAGTGATCACTTGGCATGGGTTACTGTCTGAAATCCACTAGTCTGTTCATAAAACCATTTCCCTGCTTCTTAGAAGCCTTAACCACTTTCCCACATACAACAAATTTGCAGCAGATGACTTTTCAAAAACCTTTGGAAAATCTCAATATCGGAAAATATTATTCAATAGAGTTGGAAAGAATGTGGGAAAAGTAGAAGTTGTTGATTATGAGCAATTCATACTTTTGCAACAATGGTTTCAAAAGCCATCTGCTGCAGAGGCATTACCATGTGTCTACATGTCGGAAGTGGCTAATAAGAACTTGTAAAATATTCTTTTAACTTGCAATATCTGTTTCACTTCTCTACTGAACCAGCTTTGACCCTCTCTCCATATTGCATTATATCTGCAGCAGACAATTTTAAAATCATAGAGACAAAAATATGGTAATTCCCTATGAATGAATAGAACAATTATTGAATAACATTGAAAACATAGTGGCAATAGGAGAATTTGCTCATTGTGAGCAATTTCTCCTTTTGCCACATTGTTTTTAAAAGTCATCTGCTGCAAAGGTATCAGGAAGTGTTTGCATGTGGGAAAGGGTTGAATTCCTCTTATTAGAAGATAATTTTTTGTGGACACCCATTAGAATTTTCTCATTCTCATAGAACAATTGAAATAAGTATGTGTGCCAAGACTTTTGAGGCCGTCCATGCAAAAAAGGTGCTAGTTTCAATTTTGTGTTTAGCTTAGATGCAGACAAGCCAGTGCATCCAAACAGTCTGCTCAAGATCTACACTGTTCACATATTACTGCAATGTACTTGTTAGATAATTCTGTCAAAAGTGTGTAGATTCTGATTTACAGGCTGATCTGAACCTACACTAGTCAAGAAATGCCAACTTTTTCTAGTCCTGTTTGTAAAATGCACACAAATCATGAAAGAAAATTCTCCAGTCTAGAATGACACAAACAATTAACTGATATGATACCCTAGAACTGCTAACTTTTCCCCTGGTACATATGACATATGCTAGCCTAGAACTGCTAATCTTTTCTCTGGTACAGATGACATATGCTACCCTAGAACTGCTAACCTTTTCTCGGTACAGATGGCATATGCTACCTGATACCCTAGAACTGCTAACATTTTCCCTGGTAAAGGTGACATATGTACCCTAGAACTGCTAACATTTTCCCTGGTACAGATGACATATGCTACCCTAGAACTGCTAACTTTTTCCCTGGTACAGATGACATATGATGCCCTAGAACTGCCAACTTTTCCCCTGGTACATATGACATATGCTACCTGATACCCTAGAACTGCTAACTTTTCCCCTGGTACAGATGACATATCATACCCTAGAACTGCTAACCTTTTCCTTGGTACAGCTGACATGTGATACCCAAGAACTGATTACCTTTCCCCTGGTAAATATGCCATATGATACCCTAGAACTTCTTACCTTTCCCCTGGTACAGATGACATATGATACTCTAGAACTGCTAACCTTTCCCTGGTACAGATGACATATGATACCATATAACTTCCAACCTTTCCCTTGTTACAGATGACATATGATACCCTAGAACTGCTAACCTTTCCCAAGGTACAGATGTCATATAATACCCTAGAACTTCCAACCTTTCCCCTGTTACATATAACATATCATACCCTAGAACTGCTAACCTTCCCCTGGGACAGATGACACATATCATACCCTAGAACTGCTAACCTTTCCCTGGTACAGATGACATATGATACCCTGGAACTTCCAACCTTTCCCCTGTTACAGATGACATATGTACCATAGAACTGCTAACCTTTCCCTGGTACAGATGACATATGATACCATATAACTTCCAACCTTTCCCTTGTTACAGATGACATAATTATGTACCATAGAACTGCTAACCTTTCCCCTGGTACAGATGACATATGATACCATATAACTTCCAACCTTTCCCTTGTTACAGATGACATAATTATGTACCATAGAACTGCTAACCTTTCCCCTGGTACAGATGACATATGATACCCTAGAACAGCTTACTTTTTCCCTGGTAAAAGTGACATGTGTATGCTAGAACAGCTTACTTTTTCCCTGGTTAAAGTGACATATGAACCCTAAATCTGCTTACTTTTTCATATATACCCTAGATCTGCTAACCTTTCCCCTGTTATAGATGACATATGATACCCTAATACTACTAATCTTTCCCCTGGTACAGATGACATATCATACCCTAGAACTGCTAACTTTCCCCCCGGTACAGATGACATATGTACCTTAGAACTGCTAACTTTTTCTCTGGTACAGATGACATATGCACCCTAGATCTGCTTACTGTTTTCCCTGGTACAGATGACATTGCTTACTTTTTTCCCTGGTACAGATGACATATGCACCCTAGATCTGCTTACTGTTTTCCCTGGTACAGATGACATTGCTTACTTTTTTCCCTGGTACAGATGACATATGCACCCTAGATCTGCTTACTTTTTTCCTGGTACAGATGACGTATGTACCCTAGATCTGCTTACTGTTTCTCTAGTACATATGACATATGTACCCTAGATCTGCTTACTGTTTCTCTGGTACAGATGACATATGTACCCTAGATCTGCTTACTTGTTTCCTGGTACAGATGACGTATGTACCCTAGATCTGCTTACTTTTTCCCTGGTACAGATGACGTATGTACCCTAGATCTGCTTACTGTTTCTCTGGTACAGATGACATATGTACCCTAGATCTGCTTACTGTTTCTCTGGTAGAGATGACATATGCACCCTAGATCTGCTTACTTGTTTCCTGGTACAGATGACGTATGTACCCTAGATCTGCTTACTGTTTCTCTGGTACAGATGACGTATGTACCCTAGATCTGCTTACTGTTTCTCTGGTACAGATGACGTATGTACCCTAGATCTGCTTACTGTTTCTCTGGTACAGATGACATATGCACCCTAGATCTGCTTACTGTTTCTCTGGTAGAGATGACATATGCACCCTAGATCTGCTTACTGTTTCTCTGGTACAGATGACATATGTACCCTAGATCTGCTTACTGTTTCTCTGGTACAGATGACATATGCACCCTAGATCTGCTTACTGTTTCTCTGGTAGAGATGACATATGCACCCTATATCTGCTTACTGTTTCTCTGGTAGAGATGACATATGCACCCTAGATCTGCTTACTGTTTCTCTGGTACAGATGACATATGCACCCTAGATCTGCTTACTGTTTCTCTGGTACAGATGACATATGCACCCTAGATCTGCTTACTGTTTCTCTGGTACAGATGACATATGCACCCTAGATCTGCTTGCTGTTTCTCTGGTAGAGATGACATATGCACCCTAGATCTGCTTACTGTTTCTCTGGTACAGATGACATATGTACCCTAGATCTGCTTACTGTTTCTCTGGTACAGATGACATATGTACCCTAGATCTGCTTACTGTTTCTCTGGTAGAGATGACATATGCACCCTAGATCTGCTTACTGTTTCTCTGGTACAGATGACATATGTACCCTAGATCTGCTTACTGTTTCTCTGGTAGAGATGACATATGCACCCTAGATCTGCTTACTGTTTCTCTGGTACAGATGACATATGCACCCTAGATCTGCTTACTGTTTCTCTGGTACAGATGACATATGCACCCTAGATCTGCTTACTTGTTTCCTGGTACAGATGACCTATGTACCCTAGATCTGCTTACTGTTTCTCTGGTAGAGATGACATATGTACCCTAGATCTGCTTACTGTTTCTCTGGTACAGATGACATATGATGCAATTGCAGCAGACGATTTTTAAAAACAATGATGCCAAAGGAGAAATTGCTCATAATAACAATTTTTCCTTTAGCCATCATTCATGTTTTCAGACCTCTCCAATAATTATGATTACATTTATATAGATTCCAGGGCTCCGCAAAACCGATAAATTGCCGGTTTAAACCAATTTTGAACTCGGCGGACCGGTTTCAACCTTAAAACTAGTAACTAAATCGGCCTAGGAATTTTTATAAATTAAAACTAATATAAAATCGGTCCAGGAATTTCTTTAAAGCTATCTATATATAGATATAACAACTCCGCTACAGGTCACTTTGTAAACAGAGTCGTCTGTACACCTTTGAGGTAGTCACTTACCATGACGTAAACAGGATTATCAATCCAATTAAGTTTGACAATCTGAATCGTGTAAACTGATAGATAATGCTAATAGAATACCTCGGTGATGAATGGATGACGGAATTACCCGGGAAAATCCCATTGAATGCATGCGGTAATTTCATGCATCTGATTGGCTCTTGGGGTTATTAGGAAATTTCCACTTTGTAACCTTTCAAGATGGCATGGAAAAAGAGATATTTACGAAACGTTTCGTAAAAATAAATTTGTCACTGTATATTTTATAAGGCAGAAGTTTTAACTTCATTTCATTTAATTTGTCCTTTGATACATTATATAGTGAAAGGGCTCAACGAAATTTACTTGCGATGTTCAAAAAGTAAAATGACTGGCTTGGCAACGCGAATCATGTTGACAAAGAGAACCGGTTCATAATTACTCAACTGGGTAAATGTACTTACCTAAAAAATGGCTTTCTCTAATTATTTCAGTCATGGTAATTCCAAAACAACAAAGACCTTTTTTGTAGTAATTTTTTTATTTTTACGTAGACAAAACAAAATTAACCGTACAGATAAGAGAAATGTATCTTCTGTGCGAAACCAATAATTTTCTAGTACGTACGGGTCCAACAATCTTAAGTACGAACGAGCAATGTAAACACACATGCGCGGTTATGTTTGTCTGCAAATTTTGGAAAATTATGATTTGTAAAGTACTTCTACATTGACATTAACGAGCAATGACACTGTTATGCAACCATCTATGCAAGGTAACCTGCAATAAACATGAAATTCGTGTATATTTGTTTTTAAAAGAGTTTCAATGTAAAAGAAATTAACGGGGGGAATATTCTGGATCAATTGAGATTTCAAAATTTCCGGAGCCCTGATAGATTCTCAATATGTTTTTTTAACTGTTTTCAAAGTCTTCAGCTACATATGTCACAAGGAAAGAAAGTCATGCAGCCAGTCCGGGGCTCAAACCCGGAACCCCTGGCTTTCAGGGCAAGTACTCTACTGACTGAGCAAACCAGGTCGTGTACATGTGATCTTTCCAACTGTGTTCAGACCGCAACATATATATATACCCATATATGTAGGGAATGGCTAAAGTGAGCTCTTTAACCCTTTCCCTCATACGACAATTCTGCAGCAGAGGACTTTGAATATATTTTGTCAAAGAATAGAAATCTCTTTAATTGAATGGATAATCGATGACTAAAAAAAAACATTGTGGCAAAAGGAGAAATTGCTAGTTTTGAGCAATTTTTTCTTTTGTCACTATGTTTTCAAAAAGCTGTCTGCCACAGAAGCGTCAAAAAGCGTCTATATGAGGGAAAGGGAACATTTGTTTAGTTTCACACAAATGACAATCTATTTGAACGACACAATTTCAGAGCCTCAACTTTAGCATCATGCTCAAACTAAAAATGCTTCGTAACCATGGCGACAAACTCCAAACATGGATTTTATTCTCATCGTTGGTTTGTAATTTCACCCTATTTTGCAATGAGCATATTTCATAAACTTATAACTCAAGCATCTAACTTCAACAACAATATTTCTATTACATGCTCAAATTGAGTAAGTTTCATAACCTCGGGCCCTGGATCTAGTCTGTTTGCAAAGGCATAAACGTGTTACTATCAAGTAAAGGGTTAAGGCAGATCACTGATTATCAACCTGGCATTAGGGATCCTAAAATGTGGCTGCTTACAACAAAAGGTTGCTTAATATCTGTTATCTATTATATGTTCTTAATAAATGAGGCCATCAACACACGATTGACTGTATTGAACTGATATTTGTTAGATAAAATTGTGATATATTTAATTGACAAAGTAATTACGATTATTCATCAATAGAAATATTCCCTGTTACTTGAAAATACTGGCTTTGATTAACTATTAACAGAAAGATTTGACAGATCTGTTAATTCTTAATCAAACACCTTCAATTATAGAAAACCTGGTTTCATGGAATTTCCATGTCTTGTTTAATGTAGTATGCTGATTTTTTATGCCCCCGGAATCACCGATTCGGTGGGCATCTAGTTTTTGGCCTGTCTGCACGTCTGTCTGTCTGTCTGTCTGCACGAAAATAACTTTAACCTTGACCACTACTTTTGAACCATAACAGGTACGGCTACCATATTTTACATGTGTATTCCTTGTGACATGACCTTTCTGTCAGTACCAAAATTTTTGACCTTGCGACCTTGACCTTTGACCTAGATGTTTCCATTCTCGAAAAAAACTTTAACCTTGGCCATTACTTTTGAACCATAACAGGTACGGCTACCATATTTCACATGTGTATTCCTTGTGACATGACCTTTCTGTCAGTACCAACATTTTTGACCTTGCGACCTTGACCTTTGACCTTTGACCTAGATGTTGCCATTCTAAAAAAAAACCTTTAACCTTGACCACTACTTTTGAACCATAACAGGTAAGGCTACCATATTTCACATGTGTATACCTTCTGACATGACCTTTCTGTCAGTACCAAAAATGTTCACCTTGCGACCTTGAACTTTGACCTAGATAAAACTTTAACCTTCACCACTACTTTTGAACCATAACAGGTACGGCTACCATATTTCACATGTGTATACCTTGTGACATGACCTTTCTGTCAGTACCAAAAATGTTTACCTTGCGACCTTGACCTTTGACCTAGATGTTGCCATTCTTAAAAAAAACTTTAACCTTGACCACTACTTTTGAACCATAACAGGTACGGCTACCATATTTCACATGTGTATACCTTGTGACATGACCTTTCTGTCAGTACCAAAATTGTTCACCTTGCGACCCTGACCTTTGACCTAGATGTTGCCATTCTCGAAAAAAACTTTTAACCTTGACCATTTCTTTTGAACCATAACAGGTATGGCTACCATATTTCACATGTGTATTCATTGTGACATGACCTTTCTGTCAGTACCAACATTTTTTACCTGGCGACCTTGACCTTTGACCTAGATGTTGCCATTCGGGGGCATCAGTGTTTCACAAACACATCTTGTTTCTTATTATAAGTATATTTGGTATTATAATTTGATGATTTCATGCAAAACAGTTATATTAACATCTTGTGACAAGATGTAGTTAAATAATTTTGCACGGCAGTCACATTATTATTAGGGTGGCAGCTTTAGATAAATCATTTTGTACGGCTTTCACATTATTATTAGGGTGGGGTGGCAGATTAATTCAATCATTTTACATGTCGGTCACATCATTTATAGGGTGGCAGCCTAAATATAAATTCCTCAGCCATATACCTGAAATGTATTTTTAAGTGGCGTCGGCATTCAAAAGCAAATCTAAGAAATTAAAACGATTTAACATAATATCTTAAAATAGTTGTGTCATGTACTGTTTTTATTTGGCCTTGATGTTTTTCAAAGTTGTATGCTGTAGATTTGTAAAATGAGAGGAAGGGTTAACCTTTTACTTTCTCTTGTAGATAACTTGAGACGATTTTGCAACAGAGGTTTTTCCCAACAATGTCTTCTACTCTGCATTCAAAATTATATTTTCCTTTCTTAAACTGCTGCAAAATGATGGTAGATGCTTTCAAAGCAGATAATGCTCAAGATATTATAGAATTAGAGCTAGATGCATTGATCTTATTCCGCGCACAACAGATCTGCAGCAAATGACCTTGAATTTATCTTACGGAAAAAAAGAAATATCTGAACTGTGACAACGTGAAAGTTTCAGTATTGACTTGAGCTGAAAACCATTATCTGCTGCGTCAGTGTGGAAGGTTTTGATATGAGTTTGTATGAAGTCCTAAATCTGTTAATAACATCAATTCTCACTAATTGGCAGATAGTTTCTGCAAATAACTAAATGTTTGTTACATCTCTGTTTTTGCAATACAATTATAGATCAAAAAGCACTATAAGATAAGCAAAAATGTTTATCACTGGTAGACAGCAAAAAGCTGCTTACCAATAGAACTTGTTTTCTTTATTTAGGAATCAGCCTTGTTCAAATTATTAGGGCGCAGAATTTGTGACCCTGGGTCAGGGTTTGATCCCATTGATGGAAGTCATGTTGCAGTGACCTTGAGCAAGACACATTTATCTTTTCAATAGATTATGTTGCTTTTGACCATGGTTAGAGACCATAATTGATTATATTCCATATCAACAACCTTGTGACCACTCTACACTAAACATCCTTCGACTGATCTTAACCAAACTTGGTATACAGTTAGTATATGGCAAGATCTAAAAGCCTATTTATTTTCAAGGTCATAGGTTAAAGGTCAAGGTCAAAATTGGACTTTGAATATTCCATATCAACAACCTTGTGACCACTCTACACTGAACACATTCGACTGATCTTAACCAAACTTGGTATACAGTTAGTATATGGCAAGGTCTAGAAACCTATTTATTTTCAAGGTCATAGGTTAAAAGTCAAGGTCAAAATTGGATTTTTACTATTCCATATAAACAACCTTGTGACCACTCTACACTGAACATCCTTTGACCGATCTTAACTAAACTTGGTATACACTTAGTATATGGCCAGGTCTAGAAGCTTATTTATTTTCAAGGTCATAGGTTAAAGGTCAAGGTCAAAATTGGGCTTTTACTATTTTCCCATATCAACAACCTTGTGACCACTCTACACTGATCATCTCTTGGCAGATCATAACCAAACTTGCCATACATTTAGTACATGGTAAGATATAGAAGCCTATTGATTGTAAATGTCAACGGGCAAAGGCAGGGTCATTTGGCAAAGGCCAAAGGCGGAGACAAGGACAAATTACACTTAGTACTCTGGTACATAACATTAATAACAATTTAATAAAGGCAAGGACAAAAAACATTTGTTTTCTGGTACATAACATTAATATCCAGGTCATTGGCCATATTTTTAGCCATATTTTTAAATTCAATACCGAGGGGATGCATCTGCTTTGCGGTGCCCTTGTTATTGTCAATTCTAAGTGAAGTTTTTGTAGTACAACAATATTTAATCTTACTTCTTTGATGGTTATCATCAAACCATTTTTAAAAGAAATGTAATTAAAACAGCATTTCATCAAAGCAATGTCATACCAATTTTTGCCATCTTCCATTTATATAAACATCAGATTTTCACAGTTTAAAATTGTACTTTCATGCGAAAAAACTCTGTCCTGCAGCATATTGTTTCTATGACAATGGTTTATGACTACACCTATGCCTATTTAATTCAAATTAATAGCTCATCTTAAAATATAGTACATACAAGACTAAATATTTTATAAATTTCAGCCATGACAATGTGCTTTTACTTCTGGATCACCCCTTGTAAACCTTAATACTTTTGAACAGAAATGTGATAATACCGTTACAAAACATGTAACATTGGAAGATAAAAACTCTATAAATGAAGGAACATGAATTTTATTGAATAAAGATGAGAACATTGAGGTAAAAGGCTAAAATTGTTCATTATGAGCAATTTCTTCTATTTCCACAATGTCTTCAAAATTCCTCTGCTTCAAAGATGTCAGAATGTAATGCAATAGTTCAAAAAAACTATATATGCTCATTATCCTTCTCCCTTGTACAGTTAACATGTGAAACAATTTAGCAGCAGACAACTTGTGAAAACATAATGAATAACGGAGAAATTGCACTGATTAAGCAATTTTTCATTTTCTGACAATGTTTTCATCCCTGTAACAACATCATACTTCCAACTTTTTTGAGACAGAATGCTTACCTTTGATGTCTTCAATGTAACATATCAGGTATTTGGTGATGGACAGAAGATCACCTTTTAAGCTTGTCTGTTATTCAAAAAAAAGAAGTTGGAATATTGTGATACCTACCCTTGGCGGCGACGTCTGCTTTGTCAGAAAACTTAAACCTAACCTTCGAAAAAAGCAGACTGTCTTGTTTAATGTTCAGATACTTCAGCTCTTTCAGCAGATGAATTTTGAAAACATTGTGAGCAAAAGGAATATTTGCTCATAGTACTTATTGAATATAGTTGAAACACATTGTGGCAAAAGGGGGACACATGTTGATACATTTGCAGCAGACAACAATTGAAAAAGGTGTAGCAAAAGGAGAAACTGTTTATCATGAGCAATTACTCTTTTTGTCACAATGGTTACAACTCTTTTCAATAATTATACTTTCATTCATAGAGGTTTTCCATGTATTTTCTCCTTTTTCCATAATGTTTACATGCTGCTGCAGATGTGTCACATGGCATCTGCATGTTGGAAAGTGTTAATCATGTGAGCAATGACAATTTGTTGACTTACAGATAGACTAACCCAGTTAGCTTATCCTTGCACATTTTCAGCTCTATAAATAATGTACCTTTTGTAACAGTTTGAAAATTACAAACGGTCCGAAAGTAAAAGTAACATGTCAATTAGTCGTTCACAGATTATTAATTGGTTAGACTGATCTACTCTTTATTATCAAGCTGCAAACACTTTTAAAGAAGACCATGTTCCGCAGGGAACAATTAGGTTACACCATTGTCACAATTTATTGGACCGATAATCTTGTTTGACTCTCTCAAAGGGTACGGTACAGACGTGTCATAAGTAAAGACGTTGTGTACAAACTAGGATTTTATTGTGTTCTCATTTACGAAGTGACATATAGCGTAAGCATAAGTGAGATTTATGAAAATATCTGCGCCGATTTTTTAAAAATCTTTATGATTAAAATCAGTCCAAATCAGCAAATTTCAGTTTTCCGGAGCCTGTGAATCAGAATAATATTCATATTGTTTTGCTCAGTTTTTTTGCGTACTAATTGAAATAGTTTTTGTTGTTTGAAAAGAGTGTCAACCCTCCCCCAAATGTTGAAACAGTCCCATTAAAATCATTCGTAAATATAGACCATCAACCACTTATCTGGGCTAAGTTACCAGCATATGGCGTTAAAAAATCATTGTTACTGTGAAAGCAGAACAGCAATTATCGCTCCACCCAGTTTTGTGATTGCTTTTCACAGATAACGTATATTGATCTAAAGCTAAACTTCATTATCAGTCTAGAAACAAGGTTTTCAATCAAGTACACAAATGAAAACTTCCATGCTAAACTAGTGTAACTATATCTTTATAACACATATAGTTTTCAGTGGTTTGAAAGAAGCCTGCCACATCTTGGAGGTAGATTAGGGGGCAGGATGGGAACCAGTATTGTGTCATTTGTTTGAAGAGTGTTGGAACCTGCAGGCAGTGACAGAATAATGTTCAAGGCTAAAAACATACAGTTGATTAACCTCTTAACCCTTTTCCTGATACTGACGCTTCCCGACGCCTTTGCAGCAGACGGCTCTTGAAAACAATGTGGCAAATGTTGAAATTGCTCATGATCAGCAATTTATCCTTTTGCCACAATGTTTTCAACTGTATTCAATAAGTATACTTTCATTTCTAGAGTTGGTTTCAATGGCGTCTGCTGCAGATTTGTTGTATGTGGGAAAGGGTTAAGCTATACCCTTTCCTGAGATTGATTTTTAGCTGACCAGAGTACGTTATGCTCAAGGTGAGTTATTGTGATCGCCTTTTGTTCGTCGTTCGTCGTCCGTTGTCAACATTTGCTTCGAATATAGGTCATGTCGGGTCAAAAACTAGGTCACTAGGCCAAATTGAAAAAAAATCTTGTTAACACTCTAGAAGCTGCATTTTTGGCTTGAGCATGTTGAAACTTTGTCAGAATGTTTGTGTTAGTGATATCTAGTCCAAATTTAAGGAAAATCTTGTTAACACTCTGGAAGCCACATTTTAAACTTGAGCATGTTGAAACTTTGTCGGAAAGTTTGTCTTGATGATATCTGGACCAAGTTTGAATATGGGTCATGTCCGGTTAAAAACTAGGTCACTAGGCCAAATTTAAGGAAAATCTTGTTAACACTCTGGAAGCCACATTTTAAACTTGAGCATGTTGAAACTTTGTCAGAAAGTTTGTGTTGATGATATCTAGGCCAAGTTTGAATATGGGTCATGTTCAGTCAAAAACTAGGTCACTAGGCCAAATTGAAGGAAAATCGTGTTAACACTCTGGAAGCCACATTTTAAATTTGAGCATGTTGAAGCTTTGTCAGAAAGTTTGTCTTGATGATATCTAGGCCAAGTTCGAATATGGGTCATGCCCGGTTAAAAACTAGGTCACTAGGCCAAATTTAAGGAAAATCTTGTTAACACTCTTGAAGCTGCATTTTAAACTTGAGCATGTTGAAACTTTATCAGAAAGTTTGTCCTGATGATATCTAGGCCAAGTTCGAATATGGGTCATGTCATGTCAAAAAGTAGGTCACTAGACCAAATTTAAGGGAAATCTTGTTAACACTCTGGAAGCCACATGTTTGGCTTGAGCATGAGAGAGTTATGTCTTAAATAGCCCATTCTCAGGTGAGCTATTCCAGGGCCTCATGGCCCTCTTGTTCTAAACAGAATGAACAATTTCTCAATTTGCCATAATGTTTTTATTAAATGAAATTGCTAATAATATTATTGAAACCAATTGATGGAAGACCATGATGCTAAACAAAATGTCTGCTTTCAGCCAGTGAAAGAATAGTGCCCTAATCATGGTTCAAACTCACATATTCTGGAATTAAATCCTTAACTCTTCCCCACATACAACAAATCTGTAGCAGACAACTTTCGAAAATATATTGACAAAATCATGAAAAATCAATCAATTTCTGCTGTTGTCACAGTGTTTTCAATAGTTGTCTGCAGCAGAGGCATTCAAAAGCGTCTATATGTAGGAAAGGGTTAAATGCCACTATGGAACTACTTTTGACTGATTGCATCATTATGGCATGAAGTTGTGATATTCTATCATTAAGACAATCATGGAGTGTTTAATTTGTAAGAAGCCTAACATGACTGGTGAAGTTTTAATCTTTCAAATTGATTGTGCGTCCTGGCATTGCATGATGCACATGTGAAGTTTCTTTCAATTATTGAAAAATCAATAATAGAGGATTGTGTCAGGTTTGCATGTATGTAACAGACAGGCATTGGTCTGATGTTATCCGTGAGTCTTCATTCTTTTAAACATGCAGACTCATTTTGGCACATCTGCAGCAGACGACTTTCGGACACATCATGGCCAAAGAAGAAATTGCTTGTTATGACAAGTTCTCCCTTTGGCATCTTTTCAATTATCATACTTTCATTTATATCGATTTTCCATAATCATGACCAGATGTTTTAAAAGTTGTGAAAATGTCTACTAAAAAATATGGAAAATCTCTGTAATTGTAGGTTTAATTATGTCAAAATTTGTCTGTAAACCCTTTCCCTCATATGACAATTCTGCAGCAGACGACTTTGAACTTATTTTGTAAAAAAAATAGAAAATCTCCATAGTTGAATGGATAACAAAAAGTGGAAAACATTGTGGCAAAAGGAGAAATTGCACGTTTTGTGCAATTTCTTCTTTTGTCACTATGTTTTCAAAAAGCCTTCTGCTGCAGAGGCGTCAGAAAGCGTCTATATGAGGGAAAGGGTTAAATTGCCACTCATATAGAAACATTTTCATACCTCTTCAACCAATGACTTTTAAAAACAATGTGCCATAAGGAGAAATTCCTCAATGTTTTCAACTCAATTCCATTATTATTCTCACATTTAAAGAGATTTTTCAAAGTTTTTCAATTATGTTTTCATGTTGGATGTATGTGGGAAAGGGTTAACTTGATATGATCATCAGAAATTGTTCATGAATACACCCTTAACCCTTTCCCACATACAACAAATTTGCAGCAGACGACTTTGAAAACGGAGTTACCAAAAACCTGAAAAATCTCCATAAAAGATAGCTTAATTGTTAAATAAAGTTTAAAAACAATGTGGCCAAAGGAGAAATTGCTCATCATGAGCAATTTCTCCTTTGGTCACAGTGTTTTCAAAAGTCGTCTGCTGCTATTGCGTCAAATGCGTCCACAGGTGGGAAAGGGTTAAATTAATATGATGGGTAGCGAATCAGGTTTTTCCTGTTGTGTGATGGGACCAAGAGCAAACACTTCCCATACTCCTTACAACATACTACCCATCTATAGCAGACAAATTTGAATACATCTATACAAAAATATGGAAAATCTTTATCAATGAGAGTATGAATTTATTAATTAGAAAATAAACAAATGTGGTCAAAGGAGATATTACTCATAATGAGCAATATCTCCTTTTGCCTCAATGTTTAAAAACATGTCTGCATGTGGGAAATACTTAAAAGTGGATCAAAGTCTGGTAGAATTGTGAACTGGATAATGCACTTTGATTTTTTGCTCACCTAGATTGCTCAGGGTGAGCTATTGTGATGGCCTGATGTCCATTGTCCAGTTTATCTATTCGTCAGGTTGTTGTTTGTTTCATCAACTTTTACTTTAACCCTTTCCCTCATATAGACGCTTTCTGACGCCTCTGCAGCAGACGGCATTTTGAAAACATAGTGACAAAAGAAGAAATTGCACAAAACATGCAATTTCTCCTTTTGCCACAATGTTTTCAACTTTTTTTCATAGGTTATCCATTCAATTATGGAGATTTTTTATGTCTTGACAAAATACGTTCAAATGCGTCTGCTGCAGAATTGTCGTATGAGGGAAAGGGTTAAATGACATATCCTCCTAAACAGCTCTTTGGATTTTGATTAAACAAGGTAGGAATGATCCTTGGGTGGTCCTCTTTTAAGTTGTTCAAAGAATTTAATTCCATGTAGATTGATTGATTGTATAAACGCTGTTTTTCAACAACTTTTCAGTCATATCATGGCTGCCGGATCATCTTCTTAGTGTTTCCTGACTTTCTCACACAAGTACTCAACACAACATACTATCCATGCAACTCAGGCTGCTTGTCAAAGTCCCTTTTGTCAAATGTCAGAAATAATGTAGGTCAAGCTGGGTTTCAAAATCATAACCCTTTGGAATTCCATATAGAACTTTAGTTGTTGCAGCATCCAAACTAGCACAATTGTTCATATTATTCCGATCCATTGAAAAGCATGGCTGTCAGGGGCTTGTTTTCCTTATATGTAAATGAAGTGAAAACTTTAACTTTTGTTATATGTGTATAGTAAAGATTTTAAAAAACCCGATTTCCTAGTAATTTGGCAGAAATGTTCCTTGTGTGACCCTCTACCTATATTGTTAAAATGATTGCGATCTGTTGAAAAGCATTGCCTGCCAACAGATGGGGGGGTGGGGACTTGTTTTCCATATATGTATATATAGTGACAACTTGAAAAGTCTTCTTGTACTTGCATGATTTGAAAATAATTTAAAGGTTTTTTTGCGTAACCGTATACCAAGAATGTTCAAATTATCCTGATCTGTAGATAAACATGACCACCAAGGGTCATTTTGCTTATATATATTGGGTAAAAACTATTGAAGTTCTATTAAATCAGGTGAGCATTATGGTCCTCTTTTTGTGCATTATCACAGCTTTGTAAGCACTTTAACACCTTCCCTCATACAACGAACCTGCAGCAGATGACCTTGAAAACATCTGGGCAAAAATATGAAAAATCGCTAAATATGAAAGTATAATAATTGAACAAAGTTGAAAACATTGAGTCAAAAGAAGAAATTGCTTTTTTCATGTAATTTCTCCTTTTGCCACAATTTTTTTAAAAGAATGCAGAGGCGTCCGGAAGCGTCTGTATGTGGGAAAGAGTTTATCCATGTCCAGCTGCAATGATTGTTGACATCACTGTAGCAGACACCTTTTGAATACATTGTTAATAAAAGAGAAATTGCCAAAATCCAGCATTCCGTCTCAGGGGGATAGAGGTATAGAGTAATGATTCCTAAAACAGAAAATCCACAAGAGGCAAAAAGTGTCTCTCAGGGTTAGCCTTGGCGGCATGCTTAGGCTGATCCGTATCGACACTTTACGCAATTTCAACAATGTTGGTTTTCTCGTGGAACATCTCAATTACATTTCAAATGTTCAAGATGTTTAATTCATTCCCTACATGTACTTGAAGCAGACCACTCCTTAAATTGCATTTCCGGAAAACATAATGATGACGAAAGGTCATGGAGGCTTGGTGATATCTTTTGCTTGCTATCATATCCAACCTTTTGCCATATACGACAACTCTGCAGCAGACGACTTTGAAAACATACCTGAAAAAACCGGAAACTCCCTGTAAATGAAAGTACAATATTTGAATGGAGTTGAAACTTTGGTGACAAAAGGAGAAAGGTTCCAGGGACCAGGGTTTAAGTCTGTGGATACATGTGCCACCCTTTGACTGGCTTCTTTTTGACATCTTTTTGTCTTTTAACCCTTTTCCTCGAATTTGAAAACAATTTGTCAAACATAGAAAATATATGTAAACTAATGAAAAATCATTGAATAAAAGTGATATCATTGTGGCAAAAGGAGAAATTGCTCATTATGAAAAACATTGTTATGAGAAAATGTGTCTGCTGCAGACGTGTCTGTAGGCTGTATGTGGGAAAGGGTTGATGCCACACCTTAATGAAAATTCCTGGAAATAGGACATTGAAGTTCTTGGTATAGAACAACTGTTCTTAATTTAGCTTAAAAAACAGCCTGAAATAGAAGACAAAGTACATAAATAGACTTGTTTTCTCTCTTTCAGCTTTTTGCACGACTATATTGTTGCCTTTTTTCATGTTAGCATAGGGGATTTGAGACTTGGATGCCTGTGTTCAATCCCTGTTCACCTCCGCCAGGGTGGTGTGCCCTTGATCTAGCCTAGAACTGGCTTGTCACCCAGCGGTCATGAGTTTACTAACATCACGATTTAGCTAAATTGCTGTTGAAAATGGATAATAGAGGAAAAGTAAAGTATCTTAACTCTTGGAACAAACTAGACCTTTTCCCACATACATGAAATTGGCAGCAGACTCTCAAATATGGTAAATTTCTATAAATGAAAGTAAAATAATTAAAAAGTGTTGAAGTGACGAAAAGTGGAAAACATTGTGACAAAAGGAGAAATTGCACGTTCTGTGCAATTTCTTCTTTTGTCACTATGTTTTCAAAACGCCGTCTGCTTTAACCCTTTCCCTCATACGACAATTTTGCAGGAGACGACTTTGAACATATTTTGTCAAATAATAGAAAATCTCTATAATTGAATGGATAACCTATGACTAAAAGTGGAAAACATTGTGGCAAAAGAAGAAATTGCTTGTTTTGAGCAATTTCTTCTTTTGTCACTATGTTTTCAAATAGCCGTCTGCTGCAGAGGCGTCAGAAAGCGTATATATGAGGGAAAGGGTTAAAAAAATACCACATTGGCAAAAATATGGTAAATTTCTATAAATGAAAGTAAAATAATTAAAAAGTGTTGAAAAACTTTGTAGCAAAGGGAGAAATTTCTCATTTTACCACAGTGTTTTCAAAAGTCGTCTGCTACAGATGTGTCTGTATGTGGGAAACAGTTAACAAGTTACCAGTCATGAATTATTCAAATTGTCTCTTTTAAATACGTTTAGAAACAAAATGTTATATGAGGGGTGTTCATAAATTTCGCAGAAAAGTCCTCCCATTTCTTTATCTTTTGTATCATTTCCTTAAATTGCACTGTTATGAAGTTCATGATATTATCTATTCAATATTGATTTACAGATTTGTGTCCTTTGTTGAGAATGAGAAATTGTAACTATAGTAACGTCACCAATGTCGTTTGGGCCAAATTTTCAATATCTCTTAACCCTTTCCTACATAAAATAAATCTACATCAGACGACTTTGAAAACATTCAGTCCAAAATAGGAAAACTCTCTAAAATGAATGAAAAATTATTGAATGAAGTTGAAAATATTGTGTCAAAATGTTTTTAAAAGTAATCTGCTGCAGAGGCGTCAGAAAGCGTCTGTATGACGGTTATATTTATTTCTGACGTCAGATATTAACATCTGTCATGTTTTCTGAAAATAGGTGTGTTAAAATGGATGAAAATTAGAGATAGACCATTCAATTCTGTTTTTGGAAAATAATTGTCAAAGAAAAAACATGGAAATGTTGAAAAATGTCTATGGTGAAGCTGCACTGAAGAAAACATGAGTCTACAAATGGTATAAACGCGGATGGAAGAGAAAACATCAGGGAAAATTAGTGTAGCAGTTGTCTGAAATTGATAACGTCATCACATGTCGCTGCTGTCAGAGTGCTGCGGGATAAAAAGCTTTCCTCAGCAGTCCAGGTGACATACAGAAAGAATCATTTTGAAGCCGTTTCCTAGATTCATGGCTTTAACATTGTTTAAATTGTTTACCATTCAATGTTATTTTGAAAAGCACCTACCGTATATACTCAGTTATAAGTCGCCCTCGTCTATAAGTCGCACCCCCTACTTCGAGGCCTAAAGTCTAGGGTTTGATGATTGACCCTCTTATAAGTCGCAGTTAGATTTTTGATTTTTTTCACGTCAAAACCCTATGACAAGCAGCGAGATATAACCCAAGTCATCATGATCGAGCATCAGATTTTTTGTTTAAAACATTCATATAATGTCCAATTAGTTTTATGTAAGCATTGATTTATAGTCTAAATAGATTTTACTATCATAAGAAGCGAGATATATAACCTTAAGTCATCAAGATCGAGCATCAGCTTTTTGTTTACATTATTTGAACATACAATGATGTCCAACTAGTTTTAATTTGTTTTATCTAAAGAGATTTACTGGGGAATACATAAACCGGTTTTGTCCGGTCACAAAAGGCCCCAGGTTATGTGAAAACACACTCGTCTTGATTAACCCTTTGTTTTATCTTTTGTTTCTTTTTCATATTGAGATCACCCTTTTTAATAAAAATCCACGGTTCAGCGACCTCAATTCTAACAGTCAAATAATTCTAACACAACTGTCGCGTGTAAACCACACAGGTTTAAATTATCATCAAGCTAAAGGTGTTACATGTAAAATTACCCGAGGTCAAATTCTGCAGACGTGTACGTATTAGAGTGGGTAAAAACCGATAATTGCATTGTTAGCAGTTTGTATATAATACACTTTAGCTACAGTTATTGTCTTTGTTACGACTCTCAAATACTGCAGATGTATCACAGTGGTAAAAGCCTTTAATTGCATGTTTATCAGATTGCACTTAATACACTTTAACGTCAATTATTGACCGTGTTAAATCACCCCGTGTGTAGTCTTGGGATTGTTTGTGGATTAATTATGACAATTTTGGTCCGACTTTTTTATCTCTTTAATTGGATCTGTGTTTGTTTTTTGCTTTCTAATGGTTTAATTTGGTACCATCACCCATGCAGGCCAAAATCACGGTGAAATGGGTCTTGTCGTGGCCATTATTATGGCTTCTTTTTATCACCTTCTGCAAACATGGACTTTCTAATTAAGATAGTTTGACAGCTACGTGTGTACGTGTCTACACAATGACAAATTATCACTTTCCCGCATGCAACAATTATGTACAAGGGTTAATAAGGGTTACAAATCAATGACTTTTTGTTTAAAATAAAAACAACACTTTATCCTGAAATATAAATTAAAGTTTATTACATTATTTTTTCAATCACATATAAAGTGACATACGACCTAGTAACAGTATTATGGTCTGTATATTTACGCATCTGGACTTGAGCTCCGCAATTTATATTTTCACAAAATTCAAAATGGCTTCCAATCGAGCTGAAATCGAAACAATAACTTGGAACAAATGACTTTTTAAATGTACATTCATAAGTTATATATTTTTTCTAGTGTTTGTTTTTATAAACAAATCAATTCTATAAGATATGTTTCTTTCAATCAAACTTGATTTATTCTGTTAAATCATCATTTAAGTCGCCCTTTTTATCAATGACCGGCCTGCACAGTTTTTGACGATCGGTGAATTGGAGGGTAATTTTTTCTGAATTTTTGCTTGACCCTCTTATAAGTCGCTCCCCCCACTTCACTTTCGATTTTGAAGGTAAAAAAGTGCGACTTATAACTGAGTATATACGGTAGTGATTTTTCACAGAATAGTTATCATGCACGAGTATGTTGACATTGATGTCAAATATTTTGGGCCGGTATGTGTTAACCCTTTCCCACATACAACATCTTTGAAAACATACCCTTTTTAAATGAAAGTACAATAATTGAACAGATCTCGTTGAAAACATGGTGACAAACGGAGAAATTGCTCGTTTTGAGCAATTTCTTCTTTTGTCGCCATGTTTTCAAAAAGCTGTCTGCTGCAGAGGCGTCGGAAAGCATCTATATCAGTGAAAGGGTTAAGTGATATTACCATAGTTAAAATACTCTATATGTTTGCCAGTAATGAATATGACCCTTTTTTTGATTGAATCAAATTAATCTAAATAAAATTCCAGCAACATAATTATCTGCCCTAATATAGAAGAAATAAGAGTCCTATTCCGGGAACTTTTTGAACACCCATCCATCATTTATCTGGAAACCAGGAAGTGTAATTATGGTTCAGTTTTGAAAGCATTGAGTTAGAAGATTTTTTCTTTTCTTTTTCGAGTTTTTCGTCATTGGTCTATTGGATAGTTGACCCCTTAGTGTGATACATGAACTTTGCAGTGTGAACTACTTCTTCTGTGTGTGATGTCAGCTATTGTGATCACTCACTGTCCGGCGTTGTTATCTATCGGTCTGCTCCTATTATCAATGAACCAAATTCAAAATAACTTTATAGGAAAGAGTTTGTTTTGTGGTCCTCTTTCAAAGTTGTTCAATGAATTTAATTCCACATGGAACTTTGCTTGCTCTGGCATGAGAAACATGACAAAGTGCCAAATTTTTAAAACATTTTGCTCAAAAGTACTTGCCTGATTTGAAAATAATTTTTGCTGACCTGCTACCAAGATTGTTCAAATTATTCTGATCTGTTAATGGTGTTTGTTTTCCTTATATGTGTTTTTATAGTTAAAGCTTTAACAATCTTTCTGATCCATAAGAATAGACCCGATTTGAGAATAACTTTGCACAAAGGTTCATTTGGTGACCCTCTACAAAGATTGTTCAAATTACTCTGATCTGTTGATAAACATGGTCACCAGGATTTGGACTTGAATTCCTTATATGTACATTGGAAGCTATTCAAGTTCTGTTAAATCCGGTGACCGATATAGGACCATCATGGTCCTCTTGTTAAGATATTGTACTTAATCCTTTCTGACTTGCAGGCGTATATGCTATAGAAGACTGAGGATTTCAAGACTTGCTTAGATAATTTCACAGGTTGATTTCATGCTCCAGATTTATTGTATGTTGGAAAGATTTAACCCTTCCCCCCATACAGACGCTTTCTGATGCCTCTTCAGCAGTGGACTTTTGAAAACGTTGTTCCAAAAGGAGAAATTGTTCATGATGAGCAATTTCTCCATTTATAGCACAATGTTTTTAACTCTATAAATTAATTATACTCTCTTTTACAGAGATTTTCTGATTTTAGCTTGTCCGTCGTCCGGCAACTTCTTCTCCTTAATAACCAGTGGGGTCAATTGGGATGAAACTTCACAGAAAGCATATTCTCAATGACCTCCGGACAATTCCTTCAAATATTTGGGATCCATGCAGAATTTTGGTTTCCATGGCAACAAAACGAAAAAAACTTTAAAATTCTTCTTCTCCTAAACTGGTAAACAGATTTTCAAATAATTTTGTAGAAATGTTTCTTGGATGACCCTCAGGGGGGGGCGGGGCTTTTTTGCCATATATGGCTGAAAACTTAAAAAATCTTCTGAAAATGTCAGACCGATTTTCAAATAATTTTGTAGTAATGTTCATTAAGTGACCCACTATCAGATTCCTTCAAGCCATGTTGATTGGTTAAAAAACATGGCCGCCAGGGGGGCAGGCTATTTTGCCTTACAGGCTATAGTGAAAATCTTCTCCTCAAAAAGTATCTGGCCAATTTTCAAATAATTTTGTAGAAAAATGTTCCTTAAGTGACCCACTATCAGATTCCTTCAAGCCATGTTGATTGGTTGAAAAACATAGCCGCGACAGGGCATGATTATTTTGCCTTATATTGCTAAAGTTAAAACTTAAGAAATCTTCGCCTCCGAAAGTGGCAGTCGATTTTCAAATAATTTAGTAGAAATGTTCCTTAGGTTACCCTTTATCAGATTCCTTCAAGCCATGTTGATTGGCCGAAAAGCATGGCCGCCAGGTGGCGGGGCTTATATGGCTAAAGTGAAAATAAATAAAATTAGGTGAGCGATCATGGCCCTCTCGTTTTTCTTTGCTCACCTGAGCTTTGCTCAAGGTGAGTTATTGTGATCATCTTTTGTCCAGCGTCCGTTGTGCATCGTCTGGCATGCGTCGGCCGTCAACTTCTTCTCCTCAGTAACCAGTGGGTCAATTGGGATGAAACTTCACAGAAAGTATCCTCTCAATGACCTCACCAGATTTCCTTCACATTGTTGAGATCCATGCAGAATTCTGGTTTCCATGGCAACGAAATGAAAAAAACTTCAAAATTCTTCTTCTCCCAAACTGGTTGGCAGATTTTCAAATAATTTTGTAGAAATGTTCCTTGGATGACCCTCTATCAGATTCCTTCAAGCCATGTTGATTGGTTGAAAAAAATGGCGGCCAGGGGGGGAGGGGCTATTTTGCCTTATATGGTATATTGATAACTTAAAAAATCTTCTTCTCCGAAAGTCTCAGGCCAATTTTCAAATAATTTTGTAGAAATGTTTCTTGGATGACCCTCTATCAGATTCCTTCAAGCCATGTTGATCGTTAAAAAAAAACATGGCCGCTAGGGGGGGAGGGGCTATTTTGCCTTATATGGCTATAGTGAAACCTTAAAAAATCTTCTTCTCCGAAAGAGTCAGGCCGATTTTCAAAAAAATTTGTAGAAATGTTCCTTCGATGACCCTCTATCAGATTCCTCCAAGCCATGTTGATTGGTCGAAAAACATGGCCGCTATGGGGTGTGGGGCTATTTTGCCTTATATGGCTTTAGTGAAAACTTAAAAAATCTTCTTCTCCGAAAGTGTCAGGCCGATTTTCAAATAATTTTGTAGAAATGTTACTAGGGTGAACCTCTATCAGATTCCTTCAGGCCAAGTTGATTGGTCGGAAACTATGGCCGCCAGGGTCGGGGCTTATATGGCCCTCTTGTTTAATTTGGACTTGTCCAGCTTTGCATTTAGTAGAGATGAGGGCTCCAGAAATTTTGAAATCCCAATCGGTCCGGGTGAAATAATTTTTTACCCTCCCCTCCTTTTACCCTTCTTGAAAAATATCAAATTTGAACACTTTAAAAAAAAAAATGAATTTCATGTTTATTTCAGGTTACCTTGCATAGATGGATGTATAACAGTGTCATCACTCGATAATGTCAATGTAGAAGTACTTAACAAATCATAATTTACCAAAATTTGCAGACAAACATAACAACGCACATGTTTACATTGCTCGTTCGTACTTAAAAATGTTCGACCTGTAATCCAATATCGTACTTACTAGGAAATGATTGGTGGTGCACAGAAGATACATTTTTATCTTATTTACTGCTTTGTTTGTAGGGTTATCATTGCTTTGTCTATATACAAATAAACCTTTTACTAAAAAGAATGTCTTTGTTGTTTTTGAATTACCATGTAAAATATATCGACCATAATTCTGTTTTTAGGTAAGTATGCTAATTCACTTGTCTTCAAAGGTAAAGTTTGCGTTATGTTGCAGCTAGCCACTACTTTTCTCAATTATGCAGCTCATTAAATGATGTAGAGTTTGCCCCTGTGCCACGTCGAGGCCCAACACATCCGACTTCGACAGGGGTTTTATTTTTTTAATACCGAGTTCATACATAAATATTATACTTGTAAGTCACACAAAATATTCCACATAGCTTGTTCGGTGGAAGCCCCACTACTAAGCTTTCTTTTTCTCTCTTTACCCTTTTCCTCATGTACCGATCTATTTTTTTCATCATTGAAAACGCATCCCGTTTACTTGTACCCATTTGATCAATTGGTTTCCCAGGCCGGATGGTATGGATTGAGTTGCCAGCCCAACATACTAACTCAGTCGGTTTGCCAATCCGACTTAAATTTATATAAGCTTTGTTTGCTTAATAGTATTTTTGAATATATGCCTTCCTTTACTATTGCCATAGGATCCAGAACGCCATTTCCGAAATATAGGCAATGGGTCAAATGCCGGCAGTTTTGGTCCATTGATAGAAACACGCATCAATTTTTCAAGCAATTCGATGCTTAGACTGCACCGTAGACGGGTCTTAATGAGGTTTTGTTTAGAAAAACCTCGCTCACACTCCACAGAACTAACAGGTAGCACTCTGCTAATAGCCATAAGCTTGATCATGTTTGGAAATTCCTCTCCAAACTGTTCCAACGAAATCATTTCATAGATATCGGCATATGGCTTTTAGCGACAGTGTAAGCAGTTCTTATTAGTCGGCATACAGCAGCCTCTATTTTGTCAGATTCCTTATTTGCCTCGACTGAATGTCTGAGTCCAGTTTTAAAGAATTCAAATGCCCGCTACTGCCCTCGTGTTCACGTAAAGACGAGACATTTTGAAAATTTGTCGAACCAGACTGAGAGAACTTCGATTTGCTTTTGTGTAAAATACAAAGTGAACAGAACATTGTTCGATTTTCTGACTTCGAGCCACTTGAACTCCTCTAGCCATGACATTTGGAAGAATTTAGCTACAGAACTGTCATCACTTTTTGTCTTTTTACAAGCTTGTTCGGAGGACGCCCTACAACTGAGCTTTCTTTTTCTCTCTTTAGCATTTTGCTCATGTACCGATCCACTTTTCATGATTGAAAACGCATCCCGTTTTTTACCCATTTGATCAACCGGTTTTCCAGGCCGGATCGTATGAATTGGGTTGCCAGCCCAACATACTAACTCAGTCGATTTGCCAATCCGACTGTTTGAGTCATTATGAACCGGTTCCCCAAACCGGTTCTCTTTGTCAACATGATCCGGGTTGCCAATCCGGTCATTTGACTTTTTGAACATCGCAAGTAAATTGCCATTTCAATATTAAAGCATCGAAAGACAAATGAACTTAAAACTTCTGCATTATATATACACGATAAAACTTTGAGTTATAACACATCGAATTCTAATTATCGACATCAATAACATTTCCAATTATAAGCACCTTTAATGTTCCATAATGGTTTTAAACAGCGTAGACCGTTTGTAACAGTTTGAAAATTACAAACGGTCTGAAACGAAAATAAAAATAATTTATCAATTAGCCGTTCAGACCGGACTTGGACCGATTAAAATATGTTAAACTGATCAACTAGTAATTAGCAAACACTTTTAAAGAAGCCTTTAACACATGCATTATCTGTCAAACCGAAGGGAGTAAATATATAACTGATTGTCACACCTCCTGGACCGATTATCGGCGGCTTATCTTGATTACGTCACGGTAAGTGACTCTCTCGACGGTTATCCTACGCTTTAGAAACAAAGAGCTTGTGTACTTACTAGGATTTGATTGGTTTTTCGTTTAGACAGTGACATGTATTGCGTAGGTATTAACGAAATTTTACAAGTTTTAAGATTGCAATCGGTCTAGGGATTCGAATTCCAGTCCAGACCGGCACTTTTGTCAGTCTTTCGAACCCCTGGACTACTAGAGCCCATATCAAATTCTATGTATATAAAACAAAAATGGCAGCTAACAATAATAAGTGAGACTGGACAAACGGCCCTATCCTTGTGGCACAGGCTTCACAAAACCAGCTCCAGCAGTCAAAGAGTTAACCCTTTCCCATCTACAACAAATCTTCAGCAGACGACTTTAAAAATATCTAGGAAAAAACCTATGGAAACTCTCTTCAAACAATTTATTTATTGGGGTTTTATGCCGCTTTCAACAATATTTCAGTTATATCACGGCGACAGTTCACTTATTCATGATCCCTGGGTAAACAAACCAGTACTAGGCTAGAAAATGTGCCTTACCCAAGGGCACGCCATCGGGACCGTAGTGCCGCGACTGGGGATTGAACCCAGGACACCCGGTTTCGAAATCCCCGACGCTAACCAACAAAAGTAGAATTATTGAACAGAGTTGAAACCATGGTGGCAAAAGGAGAAATTGCTCCTTATACAACACTTTTTTCAAATGTCATCTGCTACAGAGGTGTCAGATCCTCACATCTATGGACATTTAATAACTTTTAATTTCATATTTTTAAAATCAGCTGAAATAATTCTGAAAATTTATGAAAATATACTGGGCAGATGTGGAAATACCTCCCTTCGGATGATGAAGTTACCCGGGGGATATGAAATAAGGCTTTATTTGCTATGAAAACAGGTAATATCTTTATTGACTTGGGTCAGATGTTCACCTCATCAAGGCGACGTGCAGAACCCGCATCTCGACCATACTGGGTCAAGGTCACGCTTGAAGGTCAAAGGTTTGAGGCTTTATTTTGTGTCCACTCCATATCTCCTTAAAGGATTTTCATGATACGTGGGTCACATGTTCACCTCATCAAGGCGACGTGCAGAACCCGCGTCTCGACCATACCGGTTCAAGGTCAAGGTCACGCTTGAAGGTCAAAGGTTTTAGGCTTTATTTCCTGTCCACTCAATATCTCCAAGACGGCTTGAAGGATTTTCATGAAACTTGGGTCAGATGTTCACCTCGTCAAGGCGACGTGCAGAACCCGCGTCTCGACCATACTGGGTCAAGGTCAAGGTCACGCTTGAAGGTCAAATGTTTGAGGCTTTATTTTGTGTCCGCTCCATATCTCCTTAAAGGATTTTCATGAAACTTGGGTCACATGTTCACCTCATCAAGGCGACGTGCAGAACCCGCGTCTCCACCATACCGGTTAAAGGTCAAGGTCACGCTTGAAGGTCAAAGGTTTTAGGCTTTATTTTGTGTCCAGTCAATATCTCCAAGACGGCTTGAAGGATTTTCATGAAAATTTGGTCACATGTTCACCTCATCAAGGCGACGTGCAGAACCCGCATCCCGAACATACTGGGTCAAGGTCAAGGTCATGCTTGAAGGTCAAAGGTTTGAGGCTTTATTTTGTGCCGCTCCATATCTCCAAAACAGCTTAAAGAATTTTCATGAAACTTGGGTCACATGTTCACCTCATCAAGGCGACGTGCAGAACCCGCGTCTCGACCATACCGGTTCAAGGTCAAGGTCACGCTTGAAGCTCAAAGGTTTTAGGCTTTATTTCCTGTCCACTCAATATCTCCAAGACGGCTTGCATATGTTTAGCAACAGTTGTTAACTGTTTTGAAGAATACTTCAGTCTTGAATGTTACAGCTGCAGTAAAAATATGTGTTTCTGTAAACCATTTGAAATCATGTCCACTTTGTACCAGGTCAAGACAAAACATTAGTAATTAAAAATTGAGTACTGTCCAACTTGGTCAAATTTTTGTTTGTCTGCTTTATAGGTTGGAATGTTTTGAGAGATTTTGACAGATATTTGAGAGGGAGACATATGTTTTTGTCAAAACAATTCTAGTTTTATTTGATATCATTATAGGCACAATATAAATGATACAAACAATTAGTGCATAAAAGGTCTGGAACGAAGGTTAAAAGCTTATGTAGTTCCTCCGAGTCCAGCATAAAACAGGATACAAACCGTTAAATTTTGCGTTTTTGGTCTCTTACATGGAAACTATCAAACCTAATACTTTGAAACTTGGAAAACTTGTTCATCTAATACCCTTCTTCTCATTGTATGCTAAAGATGCTGAGTGTAAAAAACATCAATTTTGATGTATTTTGGTTGATTTTTAGAATTGGACATAGTTGGTTAAGTTTTGCGTTTAGGTCACTTACATGGAAACTATCAAACCTAGTACTTTGAAACTTGAAAAGCTTGTTCATCTAATACCCTTCTTCACATTATATGCTAAGATGCTGAGTGTGATGTGTTTTTGGAGTAAAAAACATAAATTCTGATGTATTTTGGTTGATTTGAGAATTGGCGGTGTTGGTTACGTTTTCCATTTAGGTCACTTACATGGAAAATATCAAACCTATATTGTATGATAAAGATTCTGAGTGGGCCTATTTTCTGGGGTAAAAAATGTCAATTTTGATGTATTTTGGTTGATTTTGAGAATTGGACATAGTTGGTTAAATGTTGCATTTTGGTCTCTTACATGGAAACTATCAAACCTATTACTTTAATATATGAAAAACTTGTTCATCGTATACCCTTCTTCACATTGAATGATAAAGATGTTGAGCGGGCCTGTTTTGGGGGGTAAAAAACATAAATTTTGATGTATTTTAATCGTTTATGAGAATTGGACAGTTTCTTCATTTTTTGTTCCATTGATTTCAAATTTATCCCAAACAATAAAATAATAATGTCCTTCAATATATTATGAAAATCTTCAATCAGATTGTGTTTTGGGGGTCAAGGTCACTGTTTCTAAAATAGGAAAACAGTAATATATTCAATATCTTTAGTTACAGTTGACTTAATGTACCAATCTCATTTGCCTGTCCATTGCATACACAAAACTCAACTTATGATCTTGACTGAATGTGACAGCCATCCAACGTGAAGATCTTCCTTATCATGTATATGAACTTGGATTTATTTCCACACGGTTAATCTTGTTTCAATACTTGAAAAATAGCAGTTGTGTGCGGTCATTATAATATGTAAATATTGTTTCTGAATTTGAATATTTGTTATATAAAACAAATAAACCGTAAAAGGATAATATCAGACGAGCGTCAGGCATTCGCAGGCGGTGCTCTTGTTAAAAAATATTCTACTCTGAATAAGCTTCTCTGATACCAATAACTGGTATAAGGCTATGATTGTATAACTCACTACAAATATAATCACATTAATATAAACACGGCAATCAGCCGGTATAAGAAAAGGGGCAAAATGACATTCAGACCCACTCTTGCCCTTTGTTTTGGAGATGCAAACATTAATAAATTATATTAATAGAGTGCATACTCTGAATGCATCAGTTAGTTAAGTACAGTCAATAGATAGGAAGACAATGTACTGTCATGAATGTACCTGTTGGGATGTCCGTATAGAGCTATCGGGTAATATGATCATTAAAAAGGTATCATGTGGACCGAATGATATATTTCGTTTGGTTCAATTAATTTTCTCAAGACCAACAAGAATTTATGATCTTCTGGCCTGATCAATCATTACGTGTCTGTCATGGTGGGGCTTTGTTTTAGATAAATATTTATATATGCACTTCTGTATCCCCTCTTAACCAATCACAAATCTACTTTCAGTACTTTGATTTACCTTATGCAAAGTCTTGTTAACCCTTTCCCTCATATAGACGCTTTCTGACACCTCTGCAGCAGATGATTGTTGAAAACATTGTGACAAAAGAAGAAATTGCTCAAAACAAGCAATTTCATCTTTTGCCACTATGTTTTCAACTTTTGTCAGTAATTATACTTTCAATTATACATAGAGATTTTCCATGTTTTTGCATGATTTTTTTCAAAGTGGTCTGCTGCAGATTTATTGTATGTCGGAAAGGATTAAACTCGTATCTATAATAGCCTTTACCAAAGCATTTTGATAAATCTGTAGTAGACAACTTTTGAAATTGCTTAAATTAATCCCTTTTCCAACAATGTTTCAACTCTGTTCAAGAGATGTACTTTTAATTATACATTTTTTCGCCATATTCTTGTTCAGAGGTTTCCAAGGGGTATGCTGCAGGTTTGCAGTATGTGGAAAAGAGTAAAGATGATCCACTTATCTGATTTGTTTCTCCGTCATTATTATGTAGATACTACATTATATCAGGTAAACAGGTTTTACCTGATACTCCTTAACCCTTCACTGCCTTTGCTACCATACAGTTGTATAATTATTTTAATTTATTTATTTATTTATTTATTTATTGGGGTTTTACGCCGCTTTCAACAATATTTCAGTTATATCACGGCGACAGATCACTTATTCATGATCCCTGGGTAAACAAACCAGTACTAGGCTAGAAAATGTGCCTTGCCCAAGGGCACTCCACCATGACCGTAGTGCCACGACTGGGGATCAAACCTGAAACACCAGCTTTCGAAATCCCCGACGCTAACCACTCAACCACAGCGGATTCCGTAGGGACGCATTATGGGAACACCTACGACAGGTGGCGCCCAAACATTGTTAGATCTTTAAGTCAACGAATTTTCATCCGATCTTCATGAAACTTGTTGAACATGTGTATGGGCATAATATCTCGGACAAGTTTGATAACCAGCCAAATCATGCTAGGCACTTTTGGGTTATGGCCCTTGAATTATCCAAAATTGCCGAAAACTAGGCTTGTCCTCTCTTGAAGTCAAACAGTTTTCATCTGATCTTCATGAAACTTTTGAAACTTGTTGAACATGTGTGTTGGCATAATCTTGGCAAAGCTCAATAATCAGCCAAGGATGAGACACTTTCTGGTTATGGCTCAAAATTACCCAAAATTGCCGAAATAAGACTTTTCCGCTCTCTCAGTCAAACAGTTTTCATCTGATCTTCATGAAACTTTTTGAACATGTGTGTAGGCATAATAGCTCAGCAAAGCTTGATAACCAGCCAAATCTTACAAGGCACTTATCCAAAATTGCCAAAATTAGACTTGTCTGCTCTTTAAGTTAAACAGTTTTCATCTATTCTTCAAGAAACTTGTTCAACATGTGTGTGGGTATCATGTCTCAACCAAGTTTGATAACCAGCCAAATCGTGAAAGGCACTTTTGGGTTATGGCCCTTGAATTATCCAAGAATTGCCAATATTTAACTTGTCTGCTCTCTAAGTGGAACAGTTTTCATCTAATCTTCACAAAACTTATTGAACATGTGTGATGGCATAATGTCTCGGCCAAATTCGATAACCAGCCAAATGGTGCGAGGCATTATGGGTTTTGACCCTTGAATTATCCAAAAATGTCATAATTTGACTTGTCTGCTCTCTAAGTTGAACAGTTTTCATCCGATCTTTAGAAAACTTCGTGAACATGTTTGTTGGCATAATGTCTCAGCCAAGTTCCATAACCTGCCAAGTCGTGCAAGGCACGTTTTGGTTATGGCTCTTGAATTATCCAATATTGCCGAAATTAGCCTAGTAAAATTTTCATCCGATCTTCATGAAACTTGTTTTACATGCTTGCGGGCATAATGTATTGACCAAATTGAAAAACAAGCCAGATCGTGCCAGGTACTTTTGGGTTATAGCCCTTGAATTATCGCAACTTGTCCAAGTTAGCCTTGTCCACTCTCTAAGTCAAACAGCTTGCTTTCATCATCAGATATTGGCATGAATCACTTTAGTCATTCCTGAGTTTTGCATCCCTGACGGGCATATTTTGTGACAGTTTTTCATCTTTTTTAACTGAACCAAATAAGTCTGTTAAACATCTTTGTTAGGAGCCAGATATTTCATGAACAAAGTTAGCCCTTCATTGTTTCCCTTCTTATGATAGATAAAAACATTTTTACAATCTCTGTATCTAATTTGTATCCAACTTAATACCTTTGATCTTTTCATTTTATAGTCAGAAAGCCTAATTTAGTAAATCATTAGAATCCTCTCCCTTCTTTAAGTAGACAATTTTTTTTTAAATTTTATCAGTTTTATTCATGAATATGAAACATCTTGATATAGTTGTCCTAAAGTAGAAAAGATCTTGCGTTACTAGGATATAGAAAGGGCTAGATTGTTGGGTGTTTATGCCGCTTTTAAAAAAAATCAGTTATGTCATGACCTTTCCTTGGTAAGCGTCCAGTACTACTGGTCCATTTGTCCTTACACCAGCCAGTCAGTCATAATGCTAAACCCACAACCCTGAGTGCTAAGGAGGGCAGTTTAAGTCTTTGGTATGACCCGGCTGGGGATTGAACCTATGACCTCCCAAACCCGAGACCATCACTCTTTTAAAATACTTCACCACTGAGATAATTATTATAAAAATTAATTCATGGAGAAAAAATTGAATTATCTGAGATTCAAACCCATAAGAGAAGCATAAGCAAATTTGAGTTATCTGTGGAAATTCTATTTTTAAATTGGGTTTTGTATTTAATTTATGATCTTTGATCTTTAATTGTCTCAAAGATCTAATTTAACCCTTTCCCTCATGTAGACGCTTTCTGACGCCTTTGCAGCAGACGGCTTTTTGAAAACATAGTGACAAAAGAAGAAATTGCACAGAACGTGCAATTTTTCCTTTTGTCACAATGTTTTCCACTTTAAGGCATAGGTTATCCATTCAATTATGGAGATTTTCTATTTTTTGACAAAATACGTTCAAAGTCGTCTGCTGCAGAATTGTCGTATGAGGGATAGGGTTAAGAACAAAATGTCACAAATATTTATGAGTACATGTATTGTTATACATCTTATACATTTTTCCAAGAACTACAATAATTTTCATAGGCAAATAATGATAAGCGTTTAATGAAAATATTAAAAAAAACATGTACGACAATGAAGAAACACAAAGTAATATGATTTTTCTCTTTTCAACATAATTATATTTGTTACATGCCCGTCAAAATGGCCACCAGGGAAGGTAAATATTGTAGTTCTAGGAACTAGGTTTTGGCATCACATAAGGGGGTATGGGAGAATTCTCTAGTTTTTTGTCTTGGCCAGGTAACATATATGGATCAATGTCTCCATCCCCTGTCAATATATTTGTCTGAAGCGCTTGGAATTCGCTGTGGTCGAGTGATTAGCGTCGGGGATTTTGAAACCGGGTGTCCTGGGGTCGATCCCCAGTCGCGGCACTACGGTTATGGTGGAGTGCCCTTGGGCAAGACACATTTTCTAGCCTAGTACTGGTTTGTTTACCCAGGAATCATAAATAAGTGAACTGTCACCTTGATATAACTGAAATAATGTTGAAAGCGGCGTAAAACCCCAATAAATAAATAAATTTGAGTTGGTTATAGTTACTGGGTACATCTAGCAGCAGACTTATGTGTTCATTTGGACACCCCGGGCTTGTTTATCAGAAGTTACATCCTTAACTCTTCCATATGAGCCCATCTGTTCATAAAAATTAAAGTTGGCATTTCTGTATTTATGTACAGTGTAGATTCAGATAAGCCTGCCCATCTGCTTAGTCTCATCAGCAGTTTCTAACAAGCATAAATGAAATGTGAATTTGGTAAATGTATATCAAACTTTGCGGATGCACATGCTGATCTGGTCCGATACACAAAAGTCAACTTGTATCTTGTCACATGGACAGTTTCGAATGTAAAAAGACTATGAAGACTTGGACAATCAGATTTGTCTTGTGTGCTGCAGGCTCAACAAGGTATTCATTCCTCTCATGAGTATTAATACCTATTTTTACCTGTTAATACTCATAATATATCAAGCCTATAATCAACAGGTAATGAGTTAACTAAGTGCTAATTGATGTGTGATTTACTGTTTGGCACTGTATCAATTGGATCTTGAAAGCTTTTCTGACTAATTGTCAACAATGTAGATTCAGATCAGATCAGATTGTGAGGATGCCAATGCCCTATAGTTGGTTTACTGGCATCACATATCATTCACAGCTTGTTCCCAGAGATTGGCACCAGCTAGCACCCCAGGGTATATTGTAGCTGGTGCACCCACCATATCACTATGAAAACGCATGATCCCCAGAAACACTGACAGTCCTATGAAGAGTTTGACTCTGTTTCTGCCCTTAAATGAAACTGTTCAAGAAGTCCAGTTTAGGAAACAAGCATGTCTTCTGCCCCTAATTGGCCAAATACTTTTTCCTGGGGATTCAACCTAAGGAATACAAGACTAAATTAAATATGCCACACAAATACCAAGGAAATTCAGACCAGCAACATCCACATTACACATAATGTTTCCTGTTTCTGATCTACTGTAGGAGCATTTTACTTCTATAAAAACTCAATAAAATTTAATTTAGTCAATATGTAATACTTTTCTTTAATTAATATTTATGTTATATATATCCTATAGATATTTCCAAAATACATTTATTTGAATATATCATTTTCAGACAGGCGAATTGTCCGTTGTGCGTGTGTGCGTTAACTTTTTCCTTTAAACAACTTCTTCTCCCTAACCACTTGGCCAATTTGGTTGAAACTTCATAGGAAGCATCCTCTCAATGTCCTCTACTAACTTCCTTCAAATTTTAGCTCTACTGGCCAAAGGCCAGAATAGCTTATGCCGTGGTGTGGTGTCCGTCGTCCGTGCGTGCATCCGTCCGTCCGTAAACAATTGCTTGTGAACCCAATACAGTCTTCAGTTTTGATTGTATCTCAATCAAACTTATACAGTAGTTAGATATTCATGAGAGCTCGGTTCCTTTCGCAAACTAGCCAGATCCGGCCACGCAAGACTGGATTATGGCCCTTGAAATTGTCAGAATTGCTATAATAGAGCTTGTGAACGCGATAAAGTCTTCAGTTTTGATTGTATCTCAATCAAACTTATACAGTAGTTAGATATCTATGAGAGCTCGGTTCCTTTTGAAAACCAGCCAGATGTGCCCTTGCGTGACTGGATAATGGCCCTTGAAATTGTCAAAATTGCTATAATACAGCTTGTGAACACAATAGAGCCTCGATTTACTATCCGATCTTCACCAAACTTAGATAGTAGTTGAATATTGATGAGAGCTCAGTTCCTTTCGCAAACCAGCCAGATCCGCCAATGCAAGACTGGATTATGGCCTTTGATATTGTCAAAATTGCTATAATACAACTTTTGAACACAAAAGAGCCTCCATTTACTATCCGATCTTCACCATACATATATGCTCTGGATTGAAAATGACCAGTAGAGCATAGGCCCTCATGGGCCTCTTGTTTTTTATCCATTCGACATTCTGGTTTCCATGGCAACCGAAAGAAAAAAAATGGTGAAAACTTAAAAAATCTTCTTCTCCGAAAGTATTGGGCTAATTTTCAAATAGTTTTGTAGAAATGTTCCTTGGGTGACCCTTTATTAAATTCCTTCAAGAATTGTTGATTAGTTGAAGAACATGGCCGCCAGGGGGCAGGGCTTTTTTCCTTTATATGGCTATAGTGAAAACTTAAAAAATCTTCTTCTGCGAAAGTGTCGGCCAGATTTTCAAATAATTTTGTAGAAATGTTCCTTGGGTGACCCTTTATTAGATTCCTTCAAGAAATGTTGATTGGTTGAAAAACATGGCTGCCAGGGGGCGGGGCTATTCTGCCTTATATGGCTATAGTGAAAACTTAAAAAATCTTCTTTTCCGAAAATGTCGTGCCGATTTTCAAATAATTTTGTAGAAATGTTCCTTGGGTGACCCTTTATTAGATTCCTTCAAGAAATGTTGATTGGTCGAAAAACATGGTCGCCTTATATGACTTTTGTGAAAACTTAAAAAATCTTCTCCTCCAAAGGGTCAGGATGATTTCCAAATAATTTTGTAGAAATGTTTCTAGGGTGACCCTCTATCAGATTCCTTCAAGCCATGTTGATTGGTCGAAAACTATTACAGCCACAGGGCGGGGTTATTTTGCCTTATATGGCTATAGTGAAAACTTAAAAAATCTTCTCCGACGAAAGTTTTGGGCTGATTTTCAAATAATTTTGTAGATATGTTCCTAGGATGACCCTCTATCAGATTCCTTCAAGCCATGTTGATTGGTCAAAAACAAGGCCATCAGGGGGCGGGGCTGTTTGGAGATTTTATTTTTGCCTAATGGCCATGAAGCGATACTGGCCCTCTTCGGCCTCTTGTTTTACTAAAACAATAGAGAAAATAATTTGTGTACAAACTAATTCATTTAGATACATCTGTCTATTAAATCTTGCGTATTTCTTTTTAGCTCACCTGAGCTTTGCTCAAGGTGAGTTATTGTGATCGCCTTTTGTCCGTCGTCTGTCGTCTGTTGTGCGTCGTGCGTCAACTTCTTCTCCTCAGTAGCCAGTGGGTCAATTGGGATGAAACTTCACAGAAAGCATCCTTTCAATGACCACACCGGATTTCCTTCAAATTTTTGGGATCCATGCAGAATTCTGGTTTCCATTGCAACGAAATGAAAAAAACTTCAAAATTCTTCTTCTCCCAAACTGGTTGGCAGATTTTCAAATAATTTTGTAGAAATGTTCCTTGGATGACCCTCTATCAGATTCCTTCAAGCCAAGTTGATTGGTCGAAAAACATGGCCGCCAGGGGGGTGGGGCTATTTTGCCTTTTATGGTTATAGTGAAAAATTAAAACATCTTCTTCTCCGAAAGTGTCAGGCCGATTTTCAAATAATTTTGTAGAAATGTTCCTTAAGTGACCCACTTTCAGATTCCTTCAAGCCATGTTGATTGGAAAAAAAACATGGCCGCCACTGGGCAGGGCTATTTTGCATTATATGGCTATAGTGAAAACTTAAAAAATCTTCTCCTCCAAAAGTGTCAGGCCGATTTTCAAATAATTTTGTAGAAATGTTCCTAGGGTGACCCTCTATCAGATTCCTTTAAGCCAAGTTGATTGGTCGGAAACTATGGCCCCCAGGGGGCGGGGCTTATATAGCTAAAGTGAAAAAAAAAAAAATCAGGTGAGCGATTCCAGGGCCATCATGGCCCTCTTGTTTCTCATTCTATGACCTTTTGTACAGGAGGGATGGAACAGCAAAAATGCGCAAACAAATATTAAAAATAAGATGCTTTTATACTAGTGTAACGTGTAAAGCCGTTAAGCCATCGCGGGTCACCCATCCAGGTACTAACCGCGATTTTACGAACAGGTCACCTGTTCTACCAACGTGGCTATAAAAACCTGCTTCTACGACAAGGTGGTAGAAGTGATATGTATACCTGTATAACCTGTTCCTGTTACATTTTTCCCTCTTTTCTCTTGACTTTGACCCGAAGTCACACACCTGAATACAAGCAGTATACAAGAGCAGAGTCTATGTAACATCACTGGGAACCACAGGGATTCGGGGATGATGATCAACCCAAAATCCCACCTCTGTCACCATTTGTAACGTGTACTGGAGTTAAGCCATCGCAAGTCACCCATCCAGGTACTAACCGCGATACTTTAAGAAAAGGTCAATCACTCTACCAGCGTCGCTATAAAAGCCTGTTCACGTTACTTTTCTCTTGACTTTGACCCGGAGTCACAACTGAACACAAGCAGTATACCAGAGCGGAGTCTATGTAACATCACTGGGAACCACCAGGGTTCGGAGATGATGGTGATATCAACCCAAAAATCCCACCACTGTCACCATTTGTAACGTGTACTGCCGTTAAGCCAGCGCGGGTCACCCATCCAGGTACTTACCTTGATGAACGTTGCTTAACTTTACGAAAAGGTCAACCACTCTACCAACGGCGCTATCAAAGCTGGCTTCTACGACAAGGCCGAAGAAGTGATATTTATACCTATAACCCGTTCCCGTTACATTTCTCCCTCTTTTCTCTTGACTTTGACCCGAAGTCACACAACTGAACACAAGCAGTATACCAGAGCAGAGTCTATGTAACATCACTGGGAACCACCGGGGTCCGGGGATGATGGTGATATCATCCCAAAAATCCCACCGCTGCCACCATTTGTAACGTGTACCGCCGTTAAGCCATCGCGGGTCATCCATCAAGGTACTAACCGGGATGAACGTTGCTTAACTTTACGAAAAGGTCAACCACTATACTGATGTCGCTATAAAAGCCGGCTTCTACGACAAGGCCATAGAAGTGATATTTATACCTATAACCCGTTCCCGTTTAACTAGTTTTAGACTCACATCATTCATCCGTGAATTCTGTTTTAAAGCTGAACTGATCCTGTATATATTGTAAACACATCAAAACTGTAATTGAGTTGAATAGAACAATTCATCAAATTGCATTAGTGAAATCTTGCAAACTCTATTTTCTCTGTAGTATTAATTATATAAGATATACATGCAATTTTAATTTATATTGATTCAATTAAATACAATAAGGCCAAGCAAGACTTCAATACCTCTTAACTTGGCTGCAGTAGCTAACACTCATCTATATCTGATGACTGCCGATTGCAGGTCGTCTTTGATTGAACTTTGCATCAGCCAATCAAATTGTTGACTACAAAATTAATAGGTATAAATAGGGATGATAACCCATATAAATAAATCAGATAGAGAAGCGTTGATGACCAATTGCTCAATTGTAAAAATGAATGTTTGTTGTATCATGCAATTACATTTGACAGAAAATGAGTCCTTCCTCATGATTTTTTAGGGACAACCTTTTATGCTGTGTTGTCAGATGAAATATACACACAGCTCTATTACACTGTGACTAGTTTCCAGTCTCCTGTAGAGGCATCAGCAAGTGACTGTATTTTGGAAAAGGTTAGGGTTAGTTTTTACGGTTCAGCACAGCTCTATTACACTGACTAGTTTCCAGTCTCCTGTAGAGGCCATCAGCAAGTGTCTGTATTTTGGAAAAGGTTAGTGTTAGTTTTTACGGTTCAGCACAGCTCTATTACACTGTGACTAGTTTCCAGTCTCCTGTAGAGGCCATCAGCAAGTGTCTGTATTTTGGAAAAGGTTAGGGTTAGTTTTTACGGTTCAACACAGCTCTGTTACACTGTGACTAGCTTCGAATCTTCAAATAGACCTGTTATCAGGATGTTTTGTGTTACAAGGTCAAATTTCCTCATATGTGGAAACAGATGTTTTACCCTTCCCCCACATGCAACTGCAGACATTGTTTGTGTATGCATTATAGTAGACTTTTGAAAACATTATGGTAGTAGGATTCATTTTTCATCATAAACATTTTCCTTCATTACCTTATAGGTTTTAAAATTAATATGATTACATTTATAGATTTCGAAGTCGTCAGCTGTAGTTTTGTTGTACGTGAGAAATGGTCAATTTAAAATATTATCAGACCAAACCACACTTTCATCCATTATACTGCTGATTTATATTGGATGCAAATTTCACAATGTAGATACAGATGGGGGTCATAAACTGATTGAATCGTAGATATGTATACACTGTCAAAATGTTGTTGATCGAAACCCTTCACCTTTGGAAGAAAACATCTATATGAGGGAAAGGATCAAGAAGGCCATGATAGGAGAACACAGACACTCCAAGTACGGACACTCCAAGAAAGGACACATCAGGAAAGACAAACCAAGAACGGACACATCAAGAATATCCAAATACGGACACTCCAAGAAAGACACGCCGAGAAAGGACACTTCAGGAAAGATAAACCAAGAACGGACACATCGGGAAAATCCAAATACAGACACTCTGTCTGTCTGTCTCTCTCTCACTCTCTCCCTCTCTCTCCCTCTCTCTCTATATATATATCTCTGTATGTCTCTCTGTCTCTCTATGTATATCTTTGTCTAACCCTAACCCTAAATTTTCCTGATGTGTCCGTTCTTGGAGTGTCTTTCTTGAAGTATCATATTTGGATTTTCCTGATGTGTCCGTTCTTGGAGTGTCTGCATTTGGATTTTCCTGATGTGTCCGTTCTATGTGTCTGGTTTACCCATGATAGCACTGGATATCTGATGCAATGCGTTTTTCATGTCCACCACAATAGCTCATTTCTTTTTTGCTCCACTGGCTGAAAGTGCATGCGTTAACTTTTTCCTTTAAACAACTTCTTCTCCCTAACCACTTGGCCAATTTGGTTGAAACTTTATAGAAAGCATCCTCTCAATGTTCTCTATTAAATTCCTTCATATTTTTTGGATCCATCCATGGCAACCAAAAGAAACAAATGGTGAAAACTTAAAAAATCTTCTTCTCCGAAAGTGTTCAGCCGATTTTCAAATAATTTTGTAGAAATGTTCTTTGGGTGACCCTCTATCAGATTCCTTCAAGCCATGTTGATTGGTGGAAAAACATGGCGGCCAGAGGGCGGGGCTATTTTGCCTTATATGACCAAAGTGAAAACTTAAAAAATCTTCTCCTCCGAAAGTGTCTGGCTGATATTCAAATAATTGTGTAGAAATGTTCCTAGGCTGACCCTTTATCAGATTCCTTCAAGCCATGTTGATTGGTTGAAAAATATGGTCGCCTGGGGGTGGGTCTATTTTGCCTTATATTGCTATAGTGAAAACTTAAAATAAGTGTCGGGCCGATTTTCAAATAATTTTGCAGAAACAGTCCTTGGGTGACACTCTACAAGATTCCTTAAAGCCATGGTGGTTGGTAAAAAACATGGCCACCAGGGGGCAGGGCTGTTTGGAGATTTGATTTTTGCCTTATGGCCGTGGAATCTTGAAGAGGGGTCACCCAAGGAATTATTTGGAAATTGGCCAGATACTTTATTATACTTTCTGAGAATAATATTATTAGTTTTCACTGCAGCCATATAAGGCAAAATAGCCCTGCCCCTGACGAAATCTGATAAAGGGTCACCTTAAGAACATTTCTACAAGATGTTTTGGAAAAGGGCGAGATGCTTTCAGAGGAGAACATTTTAAAAATTTCACTATAGCCACATAAGGCAAAACAGTCCAGCCACTTGGCAGCCATGTTTTTCGAATAAATCAACATGGCTTGAAGAAATCTGCTAGAGGGTCACTCAAGGAATAATTCTACAATATTATTTGAAAATCACCCAACTGGTTTTGGAGGAGGATTTTTTTGTTTGTCTGTTTTTTTGGAAAAAAAACTCGGCTATTGTGATATTCCGAGGAACAGTACACAGTCATGTCTATACACAGTCATATAACTCTGGCTTTAATATCTATTCAGTAATGCCCCTTTTTCAACTGAGATAAAAAACAACAAGCGTTGGCATTTGCCCCGCGGTGCCCCTGTTTTCTTTTGGTTGCCACGAAAACCAGAATTCTGCATGGATAAACAAAATTGAAGGAGTTTTGGTGAGGACATCGAGAGGCTGCTTTCTGTGAAGTTTCATCCCAATTGACCCACTGGTTTCAGAGGAGAGGAGGTTGACGGACGAGAGACGAAGTGTGTTCACAATAACTCACCTTGAACTAAAAAAGCTGTTAATGACTTCCCTCCATGGTGCTCAGGGTTACGGGGATAGCATTATGACAGATGCATCATTGTCAAGATGAATAACACTTATAGTAAATTACCCTGGAAATGACTTTATATATAATTAAATACTGTTGAAAGTGGGGAAGATACGATCAAATTATTTGTGCTTGGCATCCCTTTCCCTCTTATAGAAGCATTATGATGCATAGAAAGCAGAGGCCTTTTGAAATGAAAGTGGCAAAAGGAGAAATTGCTCATAATGATTTTAACTCCAATCATTAATTATACTTTCTTCTTTTTTGAGATTTTCTCTCTTTGCGCCAAGATATTATCAAAGTTGTCTGCTGCAGATTTGTTGTAAGTGGGAAATGGGGGCTAACCATCATCAACATGCAGACACCTTTGAAACATTTCAACTTTGAATGGAGATGAAAAATATTGTGGCTGAAGGAGAAATTGATCATCATGTCCGGAAAACTGCTCGGTCATCTATCTATATATATCCATCTTTCCCTCACGCTGTCACTAACTGACACAGGCAGATGACAAATGTGTTTCCTCTAAGACTAGTACATCATTGGCAAGGGTACTGTACATGCTTCTTCAAACTTTATTCATGCTGTTATTTCACTTTTGCAATGCAAAATGTATTTGCTTAATTCATGTAAAATGGTTGTAACTAGAACTTATTAAAATGTTTTGCCATCAAAAAGTTAAAAACAGATGTTTATCAATTTTCAAATCTGGTCTATAATGTATGTTACTTCCCTAAAACTACAAAGATAGGCATAAATACCTTGAAAATATAAAACTTGTTAATTTAAATTAACGATGTTCAGATCAATGCATGTTTATTTTAAAGTAGAAGCATATTGAGGGCTTCATGCAAAACTGTTGGAACTACATCTGTTCAAGATGTAGTTACAACCATTTTGCATGAAATCATCGATCTTATGGAAGCTAGTAAAAACCTTTGAAAAGGAATAATCACTCAACACGCTTTATATATATTTCCTTCAATGTTTTTTAAAGCCAGCTGCTGCAGGGATATTTATGGATTTTCAGTAGATTTGTCTTCTGCAGCAGATGACTTTTGAATACAAAGTGGTTAACAGAAAGAAATTCTCAAATTGAGCAATTTCTCCATTTTCCAAAATGTTTCAACTCTTTGTTTAATATATACTTTTATTTAATTAAAAGGTTTTTAATATTTTTGCCTTGATGTTTTCAAAGACGTCTGCTGCAGATTTGTTTTATGTGGAAAAGAGTTTGCAGCAGACAGCTTTTTGAAAACATGGAGACAAAAGAAGAAAGTGCTCAAAACAAGCATTTTCGCCTTTTGTCACCATGTTTTCAACTCTATTCAATTATTGTTCTTTCATTTAAAGGTAGTTTCCAAATTTGTTTGGGTATGTTTTCAAAGTCGTCTGCTGCAGAGTTGTTGTGGGATAGGGTTAATGGCGAAAACAGGAGTTTTCTTTCCTCTCAAAAAGCAATTTATTTGAAATTGTGTACTCCTGTACTTTTGAACTTTTGTATCTTTGAAGTACCAAGTGACCCATATCATAGCCTTTCGGGTTGGATGCAAATGTTGATAGGAACTGACAGACAAACTTTCCTGCAGCTCAAAAATAGAAAGTTCTCTTGTACCTTCTGGTAGAAAACTGCATGAATCATACACAATTTATTCTTAGACTGGAAACAGTATTATTATCTTCTTAAATTTGAGCCCTTTCTCACACATAGAGACTTTCTGACGCCTCTGCAGCAGACAACTTTTAAAAACATTGTTGCGCAAACAAAGAAATTGCTCATCATGAGAAATTCCTCCTTTTAATAACAACAACGTTTTCAAGGTTATACCTTCATTTATTGAGGGAATCCGCTGTGGTCGAGTGGTTAGCGTCGGGGATTTCGAAACCGGGTGTCCCGGGTTCGATCCCCAGTCGCGGCACTACGGTCATGGTGGAGTGCCCTTGGGCAAGGCACATTTTCTAGCCTAGTACTGGTTTGTTTACCCAGGGATCATGAATAATTAAATTTAATTGCGCGCTAAATGACCTTAGCTGTCGATGCGCCATAAAACAATATACATTCATTCATTCCTTCATTTATTGAGATTTTTAAACATTTTTGCTTGGATGATTTCAAAGCTGTCGGCTGCAAAATTCTTAAATGTGGGAAAACATTAAACTAGTCAGTGCATGAGAAAAGGGTAATGTTGGCATATTTCTGAACTGCGTAGGTTCAGTTCAGATCACCTCGTCCAGCTGCTCGTCTTATCTGAATCTACACAAGTTGACAGAATCTTCTAAAATGAACAGTATAGGTCTTGATAGTTAGGTCAAAGCCAACTTGTACCTTTTTTTTATGCACTGGCTGAATTGTTTCAATAAGAAATGAAAAGTTGTTCTGGTAACAAGAAATGGATGCCTAACATCAGGAGGTAGATACTCATTGTATTAGTAAACAGGTTTGAAAACGTAGTGACAAAAACCTGAAAAATCTCCATAAAAGATAGCTTAACCCTTTCCCTCATACGACAATTCTGCAGCAGACGACTTTGAACGTATTTTGTCAAAAAATAGTAAATCTCTATAATTGAATGGATAACCTATGACTAAAAGTGGAAAACATTGTGTCAAAAGGAGAAATTGCATGTTTTGTGCAATTTCTTCTTTGGTCACTATGTTTTCAAATAGCCGTCTGCTGCAGAGGCGTCAGAAAGCGTCCATATGAGGGAAAGGGTTAATTGTTTAATAAAGTTGAAAACATTGTGAAATTGCTTATCATGAGCAATTTCACCTTTGGCCACAATGTTTTCAAAAGTCATCTGCTGCTATTGCGTCAAAATGCGTCGGCAGGTGGGAAAGGTTAAATCTTCGGCTGTGTAATCGGTACCTAGCTATATGGTTACTCTCATTAATGAATATGTTAACATAAGTGGTTTACCCTTTCCCTCATATAGACGCTTTCTGACACCTCTGCAGCAGACGGCTTTTTGAAAACATAGTGACAAAAGAAGAAATTGCACAAAAAGATAGCTTAACCCTTTCCCTCATACCACAATTCTGCAGCAGAACAAAACGTGCAATTTCTCCTTTTGCCACAATGTTTTCCACTTTTAGTCATAGGTTATCCATTCAATTATGGAGATTTTCTATGTTTTGACAAAATGCGTTCACAGTTGTCTGCTGCAGAATTGTCGTATGAGGGAAAGGGTTAAAACATCAAACTCCTGATAGCTTGGTTGGTTACAACAAAGAAATTCAGAATTCAAAGTTAACTTTTCATGGATTAGATTGGTTTTCTCATGCTAGGCGAACATTTCTTCTCTGTTTTCCTATATTGAATTTTGATCTAATTTTTATTCAACCATCTCTTTTTCGATCCAGAAATTGTATTTAGTCAATCGAAAGATTCCTTTCTGCTTCATTCTGATCACTTTATATGTAATCTTGCCCTAAAATACAACATATCATACAGGCATTTTTTTTATATCTTATACAGTTAATTCGGAAACATTAAACACATGCAATTAATTGGCTTACCCGGACTTAGATAAATTCTGACATAGCACGAAAATAGTATCATCCTTAATATGTCAAACTAGTGAAAGACATTCCGTTTCAGGATACAATACAATGGCCACTGTATTGAGGGCTCTATGTGCCAGGTATAAAGCTAATGACAATATATGTGTTCAACCAGTGTTAAGTAGGACACTATACCTTACTTTTTGTCTCAAAATCTTAATTTTAGTACAAAACGTAACAAAACTTATGAGTGCCAAGTAAATTCTGTCTACCAATACCATAGTCCCTAAGAGTGGACACATTAACCCTTTCCCACAAACATCAAATCCGTAGCAGATGACTTTGAAATGATTTTGGCAAATTGGCAAAAAACTATGGTAAATCTTCATAAATGAAAGTTTTATTATTGACTAGCCTAGTACTGGTTTGTTTACCCAGGGATCATCAATAAATGAACTGTCGCCGTGATATAACTGAAATAATGTTGAAAGCGGCGTAAAACCCCAATAAATAAATAATAAATTATTATTGAATAGAGTTGAAAACATTATGGCAAAAGGAGAAATTTCTCCTCTTGCTTGGGACGATGTTTACAAAAGTTGTCTGCTGCAGAGGCGTCAAAAAGCTTCTGTTAGTCGGAAAGGGTTAAAGTCTTTCAAAACATTTATTTTAGTAATCGATATTGAAAGAAAAATACTTTAAATACAAATTGCTCAAATATCAATTAAAAATGTAAATGTTGTTTTGTAGGTATGCCCAATTTCTCATTAGTGATTCTGTATGTAAATATAGCGCAACCCGACAGACAGGTATATTGATTGATTGATTGGGGTTTAACGCCGTTTTTAACAATTTCTCAGTTATATCATGGCGGCCAAGTTCACCTTCTCATGCATTTCCTGGTTTTCTCACACCAGTACTCCACACAACAATCTTCCCAAGCAACTGGCTGCTTTTCCACATAGACTTAGCCCATTGGTAGAAGACGAATGACGCATGTCGCATTGACTTTTGTCAATCGTCGGAAAGAAAGTTGGCCGAGCTGGGATTCGAACAGCCCGCGTCACTATCGACTGAGCTACCGGGGCTCGGCGACAGGTATATTGTATGAGGTTTCAAAACCATGATAAGGTAAATGGATGACCAATTACAAAACAGATATTCTTTGGCCATTACATGCATTTGGCTTAAATAAGTGATGGTGCATTATTCGCAGGTACATCTTTTGTTCCAAACCAAAAGGGAGGCAGGTGATAGAAACCACAACCAAATACAATTTTTGTGTAGAATGATTAATTATTATATGGGGTTTTATTTTCGATTTCAATATTATATGGGGGTTTATTTTCGATTTCAACTATTTTTGGACATATCAAAGCAGCCATTTCACTAATCCGAGACTTCTCTGACCCTAAAATCCTTTTTTATGCCCCCCCCCGGAATCTCCGATTCGGGGGGCATATAGTTTTTGGCCTGTCTGTCTGTCTGTCTGCACGTTGGTCTGCACAAAAAAAACTTTAACCTTGACCACTGCTTTTGAACCATAACAGGTACAGCTACCATATTTCACATGTGTATTCCTTGTGACATGACCTTTCTGTCAGTACCAAATTTTTTGACCTTGCGACCTTGACCTTTGACCTAGATGTAGTTTTTGGCCTGTCTGCACGAAAAAAACTTTAACCTTGACCACTTCTTTTGAACCATAACAGGTACGGCTACCATATTTCACATGTGTATTCCTTGTGACATTACCTTTCTGTCAGTACCAAAATATTTGACCTTGCGACCTTGACCTTTGACCTAGATGTTGCCATTCTCGAAAAAAACTTTAACCTTGGCCATTACTTTTGAACCATAACAGGTACGGCTACCATATTTCACATGTGTATTCCTTGTGACATGACCTTTCTGTCAGTACCAAAATGTTTGACCTTGCGACCTTGACCTTTGACCTAGATGTAGTTTTTGGCCTGTCTGTACGAAAAAAACTTTAACCTTGACCACTACTTTTGAACCATAACAGGTACGGCTACCATATTTCACATGTGTATTCCTTGTGACATTACCTTTCTGTCAGTACCAAAATGTTTGACCTTGCGACCTTGACCTTTGACCTAGATGTTGCCATTCTCGAAAAAAACTTTAACCTTGGCCATTACTTTTGAACCATAACAGGTACGGCTACCATATTTCACATGTGTATTCCTTGTGACATGACCTTTCTGTCAGTACCAAAATCTTTGACCTTGCGACCTTGACCTTTGACCTAGATGTAGTTTTTGGCCTGTCTGTACGAAAAAAACTTTAACCTTGACCACTACTTTTGAACCATAACAGGTACGGCTACATATTTCACATGTGTATTCCTTGTGACATTACCTTTCTGTCAGTACCAAAATGTTTGACCTTGCGACCTTGACCTTTGACCTAGATGTTGCCATTCTCGAAAAAAACTTTAACCTTGGCCATTACTTTTGAACCATAACAGGTACGGCTACCATATTTCACATGTGTATTCCTTGTGACATGACCTTTCTGTCTGTACCAACATTTTTAACCTTGCGACCTTGACCACCTTTGACCTAGATGTTGCCATTCTCGAAAAAAACTTTAACCTTGGCCATTACTTTTGAACCATAACAGGTACGGCTACCATATTTCACATGTGTATTCCTTGTGACATGACCTTTCTGTCAGTACCAACATTTTTGACCTTGCGACCTTGACCTTTGACCTAGATGTTGCCATTCTCGAAAAAAACTTTAACCTTGGCCATTACTTTTGAACCATAACAGATACGGCTACCATATTTCACATGTGTATTCCTTGTGACATGACCTTTCTGTCAGTACCAACATTTTTGACCTTGCAACCTTGACCTTTGACCTACATGTTGCCATTCTCAATTTTTTTTTTAACCTTCCCACTACTTTTGAACCATAACAGGTAAGGCTACCATATTTCACATGTGTATACCTTGTGACATGACCTTTCTGTCAGTACCAACATTTTTCACCTTCCGACCTTGACCTTTGACCTTGATGTTGCCATTCTCGAAAAAAACTTTAACCTTGACCACTACTTTTGAACCATAACAGGTACAGCTACCATATTTCACATGTGTATTCCTTGTGACATGACCTTTCTGTCAGTACCAACATTTTTGACCTGGCGACCTTGACCTTTGACCTAGATGTTGCCATTGGGGCATCAGTGTTTCACAAACACATCTTGTTTTTTCTTTTTTTTTTTACGGCTTAGCAAAGACACAGGGATTTCCTCACCCATGTGGGAGAGGAACTTTAAATCAATAATCTATGTAAATATTCATTGGATTTAACATTCAAGCATCTATTATCAATATATTTATTTACCTATCTGAACCAAAATATTTGTTTTGTACATTTATTACGTTGTAACGGTCAATCCTTTTCAGAGTAAGTTAAATAAGTGAAGAGACAGTCCGATGTGCAGCCCATTGTATGTATGTACTTATATATGTATGTCTGTCTGTCTGTCTGTCCTTCTATCTGTCGGTCTATATGTATGTCTGTCCGTCCATCTGTCTGTCAGGAATCCGCTGTGGT